>JAZKJV010011255.1:0-656929 GCA_037367405.1 Ottelia alismoides
TCGTCGGACCTTCTCCGACCTTCAGGCGCAGCTGAGGAGGACCGGGAGTTCACGCAGGACGTCGGCGAAGTTCGCCGGCGTCGAGTTCTTCCTCCACCCTCCAGAGCCGTCCGATGAAGACCTCACTCCAGTTCTCATCCTAGCCGTCGATCTGTAGAGGAGCAGCAGCCGTTGATCCATCTGAGGATCTCATCTGGACCGTTGCAACCGAGGAGAGAGGCGCAGTACCCAGCACCGCTCGATCGTCCACGTGCCTCTCCCTCCGCCGTCGATCGAGCCCAAGAGCCGAAGAAGTAAAGCGCCGCGCATCCCAGCCGTCAGATCACCCACGTGGGCGCACATCCGACCGTCGGCTAATAAAGGGGTAAATATCATAGGGCCCCCTCGTAGTTTGTCCATTTCTTTTTAGTCCTGTAATTTTTAATTCAGTTGTTTATTTTCTGGGATATTTGCATAGAGACCCTCGCGCTTAATTTTATTTGCACTTATACCCCTGCCAGTAGTGAACCACGTGCTTCGTCACGTGTTACTTTGGGATTTTTGCATCTTTAGCCTGTAGTTCTGGAATGTTATGCAATGCATGAAATGTTTTGTTTATTTGCAAATATACCCCTGTGAGCACTTTATATGCGCATGTGCGTTTTTATTTTGGGTAAATTGCACATAAGCCCCTGGACTTTTGATACGAGTTATCAATAGGTCCCCTGGAACTTATTTTTATTACATTTAGGTCCTTGAGTGCCCCAGGCACGTGCTTGGCACGTGACTTCTTGGGTATTTGCACCAGGACCCCAGAACTTTTGGGTATTTGCACATAGTCCCTGTGCACAGTGCCCCACCTTTCTTTTTGAATAAAATATCAAACGACCTCCAAATCCAATGAAATTTTGACACATGGCTCCTGCCATGGTGTAGGAATTTCCATGATTTTTGGGGACATTTTTGATTCCATTTATTATTTTTAAAAATTCAAAAACCCCTATTTTAGCTACTGTTTAACTTTAAAAATACCAAAAAAATATCAAATCACCTTTAAAAATTCAAAAAAAAATTAGGACTTGTTTCTTGCTTGTTGATTGATTTTCCAGCCAAGATTGGCTACTTTTCATCACCTAAAAACCTTAAAAATTGAAAAACCCTAAAAACTCATAAAAATTATAATAATTAAATCAAAAATCCAAAAACAATAATTAGGGTGCCTAAATTTTCCTTGTTCTTCATAGTTTATAGGAAAATTACCTCCAGGGCTTTGTGAGATCCAAAGTTATTTTATTTTTGGGTCTTAAGCCTTGCTGGACAGTCCCCTTTGTTTTTCGCATTGTTTGATTTTTAATAAATAATTTACCCATCAGAAAATTTCCAAAAATTCACCAAAAACAGTAAAAAACTTGAAAAACCTAAAAACCAATTGTCTGGAATTTTTGCTTCATTTTTGTATGTTGTATAAATTGTTGAAGTTGCCTTGTATTTACTTTCTCTCATTTTCTCATCTTTTAAAAAATCTAAAAAAATATAAAAACAAATAAAAACCATAAAAAAAAGACTTTCTTGGATTTCTGCTACATCGTAGGCCGCAAGGCCAATCTGTGCTCCTTGTGTTCGACCCTGGGAGCTATACCAGTTAATCCTATAGCTAGATCGCTCTTTCTTGTGCTTGCTTGTTTTTATCTGATTTGAGTGATTGATTTTTCTTGTTGATCGATTTGCGAGGGATTGAGGTCGCAACGACCTGTTATTTATCTCCCTTGATCTCTCGTGATCTGTCGGTCATCAGAATGGCGCCGTTGCCGGGGAGCACGGCTTTGTAGTCAGTTTCATTCTTATATTTTTGTCTCTCTATATTATTATTGTTTTCTGACCATCTCTCTTTGATTTTTGTGCGAGGTACTACTTGGACGGCTTGGAGTTACTATTTAGAGGACCCGCGCAGGAGGAAGAGAGAGAAGAAGAAATTTTCTATTTAGAGAGAGAGAGAGAACAAAACTTGTTGTAATAATTTAGACTCTGAACTGTGGACACTTGTAAACTTAGCGGGTCTGTTTCGCCGAGCACCGGTGTGCTCGGGGGACCCATTTGGATTTTCGCGGCTTCATCGTGGTTTTTATAGCTAGCTGCCTTTTCCGGAGTTTACGCGGTTTTTCTCGAGCCCTTAGATTTAGGAATTTCTGTGATTGTGACGTAGATATCTAAGGCCCACACTTAATAGAATATCTGTTCCTATAGAACGTAATTGGACCTTGATAAAAATCACTGAAAAAGTTAGTTCAATTGGATTTGAGACCACGGTGCCGTGGAGGAGTCACATACAGCGCTGGCAGGACCCGTTGTGGCGGGCACCGAGTGACTCCCAAGATCGGACTCTGGACTCGATTCCGTTGGCTAACTATTGTTCTTCACGATCAATAGAAGTTGCTCATCTAGGATTCGGTTTTTCTCGTTGCATCATTTAGGTAGTTTTAATTCTGTATTAAATTCTGCGCGGATCACTTGCATGTAGAGTGCTGGAGACAAGGTACGCATTTCTTTCTCTGCATGCATCATTGATTTCTTCGCGCATCGGCTTTTTCGTCTTCTCCCTCTGTTTTTGGCTTAATCATCAGGAGAATCGGAAAAATCGTTAGGCCGCTTGTATTTATTTTGAAAAAAATTAAAAAAAAAAAATCGGGACTGGATAACACTATTGACCCTAAAAGACACTCACATTAAAAATTTGTCTTGGGGAGAGCAACCCCCTCATTGTTTGGTTTGATTGTGCGAGAGAGTGACCCGAACACTAGGTAAAGCCCTCCGGTGCTCATCTTGACTGATTACCGACTCTTCTGTGCGGGACAGTCGGTTGAGAGAGTATCGGGTATCCCAGCAGGTCACGTAATCGCTCTGATATTTGTGTGTTCACCAAATAAAATTGACAAGATAAATTGACCGAGCTTTCACGGTCTTCAGATTGTGTTGAGTTGGTGAAAAAGGGGTTTGCTTTGCGATCATATTTTCTCCAGATCCCATCCGCCCTACTCGCCAGATCAAGATGATGGGTAGACGATCTCTTAGGCAGCCTCTGGCTGCACCGCTTTCAGGCGCGGCTACTCCATCATCTAGGTTGGCCCGTGAGAGTCGAGACCAGCTCTCCGGGCCCGAGTTCGATTCCACCCTGTTCCCCCTCGACCCCCTTTCTTTTCCTACTGAGAGACATGAGCCCAAGGAAAGACGAATTGATTTAACAGAACCTGAGTTGGGCTCATCTGATTTTGCAGACGTCACTATGGCTGGAGCCGGCAGTTCAGATGATCGCCAGCCCGAACATTTTGTCTTAGACCAGGGAGCGATCAACTCCACCCTGATCGCATCATTAGAGACGGTTCAGCAGCAGTTACGCGATCAGGGGGCATTCATGATTGAGATGAGAAGGGAGATGGAGCGTCTCCGAAGAGAGCGAGAAGAGCCAAGCGAGCCTGAGGACATTCCTGACGCTGATGCAGAGGCAGCAGCCGCAGCAGCAGCAGCTGCCGCAGCGGCAGCCGCTGCCGGAGGAGGACCACCGAGAACGATGCGGGAGCTACACAACCCCGGATCTACACTGATGCACCATTGGGTGGTGGTACCTGCTATCGTGGGGGATTTCAAGTTCCCTCCGAACACCCTGCAGATGCTTCCTCACTTTCATGGACTTGCCACTGAGGAACCCCATCTCCATCTCCAGGAGTTTTTGATGATCTGCAGTACTGTCCACGACCGTCATGTGGACCAAGATACGATTCGAATGATGGCCTTCCCTTTTTCACTGGCAGATAGAGCAGCCGCCTGGCTGAAACATCTAGGGAAGTTTGTTTACACCTGGGATCAGCTCCGCACCGAGTATTTGAACAAGTACTATCCACTCGGGCGGACGAATGCAGCGAGGGCCCTGATCAACAACTTCTCCATGCTCCCTAATGAGCAATTTCACGAAGCATGGGAGAGGTTCAGAGAGCTTCTGGATAGATGCCCACACCACGACATCTCGAAGCCGAACCTAGTTCAGAGCTTCTTCAGTGGGATGACACCAGAGCTTCAGGGTCTGGTGAATGCTTCTTGCGGCGGGTCCTACTTTGCCAAGGACCACAACCAAGTCTGGGCCATCTACGAAGAGATGGCAGAAAATTACATGGTGATGTCCCAGACTCGGTTGTACACTCAGAGATCTCAGCAGCCGCCAGGACCCGTGCAGTATCAGCGGATAGCACGGGTTGATGCAGGTCCATCCAGTTCGTCCACAGTTGCGGCCGCACAGGCAGAGTCGGCCACTGCGGACATGGGGATTATCAGCGAGAAGTTGGACCGCATGGAAATCATAGAGAAGAAGCAGTGCCAGGGCATAACTCAGATGGAGCAAATGGCACAAACTCTGAGCGACATGAAGACCCAGCTCTTGTGTCTTCAGGAGGCACAGACGGCTCCTCAGCCCCGTCTTCTGTCGCGAGGCGATTCCGGCGGCAGCCGCAGCTCGTCCCAGCGCTCCAGCTCCTTGCAGCAGCCTAGACAAGTTCACCTTGTACAGGCGGAGCCGTACCAGCAGCAGCAGCCCTCTTACCAGTCACCACCATCTCCAGACTTACAGATGGTGGTATATCAGCCGGATCAGCCTCTGGCAGCACTGCCACCAGACCCCTTTGATGCTGAGCCGTTGATGGATGTCAACGGGATTTGGTATGACCGTCCTCAACCTGGAATCCGACGAGACCATCCCGGATTCAGGTGGGGGAATGGGGGTAACCAGTCCCAACAGCAGCCAGCCGGTCAGGGAGGGCAGTACTCCCAGCAGAGAGATCACCAGCAGCCCCCTGCATATCAGCCACAGCAGCCATCATCCTTCGTACCTCATCCCTACCAGCAGCAGGGACAGAATTGGAGACGTGAGCAGCAGGCTCACCAGCAACAGCATCATTCCTCTTACCCCTCTCAGCCTCAGCAGCAGCAGGTCCAGCAGCCTCATTACCAGAGAGGCAACCCGTCGGGTTCCCACGAGAGCCCCGCCATGGATGATCTAGCCCGCCTCTTCACAGAGCAGCAGGCTACATTTAGACGGGAGATGGACGAGTTCCGCCAGGAGATGCGGGACCTGATGAGAGGGAAGGCCGCCATCCCCTGCACAGATCGAGCCTAATCCAAATAACTTGAAGAGGAAATCTGAGCAGGTAGTTCACACTGAGCCTACCACTTCTAGTGATTCATTTGATGTTATCTCGTCGGATTTATTTGATACTGATTTTGTCACACTTAGGAGCGGTAGAAGACCAGCAGGAGGCGCCTCATCTGAGCAACCACACGAGGATCCATCTAGAGCGCCAGATGAGGAAGAGGAGAGCGGTACTGAAGCCGCACATCATGATGACGGTGGTACTGAGGCCACCCGAGATGCTGATTCCACAGGCGGTACTGAGGCCGCCATTTCACCACATAGAGGAGGTGGTACTGGTGCCACCAGCAGAGCCGAGCCAGCCAGCGGTACTGAAGCCGCAAGACGTCTAGTTGTAGAGCCGACTAGAGGTGGTACTGATGCCACCAACATTTATTCTGATAGAAATGTTGTCTTTCCTCGCATGAATGTATCTCGGAACTCTGATTTGAATAAAGGAAAAGGTTTAGTTTCTTCTGATCCCACTGTGATGAATGATGTTTATGAGGATCCAGTCATCAAACCGTCTAGGCCTATTCCTAGTTCTTCATCTGAGAAGGACCCTGTGATCCCCTTTCCTAGAGCCCTTGAGTTGGGGAAGGGGAAGAAAAAAGAAAAAGATCCAAAAAAGAGAGAGCAGGAGGAGTTCAGCCAGAGCATGATAGACCGATTTCACATCCAGCTGACCCTCAATGAGGCTTTGCAACACATCCCTCTTCTTCAGCGATCCTTGAGAGATAAGACCACAGTCAGAAGGACGAAGAGGAACAAGACCGCAGAAATTCATGTGTTGACCAAAGCCACGTGTTACGCGATCCAGAACCATCTGCCGACTAAGAGGCCAGATTTAGGGGCCCCGTATGTCAGATGTCAGATTAGTGAGCAGAGGTTCAACCGTACTCTATTAGATAGCGGATCGTCGATCAACCTTCTTCCGGCAGCCCTTCTCGACCACTTAGAGTTGGGCACTCTTAGACAGAGCAGAACATACCTTCAGTTTGCTGATCGGTCTGTCAAGAGGCCAAAGGGGTTGTTGCGAGACGTTGTCGTCACGATTCAGGGTTTGCAATTCCCCGTGGACTTCGTAGTGCTGGACATGGAGACCCCTAACTCGTTGACCGATTCCCCCATTATCCTCGGTCGCCCGTTCTTGGCCACAGCCAAAGCGGTGACTGACCATGACAGTGGGAAGGTATTCTTTCGCGTCCAGGGCGAGAGTATACAAATAGAGACGGTTAAGGACCACAGAGCCAGAGCTAGATCCCGCTCACATGGCAGTACAGATTCAGAGCAGCTGACAGACGTAGAGCAAGACATCCACCAGGACTGTGATTTTGTGATCACAGATGATGAGGCAGTTTGGGCAGATCCTGCAGCACAGACCATCCTCTCATATTCAGATACAGCTGATGCAGAGATGATAGCAGAGGATAGTCTGGAGAGCACAGCCCTGGTTCAGGATACTATTGAGTCAGCAGAGTCGGACCTTGATCGCGACACGATTTCCAGTGATGGTGGTACTGAGGCCACCCTGCTCTATGGTGGTGCTGATGCCACCTTGTTCTCCGGTGGTACTAATGCCACCGAGTCTGATATAGATCCCTCGGATTCAGAATCTGATTGGGCCGATTGTGATGATCAGATGCCAGATCTGGATCCACCTGAGCCTATAGATGAGGAGGAGGTAGAGGCAGAGCAGATCAGAGACAATGCAGAGGACCCGCCTTCTCCAGATCTAGTTTGTGAGAGTTCTTTATCATTTTCCCAGGCAAATTTGGCAGAATTGTCCGCATACACACATCTTCTTCAGAAGCCAGATTTGCCAGCACCCAGTTGTCCAGAGCTAAAGCCGCTCCCTACTTCGCTGAAGTATAGATTCCTTGCGGGAGAGTCTGAGATGTACCCAGTCATTATCTCTGCCGATCTGACTGGAGAACAAGAATCCCGTCTGATGGAGGTTCTTGAAAAGAACCGCAAGGCAATTGGATGGAGCGTAGCAGATCTCCATGGGATTAGTCCCTCATTGTGCTCCCACCATATCTATCTCGAGGAAGGGGCGAAGCCGTCGCGTGAGTTCCAGCGGCGACTGAACCCCAACCTAAGAGAGGTTGTTATGAAGGAAATATCAAAATGGTGGAGTGCAGATTTTATTTATCCCATTTCCGACTCCAAGTGGGTCAGCCCCTTGCAGGTGGTGCCCAAGAAGACGGGCATCACTACTGTGATCAGTGAGTCGGGAGAGGAGATCGCTACACGAGTACCCACCTCTTGGCGGGTCTGCGTTGACTACAGGAGACTCAACCAGGCCACCAAGAAGGACCATTTCCCCTTGCCCTTTATAGATCAGATCATTGAGAGACTGGCAGGGAAGAGCCATTATTGCTTCCTAGATGGGTACTCGGGCTACAATCAGGTGGCCATCGCTCCTGAGGATCAGGAGAAGACCACCTTTACCTGTCCCTTCGGTACCTACGCCTTTCGACGCATGCCATTTGGGCTATGTAACGCCCCTGCGACTTTTCAGAGATGCATGCTGTCAATATTTTCGGACATGGTAGGGGAGTGTTTAGAGGTCTTCATGGATGACTTCTCGGTTTACGGCGACGGATTCGATTCCTGTCTTGACTGCCTAGACCGAGTGCTTCAGCGATGTATTGCTACCCGGTTGGTTCTATCTTGGGAGAAGAGTCACTTCATGGTGACTCAAGGGACGGTGCTTGGCCACATCATCTCCAACAGAGGCATGGAGGTTGATCCAGCCAAGGTCGATGTCATTAGGAAACTCACACCGCCGTCCAATCTGAAGCAGTTACGGTCATTTCTGGGGCACGTTGGTTTTTATAGGAGATTTATTCATGATTTCAGCAAGATTGCCCGACCGTTGACTGACCTTCTGACGAAAGACACCGAGTTCCTTGTCGATGACAAGTGTCTTCATCCTTTGAGACTCTCCAGCAATGTGTAATTGAGGCTCCTGTCCTTCAGCCACCCGATTGGTCTCTCCCATTCGAGATCATGACGGACGCCTCTGATTTTGCCGTAGGGGCCGTGCTAGGACAGAGGAGGGATGGAGTGCCATTTGCCATACACTATGCTAGCCGCACATTGGATTCCGCCCAGCGGAACTACACGGTTACAGAGAAGGAAATGCTAGCAGTAGTGTTTGCCCTAGATAAGTTCAGATCGTATATCATTGGATCTAGAGTGACTTTGTATACCGACCACACCGCCATCAGGTACCTCATGTCAAAGAAGGATGCCAAGGCCAGACTTACTAGATGGATCCTTCTACTCCAGGAGTTCGACATTGAGATCAAGGATAAGCCTGGAGTCAAGAATGTGGTGGCGGACCATTTATCCCGACTAGAGCAGCCTGAGGATTCTGAGCAGATTGATCCCATTTGTGATACCTTCCCAGATGAGGCGATCCTTGCTATCGCCTCACTCCCGTGGTATGCCGATATTGTGAACTTTCTCGTTGCTGGGAAAGTCCCACAAGATTGGCCCAGGCAGAAGCTTGAGACCTTCTTTGCGAAGGCCAAGTCCTACCACTGGGAGGATCCCATCCTTTACCACGAAGGAGGGGATAGCATCTGGCGTCGGTGTATTCCTCAGGAGGAGCATCATAGTGTCCTCACCTACTGCCACAAGCTTGAGGCAGGAGGACATCATTCTGGGAGAAGAACGGCACAGAAAGTGCTCCAATCCGGCTTGTGGTGGCCTACACTCTTCAAGGACTCTGATGAGTTCGTGAAGAGGTGTACTGACTGTCAGAGGATGGGCACTTGTGGACAGCGTGATATGATGCCGATGCAGCCCATTCACTTCTGTGAGGTTTTTGACGCATGGGGCATCGATTTCATGGGTCCATTCCCTAAGAGTCAGGGATTTGAGTACATTCTATTGGCCGTAGATTATGTTAGTCGTTGGGTTGAGGCTACCCCCGCCCGAGCCGCAGATGCAAAGACAGTTTGCAGATTTTTGAAGAAGCACATCATCATGCGGTTCGGGGTTCCACGAGTTCTGATTTCTGATGGGGGATCTCATTTTGTCAACGACCAGGTGAAGGCACTTGCTAGAGAGTTCAGTATAGACCATCGTGTTGCCACACCATACCATCCACAGACGAATGGTCTAGCTGAAGTGTCGAATAGGGAGATCAAGAATATTCTGCAGAAAGTCGTCCGCCCTGACCGAAAGAATTGGTCACAGCTTTTGGACTCGGTTTTGTGGGCATATCGGACATCTTTCAAGACTCCATTGGGTACATCTCCCTTTCGCCTCGTTTACGGCAAGCCATGCCATCTACCTGTTGAGCTGAGGCACAAGTCACTTTGGGCAGTCACAGATATTCTTATGGATCCAAATGGTATAGGAGACCAGAGGAGGGCAGAGTTAGCCGCCTTGGAAGAGCTTAGAGATGCAGCTTTCTCAAGCAGCCTACATTATAAGGGGAAAGTCAAAGAGTGGCATGATTCTCATATCAGCCACAAGCATTTTGAGATTGGACAGAAAGTATGGCTGTTTGATGCGAGGCTTAGATTATTTCCAGGGAAGCTACAGAGCAAATGGAAAGGACCCTATTTGGTCAGAAAGGTACACGATAACGGTAGCATTGATATATCTGAGTTATCTTCTGAGAGTACCTTTCGAGTGAACGGCCAGCGGCTCAAACCATTTCTAGATCATGAGCCGCGGGACGTTATTATTGCTGCTATTCATTTTGCGTGAGATGTGGTCTTTTGACTCACATCTTTTGCATCTCACGCCTGATTATCACTGTTCCCCCGCCTGTATAGATCCAGTTGTCCATATCACTCTATTCTTTAGTCCCACATCCCGTCTCTCATCTTATGATTATGCTATACTTAGGGTGTGCTTTACCCTAAGTATAGGGGGGATGTCGGACCTGTGAGTATTCTTTTCATTCTTTCTGCTCTTGTTTTTGCTGCCTATACTTAGGGATATTTCACCCTAAGTATAAAGGGGGCAGACTCTGTATATTCTTCACTCGGCTTTCCCTTCATGTACAGCTTTCTATACTTAGGATTAGTTACTCCTAAGTATAGGGGGAAACCACCGAGTTCCTCTCATTCTATTCATTTATTCGTTCCTGTACTTAGCCATTCCTTTTCACTTCCCTTTTACTAAGCACGAGTTATGTCTTCTTCATCGCTCTTGATCACTCTGAGGACATCGTTCGAGCTAAGTATAGGGGGGTGTGTATATATTTCATATATACTTTAGCCATAACTCGTACTTTGTGTGAGTGTGTTAATAAATAAAATGGCTAAAAATCACAAAAATTAAAAATTTTTCATGTACATAAACCTCTTTTATTCTTGCACATACATAGCTAGTGTACAAAGTATTTTTGTAAAAATGATTTCAAAAATCTTTTGTGTAAAGCTTGTGTAAATATTTTGTATCAAAATTATGTATATAGTACAAAATTTTTTTCAAAATGTTTTGAAAATCAAAAGTTTGCAAAAATCTTGTGTAAATTTGTGTAAATATCTTTTTGCAAAACTTGCACTTCATGCATCATTCATTCATGATTTCAAAACATTTTTCAAAATTTTTGCATGATTGTAAAATACTTGTAAATAGCATCTTTTGTACATATATGTATATAGTTTTTCCTGGATGAGAGTTGACATTTAAACTAAGCCTGAAATTAAATTGAGAAATGGAGCTTGAATAAGATCTTAATCCACTTAACTTCAAGAGGAACCTTATAGGACTTAGGGTTAAGGCTTTTCAGGTCCATAAGGACTTAATTCTTTGAGTCCACTAGGCTATGAGCATATGTCATCTTGATGAGCCTAAGTAGAGCACTTAACAACACACGCATGACTCTCAGAGACAATGACTTAACTTGCACCTGCACTTTACACATGGCTCTCCATGGATGAGGAGGTGAGGAGGCAATTTCCTTTGGCTTGGGGTAGCATATGAGGGTAGTACTTCTAGGCGGAACCTCTCTTCTTCTTATAGTGAAGGAAGTGCACCTCAACTTGGTCTAGTGGTGTTGAAAGCTAAAGACAGAAGCTGTGGGTTGCAATAAAGCTTCAAAAGAGGGATAGTCTACTGGCTCAAGGAGAAATTTCTTATATGCTGCACCATGTAGATATGTGTACAGAAGTCTTGAAAAAAAAAAATGCAAAAAGAACTCCAAAAAAGTGGTGGGTCGGATTGAAAATTTAATAACCCCACCGGAGTGAAAAGCAAAAGCTTATGGTATCATGTTACATCTCATGAAGCTTGCAGCGGGAGACTTAGCTACACTGGCTAAGCTCCCAAAAACTCTATACTTCTACCCCCTCTTCTTGAGCCGGTTGCACTTGAACTTAGAAGGGAATACCCCGCTTCTCGAGGAAAGAGTTGCTAGACTGAGGCATTAGAGTTACCAGGTTGAGGGAGGTTGTTTCTTTGTCACTTCTGAGGTGGGGAGCCACATATCAATTACACTGCATGGAAAGATTCATGGTCATTAGAGTTTGTGTATGTAGACTTGTTCTGATCTGGTTTATTGAGGAGTCTTGTCCATAGACTGGTGGAACTTGGAGGCTGTTGAGTTTTAGGCTTGAGTCCAAATAAGGTTCCGACACATTAATAATCCAAAGATCTGATCGAGCTCCATATTTCAATTTAATGAAGGAAAATTTAATAAGTCAACCTTGATCCATGTACATCCTCTTTTTCTTTTTTCTTTTTCTTTCTTTTTCACTTCTTTTTCAAATAAGTGTTTGCTAAGGGACTAGCAAAGTTAAAGCATAGGGGGTGATGAATACCCATTCATCACTCTTTATTCTATTATTTTAGCTACAAAAACCTTTGCAAATACATGTAGATATGTGTAAATACAAATAATTACCAAAAGCATGCATTGTGTAAAAACCTATAATTAGCATGTTTTTGTGCACAAAAATAAAAGAATAAAGAGTAAAAAGAAAAAGAGGGAAATATTTAGAATAAATATTGAGCAACCTAACCCAAGGGAGGGCTCAGCATGGGCCTGACCGCATAAAAGCCAAAGTAGAGGGAGATAGGGCTCACATGTGTGTATACTTCTGTAAATAAAACTTTATATTTTCCTCACCCAAAAATATGTTGTAAATATCCTTGTCTATATTGTGTATATTTAAAAACTATTAAAAACAAAATAAAAAGATAAAAATCAAAAATTCAAAAATACCCTTCCTTCACCATGTGTATAAACCACACCATTGTATTTATTTAACCTTGTAAATAAATTCAAATTATTTTCTAAACTTTTTGTAAATACTCTATGTTACATTTTGTAAATAAAATAAATAACAAGAAACAAAATAAAAATCAAATAAAAATTACAAAATGAAAAATACAAAAATACATTGTATAAATACCATGTATATAAATGTATTCATCCATTTATTTCACCCTTGTATATAAGTGATAAAAATAAAATAAAAATATTCTTTTATTCCATATTTCATGTTGTAAATAGATAAAATACAAAATGAGCATAAAAACACATAAAAATAACAAATAAAAAATCAAAAATAAAAATCCATATAGTGTACATATACCTATATATAGAGCTACCCTATTTTTATTTCCAAAAATTAAATAAAAATCACCAAAAAATAGAAAAAAATAAAAGAAAAATATTTCATGTTTTGAGTTTTATTTAATTCGGCCTATTTCTGCCCTAAAATAAATAAACAAAAATCAGGAACACGTGGCAGCGTCTGACTGGTCCACGGGGGAATGTTGACCCCGGTCAACTCCCCCGCGGTCTCCTTCCTATTCTGGACGACGCGCGCCGCCCCGCCTTCTCCGATTTTCCCACGCGCCTCCAGGCTGTCTTCCACGCATATCTCGAGCCCGGATTCTTCGCCGTTCATCCCTCTCCCTCGCCGGATCCTCCGCCATCAAATCCACGCCTCCTACAGCTGTCACCACTCAACCCTAATCGCCCCGGTCACATTATATATTCTTCCCTCCGCCGCCTCCGCGCCGCATCTTTGGCCCTTCTCTTCCTTCCCAGTGACCTCCATCGGCTCCGCAAGAGTGACAGCAAGCTGTGCCCTTGTTGCAGTGAGGCGAGGAAGCGTATCCATCGATCCGGCGATCTTCGCCGTTCTTGCTCCGCCGCCGGCGTTGAGCATCGAGCTTCAGGCCTTGACGCCCTTCGAAGCTACGACCCGGAGATAGCCACGCTCCAGCACAGTCTCCAGCATCCATCAGGTAACCTTAGATCCCTCTAGTTTCTTCCAATTTCCGATTACGCCCAAATCATAGCTCCGACGTACATCTTCGATTCCGGTCACTTCGCGTATCATCTCGACCATCCGACCCTACCTTCACCTTCGCCATATCCCCGCGCACCTTCTTCACCCATTCGCACAACCCAGATCGCACAGGATCTGGGAGTCGAGCTCCACCGCCGTCGCCTCGCCGGAGCTCTTCCGCCCCACCGCACCGATCACATTCACGCCACCTAACCGGGTCGAGGCACTTTGCCCTCGACCCGCGAAGCTTCTTGACCACTTTGCAGGTCCAAAGGAGGTGTCTGAGCCTCCTTCACAGTTCAGCCAGGAGCTTCGAGCCACTAGGCCTCGCCGGAGCCCCTCCAGGGCTCGGTTGGGCCCTTGGCCACCCGCAGCAGCTGCGCAACTTCACGCCGGACCTTCTCCGACCTTCAGGCGCAGCTGAGGAGGACCGGAGTTCACGCAGGACGTCGGCGAAGTTCGCCGGCGTCGAGTTCTTCCTCCACCCTCCAGAGCCGTCCGATGAAGACCTCACTCCAGTTCTCATCCTAGCCGTCGATCTGTAGAGGAGCAGCAGCCGTTGATCCATCTGAGGATCTCATCTGGACCGTTGCAACCGAGGAGAGAGGCGCAGTAACCCAGCACCGCTCGATCGTCCACGTGCCTCTCCCTCCGCCGTCGATCGAGCCCAAGAGCCGAAGAAGTAAAGCGCCGCGCATCCCAGCCGTCAGATCACCCACGTGGCGCACATCCGACCGTCGGCTAATAAAGGGGTAAATATCATAGGGCCCCCTCGTAGTTTGTCCATTTCTTTTTAGTCCTGTAATTTTTAATTCAGTTGTTTATTTTCTGGGATATTTGCATAGAGACCCTCGCGCTTAATTTTATTTGCACTTATACCCCTGCCAGTAGTGAACCACGTGCTTCGTCACGTGTTACTTTGGGATTTTTGCATCTTTAGCCCTGTAGTTCTGGAATGTTATGCAATGCATGAAATGTTTTGTTTATTTGCAAATATACCCCTGTGAGCACTTTATATGCGCATGTGCGTTTTTATTTTGGGTAAATTGCACATAAGCCCCTGGACTTTTGATACGAGTTATCAATAGGTCCCTGGAACTTATTTTTATTACATTTAGGTCCTTGAGTGCCCCAGGCACGTGCTTGGCACGTGACTTCTTGGGTATTTTGCACCAGGACCCCAGAACTTTTGGGTATTTGCACATAGGTCCCTGTGCACAGTGCCCCACCTTT
The DNA here is from genome assembly GCA_037367405.1 of Ottelia alismoides. Taxonomy (NCBI): domain Eukaryota; kingdom Viridiplantae; phylum Streptophyta; class Magnoliopsida; order Alismatales; family Hydrocharitaceae; genus Ottelia; species Ottelia alismoides. Next base: position 14,662 of record JAZKJV010011255.1, read on the forward strand.
CTTTTTGAATAAAATATCAAACGACCTCCAAATCCAATGAAATTTTGACACATGGCTCCTGCCATGGTGTAGGGATTTCCATGATTTTTGGGGACATTTTTGATTCCATTTATTATTTTTAAAAATTCAAAAACCCCTATTTTAGCTACTGTTTAACTTTAAAAATACCAAAAAAATATCAAATCACCTTTAAAAATTCAAAAAAAATTAGGACTTGTTTCTTGCTTGTTGATTGATTTTCCAGCCAAGATTGGCTACTTTTCATCACCTAAAAACCTTAAAAATTGAAAAACCCCTAAAAACTCATAAAAATTATAATAATTAAATCAAAAATCCAAAAACAATAATTAGGGTGCCTAAATTTTCCTTGTTCTTCATAGTTTATAGGAAAATTACCTCCAGGGCTTTGTGAGATCCAAAGTTATTTTATTTTTGGGTCTTAAGCCTTGCTGGACAGTCCCCTTTGTTTTTCGCATTGTTTGATTTTTAATAAATAATTTACCCATCAGAAAATTTCCAAAAATTCACCAAAAATAGTAAAAAACTTGAAAAACCTAAAAACCAATTGTCTGGAATTTTTGCTTCATTTTTGTATGTTGTATAAATTGTTGAAGTTGCCTTGTATTTACTTTCTCTCATTTTCTCATCTTTTAAAAAATCTAAAAAAATATAAAAACAAATAAAAACCATAAAAAAAAGACTTTCTTGGATTTCTGACTACATCGTAGGCCGCAAGGCCAATCTGTGCTCCTTGTGTTCGACCCTGGGAGCTATACCAGGTTAATCCTATAGCTAGATCGCTCTTTCTTGTGCTTGCTTGTTTTTATCTGATTTGAGTGATTGATTTTTCTTGTTGATCGATTTGCGAGGGATTGAGGTCGCAACGACCTGTTATTTATCTCCCTTGATCTCTCGTGAGAACCCAGCTCTCGATGATCTTGCCCGCTTGCTCTCCGAACAGCGAGCAGCCTCAACACTCTTATTCCCATCACTCCCAGTATCAACCACAGCAGCAGCAACAACCCTATTTCCAGCATGGACAACCATCCGGTTCTCAGGGTCCCACTTTTGAGAACCCAGCTCTCGATGATCTTGCCCGCTTGCTCTCCGAACAGCGAGCATCCTTCAGGCAAGAAATGGATGAATTCCGGCAGGAGATGAGGGAGATTATAAAAGGGAAAGCTGCCATACCCGTTCAGATTGAACCTAACCCGAACAATCTAAAAAGAAAGTCTGAGCAGGTACAGTTTACAGAGGATACCTCTCCTAGTGATTATTTGAGTGACATGTCTTATTCCTATCATGATGCTGATTTTGTTACTACTAGGAGCGGTAGGATGCCATCCGGCGGCGCCTCTTCTGAGCGGCAACCAGATGCAGGATCAGGAGCGCCAGAGGAGCAGAGGAGCGGTGCTGATGCCGCTCATGATGATGTTAACTGTGGTGCTGATGCCACCCATGATGAAGTCCAGGACGACGGTGCTGATGCCGTTGTGATACCAGTTGCAGACGGTGGTGCTGATGCCACCATTTTGGATGATGAACCAGAGCGCGGTGCTGATGCCGCGAAGACCGGTGCTAGTAGTGGTGCTGAGGCCACCATATCCATTTTTGTTGAACCACCATCTGTGATGTTGCCACATTTTGTACCCAAGGACTGTGGGAACAAAAAGAAAAACAAAAATTTGAATAAAGGAAAGGTTTCTGTTCAAATTGCGGATCCATATGTGGTGAATGATGATTATTGTATGGATTCTCCTTCTTCACCGGCACAGGGACCGATCCCTAGTCCTTCATCTGAGGAGGCCCCTACCATCCCCTTCCCTGAGGCACTCCGCCGTGCGAAGGGGAATAAAAAAGAAAACCCAAAAAAGAACCAGCAGGTAGAGTTCGGCAATTAAATGATTGACATATTTCACATTCAGCTGACTCTACGAGAAGCATTTGAGCATATCCCCTTCTTCAAAAAGAACCTGAAAGAGACAACTACTGTCCGAAGAAGGAAGAGGCACAGAGATCAAATCCATATGCTCACTCATGACACATGCTGCACCATCCAGAACAAGCTGCCAGCCAAGCGGCCAGACGCAGGAGCTCCCTATGTCAGATGCGAGATTCAGGAGCAGCAGTTTGATCGTACTCTATTAGACAGCGGCTCTTCAATTAACCTCCTTACGGTAGCCTTACTCAAGCGATTCGATTTTGGCCCTCTTCTTCGAAGCAGAACAGTCCTTCAGATTGCTGACAGATCGATAAAGAGGCCGAAGGGGTTATTGAAAGACGTGGTCGTTACCATTCAGGGCATGAAATTCCCTGTGGACTTCGTTGTGTTGGACATGGAGATCCCTGAGTCGGTAACCGATGCCCCCATCATACTTGGACGCCCATTCTTGGTCACAGCCAAGGCGGTGATCGACCATGATTGCGGGAAGGTGTGCTTTCGCGTAGAGGGCGAAACCATACAAATAGAGACGATCGAGGAAACCAGGGCTAGAGAGTTAGAATGCTCAGAGCAGTCCAGTGAAGCAGTGCAGATGACAGAGGAAGAGCTGGACATCCACCAGGTGTGTGATTTCATAATGACTGATGATGAATCCAACTGGACAGATCCTGTAGCACCGACCCTCGCCTTGACTACAGATTCACTGTATCTCAAGCTCATGGCAGTCGAGAGTCGGGAGAGCACACTCCTGGATGAGGATACACCTGAGGCTGACAGTTTTGGGACGAGTGGTGCCGATGATTTTCATTCTTGTTCATCTTCTTCTGATCCCTCGGATTCAGACATTGACTGGGATGATTTTGATGAATACTTACCGTGTCTGATTCCTTCTGAGCCAATGACCATGACAGAGTGCGAACCAGTACAGTTTATTGATGATTCAGTGGGCGGCCTTTCGTCAGAGATTTATGCAGAGCGAGAGTTCTCCCATGCAGACCTGCTCAGGCAATGGATTATGTTCACGCGTGGAGGTCGCCTTCAGACAGACATACCAGAAGCTAGATCTGCCACCTCCCAGTTGTCCAGAACTGAAACCTCTTCCGCAGTCAATGAAGTATAGATTCCTTGCGGGTGAGCCAGAAATGCACCCAGTCATCATCTCAGCAGATTTGACTGGAGAACAAGAATCTCGTCTGATGGAGGTTCTTGAAAGGAACCGCAAGGCAATCGGTTGGAGTATAGCTGATCTCCAGGGGATGAGCCCAAATCTTTGCTCTCACCACATTTATCTCGAGGATAACGCTAAGCCGTCGCGTGAGTTCCAGCGACGGCTGAACCCGAATCTTCGAGACGTAGTCATGAAAGAAATTTCCAAGTGGTGGAGCGCCAATTTTGTCTATCCCATCTCCGACTCCAAATGGGTAAGTCCGCTACATGTGGTACCCAAGAAGACAGGTATCACTACAATTGTCAATGAGTCTGGAGAGGAGATCGCTACCAGAGTACCAACTTCTTGGAGGGTCTGTGTGGACTACAGACGATTGAATGAGGCCACCAAGAAGGATCACTTCCCGCTGCCCTTAATTGATCAGATTATCGAGCAGCTAGCTGGGAAGAGTCATTACTGTTTCCTTGACGGGTACTCTGGATATAATGAAGTGGCCATTGCGCCCGAAGACCAGGAGAAAACGACATTCACCTGTCCGTTTGGGACGTATGCTTTCAGACGGATGCCCTTTGGTCTATGTAACGCTCCAACGACATTCCAAAGGTGCATGTTGTCCATCTTCTCGGACATGGTGGGTGACTGTTTAGAGGTCTTCATGGATGACTTCTTGGTCTATGGCGATGGGTTCGATGCTTGTCTTGACTGCCTAGACCGTGTGCTGAAGCGCTGCATTGAGGTCAATCTTGTATTATCCTGGGAGAAGAGTCATTTCATGATGACTCAAGGGACGGTCCTTGGTCACATCGTCTCCAACGGGGGCATGGAGGTCGATCCCGCCAAGGTGGATATCATCAGAAAACTCAATCCGCCGTCCAATTTGCGTCAGTTACGGTCTTTTCTGGGGCATGTCGGTTTCTACCGACGATTCATTCAGGACTTCAGTCGAATTGCCCGACCGCTCACTGACTTGCTGACAAAAGAGACCGAGTTTATTATCAATGATAAGTGTCTAGCGTCATTTGAGACTCTCAAAGAGATGGTTGTTTCAGCTCCTGTCCTTCAGCCACCCGACTGGTCTCTCCCATTCGAGATCATGACGGATGCTTCAGATTTTACCGTTGGGGCTGTGCTTGGACAGAGGAGGGATGGGTTACCCTTTGCTATTCACTACGCCAGCCAGACTTTGGATGCCGCTCAGCGGAATTACACTGTGACTGAGAAAGAGATGCTGGCCGTAGTCTTCGCTCTTGATAAGTATCGATCGTATATTCTCGGATCTAGAGTGACTATCTACACTGATCACACTGCCATCCGATATTTAATGGCTAAGAAGGACGCCAAAGCACGTCTCACCAGATGGATCCTTCTACTCCAGGAATGTGATATTGAGATTAAGGATAAGCCTGGAGTCAAGAATGTGGTGGCGGATCATCTTTCCAGATTGGAGAATCTTGAGGAATCTGAGCCCAGCGCACCTATCACAGAAACATTTCCAGATGAGGCGATCTTGGCTGTCACCTCACTCCTGTGGTATGCTGACTTTGTAAACTATCTTGTTGCCAAGAGAGTCCCTCAGGGTTGGCCCAGACAGAAACTTGAGACCTTCCTAGGTAAGGCCAAGTTTTATCATTGGGAGGATCCCGTCCTTTATCATGAAGGAGGGGATAGTATCTGGAGGAGGTGCATTCCTCAAGAAGAGCAGCAAAGCGTCCTCACATATTGCCACAAGCTTGAGGCAGGAGGACATCATTCTGGAAAAAGGACAGCACAGAAGGTGCTTCTATCCGGCCTATGGTGGCCTACTCTCTTCAAGGATTCTGATGAGTTCGTGAAGAGATGTACTGACTGTCAGAAGATGGGAACCTGCGGACAGAGAGACATGATCCCCATGCAACCCATTCACTTTTGTGAGGTTTTTGATGCATGGGGGATTGATTTCATGGGCCCATTTACTAAGAGTCAGGGATTCGAGCATATTTTGCTCGCTGTGGATTATGTCAGCCGATGGGTTGAGGCTATCCCCGCCCGAGCCGCAGATGCGAAAACCGTGTGTTAATTCTTGAGGAAAAATATCATTTCACGGTTCGGGATACCTAGAGTCTTGATTTCAGACGGGGGGTCTCATTTCATCAATGATAAGGTTAGGGCCCTTGCAGACGAGTTCGGCATTGACCATCGGGTTGCCACTCCTTATCACCCTCAGACTAATGGTCTTGCTGAAGTTTCGAATCGGGAGATAAAGACAATCTTTCAGAAAGTAGTCCGTCCAGACCGAAAGGATTGGTCACAGCTTTTGGACTCAGTCTTGTGGGCCTATCGGACCTCTTTCAAGAATCCATTGGGGACATCTCCCTTTCGTCTCGTCTATGGCAAGCCGTGCCATTTGCCAGTGGAAATCAAGCACAAATCTTTTTGGGTAGTCACTGAGTTGCTTTTAGATCCTGAGAGCATAGCAGAACAGAGAAGAGCTGAATTGGCAGCCCTTGAAGAACTGAGAGATACAGCCTTTTCCAACAGCCTACAGTACAAAGAAAAAGTGAAGACATGGCACGATTCGCATATCAGCCATAAACAGTTTGAGCCAGATCAACGAGTTTGGTTGTTCGATTCCAGGCTAAAATTATTTCCAGGGAAATTGCAGAGCAAGTGGAAAGGTCCGTATGTGGTCAGGAAGGTACATGACAATGGCAGCATCGACATATCCGAACCGTCATCTTCCTCTCCCTTCCGCGTCAATGGTCAACGCCTGAAGTTATATCTAGATCATGACCCGCTGACCATTGACGTTGCCCCCATTCTTCTGGTATGAGAGGTGTCCTTTGACTCATATCATCTGCATCTCATACATGGTGATCACTTCTATCTTCCGCTGTACAGATCATCTGTCCATATCACTCTTTCATCGGTTGATCTATTTTATTCTTTTCTTCTTTTCTTCTTTTCCTCTTCTACCTTCTTCATCTATCAAAAAGGTGCCGCCCTTGTAGACAGTTTTCCATACTTAGGACGTACTTTGTCCTAAGTATAGGGGGTGTGCACCCCGAGTGTTTCCAGTCCTTGATCCTCTCCATTGTCTCCTCTTCTTGTCTATACTTAGGATATCTTACCCTAAGTATAGGGGGAGACAATTGGAGTACGATATGTTCATTCCCGCCCTTGACCCTCCCTGCGTTATGTACAGTCTGCTATACTTAGGATTATTGATCCTAAGTATAGGGGGGACGGTCAACTTCTCATTCATTGATTCATTCATTTATTCCTTTATTATTTAGACTTGCCTATACTTAGTACGAGTTATGTCTTCTCTTTTCTCTCCGATCTATGAGGACATAGCTCAAGCTAAGTATAGGGGGGTCGTATATACTACGTATATACTTTAGCCATAACTCGTACTTTCGTATTTTCTTAATAAATATGGCTAATAATTCATCAAAATTCATTAAAATTCCTTAATAAAAAGGTGTTTTATTCCTCAAATTCTTTTTGTAATTACTGATTAATAAATCAGGTGAAAATGTTTTTTGCAAAATGTTTGAAAAATAGTTGTAAAATCTTTGTGAACATCTATTGAAAACTATTTTGAAAATATTTTGTTACAAGTTTTTCAACCTGTGTAAAAATGTGTGTTTTGTAAAATTTATTTTCTTTGTGTGAAATAAAATGTTTGAAAAATGATTTGCAAAGGGTTTGAAAAATGGTTGCAAAAATGTTTTGAAAAATCTATACATACTGTTTTGAAAGACTTTGCAAAATGATTTTCAAATGTGTGTACATGTTTGTAAAAATTAATTTGAACTAAAGTTTTCAAAAAAATTATTTGAAAAACCTTGTGTCAAATAAGTTTGAGGAATACCTACATCACACCAAAATCCACTATATGTACTTATAAAATTGATCACTTATCCTTGTAAATTCTTAAAATCCACTTCTTGTGTATATAAGAAGCACTCCCGTGTACATAGTTTTCACCTAGTTTTCAGCCAAAACTTTTTGTTTTCAAAAATCCCAAAAACATTTGCAAAATTAAAATCCAAAAACATTTGAAAAATCTTTCTGAAAAATATAAAAAATTGCATCTGCATATGCATCATGCATCATCTTTTCAAAAATCCATAAAAAGTTCAAAATCTTTGAGAATTGCATCACAAAAATATTTTCTGCATTGCATAGCATTCGCATTTTTCGGATTGAGTTTGATAGTTGAACAAGTCTAAGTAAAATCCGGAGATTGGAGCTTGATTGGACCTTAAAAAATCTACCTAATAACAGGAACCTTATAGGAACTGGGTTTGAGGTACTTCAGGTCTAGTTGACTTAATTCTTTGAGGATCACGGGGCTTGGTTCAATGGATTCTTGACTGCCTAAGTAGAGTATTTCGGAGCACACGCACGACTCTTGTTGATAATGACCTAACTTGGACACCTGCACCTTTCACATAGCTCTCCACGGATGAGGTAGTGAGGAGGCAGTTTCCTTTGGCTTGGGGTAGCATATGAGGGTAGTACTTCTAGGCGGAACCTCTCTTCTTCTTATAGTGAAGGAAGTGCACCTCAACTTGGTCTAGTGGTGATGAAGGCTAAAGACAGAAGCCGTGGGTTGCAATAAAGCTTCAAAAGAGGGATAGTCTACTGGCTCAAGAGGAAAATTTCTTGTATATATGCTGCACCATGTAGATATGTTGTACAGATGCAGTTGAAAAAAAAAAGAGAACTCCAAAAAAGTGGTGGATTGGATTGAAAATTTAATAACCCCACCGGAGTGTATATAGTCCAATAAAGCAAAAGCTTATGATATCCATGTTACATCTCATGAAGCTTGCAGCGGGAGACTTAGCTACACTGGTTGAGCTCCCAAAATTCTATACCTCTTATTCCCCCTCTTCTTGAGCCGGTTGCACTTGAACTTAGAAGGGAATACCCCGCTTCTCGAGGAAAGAGTTGCTAGACCAAGGCATTAGAGTTACCAGGTTGGGGGAGGTTGTTTCCTTGTTACTTCTGAGGTGGGGAGCTACATATCACTTACACTATACGAGTCAGATTCATAGTCGTAAGAGTTTGCGTATGAGTTGAAGTATTTCTGACCTGGCTATCGAGGAAACTTGGACAGAGTTTTGGGATTCTCAAGGACTGTTGTATTTCAAATTTGGTTCTCATTAAGGTTCCGACCGCACTAAAATTCCTAAGGTCCGACTTAAGCTCCAAACTTTGATTTTGTAAAGACAAGTTTGATGATTGAACTAAATCCAAGTTCTTCTTTTTCTTTTCTTTCTTTTTCTTTTTGCACTTATTGCATAAGTGTTTGCTAGGGACTAGCGAAGGTAAAGTATAGGGGGATGATGAATCCACATTTCATCATCTTTATTCTATCATTTTGGCACCAAAAACCCTAGCAAATACCTGTAAATAGCCTTTATTTCATCATATTAGCATCCATGCATGAGCATCTAATTAGTGTATAAATTATTGTAATTAAAGCCAAAATTATAGAATAAATAAAGAAAAGAAAAAGAATAAAATATTGTAAATATTTTATGACTCAAAACCCCTGAGACCTAGGCATCCTGATGAATAGGTCGACAAGGAATAAAGTAGGGGGAGATAAGGGCCAAATACCTATATTTATTAATTCATTCTTTATTCAGTTTGGGACCTATTTTTAGTTCCACTTTTTACACATCACACAAAGAAACTTTGTACATGAAAGTTGTATATAATTTAATAAAGAAAATTACAAAATTGATTTCACTGAAAAATAATGTACAGATAAAAAGTTATGGTCTGAATAAAAATCCAGAATGCCAACTTCCCAGACCCGTAACTCACAAATAAAAACTCCAAATGCAGCCTACTCACCTTTAATTGTATATAGAATAAAATAAGCTATTTAATGGCGGTGGTTTTGCATTTGGCGGAGCTACGGTTTGAAAGTTGACTTTTGGACCCTCATTGTATACTTGTACAGATTAAAATATTCAATTTATTATTTATTTATTATTTTTATAATTTTACATTTTTTTATAATATTGTAAATATTACTTCAAATAATTGTGAATATTAAAATCAGAATAAAAATGTAAATAAAATTCAAAATAAAATACATGTATGTATAATACATAGGTATTATACCTATACTTATATCTATACAAAATATACCTCTATTTTATTAAATGTACAAAGCATATCAGAAAAATAAAATAAAAATATCTGTATGCATATAAAAGTATTTTATAATTTTAGAAAATAACAAATAAAAATAACAAAAATCAAAATACACAAAATAAAAATAAAATACTAAAATATGTAGATATTATACCTATATGGGGTATAAATGCAAACTTGTAAAAACATAATTCATAAAAATAATTAAAAATCATAATAAAATACTACATAAAATAACGAATATTTTTCATTTTATAATCATAATTTAATTCGGCTTATTTCTATTTTTAAATGAATTGATAAAACATTTTTTTAAATCTTTTCCCTGGTTGGTCCACGTGGACCAACCAGGAGCCCCCGACTGTTGACCGGTGGGTCAACAGTCCGTCTTTGCCCCTTAGGTCTGCGAATGGCCTCGTTTTTCGCCCACTTTCCCCCTTTTTTTGAGGCCACGCCATGCGTCCTTTGCCGCCGCTTCCTTCTTGAGAATTGTTCACTGTTCATCCATCTCCATCGCCGACCTCCTAGATTCACCCAGATCTGCTCATCTCGCCCGTGACTTCATCTCGAAAACGCGCGCGCTACCCTCTTCAAATACGAACCCCTCACTTCCACCCTCGGTTGGACTGCCTTCGGACCACCCCTCTCCACCTTCTTGCGCTCCAGAGCTTCCTGGAGGTGACAGCTCCAGCTCCAAGCCTTCAGCCGAGGTGATCGAGGTCGGAGGAGCTCCCAAAACCTCCACCAAACGCCGGTGTCGAGGTACCCTTCTTCCTCTGGCTCCGGCCATTGAGGGCTTCACCCCGCCTTTTTATTTACGCCATCTTGTTCCTGTCAGCTTAAGCATGAAAACCCCTAAAAAAATTTGAAGTTTCATCGATCCTCTCGCCCAATCGAGCACCTTGGCCGGAGTGCACCTCCGGCCGTGCACCCCCATCTCGCTCCACGCATCCCCGCGACCATCCAAGGGTCCAGGCAGTTTGTCCTGGACCCTTTGACCAATTTTTGCAGGTCAAAGATGAAGTGACGACATCTGGAGCTCGAGTTTTGAGCTCGCCGGAGCCCAACGAAGCCTCACAGCTCCACCAGGCCCCAACGAGCACCACGACCACCGCCGTGGCCTTTTGACGACTCCAGGAGATAGAGGAGGACCTGAGGAGGCCTCACCCCGATTTTGAAGCTCAAAAGTCACCGGAGCCGGCCGGAGGAGCTCGGAGAACTTCGCCCAGCCGGAGCTCCGCCGTGTTCTTCCAGCCACCTTCGCCACCATTGGATCAGGGCGTCCCCTCCAGATCAAGCAGCAGTCGTCCGATCTCCAGCGTTCTCCATCGTCAGATCACCTGTGGAGATCTAATCGCCGCCATCCACGCGAAGCGTCTTCGGCCGTCCTCAACGCGCCACGTGTCAAGTGGCATCTTCCCCGCCGTTCGATCCGCGCGCCGAGGGTATTTTGCACCTACACCCTCGCGCATTTTGTATTTACTCTTTAGTATTTAAACTTTCATCTGTAGTTGAAAAACTCTGGGTTATTTGCCTGTAAGCCCCTGCACTTAGTTTTAATTACACTTAGGTCCTCCGCCACGTCACCTCACGTGACCTGTACACGTGAGGTGGTGGGCTTTTTGCAAGGACCTCCCTGGGGTTTAGTTATTTCAGTTTAGTCCCAGGATTTTGTAATATAGTGTAAAACTTTGGGATATTTTGCATCAACCTCCTGGATCTTTTTGGATATTGCTCTTAGGTCCCTGCCAGGCGCGTGTGTAGCACGTGCTTGGCTTGGACATTTTGCAGTAAGGCCCTGCCGGGTTTTGTAATTGTTGTTTGGCCCTAAAAGTTGCTTATCTAGTATAAACATTTGTGGAAATTTGCATGTATGTCCCTGGATGTTTTGAAAATTGCGTATATACCCCTGCCAGGTCTGTTTAAACTTTGGATGCTTGTTGTAATTATTTGAATTATCATTTTAAGCCCAAAAATTCCACAAAAATAGGGTTAAGCTCCTGGACACCTGTGCTTTGACGCTATCACTTTAGTTTTTGATTTTATTTTATTTTCACATTTATTAAAAATCAAAAACATTCTTTTTATTTACTATCTAGCTTAGAAAATATCAAAAAAAAATAGGAAAATACCTCCAAAAATTCCAAAAAAATTCCCTAGTGTCTATTTTATCCTATTTTAGTGTCAGTCCAAAAATCACTAAAAATCTCAAAAGAAAAACCTTAAAAATTCGAAAAAACTCAAAAACTTTAAAAAATTCTAAAAAAATCAAGGAAAACTCCAAAAAATACAAACTCAGCTCCTGTTTGTTATATATTTCAGTAGCTTTATTTAAACATTAGTGTGAAAAATTTTAAGTACTGGTTGCTATTTTTAAATCCCATTTTACTCACAACCAGCACATATTTCCCTGTTTTGCCTTGTTTTGCTATTTAAAAATATCAAAAACACCTTGAAAAATCCCCAAGAATCACAAAAACAGTAGAAAACCACAAAAATACCAAAAAGATTTTATTTCTGAATTTTTGGATATTTTTACACATTTTTATAAATATTTTATCTTGTCTTGTATTGCATTGTTTATAAATTCCAATATTGAAAAGAGAAAAAATATAAAATATAAAATATAAAAATCAGAAAATTAAAAATCAAAATACAAAATTAAAAATTGAAAATAAAAAAAATTAAAATAAAAAAAAAAATTAAAAATTAAAAACCCACAAAAATTCCTTTGATTGATTGCTTAGTGTAGAACATCACACACACTCACTTGTGCACATTTTTGTGAATTACCATGTTTGCTCCCTGTGTTCGAACTTTCTGCATACTTGTCACTATACACCATTTGTGCAGAGTTAAAAATAAATTTGACTCCACACTTGTTTTCCATTGTTTGATACTTGATTGTGGGTTCATTATTGATTAATTACATTTTATTGTGGGTCGCCACAGTGACGTATTTAGACCCTCGATAAAGTGCGATTATCACTCACCCATTTGCTGTCGGAGATGGGATAAATAAATCCCGCATCACACCATTTCTGGATCTCTTTCATAACGACCTCCCGCAGGTTAGGATTTAATCTTCTCTGCAGTTCTCGAGAGGGCCTGCAATCTTCTTCCAGTCTGATGCGGTGCGAGCATAATGATGGATTGATCCCATGGAGATCGACTGTTCGCCAGCCTATCGCCTTAAGGTTGCGTTCAAGAACCTCCATCAGACGAGATTCTTGGTCTTCGATCAGATGTGCATTGATGATGACCGGGTACATGTTCGGTTCTCCCGCAAGGAAGGCATACTTCATGTTGGAGGGCAAGAGTTTTAATTCTGGCGGGGTCTGAGCTGCTTCAGTGGTGACCTCAGCTATTAGTGCAGGTGGTGATTCCTTCAACTGTTCGGTGTCCACCATAATCTGTTCTGCTTCTTCTCTCATATCCTGACAAAATTCCTCAATGATGTCCTCTTCATCAGAAAATTCTTCAAACTTCTGCTCTTGGTTCTGAAGGCACATCACCCCCATGGCATTCTCTTGCAGCACATCAGCAAGTTCCTCATCTTGATCGATAAGGGGAAATTCGAATGCGGTCTCCAATCCCTCCTCGGGGTAGAGGAGTTCATGGATCTCATTGTCATCCAAAAATAAGTTGGTATCTTGAATTTCTTCCAGAAAGTCGCAGTCGTCAGCATACTCAATCACCCTTGCACATGATGTAGATGTCTGCTCGGTTGGTGTTCCCTCAAACAGGGTCTCTACTCTGATTATTTCGTTGCCAGCTCCAAAAGTGATTTCTCCCGTCCCATAATTCACTACTGCGTTTGATGTCCGCAGAAATGGTCTTCCAAGTATGATCGGGGTAAGCAGCAATGGAGAGGGGATGTCCATGTCTAAGACCACAAAATCGGCCGGAAATGACTTTCCCTGAACCATGACGATCACGTCCTCTAACAGGCCCCTAGGCCGCTTGACTAACTTGTCTGCAAACTGCAGAATCATCTTTGTAGGATTGAGCGGTCCTAGCCTGAATTCTGTGAGTAGCGAAGCTGGCATCAAGTTCACAGATGATCCGCTGTCGAGAAGTGTTCGTTCGAACTCCTGGTTGAACATCTGGCAACGTACAAGAGGTGCTCCCATATCTGGATTTTTATCCGGGAGGTTGCTGATGGCGTTAACTGTGGCCATTGTGAGGATATGCTTTTCGGACTTGCCACCCTTGCTTCTGGAATTGTGGGGATTCGGTCTGCGCTTGGTTGTACATGCCTCTTTTAATCCTTTCTTCACGGCTGGCATGTACTCAAGAGCTTTCATCAATGGCATATTCAGCACCAAATTCTGAATGATTTCTATGATAACAGGATCAAACAAAGCATTTTTCAAAACTTTCATCTTTTTGTGTTTTTTCATTGCTTCAAGGAAAGGAATATTTACAAAATCTTCACCAATTTCATTCAAAATAGTGTCCATATTGTTGTGTACAGGTAGATGGCAAAAAGGAATGGATTCATCTACAATTTGTGGACCAAAAGTGACAGGCTCAGCTTTTGGTGATGGCGTTAGACTCGCTGCAGGTGTGGTGCTCCTCCTGTCAGGAACTGGCTATGAGGCAGGTGCAGGCGTCTCCAATGCTGGCTGACCTTCACCGAGGTTGCTGCTATCTTTTTGTGTTTTGCTATTTTCTTCATTTTTTTGTGATTTTCTGAATGTTGGTACTGCTCCCAAAATGCTGGCTGACCCTGGTGTTGGCTGGACTGACGATTCCCCGTCAGATGCAAGATGCTTCCCCTTCGCCGTCGCCGATGGCTGGAGTGTCCTACCGCTCCTGAGAGTAACAACATTAGATAAAAAACAATTTAATTCGCCTGATTCGGGTTGGACACTGCTGGCTACCTGCTCCTTGCGTCGGAAATTGTTCGGGTTGGCTTCGACCTGGGCTGGTATGACGGTCTTGGCTGCCGTCAGGTCGTCGATCTTCTGGTTCATCTCAGCCATATTCTTCATTAACTGCTCTAAACAGGACAGAGCCGGATTGACCGGCACAATCTCAGAAGAGTCTCCCTGCTGGGGTCTAGAATGCTGATATGGCGGCTGAGATTGCGACTGATAACCTTGTGAGAATTGGTGAGGAGGAGGGTTGGAGGAATATGGTGCATTCTGCTGATTGTATTGAGCAGTCGGTTGCTGATGATATCCATGTCCGCGGTATCCGGACTGCTAAGGCCCGTGCTGGTAATTCTGCCTCCAGGTGTTACCGTGAGATGGAGGATGGTATTGGTAGGAGTGCTGGAAGGGTCTCCCACCCTACTGCTGCTGGTGATAGGGCATGTTGCCCATGTTCTGACCTTGAGAATGTCCCTGAGGACGGGTCAGCTGCACTTCATTGTCCCATACGCCATTGATTTCCTGAATCAGTGGCGGGGGTGGAGAGACTGCTCGGAGTAAGCTGGCTGAGGCTCGGGTTGATGTACAACCATCTGTGTCTAGGGCTGCGGGAGCTGCTCCGGAACCTGCACGTAGTACACATGCTGGACAGGCTGGGGCTGCAGGGAAGTCGGTTGAGGGTGTTGCTGCATTTTGGGCTCCTTCTTCTCAGCATTCGGCTCGGCAGAGGTAGACACAGCGTTGCACATGTTTGCATTTAATGCGCGAACGAGTTGATCCAGCTGTTGGGAAATCTGGTCGAGCTTTTCCAAACCCTGGGTCCTCTTCTCAATGACTGCCAATTTTTCGAGGTCCTGCGATCTCTTCTCAATGATATCGACCTTGGATAAGTGGCTCCCAATGATGCTCAGGTTGGAGCTCTCATCCTTGTCTTCGGTGTGAGAAGCGATGTTCACTGGCTTGCTGATGGCGGTTGGTGGCTTCATGTATACTCTGGACGAGGATTGGGCTGCTTCTCCTTCAGCCATTTCTTCGAAGACGTTCCATACCACGTCCTCGTCCTTGTTGAAATGTGAACCGCCGCAAGCTGCATCTACAAGCTTTTGGCTCTCAAATGATAGCCCCTCAAAGAAGTGTTGTACGAGACTGGTCTTTGGAATGTCATGGTGGGGGCACTTCTCCTGAAGATCTTTGAATCTCTCCTACGCTTCATGGATGGTCTCGTGGGGCTGCTGGCAGAAACTGGAGATCCGGGCGCGCATCTGATTTAATCGCCCGAGAGAATAGAATTTATGGAGAAATGCGGACTTCAGCTCCTCCCAGGTAGTGATGACCTTCCCAAGATGGTCAACCCAATAGAGGGTCTTGTCTTGAAGGCTGAAGGGGAACGCAGTCATCTTGACTACCCCCAACAGGATTCCGGGGTAGTGAGCAGTGGCACAGATGCGGCCAAACTTCTTCAGAAAAATGTACGGTTCCTCAGTGGTGTTCCCATGAAATGTGGGAAGTAGCGACAGGAACTGCGGCTTCAGCTCGAAGTGGGCATGCATACATGGAACCTGAATCCACTCAGTGATGCGTCCCGCTCCTGGGTTGTATGTTTCCTTGAGTGTAGGCTTTGGCTGCGGTGGATCTGCCTCTGCTGCCTCAAATTCGGGTCTTCCCACTGAGAACTCATCTCTAACTTCTTCAAAATCAGGCTCTTGGTTCGGATCATTCTCCCTCTGATCGTTTCTTGCATCGGCCCTCCTCCTCAAATCATTCAGCATGTCTTGGAAGGCTGTCTGTGCCAGGGCTTAATTAGTCAACTGCTGCTGGATGGCTTGAATGGAACCCAGCAACTGACTGTTGACTTCGTTTTGCGCGGTATATTGCCCCTCCCCCGGATTGACTTCAGGCTCAGATGGGGGTTGTGGTCCCTTTCCTCTTCCTCCTGCCATCTCAGATTCTGCTTGGTTTGCTGGCTCGGAATCGGGCTTAAAGTCTGCATATGGTAGAATGCCCCGATCAGTCTGAATTGCAGCACCAGATAGAGAGATGTGGTCTGCGTCCAGGTCAACACAGAATTTTGTTAAGGACGGCTATGTGTAAGGAGTGAAATCGATTGTCATCCAAAACAGACAGAGTTCGGGACGAGAGTGATCCATGTTTATTGAAGAAGATAGGGAGTCTGGAGATCGGTCCACGGAGTGTGAATCGGGTTCTCGGGAATCGCCCTGAATTATTGGAGATGGAGAGCGAATGGAACTGATGTGGGTGTCGACGAGGTCTCGACTAAACTGCCCATTCGTCGCCATCTCGAAGATCAAGAGGAAGATCGATGTGGATGAAAGATACGGGGGTCAACAAGAAATAAATAGAATGTAAAACAGTAGAAGGCTCACAATGAGCAAGGGTCAAATGGAAGGAGAGCAAAAATGGCGCAAACGCGCGGTGTTTTTGATCTTTGACCTTAATCCAACTAGCAAGCAAACACAAAGAAAAGGGGATTCACCAACTCAACACGTGAAGCCGTAAGGGTTCGGCTATTATCTTTGTAGTTTTTAGATGAATTCATGCATTTATCTTTCAACGAGTCCTTAGAGCGCTACGCCTATAGGAGCGAGAGTACTGCCGGAAAAGTATTCCCGTACTTGTCCTCCTCCTGTGTAACATGTAGTCTGCACTTTTTGAGGTCATTGTAACCCTTCCTAGATCCCTACTCAGCCAAAGAAATAGAGAAAGGAAGCCAATAGGAGAAACCAATACTTCGGGACTCGCTCGCAACGGAATCACCCGTGAGCGTGCAAGAACCTACTAGGACGCAATACGATGAGACAGACACCCCCGTGAAGGCATGGCCTAGGCTCGATACTTCAGACAAGGTCGATGCTCTGCACAATAGAGAGTCACCAATGTTGACCAAGCCCTACTCGTCCACGTACGATAGAAGCGCCAATACTTCGGAAATCCAGACGATACACAAGGCATCCACAGACTGGGTTTTGGGATCTAATCCTTACGAAGCACTCTGCTCATTGGAAGGAGACCTTCCCATGCAACCTGAATACAAGTAAGGGTGTGACTCTCCCTAATCAATGAGTCCAATTACCAATTTTATTTAGGTCAAAGTTTTCTTAACAGTCCCTTTTTTAATTTTTTGGTGTTATCGCTTCTTTTGAGTAGTTTCAAATAAGTGCCTAACGTTTTTGTTTTTTCTTGATTCCTATTTGATCCAAAAACAGAGGGAGAGAAGAGTCGGAAAAGTCAATGCAAGTGGCACTAAGATGGAAATCTCACCTTAGTGCCTAAATGATGAATGCAAAGATAGAAGACTTACAGTGACTCCCAGCTCTCTCCATGCGGGATGCAAAGCAGGAATTTATAAACCTAATCTATATGTCGGTATGCAATGCGGAAATCGTCCTAAGCAGGCAATTGCTAGCGTTAAGAACCACAAGTTAATCACCAATCCTTGATCCTAAGAGTCCGGTCTAGACCCCCCTCCTCTTCTCGACACCTCGAGTTCAGGAGTAGCGCTTGATGGGGAGGGCTCGCGGTGCGGCGGATCTACGGAGGTGAGCTAAGTGTTTAATTAAACTAAGTCCAAATACGTACTATAGGTACATGCAATGGTTATTAGAGTGTTTGGACCTAATCTAATCGATTAAGCAATTCCTAAAATCTAAGGGCTCAATCCACAAAAGAAATGGAAAAGAAATCAAAACCGGTAAATGACAGTCGAGAAACACGAGAAAACCACAGTGAGCCCCCGGGTGAACAAACACCCGGAAATTAGGCCCGGAAGTCCAAGTGTCCAAGTCCTGTATTATTACAATTTAAATGACTCTCTATCACAAAAATACAACAACTGACTAACTCTCACTCTCAAACTCTCCTGCTCTCTCCTGCCGGCTAGGATAGAATAGCCGGCTCCTCCTCCCAAGGATGCGCAGGATCCCCTAGGCGATCCTCCTCGGTCCGCGGTCCCTCGTAAGAAAACAAGAGAGGTGTCAGACAGTTCAAAACAAATTATGCACGAAAAACAAGTAAGCAAAAATGGCTAAGCAGATAATAGACTCAAAAGTACTCTACAAACTGATGCTCCCCGAAAACGGCGCCATTTTAAAAACGATAAAGCGAGAGCCGCTAAATAGTGAACTGACAAATCAGACTCACTGTCGCTGATGCGACTACTCAGGCCTCCTCGTTCGTCAACAATTAACCCACACAATCAATCAGACAATCAATAGCAAGGATTAAAATTTATTATACCCTACTACAAATGTATAATGGCAAGCAAGTAGGGGTCGAACACAGGAAACAAAGGTGCAGAGTAGACAAAATCAAAATCAAGGTCTATTAGACTACTTAGCCAATCTAATTTTTTTGTGGGTTTTTAATTTTTTGTATTTTGATTATTTAATTTTTTTTTATAATTTTATATTTTATATTTTTTTTTCTTTTTCAATATTGGAGGATGTAAGCAATATAATAAAAGAGAAGATAGAATATTTATAAAAATATACAAAAATAATCAAAAATTCAGAAATAAAATCTTTTTGGTCTTTTTATAGTTTTTTTACTGTTTTTTGTGATTTTTGGGTATTGTTCAGAATGTTTTTGGTAGTTTTAAATAACAAAATAAAGCTAAACAGTGAATAAGATACTGGTTGGGGATAAAATGGGAATTAAAAATAGCAAACAGCCACCAAAATTTTCCAAATTAATTTTAAAATAAAGAGGATAAAATATAGAAGAAATTGGAACCAAATTTATATTTTTCTGAGTATTCTATGATTTTATATATTTTTTTGAAGTTTTTTGAGTATTTTTGAATTTTTAAGGTTTTTCTTTTGAAATTTTTAGTGATTTTTGGAATGAAAATAAAGTAGGTCAAAATACATAATAAGTAATATTTTTGGAATTTTTTAAGGCCTTTAATATTTTTTTGGTATTTTATAAGCTAGATAGTGCTGAAACAACATGTTTTTGATTTTTTAATAAATATGAAAATGCAATAAAATTAAAAACTAAAAATACGGCGTTAAAGAACAAGCACACAGGAACTTAAGTCTTTTTTTTTGAGAATTTTTGGAATTAAAAAGATGCGTGAAATAAATAGATCAAGCATACAAAAATCCTAATCCTGGCAGGTGTATATATGCAATTATAGAAACTTACAGGGGCTTAGGTATAAATTTCACTAAAAGACACACCGCGAGGCACGTGTTCTGTCATTCACAGGGGCATATTTGCAAATAAAAGAAACCGACAGGGCAACCATGCAATTTTCCCAAAAACCTATTTAATTGACTACGCATAGGGGTATAACTGCAAATACCTAAAAGTTCGGGTATAAACATGCAAAATGCCCAAAAAGCACGTTCCCCAGTCAAGTGAGGTGACGTGGCGCGGACTAAAGTGCAAATATAAAAAGTGCAGGGGCCTAAGTGCAATTAGTACACAAACTTTTAAACTGGAAATAAAAGTTCTAGGGCTAAAACGTAAATACAAAAGCACGTGGGTTGGAGATGCAAAATACCCACGGGGATTGATCGTGCGGCCGAGGAGATTTCACTTGACACGTGGCGGCTCTGGGACGCGCGATGACGCTTCGACCGGGACGGCTGGGATTAGCTCTTGGCGGTGCGATCAGACGGTGGAGAGCTGCCAAGATCCAACGGCTGCTGCGCGCCTGGAGGAGGACTGCCGATCCAACGGCGGGGAGGGGGTCACGAAGAACACCTCCACAACGAGCTTTGGCTGACGATTGCGACCGACACACGGCCGCTCCGGCCCTAGGATCAAGGGCAAAACGATCCTGGGGCCCTTCCGCGTCTGATGGTGGTCTCTGGCGAGGCGGAGACGGCGTGGGGAGCTCGGACGGGGAAGGCGACCTGGGGGGTTGCTCCTGAGGCTTTCGAGGGTCGAAGGAGCCTTCTCTTTGGCTCAGACCTGCATGGTTAGGTGCGCAAAATCCCGACGAGCAAAGAGGGAGGTTCTGATGGTTCTATGGAGGCGGAAGGTGGCTCGGGCGTGGAGATCCGGTGAGCGGCGGAGAAGGGAGCTCGACGGCTCGATCTGGGCGAGATCGAGGGAGATGGAGGGGTCGAGCATGATGACGGAGCGAAGAGGAAGAGAATGGAGGTGATTTTGGCGGTGGGGGGATGGCCAGAAAATGGAGGCGGAGCTCAGCTCCGCCGTGGGCATCGATCGGGAATTCACGACGATTAACCCAATCAAACGCAAAACTGCTATAGATCTAACCTATCCTAAGCTACAGCTACAAGAAAATGGAAGTAGAAGGGACGGATCACTTCGATTCTACACCAGATGACTCGAACCCCAGGTCGATTCGACTCCTACTGTCACCAGGAGCACGAGGAGGTAGAGGTTTTCGGGTGAAAATGGCGGAAGAAGGATCAAACTTTGAATCGAAGTCGGAGGGTGCCTTTTGAAGGGTTGACAGGCGGCGTGGAAGATGAGGGTCAAACGCCTCGATCAGTGGTCCTCAGCCCCAACAATCACTTGGGTGTGAATCACCACTGATCGAGGAGCAAAAATGCAGAAGGCATCGACATGAATCGGTGCAAGGTCAGCCCTAGAAAATGGCGAGAAGAAGAGACAAAACTGGTCGTCTGACAGGTCTAGAGGAGGAGGTCAGACAGTTTACCGAGGTCAACTGTCAGACCAACCTGGTTGGTCCACGTGGACCAACCAGGAAAAATCCTCGAAAAAATATTACAAAAATCGTTTAAAAATAGAACATTGATTAATCACATTTTGGTTAAAAAATAAAAAAATGTTTATTAATTTATGAAATATTTTATTATGATTTTTAATTATTTTTCTGAAATATA
The DNA here is from genome assembly GCA_037367405.1 of Ottelia alismoides. Classification (NCBI taxonomy): domain Eukaryota; kingdom Viridiplantae; phylum Streptophyta; class Magnoliopsida; order Alismatales; family Hydrocharitaceae; genus Ottelia; species Ottelia alismoides. The sequence goes on from JAZKJV010011255.1 coordinate 35,650, forward strand.
TTTTTACTACTTTACTCTTGTATCCCTTATAGGTATATTTCTTATATAATTTAGTCTTTAATTTTCATTTTATGTATTTAAATTTTATTATTTTTATTTATTATTTTCTAAAATTATAAAATACTTTTATGTACACAAATATATTTTTATTCTGTTTTTCTGAGGTGTTTTGTATATTAAATAAAATATCAGTAGATATTGTATAGGTATACATATAGGTATAATACCTATATGATCTATATATGTTTATTTTTATTTTGAGTTTTCTTTGCATTTTTATTCTGATTTTAACGTACATAATTATTATAAGTAATATTTACAAATTATAAAAAATATACAAATATACAAATAATGAATAAATAATAAATTGAATATTTTAATCTGTACAAGTATACAATAAGGGACCAAAACTCAACTTTCAAACCGTAACTCCGAAAAAATACGAAACCACCTCCATTAAATAGATTATTTTATGCTATATACAATTAAAGGTGAGTTTGGTACATTTCGATTTTTATTTGCAAGATACGGATCTGGGAATTTGGAGTTTCAAAATCTTATTCAGACCATAACTTTTTATCTGTGTACTATTTTTCAGTGAAATCAATTTTGTATTTTTCTTTATAGAATTATCTACAACTTTCATGTACAAAGTTTCTTTATTTGATGTATAAAAAGTGGAACCAAAAATAGGTCCCAAAATGAATAAAGAATGAATAGAGAGTATAGGTATTTATACTGTATTTTGACCTTATCTCCCCTTACCTTATTCCTTGTCGACCTATTCATCAAGATGCCTAGGTTTCGGGGTTTCGAGTCATAAAATATTTACAATATTTTCTTCTTTTTCTTTTCTTTATTCTATAATTTTGGCATTAAAAACAGTACTTTATACACTTTTTACACATATATGCATGAATGGTAAAATGCAGGAATTAGTGCCATTTACAGGTATTTGCTAGGGTTTTTGGTGCCAAAATGATAGAATAAAGATGATGAAATGTGGATTCATCAGTCGTATCAGTAACTTACTCCAATATGGCAACTCTCAAAATATACTCTTCTTAATCCAATTATGACTGTAACCAAAATCAGGAAGGTTTTTTGTTTTATCTCCATTTTCTAAGGCTGATTTCTCTAATTGTTCTAAGTATGATAATATCATATCGCCTGTCTTAATTGGTGGAGGATCTGCAAGATCAATTGTGTTCCTTTTAAAAGACTGCTTCTGTCTTCGATATAGATGATTATTTGCAGGAAACCGTCTGTGACAATCAAAAAAACATGGTTTCTGATCGTGTTAAAGATGGAATGATTTAGTACTCTCCATACAATATGGACAACTTTTACGTCCATGCGTACTCCATACAGATAACATTCCATATACTGGGAAGTCATTTATTGTCCAAAGCAGAGCTACTTTCATGTTAAATGTTTGACTCTTATTAGCATCATATGTATCAACTCCATCGACCCATAACATTTTCAACTCATCGATAAGAGGACGTAAAAAACATCAATGTACTTTCCCGGATGTGTAGGTCCTGATACTAACAGTGAAAGAAACATAAACTGTCGCTTATTACATAACCATGAGGGTAGATTATATGGCGTTGTCATTACTGGCCAACAAGAGTAATCTTTACTTCTTCCATGAGGATTAAACCCGTCTGTACATAAACCTATAACGCAATTCCTCTTTTCATCCTTAAATGTAGGAAAAGCTAACATCAATTCTTTCCAACAATCAGACTCGGATGGATGCTCCATATACTCATCGACTTTATGTTCTGCGTGCCATGTCATGTATTTCGTCGTTTCTTTACAATAATATAGTCGTTTCAATCTCGGAGTCAATGGGAAATAACGTAGAATCTTTCTCGATATTTTTGTTCCACTCTTACTAGTTGTTTGATATCTTGACTCATTACATTCAGGACACCATTGTAAATGTTGATGTTCACCGTAATATAGAATATGGTGATTTATGCATGAGTCTATTTTAACTTCTGCTTAACCCATCTTCCGCATCATCTTTTTTTTTGAAAGGCGCATCATCTTTTTTGTTTTGTAATAATTATCAGGTAATCCTGCATCTTCTGGTAACATTTTCTTAATAATCGTTAGCATTGTATCAAAATTACGATCGGTCATATTATATTCCATCTTCATCGATAGAAGATCCGAAACCGCAGAAAGTTTTGAATATGTCTTGCAACCCAACCACAATGGCTCTTCCGCTTTTTTCAACAGCTCGTAAAATTCTGCAGACTCTCCATATGGTTCTTCATCATCTAAGAAAGTATCATTAAATTCTGGACCCGAAACGTCCATAACCATATCTGCAAAAGGATTAATATTGTCAGCTTCTTCTGCATCATTCATACTGTCCTTGAAATTCTCACCATACCTCCACCAAATCTGATATCCTTCCATGAAACCTATTCTATAAAGATATAACTGAGTTTCATCTTTTGATCTCTTCCTCATTAGACGACATTTCTTACACGGACAGAAGATAGTTCCATTTGAATCCACAATACGGGAACCTTGTGCGTAAGCAAATTGTATAAATTCCTGAACACCTCTTTGAAAGGCATCTGCTATACGTCCATCTACTACACGGTTGTACATCTACTCTCTATTGGTCATATTGATGAACCTGAATTAAATAATCTAAAATGTCAAATCTAGGAAATTGAGGATATCTAAACGTATCACATTATTGAGATAAAAGATGAGAAGAGAAGTGTATTAATTATGTTATCACTTTAGCCCATCCATAAGGATTCAAATTTACTAAAAGATGATCGTTGTTACAAGTATTTTTATTTCTAACGAAAATTCGGCAGCATAACCCTGCAGCTCTCTCGTATACCTCATAAATGAATCGCAATTAATTCTCAAAATAATCATATTAGTGATTATTTCAATAATAACTATGATTGATTTGGTATACCGAAGAGGAAGGGGTTATGAACCGAATTTCCATAAGAAATAAAGACCTTGTGACACCGATCACCTTTTAGTAAATTTGAATCCTTAGGGACTCCCTTATTCCGGGAACTCCGAACTAAGAAAAACTAATATAAATGTAATACTTTAAGATCATTTTATATCATATATTTGTATGTACTACAAATGAGACTATAAAATAATCTTAAAATATTTATTCATTTATATTAACCGGGAAATTACGTATATTTGGCTGGTTAACGATGGGGATAGGGATAAGTGTGATCCTTATTTAGTGCCTAATACGGTGCTTGGGTCACTAAGAGTTAATGGGCACCTGCAAAAAAAATCGAACCTGCAAACATCAAAATCCACGACCATTGGTTTGCGATAAACATCCCAAAAGTGAGTCCAATAGTGTTGTGAAAACATAAAAAAATATAACACAGTTAGAGGTGATCAAATCCTCCAATGTGTTGCATACGCCACACGTTGTGCAGGGCCACACACCACCCGGTGTGGAAGGACGCACTGTGTGGGATGGATTTTGTGCAATTTTCTAATAATTAATGGATAGTATTTTGGACTTATCATAAATCTAATTATAAGTTAATGTGATATAATTGGTCACATTAACTAGAATTTATTGCGATAATAAATTATCACAAAGGAAACATTGGTGTATATAATATCTCATATCAACACGATATGAAATTTTCAAACTATTATTAATGATGTTCATCATATCTAATTTCTATACTATTGAAGTTGGCTAACTAATGTTATTCACAAATTTCATAACTAATCTTTTTAAGAAAATTAACAATACTAACTAGTGCAGATGTTGTAATGGATATTTTATCATTTATAATTTACAAAATGTAAACATAATGTTGGTTGAGGCATTTTATCGAACACCTACAGGGCATACAATTATACATATTATTGAGACAACCATAATCGAAATTACAACACTATAGTGATCTACTATTATCCTAAACATGTAAAAAACATTTAAACTGTCAAAATAATACACTACATTCAACAAAAAAATTGAAACCCTAATCTATCCAAACAATACAAATATGTAATGAAATCTTATAAAAAGAGAAAGGATGAAGGATTATACTGAATGGTAGATGTATATCTACTCAAAAGACGAAAACGACGGGTGTCGGTGTCGGGGCGGAGGGGTGACGGGTCGCCGGAGGGAAGAAATTGAGGGAGGAATGCGTGAGAATGAGGAAGAAGGGGCCGTGCGAGGTTCTGTTTACGGGCATGGGCGAGCACACTTAAGTGCTCGCCAGGTCTTCGCCAAGCGCTCGCCCGCAATTTACCAGGCGCTAAAGTTATCCGCGCAAAGAAATTCAAGTGGGCGAGCACATGTAAGCGAGCACATGTGCTCGTCCGAATTGGTAATCGTGCCGCTCCACAAAATTCAAACCGGCGACCCTCATGGGCGAGCACATGTGCTCTTCGTGTGCTCGCCCATTAAGGGGCGAGCACATGTGCTCGCCTAGTGCACGCAGAGCTGTGCATGCTAATCCCGCCTTTTTTGTAGTGGATTAGAAGAAAACGACAACGAATAATCATTATTATCCTCCATTGTTTCTTGTGTTCAATCCCTAATGTACTTATCTACTATACAATCTATTGTAAGGTATAATAAATTTTGATTCACACCGCTTGCATTGATTTTTCTATACATTGTGTGGGTTAATTGTTGTTTGACATAGGGTTTTGTTGTAGATCCTCAGCAATATTTTGTCTTCGCTTTATAGTGAGGATAATTTTTAGATCCGCACTAAAACTCTTGTCAACAACAATGCAATACCACATACGAAGCATATAAGTACGATAGAAACATAGCATAAAAAAATTAAAAATACAATAAACTTTTTCCATTAATATTTACATATGCATTTACAAGTAACCATGTCCACAAAATACCACATACACGTACACTTGAAAATCTTTAAATATATGCAAATAGTATCTCTCAAAAAGTATAAGTAAAGACATTAGAACCTAAAAAAGTGTGCATACCTAAAAGTAACAACAACATTAAAAGAAGAACAGAATCAACAAGCCGCTTACTGTTGCGGCTGCTCGTGAGAATATGCTAGATTTACAAAAGTATGCAGGTTATGAGCAAAGTTTCCTAATACGGCACTAAAACAACGAATGAAAAAGGAACCACTAGAGGCTAGAAAGTGTATAAAAGCAGGCTACTGTGTAAACACTTTAAACCCTTAGGGTGTCTTTGGTTGCCATGTTCACCCGTGTTAAGCTGGGGGAGGGTAATTGTTTTGGTGTTTGGATAGAGGGTTTGGGGTTGAGTGGGTTTGTTGTGATGTGATTATATTGAAGTTTGGAAAGTGAGTAGTTATTGTGATGTTATTGTATAAAAGATAATAACTGAATTATAAAGTTTCAGGTATTAATGACAATATAGAAATCCCTAGAGGGTCCTCCACAAATGCCCTCGCCCCACGTGCGCATGTGAGATGACATGGCAGAGGACCTTTTTGTAAATATTCCAAGTATGGAGGGTTTATCAGTAAATATTACAAATATTTATAACGACAAATGAAAGTTTAATGATTGACTAATAAACATACAAATTGGCCGGGTTTAGTATGCAAAATACCCAACTTAAAAGATCGGACGGCGCCTGTGATTTCATTTGCCACGTGTCGATGTGTAGACGCACGATGCCGCTTCGCGTCATACGGCCCGGATTAGACGATCAGAGTGGGATCTACGGTCCAGGGGAGACCTGATCCAAGGGCTGCTGCTTCTCTGGAAGAACAAGGGCTAATCTAACGGCGGGAAGGAGTCGACGAAGAACATGGACGAACCCGCCGCGAGGCGAGTTTCCCAGGTCCCGATCTTCCTCCTCTGCTGCAAGTTAACGCTCCAAATGCCCCAGAAGCTTCCTGGTGCATCCTTATAGCTATCAAAATGGCAGAGGAAATGCCGATGGGCCGCTGCGACGTGGTGGGGACCAGAGCTGCTCCAAGTAGCCTTGACGTCCACAACAATGACCCTAGATGGGGTCCTTCGGCCCTGGGCCCTGCAAACGAAACACAAGACTCGACAGTAGAAGGTTCCCAGGGCATATGGGGGTGATTCAATGGCGAGAATGCGGAAATGGAGCGATTGTGTTCTCGCCGGAGCAATCTCCGGCGAGGGCGGTAGCGGATGATGGATTAAACACAGATCGAGCTAATAAAAGGTTGAAAATGAAGCTGAAACTCCAGATAATCTATAGCACAGAAAATACGACTAAAAACAACCTCGACCAGCTAAGAAAACCGGGAGATGGACCTCACGGCCGGGGCCAGAGATGGGGGGTGGAGATGCTCCTCAGGCCACCACCATACCTCAATGAGGAGCTGGGAATGCTCCCCTGTCACCGGAGCTCACCAGCGTCAGCTCGGAGGTCTAAACGTGCCCCTCATGTAGTTCAAAGGAAGAAGGAAGGAGTGGGTGGCTTTTGACGGGGTGACTCTGGCGGCTGCAAGAACGAGGCTTCTGGAGCAACACAGGGACGCGCGACCCAAGGAGAGCTGCCGGCGTGCATCATCAGTCAATGGTGAACAAAAGTCAAGAAGGGATCTACCCGAGATAGTGAAAGTGTTAGCAATGTGAGCCCCGGGCGAACCATTTCTACAATAAATGTTATTGTAATGAATAAATTATCAATGAAAATTATTGATTATTTTTCACTCCCCTTTCTGAGATTAATGAATGGATGCACTATAGGGTCCCTCTGTACAATAAGGGTTATGTACCATGGCCAACTTGATGATCATACAACTGTTGATTCATTGGATGGATCATAGAGGCTGATGCTTGGATGAATATCTAAGGAATTAGATAGAGGACTCATCAAGCATCATCAAATGATCATTAAGTGATGATCTCCAGTCTGAGTAGGAGATGGCAATCCTATCTCATATGACTGATATCTGACTGACCTCTTGATGCAGGTCCTCTGCATGGGAATAGTGATTCAGAGGTGTCAGGTTAGTTAAGTCAATGGGTTGACTTGACGAGATCGAGATAACAAAAGACCTACGTTGAATACTGTCACAACATAGGCTTGCATCCTCTGACTAGAGACAGATGTATTGCTATATGTCTGAGTATATACATTTGGCAGACCAATAGGTTGATGACCTAATCAAGGTCTATATACCGGCGAGCTGGTGTACATGTAAGGACATATGAGTAATACGATCTCTCAAAGGGATCATACAGGTTCACTTGTGAACCGGGAGAAATGAGCTCACTCATGAGGTATTGGGACTGAACAAATTCCATGCATGGTCGTCGTGCTTTGGAAGCATGACATGAATTTGAAGGTAAGATATATGCTTTGTGAAAGCATATGATCTATACCAAATCCCGATGACCAAGATTGAGAAACTTAATGATCTAACCCTGAAGATGGCAGTGTAAAAGTGATCTTCATCTTCAGGATGATCATAGGTCTTCCAGTATGTAGGATGTGTAGGTATTGGGAATACCTGAAGGGTGATTTGATCATATACGATTGTATAACCATGACGCTTCCATTCCGAGGGAGTGATGAAACAGGTTTGGATTTTAGTGACTCCTCTCATTAGAGAAGTGACCAAATCTTAGTCTATGAACTGGACATTGATCTGAATGAGATTCAGATGCAATGAGAAGATTAAGTCTACGGTCTTGATTTGATCAAGCATCAGTGGCAGGTCCATAGGATCTGGATTTGAGATATGATCTCAACATCCAAGTCACTATACGTGGAACAATACAATCGCCCTGTCCTTATCTCCAAGTATCTGAGGAGAAATAGCATTGTTCTTAAATGGTTTAAGAACAATTCCATAAGATCTAAGAAGAGAGAATTTGATAATTAAAAGTGTTTTAATTATCATGATGTATGAGAAATTATCCAATATGATTAAATGTGATTTAATTATTTTGGATAAGAATAATGTGGATAGAAATATCCAATTATTCATAATATATTATAAATGTGATTTATAATGTATTAGAGAGAGTTAATTATAATTCACATGTGTTGATTAATTATGATGTGTATTGGATACACATTGTGTAATTAATTAACAATATGAATTACATGTTGTTTTGGGTTGTGAATATGATTCACAATTTTTCCATGGCAAGATTGCAATATTCTCAAAGATAATTGTGAATTATTTTTGAAGAATAAAACCCAATAAATTTGTTGCAAATAAATAAGAGAGATTTCATGGAGATATGCAATCTCATGGATTTCCATGAGATTGCAATCTCCATACAATCTCATGGGCGGCACACCATTCCAATATGGAATGGGTGGGCGCCCACTTGGAAGGCACATGGAGATGAAATCTCCATGTGTCTTCTCTCCTTATTTGTTGGGTTGATTTAGGAATGAATTATATTTGATTTTGTCAAATATATTTTAACCTAAATTTGTTGTTTTTTGACAACAACAATTTTAGCCATTGGATGAACATAAATCAATCTCATCCATTGATTTTATGTGTCCCATGGATTGAGATCCATGGATCCCAAAACCCAATAAATAGAGAGGCATACTTGGCTCTCTCTTTACACATGCTATTGTAGCACAAACTCTCTCTCTCTCTTCCTCATACACGACAGCCCTCTCTCTCCCTCTCTTCTTGGTGGCCGTCCACCTTGGTGGAGAGAATCGTCGACGCCCGCGCCATCGTGCTGCCGCTTCGACTCTCTGCGGTTCTTTGTCTTCTTGGAGTGCTTCACTCACGAAGGAGACGTTTGATCTCGTGCGACGAGATCAGGAGCAACCGCGCTTGGATCAACTTAGATTGCGAGGACACCGCGACTCATCTCCGCGCTCGCAAGCCGTTACTCCGACGATCGGACTTGAGACAGGAGGTCTCTTTTCGTAGAGACTTGATCAACCACGCTTCAAGAGGTATTGCATTATACTTGCTGTGGTTATAGATGAAACGATTTGAGAATGGTTCTTGGATCATGTGATTTCATCGTTTTAAAAAAATTTTAAATACCGCTGCACCGAACAACTAGTACGACTAGTCGTTCTTCGCCGTATTCGATACGACGATCACGCTTCCGTGATGCGCTTGAGGATTTCTCCATATCCTTCAGAAAGAGGAAGCCTCGAAAAATCCATAAAGTAGAGCCAAAACCATGTTCTGACACAGCTACAGGAGGAGGTCAGACAGTTGACCTCGGGTCAACTGTAAGAGCCACCTGGTTGGTCCACGTGGACCAACCAGGAAAAATCCTGCAAAAATCATTTATAAAATAATTTAAAAATAGAAAACGATTTTATTGATGGTTAGTTATTAAATAAAAATGTTTTTTATTTTATAAGTTATTTTATGGTGATTTTTATTTATTTTTTGCGAGATTAAAAATTACAAGTTTCCTTTTATACCTTTTATAGGTATATTCTTCTATACATTTTATTATTTTATTTTTTATTTTATATATTTAATTTATTTATTTTTTAATATTTTATGAATTTATAGAGTATTTTTACACACTTAAATATATTTTTATTTTATTTTTCTGAAGCATTTGTAGACCTAATAAAATAGAATTATCAATTATATAGGTTTGTATATAGGTATTATACCTAGGTGTAGTATATACATGTATTTTATTTTGTATTTTATTTAGGCTTTTATTCTGATTTTAATGTACAAATATATTATAAGTAATATTTACAAAATTATAAAAATATAAAATTATAAAAATAATGAATAATAAATAAAAAGAATATTTTACTCGGTATAAGTAGACAAGTAGGGTCCAAAACTCAACTTTCAAATCGTAACTCTGAAAAATATGAAACCACCTTCATTAAATAGCTTATTTCAAATTATATACAATTAAAGGTGATTTTGATACGCTTCGAGTTTTTATTTGCAAGACACAGGTCTGGGAAGTTGGGATTCTGGAATCTTTTTTAGATCATATCTTTTTATCTGTACATTATTTTTGTGTAAAATAAATTTTGTATTTTTTTATGTTTAATTATCTACAGCTTTCATGTACAAAGTTTCTTTATTTGATGTATAAAAAGTGGAACCAAAAATAGGTCCCAAAATGAATAATGAATTAATTAAAAGGTATTTTTATTGTATTTCGGCCCTTATCACCCCCTACTTTATTCCTTATCGACCTAGTCATCAAGATACCTAGGTCTCAGGGTTTCGGATCATAAAATATTTAGAATATTTTATTCTTTTTCTTTTCTTTTATTTATTCTATAATTTTGGCTTTAAATACAATATTTTATACACTATTTACATGCACATGCATGGATGCTAAGATGCTGGAATTAAAGGTATTTACACGCATTTGCCAGGGTTTTTGATGCCAAAATGATAGAATAAAAATGATGAAATGTGGATTCATCATCCCCCTATACTTTACCTTTGCTAGTCCCTAGCAAACACTTATGCAATAAGTGCAGAAAGAAAAACAAAGAAAAGAAAAAGAAGAAAGTGGATTAAATTTAATTATCAAACTTGTCTTCGCAAGGTCAGAGTTTGGAGCTCAAGTAGGACCTTTGAAGTTTTATTGCGGGCGGAACCTTAATGAGAATCAGATTTAAAATCCAACAGCCTTCGAGAATCCCAAAACTCTGCTCAAGTCTCCTCAATAGCCAGGTCAGAAATACTTCAACTCATACGCAAACCCTTATGACTATGAATCTAACTCGTACAGTGTAAGTGATGGTGGCTCTCCCCAACTGAAATGACAAAGAGACTGACTTCTCCAATATGACAACCCAATGATTCCCCAATCCAACAACTCATTCCTCAAGGAGCAGGGTATTCCCTTCTAAGTTCAAGTGGCAACCAGCTCAAGAGGAGGGGGTGAAGAGAAGAATGGACGGTAGCCAGTGTAGCTACCTATCCTAGGATGCAAGACCAGTGTAGTCAAGTCATCCGGCTGCAGGCTCACATAATTTGACTTTGAATCTCAAGCTTGCTTATTGACTTTACACATATGTACACTCCGACAGGTATTTTTATTTTTGTACCGGCTGTCCACTTTTTGGAGTTTTTGCTTTTTACATTTTTTTGAACACTATATACATCAGCATTTACATAGGGAGTTTTTCCTCTTGAGCCAGTAGACTATCCCTCTTTTGAAGCTTTATTGCAACCCACGATCTCCTTTCCTCGAAACTCATCATTACTTGACGGGTTGGGGGTGCACTTCCCTCCCTAGAGGAGGACAAGTGTTTCCACCTGTGTGCGTCTCAAACCGGCAAATCCAATCCCCTCACTGATGAATCCACATTTCATCATCTTTATTCTATCATTTTGGCACCAAAAACCATAGCAAATGCCTGTAAATAGCATTAAAATCATCATCTTAGCATTCATGCATGTGCATCTATTTAGTGTATAAAATACTGTAATTAAAGCCAAAATTATAGAATAAATAAAGAAAAGAAAAAGAATAAAATATTGTAAATATTTTATGACTTGAAACCCCGATACCTAGGCATCTTGATGAATAGGTCGACAAGGAATAAAGTAGGGGGAGATAAGGGCCAAATACCTATATGTATTCTATTCATTCTTTATTCATTTTGGGACCTATTTTTGGTTCCACTTTTTATACCTCAAATTAAGAAACTTTGTACATGAAAGTTGTAGATAATTTTATATAGAAAAGTACAAAATTGATTTCATAGAAAAATAATGTACAGATAAAAAGTTATGGTCTGAATAAAAATCCAGAATTCCAACTTCCCAGACCCGTATCTCACAACTGACAACTCCAAATGCAGCATACTCACCTTTATAGAAGAAAATAAGCTATTTAATGGCGGTGGTTTCGCATTTGGTGGAGCTACAGTTTGAAAGTTGAGTTTTGGACCCACATTGTACATTGTACAGATTAAAATATTCAATTTATTATTTATTCATTATCTTTATATTTTTATATTTTCATAATGTTGTAAATATTACTTATAATAATTATGTACATTAAAAGTGGCGTGGAAACATAAATAAAACCCAAATAAAAATAAATACATATTTGATACATAGGTATACTGCCTTTACCTATACATGTACAAAATACTCTTATATTTTATTAAATATACAAAATAAATCAGAAAAATAAAATAAAAATATATTTGCGTACATAAAAGTATCTTAGAATTTTAGAAAAGAATAAACAAAAATAAATAAACTAAAAAGACAAAAATAAAAATAAATACTCAAATATGTAGATAATATACCTATATAGGGGTATAAAAGTAACGTGTAAAAATATACTTCAGAAAAAAATTAAAAATCATAATAAAATACTACATAAAATTTTAAACATTTTTTTATTCTTTAACCAAAAATTAATTCGGCCTTTTTCTATTTTTAAACGAATTAATAAAATGATTTTTTATTCTTTTCCCTGGTTGGTCCACGTGGACCAACCAGGTGCGGTCTAGAGTGACCTCGGTCAACTCCCTGACCGAGGCCTGCCACTTCTGACGCCCTGCTTTTCCCCCGTTTTCAAGAAATTTTGGCGCCCGATCCTTCCATTTTCTCGCCTCGAATCCTTCTTGGAACTTCTTCCCTGATCATCCCTCTCCCACGACGCACCTTCAGATCACGCAAAATCCTCATGATGCGCGCGTGGATCTCACTTGAAGGAGACGCCACCATCTTCTACTTAAACAACCTGCCACCTTCGAGCCCAAGTTTGAACACCTTCGGTCCACCCCTCGCGCCTACTCCAAGCTCCAGAGCTTCCTGGAGGTGACAGCTCCACCGCGAAGCCATCAGCCAAGGCAGCCGAGGTTGGAGGCGCTTCCACCACCTCCCGCAAGTACGCCGGTCGAGGTACCTTCTTCCTCTGGTTCCGGCCATCGAGGACCATCTCCCTTGCATTTCTTTGCGTTATTTTATTCCCCTTAGCTTAAGGAACAAAAACCCACAAAAAAATCCGTGTTCCATCGCCTTAATCGCTCGATCGTCCCATCTCGCCAGAGCGCACCTCCGGCCGTGCACCCCTATCTCGATCCACGCCTCCCCCCGACCATCCAAGGGTCCAAGCATTTTGCCCTGGACCCTTTGACCATTTTTGCAGGTCAAAGTGGAAGTGAAGACACCTGGAGCTCGAGTTTTGAGTTCGTCGGAGCCAACGAAGCTTCACAGCTCCGCCAGACCCCAGCGCGCACCACGACCACCGCCGTGGCTTTTTGACGACTTCAGACGATAGAGGAGGACTTGAGGAGGCAGCAGCCCAATTTTGAATCTCAAAAGCCACCGGAGCTGGCAGGAGGAGCTCGAGGAACTTTGCCCCGCCGGAGCTCCGCCTTGTTCTTCCAGCCGCCTTCGCTACCGTCCGATCAAAGGAGCTGCCCCAGTTCTGATCTCCACCATTGGATCGCGTCACGTCTCAACCGTCAGATCGACTTCGAGCGATCTAATCTCAGTCGCCCAGCCGCGAAGCGTCATCGGCCGTCCATCAAGCGCCACGTGTTTAAGTGGCTTCTCCATCGCCGTCGGATCACGCGTCGAGGGTATTTTGCATCTACACCCTCGCGCCTTTTGTATTTATTATTTAGTTTTTAAACTTTCGTCTGTAGTGTAAAAACTTTGGGTTATTTGCACAAAGACCCCCGAGCTCTCCATGTTTGCATCCAGGTCCTTTGCCACGTCACCTCACGTGACCTATACACGTGAGGTGTGGGCATTTTGCACTGGGACCCTCGGTCTTTGTTGTATTTTGTTTTAGTACCAAAACTGTGACATCACGTGTTAAATTTTTGGATATTTTGCAAGTAAGCCCCCAGGGTTTTGGATTATTACATTTTAGTCCTCACCGGGCGCGTGCAAGTTACGCGCCCTGGTGGGAAAATTGCTAGGACACCCAGGCGGGTTTTGTAATTGGATTTTGGTGCTATAAATTGAATATTCAGTTCAAACTTTTGTGGAAATTTGCATGTATGCCCCTAGATGTTTGAGAAATTGCATAAATAACCCTGCCAGACATGTTTAATGATTGGATGCTTGTTCTAATTATTTAACCTATCTTTTTAAGTCCAAAAATTCCACAAAAATAGGGTTTAGCTCCTGTTAACTTGTACTTTGACGCTATCACTTTAGTTTTTGATTTTATTATATTTTCACATTTATTAAAAATCAAAAACATGCTTTTTGTGCACTATCTATCTTATAAAACACCAAAAAAAATATTAAAACACTTCGAAAAATTCCAAAAAATTACCTATTGTCTATTTTAACCTATTTTAGTGTCAGTCAAAAAATCACTAAAAATCTCAAAAGAAAAACACTAAAAATTTAAAAAGACTCAAAAACTTCAAAAAAATCTAAAAAATCAAGGAAAACTCTAAAAAAAATACAAACTCAGCTCCTGTTTGTTGTATATTTCAATAGCTTTAGTTGAAAATTAGTGTGAAAAATTTTGAGTACTGGTTGCTATTTTTAAATCCTATTTTACTCATAGCCAGCACATATTTCACTGTTTTGCATTGTGTTGCTATTTAAAAATATCAAAAACACCTTGAAAAATCCCCAAAAATCACAAAAACAGTAGAAAACCACAAAAATACCAAAAAGAGTTTATTTCTGAATTTTTGGATAGTTTTGCACATTTTTATAAATATTTTATCTTGTCTTGTATTACATTGTTTATCAATTCCAATATTGAAAAGAGAAAAAAATATATTTATATAAAATATAAAAATCAGAAAATTAAAAATCAAAATACAAAATAAAAAATTTAAATAAAAATAAAAAAAATTAATAATAAAAAACCCACAAAAATTTCATTGTTTGCTTGCTTAGTGTAGACACTAGACATCACTCACATTCACTCACGCACATTTGTTTGAATTACCCTGTTTGCTCCCTGTGTTCGAACTCTCTGCATACTTGTCACTATACACCATTTGTGCAGAGTTAAAAATAAATTTTAACTCCACATTATTTCTAATTTATTAATCCTTAGTGTGGGTTAACTGTTGATTAAATACACTTTATTGTGGGTCGCCGCATCGACATCGGTTGTCTCCGCCTTGTGTGAGACACACTCTTTAGACCTACGATAATTTGTGTTTATCAAATGGCGCCGTTGCCGGGGAGCAACAGCGAGTAGTTTACATTTTTGTTTGCTTGTGATTGTTGTCTACTATAGCTTCAGATATCTCTCTTGCACTTTAGATACATACAATGATTAAGCTATTCTGACCATCCTTTCTTGTCTTCTTGCGAGGGACCGCGGAGCAAGGCGGATCGCCTAGGTGAACCGAAGCAACCTTGGGAAGCGGAGCCGGCCTTCTTAGGTCAAGCCGGTAGGAGAGAGCAGGAGGAGTGAGAGAGAGTGCTTAGATTAGTTGCATTTTATTTTCGTGAGAGAGTGACTTTGATAATTTGTAATAATACAGGTACTTGGACTCTTGGACATTCGGGCCTAATTTCCGGGTGTTTGTTCACTCGGGGGCTCACCGCGGTTTTGTGTTTTTCGCGGTTTTCTCGCCTTCATTTCTATTTGTTTCACGAGGATTTAGCCCCTAGACATAGGAATTTTTGTTGACTGTGACGAACTAAGAAGCTAAGGCCCAATCCCTAATATCTTGCCTGCACCTATAGAACGTAATTGGACTTGGCTAAAATTCACTTGAAAAAGCTATTTGACTTGGACTAGAGGCCACGTGCCACGAGCCCACCCTGTTAAGCGCTACTCCTGAACTCGATGTGTCGAGAAGAGGAGGGGTGAGCCTAGACCGGACTCCGGACTCTTTTCTTTGTCATAGCTACTTGTTCTTCACGTTAATAGAAGTTGCTCATCTTAGGACGATTTCCTCGTGCATGCATATAGGTAGTTTAAATTATTGTCTTTAAATTATGTGCGGATCACTTTGCATGTAGAGTGCTGGCGACAAGGTACGCATTTCTATCCCTGCATGCATCATATATTTTGACCGCACATCGGCTTTTCCGCTTTCCTCCCCCAGTTTTATTGGACTTTTTAATAACAAGGAAATTGGAAAATTCGTTAGACGATGTTTGCTCAGAAAAATACATAAAAAGTGAAAAGAATAAAAATTGGGACTGCTAATGCAAACTTGACCTTACAACTCCTCCCACCAAAAATTTTGTCTTGGGAGAGTAACCCCCTCCTTGTTTGATTTATCTGCTGCGAGAGAGTGACTCGACACTAGGATAGAGCCACATCTGAAATTTTGGTTGACTACTGGTCGTGGTTAGTCGTTCTCCAGTGAGGATCTCTCCGGTAACCGGTAAAGCGGACCGCGATGTCCTTAACAGATTGAATTAGCGGGAACAACCGGTTACGGTCCGCAATTCATACTGGCTGGGAAAGATCTAACGTGGATTGGGACAGTCGGCTAGGAAAGTAGGATACCTAACAGCTCGCTCTAACGCTCTGATAGATTGACTGATCACCTAATAAAAATTGACAAGATAACAGACCGAACTCTCACGGTCATCAGCTCAAGAGTTGTGTAGGTGAATTTGGGGTTTTTGATTTATCATCATGTTTGCATTCCAGATCTCATCCGCCTTTCTCTAGATCAAGATGATGGGACGGAGATCTCTTAGGCCGACCCTGTCGGCACTGCTATCCAGCACTCCTCCTCATTCATCTAGGAATACCTCGGAGAGTCCGCTCTCCGAGCCTGAGTTCACATCCACCATGTTCCCCCTTGACCACCCTTCCCATTCTCCTTCTCTCAGTCCAATCATTTCAGAGTACAGTGCATCACAGAGTTCAACTCATTCGATAGCACCTGAGATGGCCTCTTTTGCTTTTTCAGAAAATCCAGACATGGCAGACAGAGGCGAGCATGAAGATGATCATGAGCACCCTCCGTTCCTATTTGATCAAGCAGCCATCAATAATTCCTTGTTAGCATCCCTGGAAACTATGCAGAGGCAGATCCGCGACCAGGGTACATTCATGGGTGATCTGATGAGAGAGATAGCACAAATGAGAGAGAACCGACTTGGGGGCGGTTGCGGTGGAGGAGGACCATATGCAGGAGGAGGCGATCCAGACGCTGAGCGACCGCCGCAGACCATCATGAGGGAGTTGCACAACCCAGCTGCATCCCTTACTCACCGTTGGATCAGACTCCCGCCAAATTCACGGAGATTTCGAGCTTCGGCCCCACACTATCCAGCTTCTACCCAAGTTCCATGGGTTGCCGACCAAAGAACCGCACCTCCACCTCCAGGAATTCGAGATGATTTGCAGCACTATTCATGATCGGTTGATGACCGAGGACACCATCAAGATGATCGCCTTTCCATTCTCTTTGGTTGATAGAGCCGCATATTGGCTCAAACACCTTGGGCGATTCGTCGACACATGGGCAGATCTCCGGACCGCAAACCTGAAGAAGTATTACCCTCTTGGCCGAACCAACGCAGCTAGAGCCATGATCAGTAACTTCGTCATGATCCCAAATGAACAATTCCATGAAGCCTGGGATCGATTCAGAGAGCTCATAGACCGGTGTCCACATCATGACATTTCCAAGCCCAATCTCGTGCAGAGTTTCTTCTGTGGGCTGACACCGGAGCTGCAGGGGCTAGTGAACGCCTCTTGCGGTGGATCTTATTTCTCCAAGGGAGAAGACGACGTCTGGGCCATCTACGAAGGCATGGAAGAAAACTCTACTGTGATGACCCAGGCCCGAGTCTATACACAGCAGAAGCCCCTGCAAGGAGCGGGATCATTCCAGAGGATCGCCCGCATCGATGCCGGTCCCAATACAGTGTCAGCTGCCGCAGCCCAAGCCGAATCAGCCGCAACCGACATGAGCATTATTAGCGAGAAGTTAGACCGCATGGAGATCCTCGAGAAGAAGCAGAATCAAGGTCTTGCTCAGATGGACCTTCTCACCAAAACTATGAGTGACCTGAAGACTCAAATTCTATGCATTCAGGAGGCACAAACTCATTCCCAACAGCCTCCCAGGTCACGGCCTGACCCCAGCAGTAGCAATACCAACCAGTCCTCTACCTCATACCGCCAGGTGAACCATATCCAGGCAGAGCCGGTGCCATTGCTACAGTACCATCCAGAGCGACCGCCGTCCCAGGAGACTCAGATAGTGGTTTATCAGCCGGAGCAGCCACTGGCAGTTCTTCCTCCACCCTCCTTCGAGCAGGACCCATTGATGGAAGTCAATGGGATTTGGTATGACCGGTACCCTCAGCCCGGGATTCATCGTGATCATCCCGGATTCCGTTGGGGCAACAGTGGCTCCTAATCCCAACAGCAGAATCCTGCCCAAGGACAGCAGAACAACCAGCCACACCAGCAGCCCCAGTATGCCCATCAACAGCAATATCAGAATGGTCCTCGTTCCTATTATCAGGGACAGCAGTGGAGCCAGCGACAACAGCCTCAGCAATCTTCTTCCCAGCCGACCCAGAATTATCCGTACCAGCAATATCAGCAGCAACCCCATTTCAAGCAGGGACAACCATCCGGTTCTCAGGATCCCACCTTTGAGAACCCAGCTCTTAATGATCTTGCCCGCTTGCTCTCCGAACAGCGAGCATCTTTCAGGCAAGAAATGGATGAATTCAGGCAGGAGATGAGGGAGATTATAAAAGGGAAGGCTGCCATACCCGCTCAGATTGAACCTAACCCGAACAATCTGAAAAGAAAGACTGAGCAGGTAGAGTTTACAGAGGATACCTCTCCTAGTGATTATTTGAGTGACATGTCTTATTCCTATCATGATGCTGATTTTGTCACTACTAGGAGCGGTAGGATGCCAGCCGGCGGCGCCTCTTCTGAGCGACAACTAGACGCAGGATCAGGAGCGCCAGAGGAGCAGAGGAGCGGTGCTGATGCCGCTCATGATGATGTTGATGGTGGTACTGATGCCACCCATGATGGAGTCCAGGACGACGGTGCTGATGCCGTCGTGATACCAGTTGCAGACGGTGGTGCCGATACCACCATTTTGGATGATGACCCAGATTGCGGTGCTGATGCCGCAAAGACCGGTACTAGTGGTGGTATTGAGCCCACCATATCTACTTTTGTTGAGCCACCATCTGTGATGTTACCACATTTTGAACCTATGGACTGTGGGAACAAAAAGAAAAACAAAAATATGAATAAAGGAAAGGTTTCTGTTCAAGTTATGGATCCATATGTGTTGCACTATGATGTTTGTATGGATTCTCCGTCTTTACAGACACAGGGACCGATTCCTAGTCCTCCATCTGAGGAGGCCCCTACCATTCCCTTCCCTGAGGCACTCTGCCAAGCGAAGGGGAATAAACGAGAAAATCCCAAAAAAGAAAAACAGGTAGAGTTCGGCAATCAGATGATAGACAGATTCCATATTCAGCTGACTCTACAAGAAGCACTTGAGCACATCCCCCTCTTCAAGAAGAACCTGAAAGAGAAGACTACCGTCCGCAGGAAGAGGAGGAACCACAGAGATCAAATCCATGTGCTCACTCATTCCACTTGCTGTACCATCCAAAACAAGCTGCCAGCTAAGCGACCCGATGCAGGAGCTCCCTATGTCAGATGCGAGATTCAGGAGCAGCAATTTGATCGTACTCTATTAGACAGCGGCTCTTCAATTAACCTTCTTCCGGCAGCCTTACTCGACCAACTCGAGTTTGGTCGTCTTCTTAGGAGCAGGACAGTCCTTCAGTTTGCTGATAGGTCGACTAAGAGGCCGAAGGTGTTATTGAAAGACGTGGTCGTTACCATTCAGGGCCTGAAATTCCCCGTGGACTTTGTTGTGTTGGACATGGAGATCCCTGAGTCGGTAACTGATGCCCCCATCATTCTCGGACGTCCATTCTTGGCCACAGCCAAGGCAGTGACCGACCATGATTGTGGGAAGGTGTGCTTTCGCGTAGAGGGCGAAACCATACAAATAGAGACGATCGAGGAAACCAGAGCCAGAGAGTTAGAATGCTCGGAGCAGTCCAGTGAAGCAGCGCATTTGACAGAGGAAGAGCTGGACACCCACCAGGTGTGTGATTTTGTGATGACTGATGATGAATCCAACTGGGTAGATCCTATAGCACCGACACTCGCCTTGCCTACAGATTCATTGTATCTACAGCTCATGGCAGTCGAGAGCCGGGAGAGCACACCCCTGGATGAGGATATACCTGAGGCTGACAGTGTTGTGATGAGTGGTGCTGATAAGTTTCAATCATGTTCATCTCCTTCTGATCCCTCGGATTCAGACATTGATTGGGATGATTTTGATGACTATGTACCTTGTCTGATTCCTTCTGAGCCAACAACCATGACAGAGTGCGAGCCAGTGCAGTTCATTGATGATTCCGCAAACCGCCCTTTGTCAGAGATTCACGCAGAGCGAGAGTTCTCCCATGCAGACCTGGTCGCCTTCACACAGACATATCAGAAGCCAGATCTGCCGCCTCCCAGTTGTCCAGAACTGAAGCCTCTGTCGCAGTCGTTGAAGTACAGATTCCTTGCGGGTGAGCCAGATATGCACCCAGTCATTATCTCATCAGGCTTGACTGGAGAACAAGAATCTCGTCTGATGGAGGTTCTTGAAAGAAACCGCAAGGCAATAGGATGGAGTATCGCTGATCTCCAGGGGATTAGTCCAGCTCTGTGCTCTCACCACATTTATCTTGAGGATGACGCTAGGCCATCGCGTGAGTTCCAACGATGGCTGAACCCGAATCTTTGAGACGTAGTCATGAAAGAAATTTCCAAGTGGTAGAGCACCGATTTTATCTACCCCATCTCCGACTCCAAATGGGTTAGTCCACTACATGTGGTACCCAAGAAGACGGGTATCACTACAGTTGTTAACGAGTCTGGAGAGGAGATCGCTGCCAGAGTACCAACTTCTTGGAGGGTCTGTGTGGACTACAGACGATTAAATGAGGCCACCAAGAAGGATCACTTCTCGCTACCCTTCATTGATCAGATTATCGAGCGGCTAGCCGGGAAGAGTCATTATTGTTTTCTTGATGGGTACTCTGGATACAATCAGGTGGCCATAGCGCCCGAAGACCAGGAGAAAACGACATTCACCTGTCCGTTTGGGACGTATGCTTTCAGACGGATGCCCTTTGGTCTATGTAACGCTCCGGCGACATTCCAGAGGTGCATGTTGTCCATCTTCTCGGACATGGTCGGTGACTGTTTAGAGGTCTTCATGGATGACTTCTCGGTCTATGGCGACGGGTTCGACGCTTGTCTTGACTGCCTAGACCGCGTGCTAAAGCGCTGCATTGAGGTCAATCTTGTTTTATCTTGGGAGAAGAGCCACTTTATGGTGACTCAGGGGACGGTCCTTGGTCATATCATCTCCAACAGGGGCATGGAGGTCGACCCGGCTAAGGTGGATATCATCAGAAAACTCAATCCACCGTCCAACTTGCGTCAGTTGCGGTCTTTTCTGGGGCATGTCGGTTTCTACCGACGGTTCATTCAGGACTTCAGTCGTATTGCCCGACCGCTCACTGACTTGCTGACGAAAGACACCGAGTTTATTGTTAATGATAAGTGTCTTGAGTCGTTTGAGACTCTCAAAGAAATGGTTGTTTCAGCTCCTATCCTTCAGCCACCCGATTGGTCTCTCCCATTCGAGATCATGACGGATGCTTCAGATTTTGCCGTTGGGGCTGTGCTTGGACAGAGGAGGGATGGATTACCCTTTGCTATTCACTACGCCAGCCGGACCTTGGATGCCGCTCAGCGGAATTACACTGTGACTGAGAAAGAGATGCTGGCCGTAGTCTTTGCTCTTGATAAGTACCAATCGTATATTCTCGGATCTAGAGTGACAATTTACACTGATCACACCGCCATACGGTACTTAATGTCTAAGAAGGATGCCAAAGCACGTCTTACCAGATGGATCCTTTTACTGTAGGAATTTGATATTGAGATTAAGGATAAGCCTGGAGTCAAGAATGTGGTGGCAGATCACCTCTCCAGATTGGAGAATCTTGAGGAATCTGAGCCCAGCGCACCTATCACTGAGACGTTTCCAGATGAGGCGATCTTGGCTGTCACCTCACTCCCGTGGTATGCTGACTTTGTAAACTATCTTGTTGCCAACACAGTCCCTCAGGGTTGGCCCAGGCAGAAACTTGAGACCTTCCTAGCTAAGGCCAAGTTTTACCATTGGGAGGATCCCGTCCTTTATCATGAAGGAGGGGATAGTATTTGGAGAAGGTCCATTCCTCAAGAAGAACAGCAGAGTGTCCTCACATACTGCCACAAGCTTGAGGCAGGAGGACATCATTCAGGAAAAAGGACAGCACAGAAGGTGCTTCAATCCGGCCTATGGTGGCCTACTCTCTTCAAGGATTCTGATGAGTTCGTGAAGAGATGTACTGACTGTCAGAAAATGGGAACCTGCGGGCAGAGAGACATGATGCCCATGCAACCCATTCACTTCTGTGAGGTTTTTGATGCATGGGGAATTGATTTCATGGGCCCATTTCCTAAGAGTCAGGGATTCGAGCATATTTTGCTTGTTGTGAATTATGTCAGCCGATGGGTTGAGGCCATCCCCGCCCGAGCCGCAGATGCGAAAACCGTGTGCAAATTCTTGAGGAAAAATATCATTTCATGGTTCGGGGTTCCTAGAGTCTTGATTTCAGACGGGGGGTCTCATTTTATCAATGATAAGGTTAGGGCCCTTGCAGACGAGTTCGGCATTGACCATCGGGTTGCCACTCCATATCACCCTCAGACTAATGGTCTTGCCAAAGTATCGAATCGAGAGATAAAGAATATCTTGCAGAAAGTTGTCCGCCCAGACCGAAAGGATTGGTCACAGCTTTTGGACTCGGTCTTATGGGCCTATCGGACTTCTTTCAAGAATCCATTGGGGACATCTCCCTTTCGTCTCGTCTATGGCAAGCCGTGCCATCTGCCAGTGGAGATCAAGCACAAATCTTTTTGGGCAGTCACTGAGTTGTTGTTAGATCCCGAGAGTATAGGAGAACAGAGAAGAGCAGAATTGGCAGCCCTGGAAGAACTGAGAGACACAGCCTTTTCCAACAGCCTACAGTACGAGGAGAAAGTAAAGACATGGCACGATTCGCATATCAGCCATAAACAGTTTGAGCCAGATCAGAGAGTATGGTTGTTTAATTGCAGGCTGAAATTATTCCCAGGAAAGTTGCAGAGCAAGTGGAAAGGTCCGTTTGTGGTCAAGAAGGTACATGACAATGGCAGCATCGACATATCCGAACCGTCATCCTCCTCTACCTTCCGCGTCAATGGTCAACGCCTGAAGTTATATCTAGATCATGACCCGCCGACCATTGACATTGCCCACATTCTTCTGGTATGAGATGTGTCCTTTGACTCTAAACATCTGCATCTCATACATGGTGATCAATTCCATCTTCCGCTGTACAAAGCCATCTGTTCATATCACTTTCATCTATTAATTTATTTTCTTCTTTTCTTCTTTTCTTCTTTTCCTGTCCTATTTTCTTCATCTATCAAAAAGGTGTCGCCCTTGGAGATAGTTTTCCATACTTAGGACGTACTTTGTCCTAAGTATAGGGGGGTGTGCACCCCGAGTTTCTCTATTCTTTCCGATCCTCTCCATTGTCTCCTCTTCTTGTCTATACTTAGGGATATTTTACCCTAAGTATAGGGGGAGACAATCTGAGTACGATCTGTTCATTCCCACCCTTGACCCTCCCTGCTTTGTGTACAGTCTGTTATACTTAGGATTATTTTATCCTAAGTATAGGGGGACGGTCGACTTCTTATTCATTCATTCATTCCTTATTCGTTTATTCTTTAGATTTTCCTATACTCAGTACGAGTTATGTCTTCACTTTTTCTTTCCGATCTATGAGGACATAGCTCAAGCTAAGTATAGGGGGGTCGTATATACTGTGTATATACTTTAGCCATAACTCGTACTTTCGTATTTTCTTAATAATATGGCTAATTATTCTTTAAAACCCATTAAAAACCTTAATAAAAAGGTGTCTGGTTCCTCAAATTCTATTTGTATATACTGATTAATAAATCAGGTGAAAATGTTTTTTTGCAAAATGTTTGAAAAATAGTTTGAAAATCTTTGTGAACATCTATTTAAAACTATTTTGAAAATATTTTGTTACATGTTTTCAACCTGTGTAAAACGTGTGTTTTGTAAAATTTCTTTTCTTTGTGTGAAAGAAAATATTTGAAAAATGATTTGCAAAGGGTTTGAAAAATGGTTGCAAAAATCTTTTTGAAAAATCTATACATACTGTTTTGAAAGCCTTTGCAAAATGATTTTCAAATGTGTGTACATGTTTGTAAAATGTTTGTAAAAACTATTTTGGACTATAGTTTTCAAAAATTGTGTGAAAAGTTTGTGTCAAATAAGTTTGAGGAATACTTACATCTCACCAAAATCCACCATATATATGTATAAAACTGACCACTTACCCTGTAAATTCTTAAAATCCACTTCTTGTAAATATAAGAAGCACTCCCGTGTACATATTTTTAACCTAGTTTTCAGCCAAAACTTTTTCTTTTCAAAAAGCCCAAAAACATTTGCAAAATTAAAATCCAAAAACATTTGAAAAATCTTTTTGAAAAAGACAAAAAAAATTGCATCTGCATGCGCATGCATATCTTTTCAAAAATCCATAAAAAGTTCAAAATCTTGAAAATTGCATGACAAAAATATTTCTTGCATAGCATAGCATGAGCATTTTTCGGATTGAGTTTGATAGTTAAACAAGTCTAAGTAAAATCAGGAGATTGGAGCTTGATTGGACCTTAAAATCTATCTAATAATAGGAACCTTATAGGAACTGGGTTTGAGGTATTTCAGGTCTAGTTGACTTAATTCTTTGAGGATCACGGGACTTGGTTCAATGGATTCTTGACTGCCTAAGTAGAGTATTTCGGAGCACACGCACGACTCTTGTTGATAATGACCTAACTTGGACACCTGCACCTTTCACATAGCTCTCCACGGATGAGGTGGTGAGGAGGCAGTTTCCTTTAGCTTGGGGTAGCATATGAGGGTAGTACTTCTAGGCGGAACCTCTCTTCTTCTTCTAGTGAAGGAAGTGCACCTCAACTTGGTCTAGTGGTGATGAAGGCTAAAGACAGAAGCCGTGGGTTGCAATAAAGCTTCAAAAGAGGGATAGTCTACTGGCTCAAGAGGAAAATTTCTTGTATATATGCTGCACCATGTAGATATGTTGTACATATGCATCAAAAAAATGCAAAAAGAACTCCAAAAAAGTGGTGGGTCGGACTAAAAATTTAATAACCCCACCGGAGTATATATAGTCCAATAAAGCAAAAGCTTATGGTATCTATGTTACATCTCATGAAGCTTGTAGCGGAAGACTTGGCTACACTGGCTGAGCTTCCAAAAGTCTATACCTCTTCCCCCTCTTCTTGAGCCGGTTGCACTTGAACTTAGAAGGGAATACCCCGCTTCTCGAGGAAAGAGTTGCTAGACCGAGGCATTAGAGTTACCAGGTTGAGGGAGGTTGTTTCTTTGTTACTTCTGAGGTGGGGAGCCAAATATCACTTACACTGCATGGAAAGACTCATGGTCATTAGAGTTTGTGTATGTAGACTTGTTCTGATCTGGTTTATTGAGGAGTCTTGCCCATAGATTGGTGGAACTTAGAGGCTGTTGAGTTTTAAGCTTAAGTCTAAATAAGGTTCCGACACATTAATAATCCAAAGATCTGATCGAGCTCCATATTTCAATTTAATGAAGGAAAGTTTAATAATTCAACCTTGATCCATGTACATCCAGGTTGGGGGAGGTTGTTTCTTTGTTACTTCTGAGGTGGGGAGCTACATATCACTTACACTGTACAAGTCAGATTCATAGTCGTAAGAGTTTGCGTATGAATTGAGATATTTCTGACCTGGCTACTGAGGAGACTTGAACAGAGTTTTGGGATTCTCAAGGACTGTTGGATTTCAAAATTTAGTTCTCATTAAGGTTCCGACCGCACTAAAATTCCAAAGGTCCGACTTAAGCTCCAAACTTTGATTTTGTGAAGACAAGTTTGATAATTAAACTTCATCTAAATTTCTTCTTTTTCTTTTCTTTCTTTTTCTTTTTTTGCACTTATTGCATAAGTGTTTGCTAGGGACTAGCAAAGGTAAAGTATAGGGGGATGATGAATCCACATTTCATCATCTTTATTCTATCATTTTGGCACCAAAAACCCTAGCAAATGCTTGTAAATAGCATTAAAATCATCATATTAGCATTCATGCATGTGCATCTATTTAGTGTATAAAATACTGTAATTAAAGCCAAAATTATAGAATAAATAAAGAAAAGAAAAAGAATAAAATATTGTAAATATTTTATGACTTGAAACCCCGAGACCTTGGCATCTTGATGAATAGGTCGACAAGGAATAGAGTAGGGGGAGATAAGGGCCAAATACCAATATGTATTCTATTCATTCTTTATTCATTTTGGGACCAATTTTTGGTTCCACTTTTTATACCTCAAATAAAGAAATTTTGTACATGAAAGTTGTAGATAATTTTATATAGAAAAGTACAAAATTGATTTCACAGAAAAATAATGTACAGATAAAAAGTTATGGTCTGAATAAAAATCTAGAATTCCAACTTCCCAGACCCGTATCTCACAACTGACAACTCCAAATGCAGCATACTCACCTTTAATTGTATATAGAAGAAAATAAGCTATTTAATGGCGATGGTTTCGCATTTGGTGGAGCTACGGTTTGAAAGTTGAGTTTTGGACCCACATTGTACATTGTACAGATTAAAATATTCAATTTATTATTTATTCATTATCTTTATATTTTTATATTTTCATAATGTTGTAAATATTACTTATAATAATTATGTACATTAAAAGTGGCATGGAAACATAAATAAAACCCAAATAAAAATAAATACATATTTGATACATAGGTATACTGCCTTTACCTATACATGTACAAAATACTCTTATATTTTATTAAATATACAAAATAAATCAGAAAAATAAAATAAAAATATATTTGCGTACATAAAAGTATCTTAGAATTTTAGAAAAGAATAAACAAAAATAAATAAACTAAAAAGACAAAAATAAAAATAAATACTCAAATATGTAGATAATATACCTATATAGGGGTATAAAAGTAACTTGTAAAAATATACTTCAGAAAATAAATTAAAAATCATAATAAAATACTACATAAAATTTTAAACATTTTTTATTCTTTAACCAAAAATTAATTCGGCCTTTTTCTATTTTTAAACGAATTAATAAAATAATTTTTTATTCTTTTCCCTGGTTGGTCCACGTGGACCAACCAGGTGCGGTCTAGAGTTGACCTCGGTCAACTCCCTGACCGAGGCCTGCCACTTCTGACGCCCTGATTTTCCCCATTTTCAAGAAATTTTGGCGACCGATCCTTCCATTTTCTCGCCTCGAATCCTTCTTGGAACTTCTTCCCTGATCATCCCTCTCCCACGATGCACCTTCAGATCACGCAAAATCCTCATGATGCGCGCGTGGATCTCGCTTGAAGGAGACGCCACCATCTTCTACTTAAACAACCCGCCACCTTCGAGCCCAAGTTTGAACACCTTCGGTCCACCCCTCGCGCCTATTCCAAGCTCCAGAGCTTCCTGGAGGTGACAGCTCCACCGCGAAGCCATCAGCCAAGGCAGCCGAGGTCGGAGGCGCTTCCACCACCTCCCGCAAGTACGCCGGTCGAGGTACCTTCTTCCTCTGGTTCCGGTCATCGAGGACCATCTCCCTTGCATTTCTTTGCGTCATTTTATTCCCCTTAGCTTAAGGAACAAAAACCCCCAAAAAAATCCGTGTTCCATCGCCTTAATCGCTCGATCGTCCCATCTCGCCGGAGCGCACCTACGGCCGTGCACCCCTATCTCGATCCACGCCTCCCCCCGACCATCCAAGGGTCTAGGCATTTTGCCCTGGACCCTTTGACCATTTTTGCAGGTCAAAGTCGAAGTGAAGACACCTGGAGCTCGAGTTTTGAGTTCGCCGGAGCCAACGAAGCTTCACAGCTCCGCCAGACCCCAGCGAGCACCACGGCCACCGTCGTGGCTTTTTGACAACTTCAGACGATAGAGGAGGACCTGAGAAGGCAGCAGCCCGATTTTGAAGCTCAAAAGCCACCGGAGCTGGCAGGAGGAGCTCGAGGAACTTCGCCCCGCCGGAGCTCCGCCTTGTTCTTCCAGCCGCCTTCGCCACCGTCCGATCAAAGGAGCTGCCCCAGTTCTGATCTCCGCCGTTGGATCGCGTCACGTCTCAACCGTCAGATTGACTTCGAGCGATCTAATCTCAGCCGCCCAGCCGCGAAGCGTCATCGGCCGTCCATCAAGCGCCACGTGTTTAAGTGGCTTCTCCATCGCCGTCGGATTACGCGTCGAGGGTATTTTGCATCTACACCCTCGCGCCTTTTATATTTATTATTTAGTATTTAAACTTTCATCTGTAGTGTAAAAACTTTGGGTTATTTGCACAAAGACCCCCGAGCTCTCCATATTTGCATCCAGGCTATGTCACCTCACGTGACCTGTACACGTGAGGTGTGGGCATTTTGCACTGGGACCCTCGGTCTTTGTTGTATTTTGTTTTAGTACCAAAACTGTGACATCACATGTTAAATTTTTGGATATTTTGCAAGTAAGCCCCCAGGGTTTTGGATTATTACATTTTAGTCCTCGCCAAGCGCGTGCAAGTCACGCGCCCTGGTGGGAAAATTGCTAGGACACCCAGGCGGGTTTTGTAATTGGATTTTGGTGCTATAAATTGAATATTCAGTTCAAACTTTTGTGGAAATTTGCATGTATGCCCCTGGATGTTTCAGAAATTACATAAATAACCTGCCAGACCTGTTTAATGATTGGATGCTTGTTCTAACTATTTAACCTATCTTTTTAAGTCCAAAAATTCCACAAAAATAGGGTTTAGCTCCTGTTAACTTGTACTTTGACGCTATCACTTTAGTTTTTGATTTTATTATATTTTCACATTTATTAAAAATCAAAAAACATGCTTTATGTGCACTGTCTAGCTTAGAAAACACCAAAAAAATATTAAAACACTTCGAAAAATTCCAAAAAAATTACCTAGTGTCTATTTTAACCTATTTTAGTGTCAGTCCAAAAATCACTAAAAATCTCAGAAGAAAAACACTAAAAATTTAAAAGACTCAAAAACTTCAAAAAATCTAAAAAATCAAGGAAAACTCCAAAAAAATACAAACTCAGCTCCTGTTTGTTGTATATTTCAATAGCTTTAGTTGAAAATTAGTGTGAAAAATTTTGAGTACTGGTTGCTATTTTTAAATCCCATTTTACTCACAGCCAGCACATATTTCACTGTTTTGCCTTGTGTTGCTATTTAAAAATATCAAAAACACCTTGAAAAATCCCCAAAAATCACAAAAATAGTAGAAAACCACAAAAATACCAAAAAGAGTTTATTTCTGAATTTTTGGATATTTTTGCACATTTTTATAAATATTTTATCTTGTCTTGTATTACATTGTTTATCAATTCCAATTGTGAAAAAAGAAAAAAATATATAAAATATAAAATATAAAAATCAGAAAATTAAAAATCAAAATATAAAATTAAAAATTTAAATAAAAATAAAAAAAATTAAAAATAAAAAACCCACAAAAATTTCATTGTTTGCTTGCTTAGTGTAGACACTAGACATCACTCACATTCACTCACGCACATTTGTTTGAATTACCCTGTTTGCTCCCTGTGTTCGAACTCTCTGCATACTTGTCACTATACACCATTTGTGCAGAGTTAAAAATAAATTTTAACTCCACATTATTTCTAATTTATTGATCCTTAGTGTGGGTTAACTGTTGATTAAATACACTTTATTGTGGGTCGCCGCATCGACATCGGTTGTCTCCGCCTTGTGTAAGACACACTCTTTAGACCTACGATAATTTGTGTTTATCACTCACCACTCCAACTGAGTTGAGCCATGTGAAAGGTGCAGGTGTCCAAGTTAGGTCATTATCAACAAGAGTCGTGCGTGTGCTCCGAAATACTCTACTTAGGCAGTCAAGAATCCATTGAACTAAGACCCGTGATCTTCAAAGAATTAAGTCAACTAGACCCGAAGTACATCAATCCCATTCCCTACAAGGTTCCTGTTAATTAGGTAGTTTTAAGGTCCAACCAAGCTCCAATCTTCGGATTTTACTTTGACTCGTTCAACTATCAAACTCAATCCGAAAAATGCTCATGATATGCAAATGCTATGCAGAAAATATTTTTGTGATACAATTTTCAAAGATTTTGAATTTTTATGGATTTTGAAAAGATGATGATGATGCATATGCATTTTTTTAGATTTTTCAAAAAGATTTTTCAGATGTTTTTTAAATTTTAATTTTGCAAATGTTTTTGGGATTTTTGAAAACAAAGATTTTGGCTAAAAACTAGGTACAAATGTTTACACGAGGATGCTTCTGATATTTACAAGAAGTGGATTTTAGGAATTTACAAGGGTAAGTGGTCAATTTTTATACGTATATATGCAATGGATTTTTTTGGTGTGATGTATGTATTCCTCAAACTTATTTGACACAGGTTTTTCAAACACTTTGAAAACTACAGTCCAAAATAATTTTTACAAATAGTTTTTACAAACGTGCACACATTTGAAAATCATTTTGCAATAGGTTTTCCAAACAATGTATATAGATTTTTCACATATTTTTGCAACCATTTTTCAAACCATTTGCAAATCATTTTTCAACTTTTTATTTCACACAAAGAAGATATTTTTTGAAATCAAAATGTTTTACAAAGGTTGAAAACATGTAACAAAACATTTTCCAAATAGTTTTCAAAAGATTTTTCACAAAGATTTTCAAACTATTTTTCAAACTTTTTGCAAAAAAATATTTTCACCTGATTTATTAATCAGTAACTACAAAAAGATTTGAGGAATAATAACATCTTTTTATTAAGGTTTTTAATGACTTTAATTAGCCAAATTATTAAGAAAATACGAAAGTATGAGTTATGGCTAAAGTATATACGCAATATATACAACCCCCGATACTTAGCTTGAGCTATGTCCTTATAGATCAGAGAGAAAAGAGAAGACATAACTCGTCCTGAGTATATAAAAGTCTAAAGAATAAATGGATAAGAGATGAATGAATAAACAAATGAGAAGTCGACCGTCCTCCCTATACTTAGGATCAATTAATCCTAAGTATAGCAGATTGTACACAAAGCAGGGAGAGTCAAGGGTGGGAATGAACAGATCGTACTCAGACTATCTCCCCCTATACTTAGGGGAAGATATCCCTAAGTATAGACAAGAAGAGGAGACAGTAGAGAGGATCAAAGAATAGAATCAACTCGAGGTGCACGCCCCCCTATACTTAGGACAAGGCACGCCCTAAGTATAGAAAACTGTCTACAAAGGGCGGCACCTTTTCGGTAGATACAGAAGATAGAAGAGGAAAAGAAGAAAAGAAGAAAAGAGATCAAAAGGTGAGAGAAGAGATCATGAGAATGTACACATCACTCCCCCTATACTTAGGGTAAAAGAAGCCCTAAGTATAGGCAACAACAGGAGTGATAAGACGGAACGATGAATGAACACTCGGCTCGTCCACCCCATATACTTAGGACAAAGTACGTCCTAAGCAAGGCAAACATGAGAATGGGTGGACGAGCAATACGGGAGAGAGACGGAGATAAACAAAAGTGAATATACAACAGAGATGGATGTACACATGATCAAGAAGGTAGAAAGCAAACCTTCTTACGATACCGCTGAGGGATAGATCTAGTGTGGTGCAAGTCGATATCGGGATCCACAGTGAACGGAAGCCGATCAAGGTCGACAGAGTGAAGGTCCTCAGTGGAATCAAATCGAAAGGGCATGAACTGGTCAATGGAAGTAGTATGGCTAGGTTCGCCCTTGGTGGTCCTATGGTGTGAAGGCGCAGACGGGCGAGTGGAAGAAGTATGACTAGGTTTGGCCTTGGGGGTCTCGCTGATATCAAAGTGGAATGGGACAAACTCATCATCCTTGAAAGAAGTGTAATCGGAGTCATCCTGCGAGGTCTCATCCAGGTCAAAACCAAAAGGAACGAAATCATCAGTGGAAGAAGTCAAAATCTGTTCGTCCTCAAGAATCTCACCCGGATCATCTTCTTCATCAGGAGGCCAGAATTTCTGAGAATAATGGTTAGCATCATAACCGACCTCAATCATCATTACTTTAGAGTGACCAGGAACGAACTTATCAGTGGAAGTAGTCAACCTAGGTACGTCTTGTCTAGTCTTGGTATCTGCCCTCCGCTCAATGGGATCAATCACGTAAATTCCTTGGATTTCATCAACACATCGCCACACACCAGAAGGAGGAACTGTGAGGTCCATGTTTTCCGACCCTTTCGGAGGATTTCTCGGGTATCATCAACGGTCAATAAGCACACTTCTTTAATATCATCAGATAGGTCATAGGCCTCAGAGTAAGCTATAATCGGTGAAGATGCATCAGGTGCATGTCTCTGGTCAACTGTGGGTGCGGTGATCGACGCTTCGCTTTTGTCAACAAGACGGAAGCGAATCTCTCCTGATCCATAGTCAATAACGACCCTCACAGAGGCGAGGAATGGTCATCCCAGGATGATTGGAGATGGCTCTCCTATGGAGGTCTCCATGGGCAACACGAAAAAGTCAACATGGTAGCTCGCACCCAGAATAGAAATGACAGTGTTTTCAAGGATACCCTTCGGCCTCTTTATCGATCCATCAGCAAATTAAACTATCATCCCAGTCTTCTTGAGAGGCCCTAAGTGAAGAGACTGTACCAGTGAGAAGGGTAATATACTAATCGAAGCACCGCCGTCTAGGAGAGTGTGATCACAAGTATGGTCAGAGATGGTGCAGGTGATGAATGGTGTAGTTGTGTTCTTCTTTCTAGGAATGGGACGGTGTGGGAAGTGGTCATGGTCAGAATGTGACGCTCAGATCTGCTCCTCCGCTTTCTCGTATTAGAAAGAGGAGCAGATAAATCAGTCATGGCCTGCTGAAGTGGGGCACGGATAATCTCATGAATAGTGGCTACCACTTCGGGTTCAGTCAACATTTTTTTAAATTTTTGGACTTTCTCCATACAAGGGAGGAAGTCGGAATCAACATCTACATGAGGAGTGCCCAGAGCAGTCTGTACATAGGCATCCTCGAGGTCAAAGGTGGGACAGTGTGTGAAAGGCTGTGTGGTCAAATGATTGGGCAATTAGCCCCTCTCCTCACAACGTGGCTCGATCGTGCGACTCCCAAAATATTTTTGTACTTTTATGTTTTTCTCATTTTTTTGTATTTTTGGAGATTGCAAGATCCCATGATCACCCACAAGTGAATCCGTAACCTTAATGAATGGAGCATTAATCTGGTATTCTCTCAAAATGGCAAGATTATCACTCATCAGGGTAATCTGCTCTCTCATTAGGCTCAAGATAACATGAGTGGAGATCGAGAGAGGTGACTCCAACAGATCAGACTCGGGTGGATGTGAAGGTGGAGGTGGATAATATATAGGTGGAGGTGGAGGTGGGTAGAAATCCAAGTCTTGATACTGTGGCTGAGGCAGATATGTACAAAAGTCAGGAGCAAAGTCCTCCTAGAAAAAAGGAGGTGGACTGAATGGAGTGAACGAAGGATCCGCAAAGTCCGATAAAAGACGCTCCAGTCGGCCATCTCGAAACAAAAGGAAAATGATCTGGGAGAACACAAAGGTCAAGTCAAGAGAGGTGAGCAAAAGGCACAAATGCGCATGAATGATCTAGTACACACACAAGCAAGAACAAACAAACTCACACAAGACAAACCCTCAATTCACCAACTCAACTCTGTAGAGATCGAAAAGTCGGTCTTTTTATCTTGTCTGTTTTAGAGTTAGGTGAGAAGTCTAAAATTGCACAAACACTTAGGGGGCTGAAATGGGATTTGGGCACTAATCCTTAGTGTGTGCGCGAGCAAGTAAAACAAAGACAATGAGGGAATTAGTCGCCCTAATACAAGTTTTTCTTTTTGATTGATTTTAGGGTCAAGTAATATTAGTAGTCTCAATTTTATTGGTTATCACTTTTTTTTGGATTTTTAGTGAGAAATGCACGCGCCTAACGAGGGATCAATTTTACTTAACACCTAAGTTGGCAAAATCAGAGGTAGAGAGTCGAAAAAGCAATGCAAGCTGCAAACAATGATGAATGCTAAAGCGTAAATGCTCACCTTGCCTCCAGCACTATACATGCAAGGATGCTCAGCAGAATTGAAACCTATCTATATGCAAATGCAAAGCCGATGAAATCGCCCTAGGGTGAGAAGCTGCTATTAGCGTGAAGAACCGATGCTAATGACTTAGAATGGAACTGAAGTGTCTGGTCTTAGGGGCTGATCGGTGTCCACCACAGTGGATCCTGCACGCGCTGTATACGACCCCTCCCGGCGTGGTGGTTCCGAGACTAAGTGAGAAGCAGTTAAATTCGACTAAGTCCAAACATTTTCTATAGGAGCATGCAATGGTGATTAATGTGTTTGGACCTAATGCTATCGACAAGCAACTCCTAAAACTAACGGCTCAATCACACAAAAATAAGGAAAACAAAATCAGAAAACAAATGAAAAAAATGCGACAAAAACCGTAAAAAGCCGCGATGAGCCCCCAAGTGTACAAACACTTGGAAATTAGGCCCGAAAGTCCAGTCCTGAGTACCTGTATTATTACAAAAATAGAGTCTCTCTCACTAAAATTACACAAATAGATATACAAAAATGCTCAGCTCAAATCCTCCAAGCCTACTTTGATGCTAGGTCGACAAGCTGATGCCGGCTTCACGTGGGTGCGTAGGCGCCTAGGGTGGAGCGCCTCCCTCGATCCGCGGTTCCTCGCACAAAGTCAACAAGAGAGGGTGATTAGACAAGTCAAACAATTATATCAAATAAATGAGAAGATAAATAAGGAAAAATAGACAATTAATCACAATCAAGCAAAAACCGAACTATGCGTTGTTGCTCCCCGGCAACGGCGCCATTTGTTTAAACGGGGAAATTCGAGGGTCGTACGGTTTCACAAGGAGAAACCGCAGTCGGTTTATTGACCGCTCAAAAATACCTGATTAATCAACAATTAACCCACAATCAAATCAATCAATGAGAAGCAAGTGGAGTTAAACTTTATTATAACTCTACAAATATGTGTATGGTGTGCAAGTATGTAGAGTGTCGAACTCAGGGAGCAAACAAGATAGATCAAACAAAATGTGCAAAGAGTGAATGGGATCAAACGTCCACAAGTAGGCAAATTTTTTTAGGTTTTTTATTTTTTAATTTTTTATTTCATTTTTGGTTTTATATTTTGTATTTTGATTTTTAATTTACTGATTTTATATATTTTTTGTATTTTATATTTTTATATTTTCTTTTTCTATAATAGAATATATATATACAATATAAGAGAGAGGAATACAGTATTTATAAAAATAGGAAAGAATATTCAAAAAACAGGAAATAAAGTGTTTTTGGTCTTTTTATATTTTTCCAATGTTTTGTGATTTTTATAGATTTTTCCTAATGTTTTTGGTATTTTTAAAGTCGAAAATAATAGAAAACAATGAACTAACCTACTGGACGAAATTAAAATGAGGGTTAAAAATGTCAAACAATATCCAAAATTCCTCAAATTAATTTTAAAATAAAGGCAATAAAATAAGGAAACTACAAAAACTGAGTTTATATTTTTATGATTTTTCTAGCATTTTTTAGATTTTTATGAAGTATTAGGAGTTTTCTAATTTTTAAGGAATTTGTTTTGGAATTTTTAATGATTTTTGGACTGACACTAAAATATGATAAAATACACAAAATATATTTTTTTTAGAATTTTTCAAGATATTTTACTAATTTTTATGGATTTTCTAATGCAAACAGTGCTGAAAATGCATGTTTTTGATTTTTAATAATTATGAAAATGAATAGAAATGCAATATAAAAATATGGCGTGAATGAGTAAGCAAACAGGAGCTTAAACTAATTTTTTGGTGATTTTTAACAATTTATAGATGCTTGCAATAAATAGGGAAAGCATACAAAAACATTAGGCCTAGTAGGGGTATAAATGTAAATAAGCCAAAGTTATAGGGCCACAGTGCAAAATTTCCAGAAACTATATAACTGAATTAACAACTCTCAGGACCAATCGCAAATAGTCAAAGTTCCAAGGGTATTTCCGCAAAAATTCCAAAGTCACGTGCACGTGGCACGTGACTGGCAGGGACCCACAAGTAATTAACAAGAACATAGGGGCTTAAAGGCAATTTTTCCAAAAAGATAATAAAAGAATTATAAAGTTTCAAGTATTAATGGCAATACATAAATCCACAGGGGGTCCTCCACAAAATGCCCTCACCCCACGTGCGCGAGTCACGTGAGATGACGTGGCGGAGGACCTTTTTGTAAATATTCGAAGTCCGGAGGGTTTATCAGTAAATATTACAAATATTTATAACGACAAATGAAAGTTTAATGATTGACTAATAAACACACAAAATGGTCGGGTTTAGTATGCAAAATACCCAACTTAAAAGATCGGACGACGCCTGTGATTTCACTTGCCACGGGTCGACGTGTAGACATACGATGCCGCTTCGCGTCAGACGGCCCGTATTAGACGATCAGAGTGGGATCTACGGTCCAGGGGAGACCTGATCCAAGGGTTGCTGCTTCTCTGGATGAACAAGGGCTGATCGAACGACGGGAAGGAGTCGACGAAGAACATGGACGAACCCATCGCGAGGCGAGTTTCCTAGATCCCGATCTTCCTCCTCCGCCACAAGTTAACGCTCCAAAACGCCCCAGAAGCTTCCAGGAGCGTCCTTCTAGCTATTGGCAGTGTCAAAATGGCAGAGGAAATGACGATGGGTCGCCGCGACGTGGTGTGGACCGGAGCTGCTCCAAGTAGCTTTGACGTCCACAAAAACGACCCCAGATGGGGTCCTTCGGCCCTGGGCCCTACAAACGAAACACAAGACTCGACAGTAGAAGGTTCCCAGGGCATATGGGGGTGATTCGATGGCGAGAGTACGGAAATGGAGCGGCTGTGTTCTCGTCGGAGCAATCTCCGGCGAGGGGGGTAGCGGATGATGGATTAAACACAGATCGAGCTAATAAAAGGTTGAAAATGAAACTGACACTCCGGATAATCTACAACACAGAAAATACGAATAAAAACAACCTCGACCGGCTAAGAAAACCGGGAGATGGACCTCTTGGCCGGGGCCGGATAAGGGGGGTGGAGACGCGCCTCAGGCCACCGCCGTACCTCAACGAGGAGCTGGGAATGATCCCCTGTCTCCGGAGCTCACCAGCGTCAGCTCGGAAGTCCAAACGTGCCCCTCATGCAGTTCAAAGGAAGAAGGAAGGAGTAGGTGCTTTTTGACGGGGTGGCTCTGGCGGCTGCAAGAACGAGGCTTCTGGAGCAACGTAGGTACGTACGACCCAAGGAGAGCAGTCGACGTGCATCATCGATCAATGGTGAAAAAAAGTCAAGAAGGGATCTACCCGAGATAGTGAAAGAGGAAGCCTCGAAAAATCCACAAAGTAGAGTTGGGTCAACTATCAGAGCCACCTGGTTGGTCCACGTGGACCAACCAGGAAAAATCCTGCAAAAATCATTTATAAAATAATTTAAAAATAGAAAACGATTTTATTAATTTTTTGTTATTAAATAAAAAATGTTTGTAATTTTATAAATTGCTTTTTGGTGATTTTTATTTATTTTTTCGAGATTAATAATTACAAGTTTCCTTTTATACCCTTTATAGGTATATTCTTTTATACATTTTATTATTTTATTTTTTATTTTGTATATTTAATTTATTTATTTTTGTTTAATATTTTATAAATTTATAAAGTATTTTTACACACTTAAATATATTTTTATTTTATTTTTCTGAAGTATTTTGTACACTTAATAAAATAGAAGTATCAATTATATAGGTATGTATATAGGTATTATACCTAGGTATAATATATACAGGTATTTTATTTTGTATTTTATTTAGGTTTTATTCTGATTTTAATATACAAATATATTATAAGTAATATTTAAAAAATTATAAAAATATAAAATTATAAAAATAATGAATAATAAATAAAATGAATATTTTACTCGGTATAAGTAGACAAGTAGGGTCCAAAACTCAACTTTCAAACCGTAATTGTGAAAAATATGAAACCACCTCCTTTAAATAGCTTATTTCAAATTATATACAATTAAAGGTGATTTTGATACGTTTCGATTTTTTATTTGCAAGATACAGGTCTGGGAAATTGGGATTCTAGAATCTTATTTAGATCACTTCTTTTTATCTGTACATTATTTTTGTGTGAAATCAATTTTGTATTTTTGTATGTTTAATTATCTACAACTTTCATGTACAAAGTTTCTTTATTTGGTGTATAAAAAGTGGAACCAAAAATAGGTCCCAAAATGAATAATGAATTAATTAAAAGGTATTTTTATTGTAGTTCGGCCCTTATATCCCCCTACTTTATTCCTTGTCGACCTAGTCATCAAGATGCCTAGGTCTCAGGGTTTTGGATCATAAAATATTTACAATATTTTTTTTCTTTTTTTATTTATTCTATAATTTTGGCTTTAAATACAATATTTTATATGCTATTTACATGCACATGCATGGATGCTAAGATGTTGGAATTAAATGTATTTACACACATTTGCCAGGGTTTTTGATGCCAAAATGATAGAATAAAGATGATGAAATGTGGATTCATCACCTACTATTCAAGTAATAATCAAGTTTGTTGATTAAAAATTGGATTGATAATTAATTTAATGTGATTAAATTGATTATGTCCAATTAAAAGCACTCTATTATGAATAGATGTGTATTTCTCTTGGAAGAATTGATCATAATGAATGTGATTCATGATGATTAATTAGAACTCGAATATGATATGGAGGATCACATAAGTGACATCCATGGTCTCCCGTAAAGGCGAAGGGTTCCGTCGCCAAGGATTGTATGTAGGAGACGCCTGTCCGAAGTGACAGCTCCTGTATGCAAGTGCATCTGGATCGGGGTCTTTGCTTCTCGAAAGAGTAAGGCCGCATGCGTAGTGACCCCAATATTGAGTCCTCATATTATTGGGGCGATATTGGATTGTGCATAGCGAGTTCTAATCCTGTTGATAGTTGGTTCAATTAACAACGGATCAACATCGCCTTAGGGGTGGTGGACTTGGGTGTTAAGGACCGAATTGGGAGATGCAAGTTGGACTTGCAAGGCGGAATGTGTTCCCGCTTCT
The DNA here is from genome assembly GCA_037367405.1 of Ottelia alismoides. Lineage (NCBI taxonomy): Eukaryota > Viridiplantae > Streptophyta > Magnoliopsida > Alismatales > Hydrocharitaceae > Ottelia > Ottelia alismoides. The sequence goes on from JAZKJV010011255.1 coordinate 75,004, forward strand.
TTTTATCGGAGTCACATGTTCTCATATTATTGGGATGTGACAAAGATAAGGAAGGAGATCCTAGATCTTGCTTGAGATATAATGGTAAGTATATCTCTTACATTGAAAGTGATTAAGGGAATGAACTTTCAGTGTTGACAAGGCAAGACAACTTTGATATAAAAATTCCTAAATCAAAGAAAAATATGTATATATATATATAAATATATAAACTTATGCAAATTTCTTATTTCAGATAATCCTTCATTAAACCCACTCAATGTTATACTCAATAATAACCAGTAAAATATCATGGATTGGACTCATGATCCAGATATTGTACTTGCAGTTGGACACATAATGTATGTGGTTGCATTGTGCAAGATTCCTCAACATAATGAGGTATGACAATTAAATAAGACAATAAGACATCACCTTAGGGTTCGTATGTCTTTATAGTCTTGATCTTTCATTGAGTGTACTTTGGAAGTGACATGTCGATGGTAATCGTAATTGTCGAACAATCCTTATAAAATCAAAGAAGATATTTTGGCATACATATGTGCTCTAGACATTTAATCATGGATGACATGGTTCTCTACATTATGCAGAATGGTAGCTCGAAAGAGATGATGTATTCAAAATATTTGAATACCTACATGAACCAATGTTTTAAGAGTCCAGATGGATGTAGAAATGATGAGTGTCATCATTCTATTGTCTATACTCAAGTCATTCATGAATCTTCATAATATTCATATTGTATGAATTAAATGAAGCATGTGTAAATGTTGAAGTTCTCTTATATTGAAATCTTTTGAGTTCAACATAAGAGATCCTTTGTCTTGAGCAATGGTTGTTCATAGATAAAGAGAGCGCCGTGGAAGCATGGGTCTGACCCAAACAAGAAGGAAAGTCAAAGAGTTAACCTACTTCTGTGACTTCCATATAGCATCCAGATAGTTGGATGAATGCCAATACTGCAATGAGTCGATGTATTGATAGTATGACTATCTGGACTATCTAGGATCCTTAGAGAAGGACTCGGATAGTGCATCGAAATAATCTACATTTGATCATTGAAATTGACTTTCTTATAAGATAAGATTAAAGTCTAATAATTGTATCACATTCTTCTAATGACACTTGCAATTATCGCATATGTTTTAGAAGACCTAAAAAAATTTTGATCTTAAGGTTTATAGTTGTCCACATAGATATTGATGCAATTGTTGCAACAATGTCTGTTGGATTGATAGACTTCAAAGTTTCAGTGGGAGAGCCTTAGCCTTAGAGAATGTCTCTATGACCTAGATATTAGAATACACTCATTGTTTGTTTCTAAATGTTGAAAATAAACATGAATTCTGAGATAGAATTACCATAAAAGGTTATGATGGATATATTTCAGATAGTAATCTAACATCTAGTGGACTCCGCAAAATTACAAAATTAATGAATGGTTCACTAAGATTTCTAATACTGAAAATTAAACCTTAATAGATCAATAGGAGGATGAAGATCATTTGACAATGATCCGGCATCAAGTATTGGACTTATATCTATTGACATGATCAATAGACTAGTGAGGTATTGAACTTTATATTGTCCGAAGGTTCATCTGTATCATAATAAACATTGATGATATGTGATATCATTCAATGATTATTTGTGATATGAGATTTCTTATCTTCACCTAAGAAACCTTTGAAATGTTCAAAGATTTCACAATTTTAGTTTAGAACCAAAGTTTGAAGAAAGATGAAATGAATTTGATCTAACCTAGGTAGCTTGTACCTGTTAGATAAAATTCAAAAATACCTTATGGAGCTATGAATATCATTTCTATCTCACTCCTCCTGATAAACGTGAACTCAATAGAGTTGTAGGGAGATACAATTGGATCATGTGTGACATGATTTGATCAATGATGTTTTTAGCATAATTACCTCTTAGTTTCTAGGTATATATGTAGTAGAGACTACACTATATATTCTTAATAAGATTCTATGCAAGTAAGCTGGAATTTAACACTAGAGAGTGTTACTTCATTAGGAAAATAAAGGATGGTATGGGATACCTACTTTATGACCTTGAGATTCTTAAAATATCTCATCTCTGAGAATGTGATTCTTAGAGGCTTAGACTCTTGATAATCTAGAAGAAAATGAAGTAAATGAACTCATTTAATCTTGATATGATAATGAGGCTCCTGAAATCGGAAATTAAAAAGGATAATTAAAGATGAAACATTAATACCTCTTCAAATGAGTTTGAGGATGTATTCCATGTGTCGATTAAGTCTGACAATGATCGGACTTCATGTGATGAAGCTCCTAAGGATCATGACATGGAAAGATGGATATTAGCAATGAGACTTGCTCTTCAGTAACCATGCTTAAACCCATCAGATTATTGCTAACTATAGCTACACAACTTGGCTTTGACATCTTCGAGATGGAAGTCAAGATTGCATTCCTCTATGAATGCCTCTCTGAGGATATTCACATGAAGTAGCCCCAGGGCTTCATGATTGGGGAAAGTAAGGTGTGAAGGCTAAAGAAATCCATCTATGGATTCAAATAAGCTTCTTGAAGTTGGACCATAAGATTTGATGAAATTATAAATGTTATGATTTCAGATAGAATCTTGATGAGCCATGTGAAGCTTAGTGGGAGTGCCTTTGTGTTCATCGTGCTAAATGTAGATATATCCTAATCATTTGGAATGATATAAGGATGATAATAAGTGTTTTATAGACTGTCTATTCCATACCTTGAGATATGATCTCGAGAATACCTCTTAGATCTTAGTTCTGAAGTTGCTCAGAAGCAAAGAAAATAGGGTATTGCGACTGTACATGTTCCATTCTTGGAAAACCCCAAGGAAGGCTTCCTTTCCTTAAGATATGGTACTAACCTATCTAACGGGATAGCACCTCAAAGAGTTGAGGAAGTGAATGCTAGAACTGCTTGCACTTGTGCATCAGTTACGAGAAGCTAAGTGTGTGCAAAAGCCAGATATCTGCCATACAGTGGGAGTAGTAAAGAGTTGCTAATCCTACTATGGAGAGAAAACACTTGATTGCAATAATAATAAATATCTTCAAAGATGACAAGACTTAGAGATAATGATCTCAAAGTCTCATCATCAAGAACCTAAGACTTTATAGATAGTGATCTAAAAGGTCTTAACTGTAGATGTCTTGGGAGATAAAGATCTCCAGGAATAAAGGTATTCTGATAAGGATTGTGTAAATACTGGTTATAATAATTACTGAGCAATAGTATCAAGGACACTATAATTGCTTTATCAAGATTGAGTATCGGTTGCATAAGATGCAACATTCGCATTGGATGTGAGCACTGTTATCCTGGGATATGCAGTGCTGTAAAAGGGCTTGGTGTAGTCTCGCGGAAACAGAGTGACTGATCAGCTTACCTAGCTATTTTCTAAAATAGCCTATGATTGTCACATGAATGTGGGTTTAAATGATTAGCCCATTAATGGCTCTTTGGGCTAGTGGGAGATTGTTGGACATGCGATCCCACAACGAGCCATTTTGCAATAAATTTTATTGTGAATATCATTCCCTGATCTGAAATGAAGAATAACTAATTTACATAATAGGTCGCTTAGTACAATTAGGGTTATGTACCATGGCTATCTTAATAATCATACAGCTGTTGATTCAATTATTGAATCACAGAGGTTGGTGCTTGAATGAATATCTAAAGAGTTAGATTGATGACTCATCAAGCACCATCAAATGATTGTTAAGATGTGATCTCCAGCCTGAGTAGCATATGGCAATCCTTTCTCACGTAGGCTGATATCTGACCGATCTCTTGATGCAGGTCCTCTTCATAGGAATAGAGATTCGGAGGTGTCAGATTAGTTAAATCAAAGAGTTGACTTAACGAGATCGAGATAACAAAAGCCCTATGTCGTATGCTGTCACGATATAGGCACGCATCCTCTGACCGGAGACAGATGTGTTACTATATGTCTGAGTGTGTACATTTAGCAGACCAATAGGTTGATGACCTAACCAAGGTCTATACACCGACGCGCTGGTGTGCATATAAGGGCATATGAGTAATACGATCTCTCAAAGGGATCATACAGGTTCACTACTGAACCGGAAGTCATGAGCTCACTTATGAGATATTGGGAAGAATCAAATTCCGTGCACGGTCGTCTCGCTTTGGAAGATTGACTGAATTTGTGGGTTTGATATATACTTTTGGAAAGTATATGATCAAGACCTAGGTATGATATATGTTTTTGGAAAGTATATGATCGATACCAAATCCCAATGATCAAATGAGAAACTTACCGATAAAATCGTGAAGTAGACAGAATAAAGTTGATCTAATACTTCGGATTTATTCTGGATCTTCTAGTATACAGGATGTAAAGGATTTGAGAATACCTGATGGTGATGTGATCATAAATGATTGTATAACCATGATGCTTCCATTCCTAGGGAGTGACGAAATGGGTCTGGATTTTAGTGACTCCTCTCAGTAGAGAAGTAATCTTATCTTGGTCCAAATGTTGGGCATTGATCTGAATGTGATTCAGATGCAATGAGAAGATTAGATTTGCGGTCTTGATTTAATCAAGCATCTATGGGAGGCCCGAGATCTTGATTTGAGATGTGATCTCAATATCCAAGTCACTATACATGGAACAATACAATCGCCATGTCCTTATCTCCAAGTATCTGCGGAGAAAGCGCATTATCCTTGAAAGAGTTAGTGGATAATTTCATTGTTGATATCTGTATCCAAGCATCAAGAAAATTGATAATTAAATGTGATTTAATTATCATGGATAATATGAATTTGATTCATATTATAGGGAGAGATATCTAAGATAATTAAATATGATTTAATTATCAAAAATATGAATAATGTGAATGTGATTCATGTTATTTAGGCACATGAGAAAAGAGATCCAAGATGATTAAATGTGATTTAATTATCATGGATATGAATAATGTGGATAGCATTATCCATGTTAATTATATATTATAAATGTGATTTATAATATATTAGAGAGAGCATATTGTGTTTTATATTTGTTGATTAATTGTTAATGTGAATGGGATTCACATTGAATGATTAATTAAAAATATAATTACATTTGATTTTGGGTTGTGAATAAGATTCACATAATTTCAATGGCATGATTGATATTTTCCATAAAATAATTTGGAATTATTTTTTGTGAAAATATTGTCAACAAGAGATGATTATATATATCATGAGATAATGAGATGTCATGATAATTTGAAGAGATAGATCAAGTCCACCAAAGATGAGTGGACAGCTACAACTCTCCATGAGGAGAAGAGTAGCCGTCCCTCCTTATGGGGAAATTGGTTTGTCCTCTTCATTATTTTTCTCTTATCAAAGATGATTTAATTTTGAATTAATTTTATTGATTTATCAATGGAAATTAATTTAAATTAAATCATTAGTTATTGTGTTTTTACAACAACATCTTGGACATTGAAAGAAACACAAATCAATCTCAACCAATGATTGTGTGTTGTCCATGGATTGAGATCCATGGACTCCCAAAACCCTATATAAGAAGATGCATGCCTTGCTCTTCGACTTACATTGACTCGACGAGTCTCTCTGTCTCTCTCTCTCTCTCTCCCTCTCTCTCTTATTTTCTCTACACGCCAAGTCTCTATCTCTCTCTTATAATGGTTGTCCACCATGAAGCCATTGTGGGAGACGTCATTGACGCAGCATCATCGTTATGCTGCCAGATCACTACTCGTGGATCTCCATCTCCTTCGGTGCGTCTCGCTCGTGAAGAAGATGTTGGATCTCGTGTGACGAGATCAGGAGATCTGCCGCTTGGATCATCAACATGAATTGCGAGGAGCACGCGATTCATCCCCGTGCTCGCAAGCGTCTCCTCCGACGGATCGGACTTGAGACAGGAGGTCTGATCGCAACCACACTTCAAGAGGTAATCCTATACTTGTTTGTGTTTTAGATGAAACGATCCGAGAAGTGTTCTTGGATCATGTGGTTTCATTACATAACCCGATCGCATTCGATGCAATCATCACGCTTCCATGATGCGCTTGAGGATTTTTCCCGTATCCTTCAGGGGGGTGGGCGTCGTGGCAAGTGCTGTGAAGGAGGGTGTCTGGTTAACAAGCGTGCACGTGCCTGGTCGCACAAGAGGGCGTCTAGTCGTGCAGGAGGGCTCCTGGTCGTGTAGGAGGTTGCCATGGTCTAGGTGGTCGCGCAGGAGGGCTCTTGGGGGATCGCGTGCAGGAGGGTGCCTGGTGAAGTTAGGGCGTCGGGGGGAGGGCTCGTCTAGGAAGACACGTAGCATGAATTTTTTTCAACAAAGATGTAAAATAGGAAGGATTGGTCGACGAAATATGAATCGAATATCGAATCGATTCTTTTTATGAGTAGATTCTTTGAATATGGAATTCCAAGGGATCGAATAGGAATTGATACTCTAAATCATATAACTATAATGAAATATACGATCAATCGACATTTATCGAATTTGAAAAGGAGTCAGAAGAAATAGTTTGATCCTCTTATTTCTTGAACCGAGAGATCTAGAATTAGGCTTGGTCAAATGGAATGTGTATTATCCATATGGGGGATCCTCAATTGAGAAGATCCAACCACCTGAGACGAAGAGAAAGGTCTATGTAAGAAGCAAAATGAAGACTAAAGAAGAAGACATCAAGATTTACATGGAAAACCCTACAAAGGAAAAACGACGGAGGCACACATAAATCCTAATCTCCTTCATAAGAGAGTAGGGTTTCCTTTTCACACACTTAATCCAAATGAAGATGGCGGATGAGTACATTTGTAGGGAGATGGGTAAACGGTCCCTCATCCAAAGATCCGCTTACCCATATGAAGATACATACTACTCAACAATCCCCTTCTCCTGTAGAAAGTATATTGGCATTGCCATATTAGAGAATATTAATAAGTGGATTAAATTGATTTTCGACCATCTTAGTAAACAATTTTGGATAAGCTCTTAAGAAGACATATAAGTACAAAGATCGACCTTCCAACCACGAATGAATTGCAATACTGATATCCATGAGTGGAACTAATACGTGCAGGTCTCCAAACATCAAAATAAACACGCACGAGATGAACTCTTTATTCCAAGTTAGGGTAGAGAATTTGTGTTTTTGTAAGTTGACATATTTCACACTCTAGGGAATGCATCTAAATACCCTTCAACAAGTTGGGAAGGAATCTATTCGAACTCGCAAAATGTAAGCGACCACGCCATTTATCACATAATAATAGAAGTGTCCAATACTCATTATCACCACTCTTGATGGTAAAGTTAGTAGTTGTCTGGGTAGATAAAACCTTTACTGGAAGCCTGTACATACACTTCATAAACAAGGTTGAACTCGATTTTTCCATATCATCAGATCTTACAGGTTACCACAATCCTTGCATAAAATTGGACTTCATAGTGATCTTGTTGATGGAGATCAAAGGCAAAGATAAGTTATCATGTAAAGCATTTGTTAGTGGACAGTAATCATAGATAGTGATATTCTCATTTCATGCAGCAGTGGCACTTCATCCATCAACTAATTCAACATAGCCATCACAACACTCTAATTTATGTTGATTAAAAAACTGAGCATTACCTATCATGCAGTCAAATATATATATATATATATATATATATATATATATATATATATATATATATATATGGGAAAAATGTGTATGCCCCCTAGGGGGAGCTAACTTAGCTCCCCCGCCCCTTTTTGACATAATTTTTTTATTTTTTTGAAATATAAAACCGTGTAAATTCATTATTAAATCCCTATATTATGCTATTAAAATTTCGTGAGAAACAGAGACTCCTACGATCTCCATCCAAACGGGGTCGATTTAAAAAATCCTGTTACCGTTAAAAAATGACTGTCTGGATGGAGGCCGTAGGAGTCTCTGTTTCGCACGAAATTTTAATGACATAATATAGGGATATAGTGATGAAATTCCACGGAAGAAAATTTCAAAAAAAAATAAAAAAACCGGGCGAAATGGGGCGGGGGGAGCCAAGTTAGCTCCCCCCAGGGGGCAGCCCCATTTATCCCTGTTTGGATGGAGGTCGTAGGAGTCTCTGTTTCGCATGAAATTTGAATGACATAATATATGGATTTAATAATGAATTTACACTGTTTTAGATTTCAAAAAAAATAAAAAATTTGTGAAAAGGGGCGGTAGCTCCCCCCGCCCCTTTTTCACAAATTTTTTATTTTTTTGAAATCTAAAACCGTGTAAATTCATTATTAAATCCCTATATTATGTCATTCAAATTTCATGCGAAACAGAGACTCCTACGACCTCCATCCAAACGGATTCGATTTAAAAAATCCTGTTACCGTTAAAAAAATGACTGTCTGGATGGAGGCCGTAAGAGTCTCTGTTTCACACGAAATTTTAATGACACAATATAGGGATATAGTGATGAATATTCATGGAAGAAATTTTAAAAAAAATTAAAAACATGGAGAAAATGGGGCGGGGGTAGCTAAGTTAGCTACCCCCTGGGGGCAGCCTCATTTTACCCATATATATATATATATATATATATATATATATATATATATCCAGAGGGCACTGTGCCCATTTACGTTAAAATGAGCCCATCCTCACATCCGTTGGATTACCAATATCAATCCCTAAATTTTAGGATCACGTCACAATATTTGATGTGTATTTAAAAATGGTATTTTCAGACATTCTAAATTTAGCGTCCGTTATTTTTTTCCTATTGTGTTTGATATGGTCATTTTGAACACATTCTTGTTGATCTCGTGCGGCGACCAAGCTTCTGAAATTGCAGGAGCTTCGTTCTTCGAAGGTATTTTTGTAGAAGTTTTTTTAATCAATCGTTCGTTGTAAAATTTATGTTTCCCCTTATTTTTGCTCGTGAGTTGTCATTGATGGTTCATATTATGATCTCAGTTTAATCGTTTGTTTTTATATTTTCGATTTCAGTTTCAAACGCGATGCTAGATTTGTCATCGGATTTGGATCATGAAATCTCAAAAGCAAAGACGAATGGTGATTCTTGGTAGGATTTGGATCGTGAGAACATTATATGAGAAGGAACGGTGATGGATGACTTTGAATTATATTTGGATCATGAAAGCAATATGATTGCTTAGAAGTTTACATCCACAGAACACGAGATTCTGTTGTTCCATCTTTTGAAAATGATATCATTAGATATAATCAGACATTCTTTATTTTAATATCAGTAATTTTTGTATTAATATCATTAATATGATGTGTATAACTAGTAACTTGTTAAACTATGTAAGTAACTTATAGATCATCAATTTTTTGTAAGAACGATAAGTAACATCTTATATATTGTGCGTAACATCTGCAAATGGAATCAGTAACATATATACAATAGTCAAGTAAATAGTTGATGCGAGATCGGTAATATCCAAACAACGGTTAGTAATTTACATTCATTTTATTATATGATACATATTTCAGTAATATGAATACACTGGTCAAGTAAGTGCTTGTTGTGAAGTCAGTAAAACCATAACAAATGATCAGTAATTTCCATATGTGTTATTACTTTGAATAGAATTTAGTAATTTAGAGACATTACTCAAGTAATATATATATATATATATATATATATATATAGAGGATGGGGAGCTTGCACCAAGGTGCATGTAACTTTTCATGCACCGGCCCTTATATCTTCCACAATTTTTTTCTTTTTTGAAAAATACCACCATGTATATTCATCTATATATCCCTCAAATATGTCATTCGAATTTCGTCAGAAACAGAGACTCCTATGACCTCCATCTAGAACAGGTCGATTACAGCAATTATAAGACCGTTAAAATTACCTGTTCTGGATGGAGGTCATAGGAGTCTCTGTTTCTGACGAAATTCGAATGATATATTTGAGGGATATATGGATGAATATACATGGTGGTATTTTTCAAAAAAGAAAAAAATGTGGAAGATATAAGGACCGGTGCATGAAAAGTTACATGCACCTTGGTGCAAGCTCCCCATCCTCATATATATATATATATATATATATATATATATATATATATATATATATATATATATAGGGGGCACTTCAAATGAGGTGGGGTCTCATCGATATTGTGGTGAGCCATCGTCCAGATTCGCCAGATCTTGATCCAACGATTGCATCAAAAAACTCATCCAAAAGGGCGTTTTCGTCATCTCAATTTTCATTAAATTCGAGTTTCATTAAATAGATTCAAATTACCATTCTAAGCATTTCTGGATTTGGTATTTTCAATAATGCCTTTATTGATTGATTTTCAATTTTGATCCAAATGATCTGGATTCGGCTGTAGATTTGTAAAATCCAGCGAGTTTTTGTAAAAAATACATTTTTATCTTCGTAATTTCATTAATAATTTCATTCTTTCATTGTATTTTCATTTTGTATATGTGTATTTCCTTTTTGTAAATGAGTCCTTCATTTTGTAAATGTGCATGTTCATTTTGTAAATGAGTATATTCATTTTGTAAACTCCAACGAGTTTTTGTAGGAGTAATTTTTCTCTTTATAAACTTCTGGCTTTTTGTAAATATGTATATTCATTTTGTAAAATTTGTGTAAGCCTTTGTGACTGTATCTCACTCCTTTGTAAAACTCCAGTAGCACTCTGCAAAAAAAGAAAACAAATATTGAGATTTGTAAAAAAAACGAATCAAAATGTAAATATGAATATCATATATGTAAAATAACTATACCACAATGTAAATATGAATGTCATATATGTAAAATAACTATACCACAATGTAAATCCACGCCTTGCCTCCATGCACGGCTCTCCATTCTCTTTATAAACTTCTTCCTTTTTGTAAATATGTATATTCATTTTATAACATTTGTGTAAGCCTGTGTAACTGAGTCTCACTCTTTTGTAAAACTCAAGTAGTACTCTGCAAAATAAGAAAACAAATATTGAGATTTGTAAAAAAACAAATCAAAATGTAAATATGAATGTTATATATGTAAAATAACTATAACTGAATGTAAATCCCGACCGCGCGTCGCATTCGCAATGCCACCATCCTCCACCTGAGGTCGGCGCCGCTCGCGCGGATCGCCACCTCTCCAGCAAGTGCGTAAGGCATCACGACGTCCAGTGCTGTCCCGCCTCCGCCGCCTTCACGGGCGGCGCCGCCCGCAACCTCCCCGACCGCGTGCAGGCGGCGCGCCTCCCACTCCGCCCAACGCCACGCCTGTCCAGACGTGACACCCGCGACCTCCCGCTGCAAACCCTGCTGCCGCCTCCTACGCTCCCACCGCGGCGCCGCCCTCCAGATCTGCTGAAGCTCCTTCTCAGTCCAGCCACACGCGAGATTCTTCCGAGGTAGATCCGACGCAACCGATCGCAATCCTTACTCCATTCCGATGCCTAATTCACGACAGCCTCTGTGATTGGGGAAGCATAGGTTCAAGAACGGGAGCATCTATCGGTTCTCGTCATCGACCTTTCGCTCTTCCTTAAAGAACTCCACGAGGGGGCTGCCGGCAATGACGATATAGGAAGAAAAGGATGGCGTGGCAACGAGCGAGGAAGCAGAGATTTATCGTCATCTAATCCACCTCAAAGAACTCCATGATGAGGTTGACGGCAACAACAATGGAGGAAGAAGAAGGTGATGTTGGAAGAGAGGGAATAATCGACGAAGGAGAGAAAGCGGCGGAGAAGGATTGACCTTGATTAGGGTTTTAGCGTCAAAGATATAGAGAGATGTGGGGAGAGAGAGGAATGCGATCAAATGGGATTTCCTAAATTATAGGGACGTTGGGCATTAAATTTGGAAAGTGTAAAAAAGACCAAAATAGGTTTTTAGCCAATAAAATCAGAATGAGTTGTATGCCTTTAATTATAGCCATAAGATTGAAATCAAACGGATGAGGTGGAGGGCTCACCACAAAAGTGGTGAGACCCCACCTCATTTGAAGTTTCTCCTATATATATATATATATATATATATATATATATATATATACAGTCTTAGTAACTTATTAAATTATGTAAGTAACATATAGATCATCAACCTATTTGTAAGAACAATAAGTAACATCTTATATATTGCGCGTAACATCTGCAAATGGAATCAGTAACATATGTACAATAGTCAAGTAAATAGTTGTTGCGAGATCGGTAATATCCAAACAATGGTTAGTAATTTACATTCATTTTATTATATGATACATATTTCAGTAATCTGAATACACTGGTCAAGTAAGTGCTTGTATGAAGTCAGTAAAACCATAAAAATGGTCAGTAATTTCCATATGTGTTATTACTTTGAACAGAATTTAGTAATTTAGAGACAGTACTCAAGTAATATATATACAGTCTCAAGTAAATTTTTTTATGTGTTCAGTAACGTATATATCTATATCTTATAGCACATGTTCAGTAATATTTATACCATTCTCAAGTAATGGCTATTACGAGATCAGTAATAATAAAATAATATCTTCAGTAACAATCAAAATGGGTTCAGTAATATGGACATTGTACTCAGTAAATATTGTATGGACACTAGTAATTACATAATCAGTAATTGATGTATGGATATTAGTAACATACATAATGCGTTCCGTAATATGCATATCTGTAATTGGTAATTATTGTATGAACATTAGTAACTGATGTAATCAATAATTATAATCAGTAATTTATTTTTTCTAATCTATACGTGGAATGATCGTTCCATAAATAGATTGTATGCCGTCAATAATTTAAATGTGTATATATTTTATCTTACTAAAACTAACCACCTATTTTTAAGGAAATGATTTAACTTGGATTCTTATTATGTTAATAACGCAAAGCACATATATTATTGCCAAAACCGTCCCCTTCCAAATAAAACCAACACATACACGTGGCGACCCCACATTTGGTGCTCACCACCACCCAAACGGGCACAAGGCTCTCTGGATAAGCCCTATATATATATATATATATATATATGTATGTATGTATGTATGTATGTATATATATAGGATTTCTTTCAAATAGGACGCAGTCCTTCCATAGTTAAGGAAGGCCAGCTCCTTTTTTGTATAAAACAGGATAACTTCGGTAGAATACATACACAGTTTTGTATTATAATGTGTAGTTTTAATGTTTGTATACTACGCAGTTTTGTATGCGGCTTTGTATTTATAACATGCACCTATAATACAAACTGTATGTGTATTCTACTAAAGTGCTCGTTTTTATACAAAAAATAGGCGGCCTTCCTGAACTCAGGAAGGACGGTGCCCTATATGAAAGGCACCATATATATATATATATATATATATATATATATATATGGATTAATGGGGCTGCCCCCATTGGCAGCCCCCATTCGTTTTCAGCCGTTGGATTATATCCACAACTCTCCTATTTTCCACTTTCTGTCATTCTCGAATTTTGTCACAGCCCACATTCGTTTCCAGCATGTACGGCTCTTGGTCTCCCCATCTCCTCCTGAGACAACCCAAAGCCCCATCCTCCTGCACGAACCCAAAAAGCTCCTGCATCTTTACTCCAACGCCACCTTCCGATCAACTCCGGTGCCCCTCTTTTCTTCCACACCATCACTACCTTGCCACCTCCTCTCCCCCATCGCACCACCACTTCTGTCAGTATCCCCAACCGCATGCGAGAGCACTCGCCACTGTGAAGTCGTCTCTTACCCAGATTCTCCCGTCAAGGACCCATAGCTCTTGTGCGCACCCTCGCCATATATGGAGCTTCCTGGCACAAGTAGATTCCCTCGATCGGCCATCGGGGCAACACCAATACCGGATGCTTTGTCAATTCCATTGTAAGCATTCCACACCCCGTGTGTTCTCCTGAGAGATTTCGATAGTGGAGTAATTAAATAAGCCTTGTTTTTTCTGTTTTAGATGGTTTGGCAGAATCGCCTCGCAATGTTTCAAGGAGAAAGACATGGCATGCAACGCAACACTGATTAGCAGCTTTTCTAAAAGGACCGTGCAATGCATCACCTCTTCCATTTCACAGAGAGAGAAATCAGCAACAAAGGCCTCCATGTCCAGTAGATGCATGTTCAAATCTGCCAATATACAGCTGTGACTTTCATCCCCATGTTTCGTCTTTTTTGATTGGGTATTAGCTCCCCATAATAATTGTAATTTCTATTATTCATGGCGTTTTGTACAGATATCCTGCTTTATGGAACAACAGAATATCCCCTTGTATCGTCTTTCATATTTTAAAAATTTTACAGTCGATTGTTGAATCTTATGTCTATTAAGTTGCATTGCAAGTTTGAGATCTCTTTTTTTTTGATATCCAATCTTATGATAATGATGTATCAAAAAAATCTCACGGCAATGTTAAGTGGTAATTGATTCGGATACAACCTCGATTTGTCTTGTACATCATACATCCATTCCGCATGGTTAACTATTAGTGAAATTCGACTACCATTTTTTGAACCAACCGAACATTCAGATGAATATTTCATACTTATACAATATCGGAAATTGTTTTTTTTAATTTCAATTATCCCCTAATCACAGAGGATTCAATACAAGATCATGCTGACAAATGTTTTAGAGATGATGCATTGTGCTTATATGCGCTGTGTATCCCCGCTCTCAATTCTTTTAATTTTTTGTTATCTGCCTTTGACCTATTATGAATCTGTTATCAAATATATGCCTGAATTTGAATTACAAAAAAAGATGCCAGTGATGGTCCTTTGATCGTATCCTTTATCTAACATTCAGAATAAAAGATGTATTGTATCCTTGCTGCAATAACTTAACATGGCTCGATTGATGAATGATCAAGCTAAGAAGCAAAATCTGAGGGCGAAAATATCGCCACTGCACATGATGTTGTCGTGCGTGCTCGCATCGGGAGGACTAGATGATGGGTTGTGGCAGCCCCCGAGTCCGTAGGGCAAGTCCCTTCCGGACTTTCTTTTAGCTAACTTTATAGATTCCAAATGCATGAGACAAACTGAGGTTGTTGTAATGACTTGGATGGATGCCACTGTTGAAATACCCCTCTAAAAACAAACGAAATTCGATTACAATGATCGAGATTGAGAACATCAGTTAGACGTGTCTGCTTTCAAGTACATTATTTGCAATTTAGCGAGGATCCATGCTTGTTCAGAGAATAAATTGTCATTCCCTGATCTAATCTACTGGATATCACCGACAATACAACAAACTTCTATCTTAGTGCTTCAAGTCGCCATGCAATACTTTCCTCCATCCTAATCATATCATTTAAAGAACGCTCGCAAAACAATTATGATGATGAAGATCGATGCATCTATGCTGATGTTATGATCACAATTCCTCTCACCAAAATCACGTAGCTGAAGAGCCTGTCATTGAATTTTAAATAGTTAGTTCAGGTAGCAACCTGATTAAGTGCTACCTGTTCACAAAATTTTGAAGATATAAGCATCTTGTCATTTTTTGGCTTTGCTAATTACATTGCAAAACTCTGTACATAAATAATAACTTCTATATCAGGTGAACTGGTTCCAACTGGAGGATCGCATTTAACCATTACCGCCAAGCTGCTCCCTACAAATAGGCAATGTTGTTGCTGCTCCCGTATGCTCCTCTCTTGATATCCTCCAACAGGCAATAGTTGCTCCCACCAAGCTGGAGCTTGGTTATGAAGACATGGTTTTTCTTTTTTGTCGGTGAGAACATTAAAAGTTACATGAAGTCCAAAAGAAATTAGATCTAGTGCAAGTCGCAAAAAGATATGTTCACAAGGCACGGAGTATCTTTCATTTTTGTAATAAAACTTGATGCACTCCGTCACAAAATTGATACAGAAAAGTTTCATATCACAAAAATGATCACACTCACACCTACCGAGTTCTTCTCATTCTTACTAGTAGATGTCTTCTTCTTCAGTACCCTTGAGACGATGTTGCACTCCTTGTTGAGGAAGTCAAGAAGGGACAACCTCATGCCCGAAGGGATCATACCTTATCAAATCTTGTGACGTCTTCGATTACCATGATAATATTATAACTTTTTTGTCTAAAATAAGAAGAAAATATTTAAAATTAGCATATTGAGATCAAAAGAGATTGTGTAATATAAAAATATTCACTCAAAGGTTACCTTCAAAATAGAACAAGTCGAGATATAGTGGCCCTTTTCTCCGCAGTGACCGCAAGTTCTTTTTTTACTATTTTCTTGTGATAAAGCCATTTCCAAGGAAGATTTAATTCTCTGTCATGTCTAGGCCTCCCATTGCTTTTAACAAGACCTGGATCTCGAACAACATATTCTACTGGAAGGTTAATTAGAGGTATATCAACTACAAGATCTTCATCATCATTATTCCTTGATGTATTTCCATCGAATTCTAATTCACTAAGCATCTTGACAAGTTCGTCAATCTTTTCCAATGCCAATTGAAAGTGTTTAACACTTTTCATAGACATATTTGAAGCCTTGTGAAACGATGAGCGCATTCCCCAAGCCATTAGTGGAGTGATACCATTCAAACATGTGAGCGATCTTTGGACATGACCACCAACTGTATTATATCTAGAATGTATACTCCATCTGAATAAAATATATCTTGAAGGTAACTCCATCAACCGCTTTATCACTTTGAAAATGTGTAACATATGGCGACAAGGTATTCCCTCAGTTTCAAACCTTTTGCAATCACAATAACATATTTGTTCTCCAGTATTGCTCACACTAACCATGCGCTTCCTCTCAAAGTTACCAAATCTTTCAACTGAATATAATGTCATTATGCCATCATTTTTTAATTCTCTTGCCATATATGCGCTCTCTTGTTTGAACTCCTCTTGGAAAATCTCAAAAACCTTTTGAGTATAAATGTGTCCTACTTGAGCTTCCATGGGATGATGCGAAAATAAGGCTGGTTTGGAATTCATGGTTTTGAAGTCAGCTCTCTCCTCATGATCACACCGAGAAGTAATAGCTCTATCATATTGCCGAACAAAATCAGACAATGATGTGTTAGCATTAACAAAACCATCAAGCATTTATACTTTCAGATCTTTGACTCGATGTCATTCCTGCAAAAAATGTGTCGTTAATATACAAAGGCACCCAATGTTCCCTCTCTTCGTACATGTTTGCAAGCCAAGAACCATCAACAATTTTGTAACATTCCCTAATTTTGTGCCAGCCATTTTCAAACTCTTCATTTATTTTCGATCTATAGATCCAATTGTCGAAATCTTCTTTGATATAGTCACCGACATCTTTCCATTCATATAATCAAGCCATGTAGTGAATAACCAAACAAAGGTTTCTTCGATTTCATCAGCAAAAAGTGCACAACCAAATAGTGTCGATTGTCAATGATGATTAACACCTATAAATGGTGCAAATGGCATATTAAAAGAATTTGTTTTGTATGTCACATCAAAGACAAGAACATCACTCAAAGTCAAGTATGTTGCTCTTGATCTACCATCTGCCCAAAAAATACTTCGCGCAGTACGAAACTCGTCAAGCTCATATTGAAAATAAAAGCCATCATCTTTAATCTTTTTTTATAAGAAGTGTTTCACCATAGACATGCACTCCCTATTTATGTTGTTCGTACGTGTTGTCCTTAAGTGATCAACACAATCTTATACACTAACCAAATCTTCTCCCGAAGCATTAAGAACCGTTGAAATCCTTGAAGGACCCAGTCCACATTCATTAAATGTTTCAATCAAGCATTTTGAGGTAGATGACAACTGATGGTGTGATCTCAACATTTGTATTTTTTGATGGAGTCGTCAAAGGATGATTGTGTTCCTCAATAAAGGTTCTCACAATCCATATCCCATTTGCTTTTTTGGAAATATATAATCTAGCCTCACAATTTTGCCTTGAATCTCGACGTCGCTTAACATCAACTCCTTGTCTACGCTTATCATTTAGATCTTTTTCACCTTCTTTTGAACACACTAGCAACCTTGAGGTGATCTCTTTCGTCTGCTATGATCGATGCAAATTACCCCGCCTAACGGAAAATCCAACATGTTTTGCATAATCATTATAAAATTCGTAAGCTTCATCTTCTGACATGAACTCCAAGCCAACATATGGTTTCCTCATCCTTTGTAATGTAAAAGATTTTGAAGTCTGCATAATTAAAGCCATTTGGGTGTTGAGTATCTACTCAAATTTAGAGCCACAGATATCGTCATTATATTATACGTAAAGGATACCATCATCCATCGCTAAGCTAAATGGTCAAAGTAAGCATTGAATACGTAATACTCACAAGGAGGACTCGCAATGATGAGGGTTGCTAGGAGGACTCGCGGCGGCGAGGGATAAGTCGGATGAGTTGTACGCGAGAGAGTCCATATATGAGAAAGTGCATACAGAATTGCTAATGGAGAAATATCTGTAATATTAAAAATTATGAACATATGGTAAGATTAGTTAAATAAAATTAAACAAAAAAATTGGAACTATCTGAATGCATATTTTCATTAGGATCCAAGTCAATGAGCTCCCATGATTTTTGTAATGAGCCATGTCTCCATGTCTGACTCTATTATTTCATATTTTCCCCATGACAAACAGAAAAAAATATAATCTATGCTGCACGTAACTTATAAAATCAAACTTGCTGGTATTTATTTTGGAGTATGACTATAACAGTTAAACAATAACTAACCAAAAGCACATTACATTCACTGTACGTGTGAGAATCCGAAGCTGGAGGTCCTCACGATGGCGAGGGTGCGCACAAGAGCTATGCGTCCTTGACGGGAGAATCTGGGTAAGAGACGACTTCACAGTGGCGAGTGCTCTCGCATGCAGTTGGGGATACTGACGGAAGTGGTGGTGCGATGGGGGAGAGGAGGTGGCAAGATAGTGATGGTGTGGAAGAAAAGAGGGGCATCATAGTTGATCGGAAGGTGTCGTTGGAGTAAAGACGCGGGAGGTTTTTGGGTTCGTGCAGGAGGATGGGGCTTTGGGTTGTCTCAGGAGGAGATGGGGAGACCAAGAGCCGTGCATGCTGGAAACGAATGGGGGCTGTGACAAAATTCGAGAATGACAGAAAGTGGAAAATAGGAGAGCCGTGGATATAATCCAACGGTTGGAAACGAATGGGGGCTGCCAATGGGCTGCCTCAAGGGGGCAGCCCCATTAATCCCATATATATATATATATATATATATAGGAAAAAATGGGGCTGCCCCCTGGGGGCAGCCAACATGGCTGCCCCCGCCCCATTTTTCGGCGTTCTTTTTATTTTTTTTTGAAAAATAAAACCATGTATATTCATCCATATATCCCTCCTACATGCCATTCGAATTTCGTCAGAAACAGAGACTCCTACGGCCTCCATCTCGATGGTATCGATTTAAAAAAATCCTGTTACCGTTAAAAAATTACTGTTCGGATGGAGGCCGTAGGAGTCTCTGTTTCTGACGAAATTCGAATGGTATATAGGAGGGATATAGGGATGAATGTAAATGGTGTTATTTTTCAAAAAAAATTTTGCCCAAATAAGGCAGGGGCAGCCATGTTGGCTGCCCCTAGGGGGCAGCCACATATGACCCATATATATATATATATATATATATATATATATATATATATATATATATATATGGGTAAAATGGGGCTGCCCCCAGGGGGTAGCTAACTTAGCTACCCCCGCCCCATTTTCTCCATATTTTTTATTTTTTTTGAAAATTTCTTCCATGAATATTCATCACTATATCCCTATATTGTGTCATTAAAATTTCGTGTGAAACAGAGACTCCTACGGCCTCCATCCAGACAGTCAATTTTTTAACGGTAACAGGATTTTTTAAATCGACCCCGTTTGGATGGAGGTCGTAGGAGTCTCTGTTTCGCATGAAATTTGAATGACATAATATAGGGATTTAATAATGAATTTACACGGTTTTAGATTTTCAAAAAAAATAAAAAAAATTGTGAAAAAAGGGCGGGGGGAGCTAAGTTAGCTCCCCCTAGGGGGCATACACATTTTACCCTATATATATATATATATATATATATATATATATATAGGGATAAATGGGGCTGCCCCCTAGGGGGAGCTAACTTGGCTCCCCCCGCCTCATTTTCACCATTTTTTTATTTTTTTTGAAAATTTCTTCCATGAATATTCATCACTATATCCCTATATTATGCTATTAAAATTTCGTGCGAAACAGAGACTCCTACGGCCTCTATCCAGACAGTCATTTTTTAACGGTAACATGATTTTTTAAATCGACCCCATTTGGATGGAGGTCGTAGGAGTCTCTGTTTCGCACGAAATTTTAATAGTATAATATAGGGATTTAATAATGAATTTACACGGTTTTAGATTTCAAAAAAAATAAAAAAATTATGTCAAAAAGGGACGGGGGAGCTAAGTTAGCTCCCCCTAGGGGGCATACACATTTTTCCCATATATATATATATATATATATATATATTATATATCCAATGACACGATTCCTTTCATCGAAACATCTCTAGATATACTTTTTCTTTCCTTGAATGTCAAGAGTGAGTTAAAGTCGGAGGGTCTCCCATCATCTTTATACGACGACTGTAATTCCTAATCATGACACGTGTAAAAGATACTTGAATGCTGTTAACATTATAAATAAGGGCCTTTTGTTAGAATTGTACCAAACATTCCAACAAAGACCAGTAATGATCAATCAGTCTTTATATGGCAATCGATCGAAAAAAAGCCACAAGATCTGAGTATTCGACTCAGTCGCTCAACATAACACCAAGATGATGAATGTGGAAGAAGTAATCGATCACTGGAAGCCAACCACTAACATGACCAATCAGACAAAGAGAATCGAGCGAACGTGAGCTATGGATCGATCACAATCAGTCTTTGTTAATTCTTGAGAGCATTGTTAGTCAATCAAATCTGATGTGATTGATCAACACATCCAAAAACTGAAGGACAAAAGACAACGTTGATCAATCAACCACATACTGATCGATCCAACTAGCAAGTTGATTCCGTGATCTACAAACTTCGAGAAAAAATTGAACTTACTTTCCTTACCAAGTTGGGTTCCTTTTGCGAAGACGAGAAGACGAGGTCCCTTTTGCTAAGGCTAGAAGAAAAGACCTGGTTGTGATGAAAGTTGGGGACTTGAACTTTGCTTTCCTTACCAAATTGGGTTCTTAATAGCAGCTTAGTCTCATATTTGTCTAACTACACCACCTCTCAAGCTTCCTCTGCACACCGTGAATCTACAGTCTAGTAACTACATATTTTAATAGGCATATATCATATATGATATATCGGAGTTCGGTTAACCTGTTTCCTGCAAAGAGAAAAAAATTACAAAGCAAAGCTAAAACTATTCTGGCTATAAACAGAGGAGCAGCCACTCATCTGGTCCTTTCTATACATATTCGAAGAGATGTTGACAAATCTAAAAAATGTACATATATACGTAAAAACTTGTGCATGTATATATTCGCACCATGTTCTAACTGTACAAAAATGTAAATATATATACATAAAAATGTACACTTCTTCCCTCACTTTATTCCTTGTCGATCTAGTCATCAAGATGCTTAGGTCTCGGAATTTTGGGTCATAAAAGACCTTTGGCATTTATTTTTTTCTTTTCTTTATTCTATAATTTTGGCATTAAAAACAATATTTTATACAGTATTTATACACCAAAGAATGAATGTTAATTTGTTCAAATAAATTGTATTACATGCATTAGTTAGGGTTTTTAAGGCTAAAATGATAGAATAAAGGTGATGAAATGGAGATTCATTAGATAGGTAGCTATACTGGCTACCGTCCATTCTTCTATCCACCTCATCTTGTTGAGTCGGTTGCCACTTCAACTTATAAGGTAATACCCCGCTTTTCGAGGAAGGAGTTGTTGGATTGGGGAATTAGAGTCACCATGTTGGAGAAGACCGACTTTTACCGCTTCACCCGAGGAGAGCTACCTATATCACACACTGTCCGAGGTAGATTCATAGTTATAAGGGTTAGCGTATGATTTGATGTATTCTGACATGGCTATTGAGGAGACTTTAGCAGGGTTTTATGACTCTCGAGGCATGTTGTGTTTCAAATTCTATCCCCAGTAAGGTTCTAACCACACCTAACTGTCCAAAGATCCGACTTAAGCTCCAAACTTTGATTTATGAAGACAAGTTTGAAAATTGAAATCAATCCAATTTCTTTCCTTTCCTATTCTTTGTTTTATTTTTCGGCACTTATTGCATAAGTATTTGTCAGGGACTAGCAAATGCAAGTATAGGGGGGTGATGATTCTCCACTTCATAAACTTTATTCTATCACTTTGGCCTTAAAAACCCTATTTAATGCATGTAAATAGTTTTAATTTATGCAAATTAACATTCTTTCCTTATTCTCTTTATTATATATAAATTACTATTTCTAAGGATAAAATTATAGCATAAAGAAAAAAAGAAAAAGAATAAAATATCAAAGGTATTTTATGACCCTAAACTTAAGGACCAAGTCAAGAACTGATTTGATAGACAAGGAATAAAATAAGAGGAGAAAAAGGCCAAAAAAACATTAAAATTTCATTCTTTTATTCATTTATGAGTCCTTTTTGGGATCTATTTTATTCTTTATTATTTATTCATCAAATAAAAAAACTTTGTAGACGAAAGTTGTAGATAAAAATATATAGAAAAATAGAAAATTGATTTCATGCGAAAATAATATATATTGCACATTTTATACACAAAATAAAATTTCCAAATTTAATGCACACACTTTCATGCCATATTTTTATTTATACAATTTAGGATATTTTACTATTTATTAAAAATAAAAAGAGCATAATTTTCCCTATTTATAGTATCAAATACAAAAAATACAAAATTGTTTTGAAAAATTCCCCAAAAAATATTTTTTCTACCTATTTATTTTACAACTCCAAAAACTAAGAACCTTAAAATAGAAAAAGAAAAATAAAAAAAATTAAAAAGTTCTAAAATCTAGTATAAAAAGATGAAAAATCCCCAAAAATCACAAAAAATTTCTATCTTTGAATTTTATTTATTATTATCTATCTATTAAAATTGATTTGAAAAATTTTGGACTTAATTTGCGATTTTCCTCTTCATTTCTATTTCGGCTCATTTATTAATCCTTGATTTGAGATATTTTTTATTTTAAAAATACTTAAAAATGAGCAATACTACTTAAAAAATTACAAAAGCATAAAAATTTTTTAAAACCCAAAAGATCTTATTTCCTATATTTTGAGTATTTTTATTGGTATTTATTATTACTTTACTCTATATTGTATATATAACCTTATTTATTTTTATATTAAAAAACTAAAAGAAAAAGGAATTAAAAATACATATAAAAGGAAAATAAAAAAATAAAATTATTAAAATTATTAAAACAAAAAAAACTACAAAAAAGTTATAAATATAAAAACCCACAAAAATAATAAAAATATACAAGACGAACATACAATTTCTCTAGTTTTGCTCCTTGAGTTCTACCTCTACATACTTGTGCACTATACACACCTATTGTAGAGTTATAATAAATTCGAACTCCATATATTTTTCTTTTCATTGCTTAATTATTACTGCGTGTTAATTGTAGATTAATTGAGAATTCACGAGCAGTCACCACATCGATTGGATTTCTCACATTGTGAGATTTCTAGACCCTTGCAGAATCCCAGTTTTCACACACGATCAAATTCCGTTGGTTTCCTCTTGACGAGCCGGATCTTATAGTACATGATATGAGAGATGACTAAGTTCAAGTCTTCACAATATTTGTCCCTTACAAGGAGTCCTTCGGTCTCTCCTTTGTTGTTCGTCAACTCTCTCTCATTAGTGGACTTTATGCTTACCATATTGGTAAATCAGGTCCTAGGAGAAGGCTACATAAAAAGGGAATTGGCATTTATATCTCCAACATTCTATTGTAGATGACCTCTTAATCTTTCTCAAATTTGACGTGATAACCTAAAAATTTTCTCTCCACTTTAACTATTTACATGATAATCTTGGGCTTAGAAATCAATGAAAAGAATTCATCTTTTTACGATGTATACTTATGTTAGAGTAATTGGCCTCATGGATCCATGCCAATAGACTATTTAGGTCTCCCTCTATCTCATTTGTCTTTTAAAATCACAGATTTGGGAAGGATTATTTAAAAAATCACTATTAAGCTCCATGGTAGGGAGACAAATCCTCTCCCTCCTATATAGAGCCAAGCTCATGACACATCACTGACCCTATTACCGACTCTTTTCATATCCACTCACAAACTCAGAAAAGAAAAAATGAACCAATGAAAAACAACCGTATGAACTTCTCTTTGTCGCGACCACAAGGACCTTCTACTTATTGCAACAAAGAATCCATTAACGAGAGACCCTCCATCCCGGGCTTGTGGAACTTGGATACATAGAAATAAATAATGTTCTTCTACATGGTAATCTAAATTTAACTCGTTAAAGGCTCTTTCAAATCTAGCCATTACGTCCATGTTCTCGGCAGTACAAGGTTGCAGAAAGCGGTAGTCAGTATTCGGTCGACGGGGTCACTGACTAAGGATTAATCGACAGTCCAACGACTAATCAGATTTAACCGGTCATTAGTCGATTTTGAATTTTTTTATTTATTTTAAATATATAAATCATTTTTATACATATTCTTTACATTTTCTATACTTTTATAATGAAATAAAAGAAGTAATTGACTTTAAATATATCATTATTGCATATTAGAATAAGTTTGCATATATATATATATATATATTAACATAGATTTGTACATTTTCTATATTTTTATAATGAAAAAAGAAGAAGTAATTGACTTTAAATGTAACACTAAGCACATTAGAATAAGTTTACTCTTAAATAAAGTGAAAAAACTAAAAAAAATATAAAAGCTTCTTGTAGAAGTCGACTGACTAATGACCGACCAAGCCTAGTCGAGTCGGTTATCCCCTCGACTCTACTAGTCGGGCCGATTAATCGGCCTATTCGGCCAATTTTCGCAAGCTTGTTTGTGGATGGATGATTGTCCTCATTTTTTTTATAAAAATCATTGGTATATTATATTGGGTAACTTACAAAAAAGAGACCGATCTTTACATGGATTCTCAAATTATGGACTAATATTAGTTTGTTACAAATAAGGAACTCAAGTTTAACTTAACGTTCTAGTCTCCAATGCTGCCAATATGCCACTCATACCATGCTTGTAGTTGAGAAATTACCCCCATATGAACAATACAGATCTGAACGTGTTGGTGAGGGAAGTCTACGACATGAAACCGGCGGAGGAGCAACCTCCGACGAAGGATATATGCCCTCGGCCTCCACATCTTCGAAGTGTTTAGCAAGAGCCGCCTCTCCTCCGCCGCGTGCTCCACACGTCCTTCGCACTCCTCTTCCTCTCTTGTTAGGGGGTACGTTGCATGCCACCCTCACCTCTTCCCATCCTGTTCCCTCTAGATCCATAAGTTCCAGCCACCACCACTGTTCTTTCACCAACTCTAATACATTGTTGCACCAAAATCGAAACTTTTAGGTGGGTTCACACAGGGGGCTGATGTAACACACCAGAGATCCAGTCCATCAAAGCTAGAATCTTGGGAGCACGATGGACGGATCTGCCAAGATAAGGAGATCTTGCTGCTGTGGGTTCAAGATCTCCAGAGCCGTAGCCACACTCCAAGTGGTCCTCAGTGGCTTCATCGTGCTGGTCGGCCTCACCAGTCTCTACAAGTTCTAATCCACCGGCCTACTCATCCACACCGAGGATTCCTGCATGAAGTTCCATGCCGAGCACGCCTCGAGGGACAAATATGCCCCATCCAACACTATCTCAAAGACAAGATTCTCCATATCGGCCATGAGGTCAGCTTCAATCACCACAACCCATACACCATCACAGCATCACCTATTCGACGAGGTTATATTGGTGCTTCTCATTAGGACTTAGGAACCAACTCATGGTCATCTTATCACAAACGGAGAGCACATGGGCACCCCGATTGTTCTTGACGATATCCTTAGCGATGTAGAGGAACATGGCTCTCGTGAAGTAACCCTGATGTACATCATGGTCCGCTTGACTGTGTAGGGGAGACCAAGGAGCTTGATTAGCTGGACATTGACGTCGGGCAGGTCAAAGTCGCAGGTGGTGCAAAAGACGAGGTGGGTGATGTTAGAGTTGGGTCGCCCCCATTCCTTGATGACCTGCTCCGCATCCCTCATGGCGAGGCGGGGGACCTGCTCCACCATGAGCTCACAACGCATGTTGAGAGATGGCTCCGTCCACGTGTAGAGGTTGGGGCGCTCCTTCAGTTTCTTCTCCGTGAGGTGCATGTACCAGTTCTTCACCTTCACCGTTTCGCCAAGGTAATTTCATCTATTGCAGCCATGGGTTGAGCCTCCTATCGACGGTGTTGGGGACTGTAACTTTAAGTTAAACTTTGGTCCTCAGTTTGTTACTAACAAAAGATTAGTCCCTAATATAGAAATCCATGTAAAAATCAATCTCTTTTTTGTAATTTATTCCTTGGCCATTACTTCATAACAAGATCATTACGCCAGATCTTTTATATAAATTTTGCTCAGCCTAATTTAACCACTGCTTTCTATGCAAAAAAAGACTCGGAGATTGTATGCCACTTTCTAGAAGAATGTTCTTTCTAAAAAAATCATTTTTTAACATAAATTAATGTTGCTTGAACCCATTGACTTTGAGTGCTACGTCACTCTTTCCCTACCTCCAATAATGAACAGCATTGACAGCTCTTGAGTCGAACAACATATCCCTACTTACTTGAGGCAGTGATGAATGCCCTAATCTTTTTTTAGGCGGACGGATAAGGTGATTGTGGTGGCAGGTTCGCTTAAAGACCTTATATCAAAATGAAGTAATAATGTTGTAAATCCGTAAAGATCTGTCATCAAAACTATTTAGGAATATGTCATATTCCTTGAAGACATGTCATAAAAATTGTGCAACTCACTGGATATATATAATTTTGGAGATGATATACAATTAGGGGTGTAAAGGGACTGAATCTGAGCGAATCTACTATTTTTAGGTTCAGTTGGTTTATTTAATCGAGCACAATCTTGTGCTCAGGTTCAATTCATTTATTTTCGAATCGAACCTGAATCGAACCTCTATTTAATCAAACCGAATTTAAGCGGATATCAAACTTGAGAATTTTCTAATGAGAGGGATTGAAAAGAAAAGAAATATATATATATATAATTAAAATAGCTATTCATTCATTTTTTCTTTATCTAACTCATCTTTATTTTCTGAAAAAAATCAATAAGCATTCATCTCTTTGAAAAAAGACATAATTGTAGTATATTTCTACATTCGTTCGGATGAGGGATAGGAATAAGATAGGAACAAAGTATAAATAAGGTGTATGCACTACAAGGAAAACAAGTTGCAGCTACAGAATTATGGCCACGGATATGGAGTTTGTGGCCACAGAATTGGGCTCTGGCCACGACACATCGTGACCAGTAGCCGTTGCTACAAGTCTCGTCGCGAGAGTTCTCTAACCACGAATATGCCGTGACCACTACAAGTGACCATGGAACTTATTGTGGCTAAAAATCTTATATGAAGACTTTGGTCACGGATTGTGGCTACGAGAAACTAGTAGCCACGGAGTTATAGTGGCCACAAGTTTCCGTGGCCACATTCTGTGGCCACAACTCATTTTTCTTGCAATGATGCTTGTTCTGTTGATTTGAGGCATAAGAAAGGCAAAAGTTTTGACATATAGATAATGGATGTTGTAACCACAATGTAATCATTTATCTTGGCATAGTTTATATCGAGATAAACTCTACTTCTCCCGCAATTGTTCTTTATCTCTAGACAAAGTCCACTTATTCCAGGACAAAATCACGTATCCCTAAATAAGGTTCATTTATCCGGATAAAGAATTTGTAAATATGTTTATATCGTAACATGAGCAAACCTAGGATTTTTAAGTTTGGTTCGTTTATTTTCGAATCGAATCGGAATCAAACTTTTTACGAGCCGAATCTGAGCGAATATCGAACTCGAGAATTTTTTCATGGTCATGTATACAACTTTGATGATATTTCATTTTTGACATTATTTTTATATAGGGATTTTATCACTTGTGCCCCTCCGAGATATCGCAATATCAGTTATTCCCCTATCTTTTTTGTAATATCAGTTGTGCCCCTCACTTCTTGCTATTTTATCACTTGTGCCCCTCGGGTTAGTGACCGTCCATCCACAGTGCAAACGGACGTTAACATTGAGGACATAAGCAGCATTAATTTTTAAAATAGGGTTTCATGGTCATTTTACACCTTCTTCCCCATCCTCTTCTTCTTCCTCCTCTTCCTCCATCCTCTTCCTCCTCCTCCAACCTCCTCCTCCCTCTCCACCCCCGCCCCGTGCTGCCCAGCTCCTCCCCGAGCTCCCCTCCCCGGCGCCGCCCCCTGCCACCCCTCCGCCCCAGCCTCCAGGCCGCCCCAACCTCCCCCTATCCCCTGCGGCCCCTCCGCCCTCGCCTCCCCTCCCCTCCCCGGCGTCGCCCCCCGTCCCTCCGCCCCAGCCTCCAGGCCGCCCCGACCTCCCCCCATCTCCTGTGGCCCCTTCGCCCTTCCTTCGTTATTCTTCTTCCTTGCATGATAACTGATGCTCGATTCCGATGGATGTTCTCCGACGTCATTGTCGTCCTGCAAGGGGGGAGGGGGTACTCGAGCAACAGGACTTGGTGAGGATGTTTCCTTTAGATACGTCGATTGGAAGGTGGATGGAGCTCCGGTTTAAAAGGTGAAACAGTAAAGGTAGGAGAAGATGATTTAATGTCATCGTCGTTGAGTAAACACGGATGGGGTTTGATTGGAACGAAGAAAATGGTGATCGTTGGTGGGTTGGAATCGACGAAGAAATCAAAAAAAATCAAGAAAAGGCAGAAGGGAAGGTGGATGGAAAAGGGAAGAGAGGTTTTCCCGGAGGTTCATAGCAATTCGCCTGCAAACTGGAGCAAGCAACGTGCTCCAGTCTTCGTTCGATTTGCTCTGGTCGAGGGGGCAAGGAGCTTGGCCGCATACCTGGAATGAAATCAAATCAACAGAGGTGTTGAGACCTTTGGATCTAGCCGACGATATGGACGCAGGTTGTTCCTGATTTCTGCACCACGCAACCAGCGCCAACCCCCGACCTCCCGGAGCCACGCACCTCCCTCGGCCCCTGCCGCCAGCCCGCACCTCCTCCACAGCCTCGCACCTCCTCCCCAATCCTCTTCCTCATTTGATTGTATTCTGAACATAATACCCCTCTTAACCACACCATGATTTGAGTAAACTTTGGTTATTTCAATTTTTTGACGGTCAATCTGATGAAAGGGCACAATTGATTACGGAGAAAGAAGTGAGGGGCACAACTGATATTACCAAAAAGATAGGGGCATAACTGATATTGCGATATCTCAGAGGAGCACAAGTGATAAAATCCCTTTTATATAATATATCGTGTATTGGAGATGCTATACAACTTAGATGGAATTTGGGGAAGATGGCGCTCATTATAGTTTAGGAAGGATATGTTATATTTTAATTTACTTAGTTAATATATTCATTTGAAACGCAAGAAGATATCATACTTCATTACGATGATATTTCTATAATATTACCAATGCATTTATCTTAAATTTGGAAAGTTAGTGTTTATATATATATTATGAAATTTTCTGGTAAGACTTAAATGTAAATGAAAAATAATGAGTAATATTTACATAAACATGCATGTGTTATTAAGTGGAAAGTAGTATTTATTATATGTCATAATTTTATCAGTGGACTTAATTGCAAAAGAAAATAATGGATAACAAAGAGGTGAATGTAAATTCCTCCAGTACATGGAAATTTCTTCTTTCTCTCCCTATATTTGAACACTATATATGATGGGGAAATTTATGGTATTTATATGTTATTTTGGCCATAGGTATAGAAATGCACGGTTGTACAATTAAATGAAAATATGGTGAAATGCATCCTATGGTCAATTTTTAGCCCCAAATGTGTTAACATGACACTACAAGAAAAATGAGTCGTGGCCACGAAATGTGGCTACGAAAACTTGTGGCCACGATAATTCCGTGGACACTAGTTTCTCGTAGCTACAATCAGTGGTCAAAGTCTTCATACAAGAGTTGTAGCCACGACAAGTTCTGTGGCCACTTGTAGTGACCACGACATATTCGTGGTTAGAGAACTCTTGCGGCGAGACTTGTAGCTACGGCTACTGATCACGACGTGTTGTGCCCAAAGCCCAATTCCGTGGTCACAAACCCCACACCCGTTGGCATAGTTCTATAGCCACAACTTGTTTTCCTTGTAGTATGATGAATGTGATCAATCACCTACATGGTTGCAAATAGGGATGAAAACGAATGTGAATATATTCGTATCCGATCCGCTATAGTATTCGTTTTAAAATGTGGGTCAAAGATAGATAATATCAAAAATAGATTATTTAGATTAATTTGTTAAATATCTAGCACTATTGATCTCAACTTGGATATAAACATTAATAATATTATATATTCTCTTGCATTCTAGATAAGTTACATATATATCTTATAGACATCGGTTTATTTACATATACCCTCCCTTTTTCCTCGATGTCAATGTTTGATAGATATGTGATTAGCTTTAAGTCTTGAAATAACCAGCACTACAAGAAAAATAAGTTGTGACCATGAAATGTGGCTACGGAAATTTGTGGCCACGATAATTCCATGGGCACTAGTTTCTCGTAGCTACAATCCGTGGTCAAATTCTTCATACAAGATTTGTGGCCACGACAAGTTCTGTGGTCACTTGTAGTGTCCATAACATATTCGTGGTTAGAGAACTCTCGCGACCAGACTTGTAGCTACAACCACTAGCGAGGTCGTGTTATGGCTAGAGTCTTATGTAAGTTCCTCGTGGGCTTCAAGCTTTGATTATAGTTTTTAAAGCTTGCCGTTGACTGCATGGCTTTTTACACTCAAATTGAGGGTTTTCCATGAAATCCTTTTCAATGCATTCGTGGCTGGAAATTTGTATCTGCAGTTACAATCGCCCCAAATATAATTTATTTACCAACTTGATCTTTTTAAGCAGTTCAATCTATACGGAGAAACGGTTCCTAACAATTCAAGCCTTGCTTTGATGTGAGGATTACCTTACATATTTCACCTAGTCGTATTATATAGATAAAATAAACAGCATTTCCCAATACAACTACAAGCATTATCTGAATTCGATTAAGATTCATTTGAGAAAATGTGCATTCAAAGAAATAAAGAATGGACATAAATTTGATCTGCAGATTCAAAACTCAATTAAGTCGAAAGTGATTCACTAGAAAAAAAGCACGGGTCCATTATTTCTAAGAAATGCCAATTAGCTAATCAACATGTAGGGTCATTGATGGGATGTAAGGGATTTTTCTCTCCAACGGGTTTTGTCTAACAGGTTATGAAACGGTGACTTTTCTTTACGCAAGAACACGAAGATCTGTGATGTCCGTGAGAAAGTAGGAACCAGATTCGACAGTCTTTACATTGGAACCGGATCATCTGCTGTGGACCAAAATACGGCAGAGTTTGCTGTGGCCATGGGAACCTCTCGATCGTGATCGAGCGGTTCGTACGATTTTACATTTTTTGTGAATTGGTACAATGCAAAATCGTGTAAACTGTTCGATCAAGATCGAACGATTCTCACAGTTACAGCAGACATATCACCACAACAAAGGATCTTCTCTACTTTATGTTTACACAGATTCCCTACCACACAAAACGAGTATCTTCGTGAACGAGTACAGTAATTGGCACTCTCAACTTTGGTTCGTTCCAAAAATTAAAGGTATCAAACTCAGAACCAGGAACAAAGAAGAGATGACATTAACAAATTTAGGCCAATCCTATTGAGGAGGATCCTCCAAGTCAACAACGATCCCCCCATTGGGATGCTGCAAGCAGTTGGTGTTCAATCCCAAGTGAAGAAGCAATCCCAAAGAGACCACCACTAATTGTAGAGGAAAGACTGCCCATGCCAGGTGGGAAACCGGAGGCAGCGGCTCGTAAATCCTCCAGATCCAAGGATCCTCCATTGATGTATACCACAATTCCCATATCGCGAATGTCAGGTGCAAGATAAAAAAGAATCTCGATCCGATCCACGCCCTCTCATCCTCCGACTCCTCGCAAACCCCTTCCAGGATCGATGCATAGCGCGGCGCGATTGCGTATGCGACCACGACGAGCATGAGCACGATGTTAAGAAAACAAGTGATCGGTGGTGACATGGACATGGAAACAAAATTGACGCACATGACGAGCAGGAGGAAGGAGGCGAAGGCATGGTAAGCGAGGAGGATCTTGAATTCCTTGGCTTTGAGCGTTGCCGACAAGGCAGTGGGGGAGCCACCCGTGGCGACGATCAAGGGCGGGAGAGTTGACAGGAGGGAGAGGAGAGGGATGCCGAGGACGAGGGTGAGGAAGGGTACCCATGTGGATGCGGTGGTGAGGGTGTTGATAAGGAGTGAGAAGTGGATGTGAGCTATGAAGAGGAAGGGGAGTGTTAGGATGGAGGAGAGGAAGACGGTGGTGGTGGGAGAGCAGTGGAGGTGTTTTGGCTCCTCCTCTTCCATGATGATTGATGACTTGTTGGTGGAAGCTAAGTGTGGAGATATAGAAGGTGATTGGAAATGGGTTGTGGAAATAGGCTGGAAATTTCCTCACGCATATGAAACAATGGCCTTTGTCCGCACTCTTGAAGTGGTCAATGCTTAGAGTGCCAAGGACATAGTTTATTCATTAAGTTTAGAATGCTATGAACAATATATATGTCTATCTACTCTTGTTAGTTGATCCTTGGGCATCAAGTCATTCTTTATACGTCACACGCTTATCCATTTGCAGAGTCAGACATTTAGTTTATGGAATAAGAGTTCACCTTAATTGCAGATCAATTGGTAAGGGAACTCCACCTGACGGTAGAAAGGGGAAGAGAATTTCGGATATACTATAGATGTATTAGAAGTGAGCTAGTACGGCAATGGTTAATGAAACGTATAGGGGAACGATATGTATAGGGGTGTTCGGCACATTGTACTGTAGCGGATGTTATATTTCATATCTTCCAGCATTCGCTGTGTTTCCAGTTCGAGCTGATGTTGTGTCTCCACCTATATGCAGGCATGTATATGTTTCTTTTTTAGATAAACTATTCAAATTTCGTACCACATGAAGCAAAGGCTTACAAATATAGATATGCACTCTAGGAAGCGATACCATCCTCAGTTGATTATCTCGCCAACAAAAGGAGGGAAGATAAAATGATTACAAAACTAACCACCCAACATTAATATAACCCCAACATGAGTCAATAATCCAGCAGCACCATAGTATCTTCAACTTTGACAAACTGCAAACATGACGGGTAGCCTGACCACCCGAAGACGAAGCCACCCCATGTGCCAAAACCTCTGAAACATATTAGCGATATTACATGAAATACTAAGAAGCCATCAATGCAATAACTTACTCTCCTCAATCGAACATTTCCTAAATTTTCCAAGAATTACATCAAACAACTATCCAATCCTGATAGAGCAAATTGTTGAAACTTCAGATAGCGATTTTTTATAGTTAAAGGGAATCCCGTTTGAAGCCAGGTTGCAACGTCCTTTCCAGATTGACCACGATATTGTGATCTGGATAACCATAATCGACCAATCTACCTTTGCTAATGAGACATTATCAACATTTGTGAAATTTGTCATAAAATTTCGAAATTGGACTCCAAACCACAACAATAAAACATCATTCGTGTCACAACACAGTTTTGAAATAAATGTCGATAGCTTTCGAGATTACATTTGCACAAGTGACAATGATTAACAGTGGAGATGTTTAATCTGCCAAGAAGATCCTGGGTTATAATTTTCCGTGAGCCAACATCCAAACAAAAAATGACATTCTTGGATCAAAAGTTGTGCCAAAATCTAGGATTAACCGGGGACCTCAAGCCCCCGTCTGCAAGGAGTGTGCAAAGATAATTTACCGTTGATTTATCACATTGACTATTCATTGACGGGAATGAGAAGGTGTCCCTTTCTCCCACGCATATCGACTCATGGATTTGTTGTAGATGAGTTTTGAGATTAATAGACCAATTCCATAAGTCCAGGGGAATCCTCCCTTCCATTCAAAGTTAATGGCTCAGCTGCGGAATTCATTCAACCAGAACGAGGATTCAAGCAGCGGGATCCTTTGTCGCCTCTACTTTTTATCCATTCCCGTTCGCTTCTGGATGCTATGTTACCTAAAATGGCTGAGGGGGATTATTAAGGGTTATATCAAGGGAGGCATGAAAAAAGGGTTTCTCTTTCATCGATTCCATCAAAAATAATATATTATACCAACATATCATCTAAAAATCATAAAATACTCTATTTATACTCACTTTTCCAAACTTCAATACAATAACATCACAATAACTACTCACTTTTCCAAACTTCAATACAATAACATCACAATAACTACTCACTTTTCCAAACTTCAATACAATCGCACAACAACAAACCCACTCAACCCCAAACCCTCTAACCAAACACCAAAAAATAAAAACATATTACCCTACTCCAGTTTAACCCGAGTGAACATGGCAACCAAAGACACCCTCGTGTTCGGTTGGATAATAGACCCTGGAATAAGGGGCCAATTCTCCTCCCGACACGGTTTCCAGTGGTATGACTATTCCTTATTATTCCATCTTATTTCACTCTTATTCCTATCTTTATCCCACCTTACCTACCTTTATTTCAACTTATTCTCCTTATTCCTATCCTCCAGTCGAACAAAGTATAGACCCTTATTCTCCTTATTACCCATCCTTATTCCTGCTTATTCCTGAACCGAATGCACCCAAGGGTTTAAAGTGTTTACACAGTAGCATACTTTTATACACTTTCTAACCTCTAGTGGTTCCTTTTTCATTCATTGTTTTAGTGCCGTAGTAAGAAACTTTGCTCATAACCTACGTACTTTTGTAAATCTAGCATATTCTCACGAGCAGCCGCAACGGTAAGCGACTTATTGATTCATTTCTTCTTTTAATGTTGTTGTTACTTTTAGGTATGCACACTTTTTTAGGTTCTGATGTCTTTACTTATACTTTTTGAGAGATACTATTTGCATATATTTATAAACATTCAAGTGTATGTGTATGTGGTATTTTGTGGACATGGTTACTTGTAAATGCATATGTAAATGTTAATGAAAAAGTTATTGCATTTTTACTTTATTTTAATGCCATGTTTCTATCATGCTTCTATGCTTCGTATGTGGGATTGCATTACTGTTGACAAGAGTTTTAGTGCAGGTCTAAAAATTATCCTCACTATAAAGCGAAGACAAAATATCGCTGAGGACCCACAATAAAACCCTAAGTCGAACAACAATTAACCCACACGATGTATAAAAAATTCAATGCAAGCAGTGTGAATCAAAATTTATTATACCCTACAATAGATTGTATAGTGGACAAGTACATTATAGATTGAACACAAGAAACATTGGAGGATAGACAATAAAGCTTAGCTAAGGGAAGACAATAAATGATTTTGAGTATTTTTGAAATTTTGTATGTTTTTATTTATGTAATTTTTTTGGATTTTTATTTTTATATTTAGTGTTGAAAAGCTAAATTTCTCTCGCTTCCGGCTAGGGTATTTTTACTTAACAACTCATTAATCACTTTCGTGACTCATGTTATGTCTTGCTAGAGAATACCAATTGGTGTTATTAAAAAGATTGATCATATTAGGCGTAGACTCCTTTGGGCAGGGAACTTCGGATGGAAGGCCATCTCTAAGGTATCATGGTCGAAGGTCACTAGAACCCTAGCTAATGATGGATGTGGGATTATCAACTTGAAATCCAATAATGAAGCCTTGCTCACCAAATCAGTTATCAGTATAGCAGATCATACGAAGCCTTGGCTTTCTGAGATAATCAGTGAAACCCACTATAGTGGGGGTCCCACCTCTATTTGTTCTGAGGCGAAAGTATCTCACTCGTTGGTATGGAGAAATCTCCTAAGGGGATCTTCATCTCTTCTCTTGGTGGTGACCAAAATACTAGGTGAGGGCTCAAATGCATCTATGTGGTATGATCCTTTGCTTGGAAGGCCTCCTTTGTGGATAAAATTCCATATCCTTCGTCCGTTTATCAAAAAATCATTTTATATCGATTAAAGAGGGTATAAAAACTTGGTCCTCACGTCTAAATTTGTTTAAGGTTTTGGAAGGGATGTATATGTTTCTTTCCTGTCAAGTCTTTGAACATCACCCGTATATAAAAAAAGGGTAGAAAAGGAATCATTCTTTTAGCAGGCAAAAGCAAAAGAAAATTAACGACCATCCAAACAGTAAGAGTGCGTTTGGTTCATGGTTTACTCCCCAAAACCTATTCTTTCTCTTTCATATGGAGCCCACTCTTTCTCTCTTTTTTAATACATTCTCTTTCATCCATTCCATCAAAAATAATATATTATACGAACATATCACCTAAAAATTATAAACTACTGAATTTATACTCACTTTTCCAATTGTCTTTAAGCCCCTAAGTTCTTGTTAATTACTTTTGGGTCCATGCTAGTCACGTGCCTCGTGCACGTGACTTTGGGATTTTTGCGAAAATATCCTTGGAACTTTGACTATTTGCGATTGGTCCAGAGAGTTGTTAATTCAGTTATATAGTTTCTGAAAATTTCGCACTGTGGCCCTCTAACTTTGACTTATTTACATTTATACCCCTGCTAGGCCTAGTGTTTTTGTATGCTTTCCCTATTTATTGTACGCACCTATAAATTGCTAAAAATCACCAAAAAATAGTTTAAGCTCATGTTTGCTTTCTCATTCACGCATATTTTTATATTGCATTTCCATTGCATTTTCATAATTATTAAAAATCAAAAACATGCATTTTCAGCACTGTTTGCATTAGGAAATCCATAAAAATTAGTAAAAGATCTTGAAAAATTCTAAAAATATATATATATATATATTGTGTATTTTATCATATTATAGTGTCAGTCCAAAAATCAATAAAAATTTCAAAACAAAACCTTAAAAATTAGAAAACTCCTAAAAACTAAAATTTTCATAAAAATCTAAAAAATGCTAGGAAAATCCAAAAAATTATAAACTCAATTTCTGTAGTTTCCTTATTTTATTGCCTTTATTTTAAAATTATTTGAGGAATTTTGGATACTGTTTGACATTTTTAACCCTCATTTAAATTTCGGCCAATAGGTTAGTTCACTGTTTTCTATTATTTTCGACTTTAAAAATACCAAAAACTTTAGGAAAAATCTATAAAAATCATAAAAACATTGGAAAAATATAAAAAGACCAAAAACACGTTATTTCCTGTTTTTTGAATATTCTTACCTATTTTTATAAATACTCTATTCCTCTCTCTTATATTGTATATATATTCTATTATAGAAAAAGAAAATATAAAAATATAAAAATACAAAAAGAAAATATAAAATCAGTAAATTAAAAATCAAAATACAAAAATATAAAACCAAAAAATTAAATAAAAAATTAAAAATCTAAAAAATTAAAAACCCACAAAAATTTGCATACTTGTAGATGTTTGATCACATTCACTCTTTGCACATTTTGTCTGATCTATCTTGTTTGCTCCCTGAGTTCGACACTCTACATACTTGCACACTATACACATATTTGTAGACTTATAATAAATTTTAACTCCACTTGCTTCTCATTGATTGATTTGATTGTGGGTCAATTGTTGATTAATCAGGGATTTTTGAGCGGTCAATACACCGACTGCGGTTTTGCCTTGTGAAACCGTATGACCCTTGGATTTCCCCGTTTATCAGTAGGTATAATCTCAAAGTACGTATTATTTGATTTTCAATAATTAGAAAAATATACTTTGACTTCTCTGGCAATATCGAGTCCCTACCTGCTGTCATGGCCAGTACCAACGAGAGTGGGACGGACCACATACGTTGCAACCCGCTACCCCAATGCTCTCCGACTAGACACCATATCCACCTCAGGAAAGGATAATGCCAGATAGATCATTATGTACTTTGATATGCTCATCGGTTTTTCAACCGAAATTATACCATATAATATACATCAAAATAATTTTGATTATATTATAAGGAGATTTGCTAAACAAATCCCTAATCCTATTCAAGCAAGATGGTTTTTCATGTAAAAGTTATCCTACAACTTTTGTAGGATAAACTAGGGTTTTGCATGAAAACAATGTTTGTTGATGATTTCATATCAACCAATCATGATCAAGATCAACTATCTTATCATTTTGGTTAGTGAAATGTCATTCAAGGAATTGAATATCATCTTTAAATATTTCACAAATATTTATCAATAATCATTTCAGAAAATTAACAATTAATTTTCATAAATTTGTTTGAATGACAATCACAAGGGTTTGGATAATCATGCAATTTCCAGCAAAGACCCTCACTAACTAAAAATAGCATATCTCATTCATTTTTAAATCCAAGTTATGCAAAATCAATTTTCAAAGATTGATAACTTGATTTAAAAAACAAACCACGTGATAAACACGTATTTCCAGGTATTTTAAAATCGTAATTAACATCTTTATTACGTCTCTAATCGCCATCCCCGAAACAATGGATATATGGTTAATAAAACGACCATATCTTGATCAAACGGAATCCAAATTACGCAAACTCAAATCCTATTGTTTCCTCAATTAATGGGTAACATTCTCCAATTTAAAATTTTGTGTTTAAATGTTTTAAACAGGGCCGAAATTTTATCACAAGACAGGGCTGTGAGAATCGAAATGCTAAAATCTTCACGAACCCAAACGAGCCCAAATTTTCGTAGGTTCATGGATCTAATCCAAAAACCTTCAACAACCTGGCTCTGATACCACTTGAAGGACACGGGAAAAATCCTCAAGCACATCACGGAAGCGTGATAATCACATCGAATGCGATCGGGAGCGACTAGTCGCACTAGTTGCTCGGGGCAGCGGAAATTAAATTTTTATGTGATGAAACCACATGATCCAAGAACACTTCTCGAATCATTTCATCATCGAGTCTCTAAACGAAGAGACCTCCTGTCTCAAGTCCGATCCGTCGGAGGAGACGCTTGCGAGCGCAGGGATGAATTGCGTGCTCCTCGTAATTCATGTTGATGATCCAAGCGGCGGATCTCCTGATCTCGTCACACGAGATCCAACATCTTCTTCACGAGCGAGACGCACCGAAGGAGATGGAGATCCACGAGTAGATGATCTGGCAGCATAACGACGATGCTGCATCGATGATGTCTCTCACAATGGCTTCATGGTGGACGACCATTATAAGAGAGAGATAGAGACTTTGCGTGTAGAGAAAATAAGAGAGAGAGAGACTCGTCGAGTCGGTGTAAGTCGAAGAGAAAGGCATACCGCTTCTTATATAGGATTTTGGGAGCATGGATCTCAATCCATGGACAACACACAATCAATGGTAGAGATTGATTTGTGTTTTTTTCAATGGCCAAGATGTTGTTGTAAAAACATAACAAGTAATGATTTAATTTAAATTAATTTCCATTGTAAAATTAATTCGAAAATAAATCATCTTTGATAAGAGAAAAATAATGAAGAGGACAAACCAATTTCCCCATAAGAGGGGACGGCTACTCTTCTCCTCATGGAGAGTTGTAGCCATCCATTCCTCTTTGGTGGACTTGATCTATCTCTTCAAATTATCATGAGATCTCATTATCTCATGATATATATCATCATCTCTTATTGACAATATTTTCACAAAAAATAATTCCAAATTATTTTATGGAAAATATCAATCATGCCATTGAAATTATGTGAATCTTATTCACAACCCAAAACCAAAAGTAATTATATTTTCAATTAATCATTCAATGTGAATTCCATTCACATTAACAATTAATCAACAAATATAAAACACAATATGCTCTCTCTAATATATTATAAATCACATTTATAATATATATAATTAATATGGATAGTGCTATCCACATTATTCATAAC
This sequence comes from Ottelia alismoides, assembly GCA_037367405.1. NCBI lineage: Eukaryota > Viridiplantae > Streptophyta > Magnoliopsida > Alismatales > Hydrocharitaceae > Ottelia > Ottelia alismoides. The sequence continues at coordinate 115,232 of JAZKJV010011255.1, forward strand.
CATGATAATTAAATCACATTAGTCATCTTGGATATCTTTTCTCATGTGCCCAAATAACATGAATCACATTCACATTATTCATATCTTTGATAATTAAATAACATCTAATTATCTTAGATGTCTCTCCTTATAAAATGAATCAAATTCACATTATCCATGATAATTAAATCACATTTAATTATTAATTTTCTTGATGCTTGGATATAGATATCAACAATGAAATTATCCATGAACTCTTTCATCTCTGTGGATACATGGAGATAAGGACAGGGTGATTGTATTGTTCCATGTATAGTGACTTGGATATTGAGATCACATCTCAAATCCAGATCTTGGGCCTCCCATAGATGCTTGATTAAATCAAGGCCGCAAATCTAATCTTCTCATTGCATCTGAATCACATTCAGATCAATGTCCAATATTTAGACCAAGATCAGATTACTTCTCTACTGAGAGGAGTCACTAAAATCCAGACCCGTTTCATCACTCCCTAGGAATGGAAGCGTCATGGTTATACAATCGTTTATGATCACATCACCCTCAGGTATTCCCAATACCTGTACATCTTGCATACTGAAAGACCCAGAATAAACCTGAAGTATTAGATCAACTTTATATTGTCTACTTCACGGTTTTATCAATAAGTTTCTCATTCGATCATTGGGAGTTGGTGTCGATCATATACTTTCCAAATACATATATCATACCTAGGTCTTGATCATATACTTTCCAAAAGTATATATCAAACCCACAAATTCAGTCAAGCTTCCAACGCGAGACGACTGTGCACGGAATTTGATTCTTCCCAATATCTCATGAGTGAACTCATGTTTTCCGATTCAGTAGTGAACCTGTATGATCCCTATGAGAGATTGTATTACTCATAGCCCTTATATGCACACCAGCGCGCCGGTTTATAGACCTAGGTTAGGTCATCAACCTATTGGTCTGCCAAATGTACATTCTCAGACATATAGTAACACATCTGTCTCCGATCAGAGGATGCGTGCCTATATCGTGACAACATACGACATAGGACTTTGGTTATCTCGATCTCGTTAAGTCAACTCTTTGACCTAACTAATTTGACACCTCCGAATCTCTATTCCTATGTAGAGGACATGCATCAAGAGGTCGGTCAGATATCAGCCTATGTGAGAAAGGATTGCCATCTCCTACTCAGGCTGGAGATCACATCTTAACAATCATTTGACGGTGCTTGGTGAGTCCTCGATCTAAATCTTTAGATATTCATCCAAGCACCAGCCTCTATGATTCAATAATTGAATCAACAGTTGTATGATCATTAAGATAGCCATGGTACATAACCCTAATTGTACTAAGGGACCTATTATGCAAATTAGTTATTCTTCATTTCAGATCAGGGAATGATATTCACAATAACATTTATTGCAAAAATGGCTCGACGTGGGCTCGCATGTCCAACACGCCCCCCAGGTGCCCTCCTATGCCCCTTTGACATCATGTGCCCCCTGTGTGTGCGCTTCCTACGCATGCGAGTTGTCGTGGAGTTCTGTGGGGGCATACTGCCCTGGCTCTCTCTGCAATGAGACGAGGACTACCGTGGGGTCTTCCTCCCTGGTTGATCTGCAAATTCCATGATTTGTCTAGGTGTTTGACTTTTTTGGATTTTTTTTTTCCGTGTGGTCTTATTGATCGAAGTGCTAGACCCGTGTGATCTTACTGTGGTTGCTTTGTGGTGCTTGTACTTTGACTCTGCTTAGAATAACATTGGTGTGCCTCTGATGACTTCAAAAGATACTCCTGACACAATGTCCTTTAAGATGGACAGTGTTCCGACTCAAATCACTACTGTGAAGTTGACTAAGATAAATTACTTAATGTGGTTTGCGGCTATGGAAGTGGCATTATCATCTCATGGCAGGGGTGTATACATTGATGGACAAAAAAAGGTCCTGGTTATCACTGACAAACTATACGAACAATGGTAAGTAGAGGACAAACAGTGCAGGAACTGGATAATCAATGCAGGGTCTACTGACATTCCGCCTCTCGTGCTTCGTAAGAAATCAGCTAGAGAACAATGGCTCACTCTCGAAAGTATGTATTGGCAGAAGAAGCAAGATATCAGGATGTACCAATTAAGTAGGGATGTCTACACCATGAAGCAAGGAGAGTTACCCGTCTCAGGCTACTATGTTGCGCTGAAAACAAAATGGGAAGAGATAGACTACCAATGCAATGATACCTGGACAAGTCCTACTGATCATAAGAAATACTGGGATAAAGTTTGGAAGCATATAATATTCATTTTCCTTGGAGGTTTGAATGCTAAGTTTGAGGCGACTAGAAGCCAACTGCTAACTAGCGGGATTGGCTTGGATATTGAAGAAATCTACCGTGCCAATGATTCTGAAGAGCAACGTTGTATTGTTATGAAGGATGATCAAGTCACAAATTTTTAGAGATATGTGTTGCTGACAAAAGATGGCAAGAGTGGGTACTAGAAGGATAAGAAGTGTGGACATTGTAAGAAAACAGGGCACGAAATCGATTATTGCTGGGAACTCCATCCAGAAAGAAAAGTGAACAAAGGAAAGAGACCTCTCGTAATGTATGTTGAAGGGGAAAGGTTGACAATTGATCAAATCAAGGATCTACATGCCTATATTCAAAAGATATCTGTATCAGATAAAATTGAGGGTGATGCTGATATTGTCAATATTGCTATGGTCGCTGCAACATACGAATGTAATAATTTCTTTAATGATGAATGTACTATTGATAGTGGGGCTTCTGGTCATATGACAGGAAATTGTAAGATGTTCTACGAGTATAAACTTGCTTCAGGACGGGAAAGGGTTAACCTAGCTGACGGATTCTCTATCACGATGGTTGGTAAAGGAAGCTTACCCATCATAAATAAATTCGTTCTAAAGAATGCCTTACATGTTTCTGATTTTTCAATTAATTTGTTACATGTTTATCACATTGCTAAAGGCCTACAATGTCATCTAATCTTTGATGCCAATACTTGTGTGTTGCAGGACCTGGAGATAGGGAAACAGATTGGGATTGGTTTGGTTGTTGATGGCATTTATCATCTTCCTGCATGTGTCATCTCGGCATGGATTGCTGCGAATACTTGTAATGGAACTGGAGATGCTCACGAGCTGATGCAGTGGCATGAACATTTAGGTCATCCTGGTTATTCTACTCTTTCTGTTTTATTTCCATACTTATGCAATAAAATAGATCGTGGTTTTTTTGTTGTGAGGTGTGTCAGTTGGAAAAACACACCAGAACTGTTTATCCAATTTCAAATAGTGAAAGCACTGTTATTTTTCAATTGATTCATTATGATGTTTGAGGACCATCCAATGTGAAGAGTTTGGGAGGCCATAAATATTTTATCATCTTCATGGATGACTTCTCTCGTTATAATTATGTGTACTTGATGAAGAGTAGAAGCGAAGTTCCTTTTATTGTTCGAGATTTCCTCGTCATGATAGAAAATCAATACAATACTAAGGTGAAATCTTAAGGACAAATAATAAAGAGTACATGGAGGGGTCTCTTCATATTTTCTGAGAGAACATGGGATTAAACATGAAATGTCTTGCAGATATACACCCCAACAAATGGTGTGGCAGAAAGGAAAAATAGGTCGCTTTTGGAAGTCGCCCATGCTCTTATGATTCAGAAACTTGTCCCAAAGAGTTTTGGGGGGGAAGATGTGCTTACTACTACTTATCTTCTTAAGAGAAGACATTTTGCTGCTATTAAAAAGGGGATACCTTTCTCTATTCTGCATCCAGAAAAGTCTCCTTTTACTTTGGATCCACGAGTCTTTGGATGTGTTTGATTTGTACTTAACGCTGGTCCTGATAGCAGAAAGCTAGATCCCAGAGCCACTAAGTATATCCTCATTGGCTATTCTTGTGCCTAGAAGGGATACAAATGTTACGATATGTTGCAAGAAAATTGAATGTAAGTAAAGATGTTACTTTCCATGAACAAGATTTGTACTATAACACATCTCTTACTCAGGGGGAGTCTACTGAAAAGAGGTCAATATTTATTGTGTGGATGATTTCCTACCGGTGCATCATGACGACCATGGTGACACAAATGTTGATGTAAATAACCAGAATAGTAATGTGTTGCTTGAGAACGAGAATGATGAAGATGGGCTCTCTGTTGATGGTATTGATAGTACAGAAACATCAATACCAAACCACAATCCCAATCATACACAGGATGATCCATGTCCCAACAATTCTATAAGTAGTTCCTCTACTCTTGATAATCAAGTTGATGATGATAATGCTATGCTAAATGACTTTAATGAGAATAATGGGAGTTACGAGGATGACCGCCCTATTATGGTACGAAAGACAACTAGGTCAACCAGACCATCTACTTGATATCTCGTAGAAGACTTTGTCTCTTACTCCTAGGTGAGTCCAAGTTATAAGAGTTCTATTACTATTTTGGACTCTCATGAAATTTATAGGAATGTATAGGAAGCAAAAGCTGATCCGAGATGGATATGTACCATAGTGGAAGAGATGAATGCTTTGAGAAAAAATAACACTTGAGATGTTGTGGACATTCCTAGAGACACACATCTTGTTGGTTCGAAGTGGATTTACACAATCAAATACATTTCGATGGGAGAGTTGACATATTCAAGGCGTGACTTGTTGCTCGTGGATACAACCAGAAATATAGAATAGACTATTTCGAGACTTTTGCACCTCTTGCTAAGATGAATATTGTCCGTGTTGTTTTATGTGTTGTCGTACAATTCTCTTGGAGAATGTACCAGTTGGATGTCAAAAATGTGTTCCTGAGTGGAAATCTCAAAGAAGAAGTCTACATGAAGATGCCACCTAGATATTGTGTACTTAACAAGTGTTGCAGACTAAAAAAAGCACTATATACTCTAAAATAATCACCTAGAGATTGGTTTGAACATCTCAAGGTGGTGATGCTTGCTCATGACTACAACCAATCTAATGGACATCATACTCTCTTCATTAGGAGGTGAGGCGATGGAAAGTTCATTCTCTTGGTATATGTGGATGATATGATCCTAACCGGTGATGGTGATGCTGAAATAATCGACAATAAAAGAGTCCTGCCTACAGAATTTGAACTAAAGGACCAGGGTAAGTTGAAGTATTTTCTTGGTATTTAGATAGCCCTTTCCCCTAGAGGTATGTGTTTAAATCAACGGAATTATATTCTAAATTTACTTCGGGATTCCGGTATGCTCGGCTGCAAGCCTGTCTCTACCCATATAGATGCTAATCATAAAAGTAGCAAAGCAGATGGTGATCCTCTTGATGAAACTACCGAAGGTAGGTACCGGAAAATGGTTGGAAAGTTAATTTATCTCACTCTTACAACACCCGACATCACCTATGTTGTTAATGTGGTTAGTCGGTTCATGCATGCTCCCACCACGGTTCTTATGACTGTTGTTAACAGGATTTTGTATTACATTAAGAAATCCCTTGAAAAAGGACTTTTGTTTATAAAACAGAGAGGTGTGAACATTGAAGGATACACTGATACAGATTGGGTTGGGTCTATGGATGATAGACGATCAACCACGAGAGATGTTGTGTATCTCTGTGGTAACTTGGTCATCTAGAGAAGCAAGAAACAAAATGTTGTCTCCAGGTCCAGTGTGGAAGCTGAGTATCGAGCACATACAAATGGGGTTACTGAGGTTATCTGGTTGAAACTTCTCTTAAAGGAATTGGGTGTTGAACCTCTCATGTCGCTGAAGATGTTCTGTGATAATAGAGTTGCAACCAATTTGGCAAACAATCCTGTCATGCATGACAGAACGAAGCACGTGGAGATTGACATGAGAAGATTGATGGTGGTTACATGTGCCTTCCTTACTTGCAATCTGGAGACCAGATTGCAGATCTATTCACAAAAGGATAGCTTCCGAGGATTTTTGAGTTGAATGTAGGCAAGTTGGGCATGGTTGATATGTATGTCCAACTTGAGGGGGAGTGTTGAGTAGTATGGATCTTTATATGGGTAAACGGATCTTTGGATGAGGGACCATTTACCCATCTCTCTACAAATGTACTTGTCGAGACCCCGATTTCGAGCCGTCGGATCCTCCCATATCCAGATCTAGTTACTCAACAATAATTTATTCAGCAATTACAACTAACATTCAGAAAAGACTGCAAATAAAATACTCAAAAGAAAGTATTTTAACACTTTTTCATTCACAAAATAAAGTTCACATAATACATTGTCCCACTATAACCATTTACAAGTACATCAGCTTGAAAAGAAAATACACAAAAAGATTACTAACTACCTTACAAAGTAAAGCTACTGTGGTTGGTTGGATGTCTACTATGTAAGCTGACTGGATTACTAAAATCCTTGCGATGGCTCACCGATACATGTTTGGTTTTTCATAAATCATAGGATAACAATTAGCGAAAGCTAAGTTACGAAGAAGAGAAAAGCAAACAAAATGGTGTTATTTTGCAAAACTTGTTGTCATGAAAAGTTACATTCCTTCTCATTAGTTTAAGTCCAATTCCTTTCTATTCCACATCAGGGATTAGTCAAGGGAACCCCACCATTCTTGGACTCCAAAGCTGTGGATACTTCGGGATTGGAGATTGCGTTGATCTGATGAGCTTATGCTGTCGCACATCGTCTCAATCAATCCTCCAATACTACCCTGATAATTTTCCTTTTCTTTTATTAATCAGGATCTCAAACCCTCAGCCTGGAAAACAAAGGAGCATGCCGTCCTCGAGGACCTGGTTGCTTAAAACCTCTGGTTAATCGTTAATCACATAACTGAGCGGCTTTAAATACATGTTATCGTGACCCAGCCGCTATTAAACCACTCGTGCCTCCACATGGCATGACTACATCTTCCGTCGTTCAACCCGAAGATATTGGCTCCCAATACCATGCGTTGCAAATCATTCATTTCGTGTGCACTTATCATAACAAGGCAACCGTGTATCACCTAGGTAGGGAAACGCCAATACGGGTTCTTTCCGACAAACCTACAGGTTGCATGCTCGACTTTTAATTCCACTCTCAGTCATTCTTAACGTGACACACGATCCTTTTCAAGATCCAACTCAAAACACATCAATTCCCATGATGTAATTCTTTTGTTAAGTCTTCAATTTGCATAATCATCAACACTTAGTATAGACACACATATATATTATTCATATGCATATATATACTCTTATTTATGTTTATTTTAACTACTAAATTCTATTTTTCAAGCCACTGCATCAATTCGATGCTTAAACCTTATTTTAGTGGAAATCACAAAGCAACTTTTCATACTTCCTCAAAATAGCCAAAATTAGGGTTCTTCGTAGCAAAGAACATAAAATCAGAAATATCAACAATCTCATGTGAAAATCCATCATCAAAAGGAAGGACTTCGTTACCTGATTGAGCTCTCTCTTGCGTATACAGTGCTTTATCGTGATTCTTTTTTAAAAGAAAGATTTATAGCTTCCGAAATTATCAAATTTCATTTTCGTATAAAAAATACTAAGAATGTGCCAAGAACACGAAGAACGAATGAAGAACACGAAAAACGTAAAGAACACACGAGGAACACGAAGAATGCAAAGAACATATTTTCTCTTAAAACTTCGGCAGAACTTCCCCCTATATAGGGTGGTATTTCTAGGAAAAATACGACGGAGTTTCCCCTTATATCGAGACATATTTCTATAAAAATTTTGGCAGAGTTTCCCCTTATATCGGGATATATTTTCAAAGAAAAACGGAAAGAGTTTCCTATATAAAATCATCAAAATAACTATAAAAGCATAATTGAAAGAATAGAAACATAAGAGATGGAGAATAGGTAAACACCACATGTCTTAGGTGAATGAATGTGTGATGAATTACATGGTTCACTGACGTGCATAGTCATCCGCACCTAAGTAGGGTGTTACACAAATTTCTCCTCGAGCCACAAAAGAAAACGAATCGAAAAGAAAGATGAATCAAGAACAAAGCTTGGAAGAAAAGAGAATGAATTGAAAGCCTGGCTTACGAAGCAAACTAAGAGAGTATCATACCTTTCTCCTTCTCGTTCTCCCAGTAGTGCTTCGCTAGCGCTCTTTCCCCGCCTCCCACTCGCTCCTCCTGACCTCTCAACCCTAGCCCTTAGGGTGGTTGTGGTAGTGGAAATCATAGAGAATGAATGGGTGGGGTTATTTATAGGCTCCAAAAAGCTGCTAGCCATGGTTAGTAAATGATGAATACCCATTCATCATTCTTTATTCTTATATTTTAGCAACAAAAACCTTTGCAAATACATGTATATTCTTGTAAATACAAATAATTACCAAAGTGCATGCATTGTATAAAGTTTAATAATTAGCATATTTTTGTGTAAAAATAAAAGAATAAAGAGACAAAAGAAAAAGAGGGAGATATTTAGAATAAATATTGAGCAACCTGATCCCAAGGGAGGGCTCAGCATGGGCCTGACCGCATAAATGCCCAAGTAGAGAGAGATAAGGAAGCTCATGTGTACATATACCTGTAATTAAATAAAAATAAATATTTTTCCTTTAAAAATAAAAATGGGTCATATTTATTTGTAAATATTTATATATATTTGTAAATACAAAATCAAAATAAAAATTAGAAAATGAAAAAGAAGACAAAAATAACATTCCTTGTACATATTCACCATGTATAGAAGACCACACATGTATTTATTTATCATTGTAAATAAATAAATTAAAATCCCTAAAAATTTGTATATACTCCATATTTCATGATGTGAATAAATAAAATAAAAACTATAAAAACAAAAATTAAATAAAAAAAACATAATTAAAAATCAAAAAGAACAGTGTATATATACCATGTATATAAATGTATATACTTATTTATTTTACCCTTGTAAATAAATAACAAAAATAAAATAAAAATACTTTTTTATTCCTAATTTTATGTTATAAATAAATAAAATATAAAATGGGAATAAAAATGTTACAAAAATAATTCATTAAAAATCAAAAACTAAAAATCAATATTGTATATATACCTATGTATAGCACTATATTATAAATACCGTATTCTTATTTCAAAAAAATAATTAAAAATCACAAAAATAGAAAAAAAATAAACATTTTTCATTTTTTGAGTTTTTAGAAATTCGATCATTTTCTATTTATTATTTAATTTTTTAAATCCTGAATTCCTATTGGTCCACGGGGGATTGTTGACCCCCGGTCAACTCTCCCCCGCGGACCAAACCCCTGCGGATCTCACGCCCGACCCGCTTTTCTCCAAATTTTCCTCGCGTGATCCGAGACCCATTCGACTAAACCCCGGGTCCCATTCTTTCTTCGTGCATCCAAGACCCTCGCCGACACATCCGCATGGGGATCTACGCTTCACGGAACCCTGCCTGACATGTTCTTGCCGGACCTTCACGCGTATAAAGCTCGAGCTCTGCCTCCATTTTCTCGCATCCTTGGATCATTTCATTCCACCCTAGGACCTCCACAGCCACCGCGAGAGTGACAGCTTGCTTCCGGCCGTGTCGCAGCGAGGAGGGAGTGGACGAGTCATCGATCCGGCAACTTTGCACCACCTTGCGCCGCCCAGAGGTGGTGCTCGAGCCTCGGGCACCGACGGCCCTCGAGGCTAGGACCTGGAGCATCCCCAGCTCTTCCACAGTCGACAGCATCCAGTAGGTAGCCTTCTTTCCTTCTCCAATTCCCTAATTTCACGTTTCGCCCAAATCACGCCGTCACCGACCATCTTTGATTCCGACCACCCTCGCCCTCGTTTCGATCATCGGAATCACCCATCATCTCCGCCTTTCCCCCGCGCACCTTCTCCACCCAATCATTCAACCCAGTTCACAAAGGAACTGGGATTGGGGTTCCTCCGCCGTCGCTTCGTCGGAGCCCCTTCGTCCCGACGCACAGATCACCTTCACCACCCCTAACCAGGTCGAGGCACTTTACCCTCGACCCAGGAGCTCGTTGCTTTGCTTTGCAGGTTCATCCAAGCCCATCTGAGGGCTCGGACAGTCAGGAGCAGCAGCTCCATCTCCGCTGGTGTCGCCTGAGATCGTCTGAGCTCCGTTGCATCATCGGAGGAGCCCAGTAGATGCGGGAGGCCCAGACGTTCCTTCTCCGATCACTAGCAGCCCGCGAGGAGGATCACCGTGCGTGCACCGGGCCGGCGAAGTTCACCGGCCGCCTGTTCTTCGTGCATCTTCTAGAGCCGTCCGATCTCTCTCCAGGTCCAAATCAGATCTCAGACATCCATTCGAGGAGCCGTGCCAGCCGTTAGATCATCAGAGGGTGGATCTCGGCCATCCGTTCAGCGAGGTTTAGCCACAGCGCACAGGAATCGTCCGATCGTCCACGTGGATGAACCCCCTCCGTCTGATCCGAGCCAGGACCCTTCGCATACCCACGTCGCATCACAGTCGCCCGATCTTCCACGTGGGAGCTTCCCAGCCGCTCGATCGCGCCGAGGGTTTCCTTCGTCGAGCGTCGCGCCATCTCGACCGTCAGATCCAGCACGTGGCGCTCATCCGACCCTCGGCATTTAAATAAGGGGTAATTTCACGTAGGCCCCTCTATTTTTGGCTTTTATCAGTTAGTCCTGTAAATATTTTATCCCGTTCATTTTATTCTGGACATTTTGCACTTTGGACCTCGTATTTATTTTATTTGCATTTATGTCCCTGTCTACGTGGACCACATGCATCGTCACGTGAGTTTTGTGGTTTATTTGCAATATGTGGGATATAGTTCTATGGTGTTAATGAATGAACTTATGTTTTTGATATTTGCAAAAATGCCCCTGTGAGTGTTTTATTTGTGCATGTGCTATATTTCGTGGGCTTTTTATACTTTTGCCCCTAGACTTTTAGTACGTGTTACTAAATAGTCCAGGGACTTAAGTTTCCTCGAAATTAGGTCCCTGAGTGCCCAGGTCACGCGTTTGGTACGTGAGTTCTTGGAAAATTTGCACCGGACCCCCTGAAATTTATTTTAATTGCATATACAGGTCCCTATGTACTGTGTCCTTGTGTTTGATTTTAATAAAATAGCAAACCTACTCCAAATTTGATGAAAATTGGACACATGGCTCCTGCCATGAAAATTTTCTCTAATTTTTGGAGACATTTCTGAGCATTTTTTATATTTTTAAAAATTCAAAAACAAGCATATTTGTTATTGTCTAGATAGAAAATTCACAAAAAATATTAAAACACCATTAAAAATTACAAAAAAAAACTAGATATTGTGTATTTTGTGTTGTTTGATTTTCTGACCAATTTTGGTAATTTTTAGATTTATAAAACCTATAAAATTTACAAAACCCCTAAAAACCCATAAAAATTCTAATAATTAAAAGAGAAATCAAAAATTAATATTTCCAGTGCCTAAATTTTCCTTGAATTTTCTACTTTACAGGAAAATTATCTTCAGACCTTGATAGGGCCATTTTGCATTTTAATTTGGCCCTCCAAGTCTGGCTGGACAGCAGCACTATTTTCTTGCCTTGTTTGATTTTTATAAAATTCCCTAAAAATCAGAAAATCACCAAAAATTAACCAAAAACATAAAAAATTATAAAAAAAACATAAAAACATTTTTGTTTGAATTTTTGGAATAATTTTGAGTAGTTAAATAATCGTGTGTAGTTGCTTGTTTCCTTGTTTTCCTTATTTTCTTTATTATTTGAAAATCCAAAAAATATATAAATACTAAAAATCCACCAAAAATAGTTGACTTTTGTTTTTCGCTATTTTTGACTACTTCGTAGGCCGCAAGGCCATTACGTACTCCATGAGTCCGATCCTGGTCGCAATACCAAGCTAATCTAATAGCCAGGGCCACTATTGAGCTTGTTTGATTTTTATTCTGTTTTGGTGGTCTGATCCCTATTTTCTTTCTGAGTTGATCTATCTCTCGATTCGGGTCGCAACGTCCCTTTGAGTGATTATTTTATCCCGGATTGATTGAGGTTTTTCGTTCTCATCAGAATGGTGCCGTTGCCGGGGAGCACGGCTTAGTAGTCATAGTTGATTTTTCTGTGGTTTTATTTTCGCGGCTTTTTGTGCATATTTTGTATATATATATATATCATTTATTTGCGTAATTGTTTAAATAATCTGGTCTGACACTCCAATTGCTTTCTTGCTAGGGCCCGAGGATCGAGGCGGCTTCTTCGGAAGCCGATGCAACCGCGAGATTCGGAGGCGACTCTCTTCTCTACAGAGCCGCAGGAGGACGCGAGGAGCGAGCAATAGTGCGGGAGCTGCGGAATAGCCGCGGGGATTAGCCGTAGATTAGGGTTAGATTAGTTTTACTTTCCAGCATTATTTGAACTGTTGTAATAATATAGGGACCAGAGACAGAGACACTTAGATTCTTCGGGGTCTGTTTCGCCGAGCACCGGTGTGCTCAGGGGACCCCTCGCTTTTTACGCGGCTTTGCTTTCCTTTACTGCCTTTTCCGGTTTCACGCGGATTTTCGAGCCCCTAGCCGTAGGATTTTCTGCTTGACTGTGACGTAATAATTAGGATCCAAATACCCTAATATATCTGCCTGCACCTATAGATCGGTAATTGGACCAAAAATAAAAAGATAATAAAATAGTCGTTCCATCACCTCCGAGCCTATGCGCCGCGAGCCCGCCCCGTCAAGCGCTACTCCTGAACTCGACCTGTAGAGAAGAGGAGGGGTGGGTCTAGACCGGACTCTCTGGATTGGAGGCTGGTGGTCGGCTAGCCGTTCTTTCGAGTAGCACTACTGTTTAGGGACTCGGTTTTTCGCTTGCACCATTTAGGTAGTTTATTTTCTGTCTTTCAAATCTGCGCGGATCATCTTGCATGTAGACTGCTGGAGTCAGGTACACATCTCTTACTCTGCATGCATCATTAATTTCATCGCGCATCGGCTTTTTCGACTTCTCCCCCTGTTTTGGACTTAATAACCATGAGAACCGAAAAAATCGTTAGGTGATCTGTTTGTTTATTAAAAAATATCTAAAAAGAAAAACAATAAAATTTGGGACTTATAACACTATCGACCCTAAAAGGCACCTCACTAAAAAATTTGTCTTGGAGAGAGCAACCCCCTCATTGTCTGGTTTGCTTATGCGAGAGAGTGACCCCAAACACTAGGTAGAGCCCTCCGATATTTTTCTCGACTGATTACCGGTTATTTCTGTATGGGACAGTCGGTTGAGAAAATATCAGGTAACCCAACAGGTCACGTAATTGCTTCGCTATCCTGACTGATCACCAAAATAAAATTGACAAGATAATTGACGGAGCCTTTACGGTCTTCAGCTCGCATTGCGTTGGTGAATCGGGGTTTGCTTGTGATCATGGTTGTTATCAGATCTCATCCGCACTACTCGCCAGATCACGGTGATGGGCAGGAGGTCTCTTCGGCAGCCTCTGGCTGCACCGCTTTTTAACACTCCAGTCCATTCATCTAGGTCGGTTCGTGGGAGCTCAGACCCGCTCTCCGAACCCGAGTACGACTCCGCCCTATTCTCCCTCGACCATCCTTCTTCTGAGACTGAGATACCAGTGCCGGAGGAAAGACAGACAGATGATTTATCGGCACCTGAGTTTGGCTGTTTTGATTTTGCAGAGACTATGGCCGGCAGTAGTGATGATCACACCAGAGGTCCGCAGCAAGAGCATTTCGTTCTGGACCAGGGTGCGATCAACTCCATCATGATCGTCTCACTAGATTCAGTGCAGTAGCAGTTGAGGGATCAGGAAGCATTTATGATAGAGATGAGGCGCGAGCTTGAGCAGATGAGAGCCGACCGCGAGAACCGCGGCCCAGGGGGAGGACCCGACGATGCGGCAGCAGCCGTAGCAGCCGCAGCAGGACCTCCGAGACCGATGCGGGAGTTATACAACCCCGGATCGACTTTGACGCACCGTTGGGTGGTGCTTCCAGCCATCGTGGGGGACTTCAAGTTCCCCCCGAACATCTTGCAGCTTCTACCCCGGTTCCATGGGATGGCTACTGAGGAGCCTCATCTCCACCTTCAGGAGTTCGAGATGATATGCAGTACTGTCCACGATCGTCAGGTGGACCAGGATACCATACGGATGATTGTGTTTCCCTTCTCATTAGTAGACAGAGCAGCCACATGGCTGAAGCACTTGGGGAAGTTCGTATACACCTGGGAGCAGCTCCGCGTCGAGTACTTGCATAAGTACTATCCACTCGGGTGGACGAACGCCGCTAGAGCCCTGATCAGCAACTTCTCCATGCTCCCCAACGAGCAGTTCCACGAGGCATGGGAGAGGTTTCGAGAGCTGACTGACAGATGCCCGCACCATGACATTTCCAAGCCGAACCTTGTTCAGAGCTTTTTCAGCGGGCTAACACCAGAGCTTCAAGGCTTGGTGAACGCTTCTTGCGGCGGGTCTTACTTCGCCAAGGATCACGATCAGGTCTGGCCATCTACGAGGAGATGGCTGAGAACTACATGGTGATGTCCCAGACCCGATTGTACACTCAAGGGAGACCCCAGCAGCCACAGACCGTGCAGTACCAGAGGATAGCACGGGTCGACGCGGTCCATCCAGTTCGTCAGCGGTAGCAGTAGCACAAGCCGAGTCCACAGCCGCTGACATAGGGATCATCAGCGAGAAGCTGGACCGGATGGAGATTATAGAGAAGAAGCAGTGCCAGGGCATCACGCAGATGGAGCAGATGGCACAGACTCTCAGTGACCTGAAGACACAGCTCATGTATCTCCAGGAGACACAGACAGCTTGACAGCCTCGTCTTCAGACATGAGGCGATCCGATTAGCAGCAGCAGCTCGTCCCAGCGTTCCAGCTCCCACCAGCAGCCTAGACAGGTCCATCTTGTGTAGGCGGAGCAGTACCAGCAGCCGCAACTCACCTACCAGGCACCACCATCCACTGACACTCAGATGGTGGTATACCAGTCGGATCATCCTCTGGCAGTACTCCCGCCAGACACTTACGATTCATAGCCGTTGATGGATGTCAACGGGATTTGGTATGACCACCCCCACCCCGGTATCGGACGAGACCATCCTGGATTCCGTCGGGCGACCGGAGGTGCCCAGCCCCGGCAGCAGCCGTCAGGACAGGGTGGCCAGTACAGCCATCAGAGGGATCACCAGCAGCAGCAGCCCCCAGAATATATCCAGCCACAGCAGTCGCCACAGTATGGTCCTCGTCCCCATCAGCAGGGACAGTCTTGGAGGCGTGAGCAGCCTCATCAGCAGCAGCATCCACAGTCTTACCCCTCTCACCCACCACAGCACCAGCAGCCTCACTTCCAGAGAGGCTATCCGTCAGGTTCTCATGGGTCATCCTATGAGAACCCCGCCTTGGATGACATAGCACACCTTCTTACAGATCAACAGGCTACCTTTCGACGGGAGATGGATGAGTTCCGCCAGGAGATGCGGGACATCGTGAGAGGGAAGGCCGCCATCCCTGCCCAGATAGAGCCCAACCCGAACAACCTGAAGAGGAAATCTGAGCAGGTAGTTTGTACTGAGTATGTCACTCCGAGTGATACTTTTGGTGATATGTCTGCATATCTTTTTGATACTGATATTGTCACACTTAGGAGCTGTAGGATGCCAGCAGGCGGCGCCTCGTCTGAGCTACACCATGAGGATACTTCCAGAGCGCCATACGAGGAGGAGAGCGGTACTGAGGCCGCTAGAGATGATGACGGTGGTACTGACGCCACCATGGATGCTGATCCCACCGGCGGTACTGAGGCTGCCATTTCACCAGTTGGAGGAGGTGGTACTGAGGCCACCTATGTTGCCGAGCTAGAGTGCGGTACTGAGGCTGTGAGTCTTCCAGCTGATGGTGGTGTTGATGCCACCATTTCTTCTGAGATTCCTGTTGTTTTTCCTGTTACTGATGTATCTCGGAACATTTTTGTGAATAAAGGAAATGGTTTGTTTTCTTCTGATCCCACTGTGGTGCTCGATGAATGTGTGGATTCGGTCGTCGAGCCGTCTAGACCCTTTCCTAGTCCTTCATCTGAGAAGGACCCTGTGATCCCCTTCGCTAGAGCCCTTCAGATGGGGAAGGGGAAGAAAAATGAAAATCCAAAAAAGAGGCAGCAGGAAGAGTTCAGCCAGCAGATGATAGATCGGTTTCACATTCAGCTGACTCTTCAGGAGGCTTTACAGCACATTCCTTTACTCCAGCGTTCACTTAGAGATAGGACCACGGTCAGGAGGAAGAGGAGGAACCACCACTCAGAGATTCATGTGCTGACCAGAGCTACTTGTTTCGCGATCCAGAACCGTCTGCCGGCCAAGAGGCCAGATTCAAGAGCCTCTTATGTCAGATGCCATATCAGTGAGCAGAGGTTCGACCGTACTCTACTAGACAGCGGATCATCGATCAACCTACTTGTGGCAGCCCTTCTTGACCATTTCGAGTTGGGAACTCTTAGACAGAGCAGGACAGTCCTTCAGTTTGTTGATCGATCTGTCAAGAGGCCGAAGGGGTTGCTTAGAGACGTTGTCGTCACAATTCAGGTCCTGCAATTCCCCGTGGACTTCGTAGTGTTGGACATGGAGATCCCTGAGTCAGTGACCGATACCCCATCATTCTAGGTCGTCTGTTCTTGGCCACAGCCAAGGCAGTGACCGACCATGATAGCGGGAAGGTATACTTTCGCGTCGAGGGTGAAAGTGTACAAATAGAGACGGTCGAGGACAGCAGAGCAAGAGACAGATCATGCTCAGAGACTACTTCAGATACAGAGCAGATGACAGATGCCGGGCCAGACATCCACCAGGACTGCGACTTTGTGATTACAGATGATGAGACAATTTGGGCAGATCCTGACGCACAGGCCATCCTCTCACTTTCAGATTCCGCTGATGCAGAGACGACAGCAGAGGAGAGCTTGGAGAGCGCATTCCTGATCTAGGATACTTTTGAGGCAGCAGAGCCGGTTCTCGATCGCGAGACTGATTTTTGTGATGATGGTGGTACTGAGGCCACCTTAGATGATACAGATCCCTCGGAGTCAGGTTTTGACTGGATAGAGTTTGATGATTACGTACCATATCTGACTTCCACTGAGCCTGCAGATAGGGAGGAGGTAGCTGTCGAGCAGAGCAGAGACAGTCTAGCAGAGCAGCCTTCTCCAGATCAGTTTGTGAGAGAAAGTTCTCGTTCTCTCGGGCAGATTTGGCAGCATACACGCAGATTCTTTTGAAGCCAGACTTGCTAGCACCCAGTTGTCCAGAGCTGAAGCCACTTCCTACGTCGCTGAAGTATAGATTCCTTGCGGGTGAGCATGAGATGTACCCAGTCATTATCTCAACCGATTTTACTGGAGAGCAGGAATCCCGTTTGATGGGGGTTTTTGAAAAGAACCGCAAGGCGATAGGATGGAGCATAGCAGATCTCTAGGGGATCAGTCCAGCTCTGTGCTCTCACCAAATCTATCTCGAAGATGAAGCAAAGCCGTCGTGTGAGTTCCAGCGACGGCTGAACCCGAATCTGAGAGAGGTTGTCATGAAGGAAATTTCGAAGTGGTGGAACGCCGATTTCATTTACCCCATCTCCGACTCCAAGTGGGTCAGTCCGTTACATGTGGTGCCCAAGAAGACGGGCATCACTACAGTGGTCACGGAGTCCGGAGAGGAGATCGCTACACGAGTACCCACTTCTTAGAGGGTCTGCGTAGATTACAGACGACTCAACTAGGCCACCAAGAAGGATCATTTCCCCCTGCCTTTTATTGATCAGATCATTGAGAGACTGGCAGGGAAGAGCCACTATTGTTTTCTGGATGGGTACTCGGGCTACAACCAGGTGGCCATCGCTCCCGAGGACCAAGACAAGACGACCTTTACCTGTCCCTTCGGCACTTACGCCTTCCGACGCATGCCATTTGGGCTATGCAATGCCCCTGCGACTTTTCAGAGATGCATGTTGTCGATCTTTTCGGACATGGTAGGGGAATGCTTGGAGGTCTTCATGGATGATTTCTCGATCTACGGCGACGGATTCGACTCCTGTCTTGACTTCCTAGATCAAGTCCTTCAGTGATGTATAGAGGTTCACTTGGTTCTATCTTGGGAGAAGAGTCACTTTATGGTGACTCAAGGGACGGTGCTTGGCCATATCATCTCCAACAGGGGCATGGAGGTTGATCCGGCCAAGGTTGATGTCATTAGAAAACTCACACCGCCGTCCAATCTACGGCATTTATGGTCATTCCAGGGGCACGCCAGCTTCTACCGACGATTCATTCATGATTTCAGTAAGATTGCCCGGCCGTTGACTGACCTGCTGATGAAAGACACCGAGTTTCTTGTCGATGACAAGTGTCTTGCATCCTTCGAGACTCTCAAGAGATGTGTTGTTGAGGCTCCTGTTCTCCAGCCGCCTGATTGATCTCTTCCATTCGAGATCATGACGGATGTCTCTGATTTTGCCGTAGGGTCCGTGCTGGGACAGAGGAGGGATGGAGTCCCATTTGCTATCCACTACACTAGTCGCACATTGGATTCCGCGCAGCAGAATTACACAGTCACAGAGAAGGAGATGCTAGCCATAGTCTTCGCCCTAGATAAGTTCAGATCATACATTATTGGATCTAGAGTGACCTTGTATATTGATCATACCGCCATCAGGTACCTCATGGCAAAGAAGGATGCCAAGGTCAGACTGACTAGATGGATCCTTCTACTCCAGGAGTTCAACATTGAGATCAAGGATAAGCCTGGAATCAAGAATGTGGTGGCGGATCATCTCTCCCGATTGGAGTATCTTGAGGATTCTGAGCAGATTGACCCTATTTGTGAGACCTTTCCAGACGAGGCGATCCTTGCTATCGCCTCGCTCCCATGGTACGCCGATATTGTGAACTATCTTGTTGCCAAGAAAGTTCCACAAGATTGGCCCAAGCAGAAACTTGAGACCTTCCTCGCGAAGGCCAAGTTTTACCATTGGGAGGATCCCATCCTTTACCATGAGGGAGGGGATAGTATCTGGCGTAGGTGCATTCCTCAGGTTGAGCTTCACAGCGTCCTTACTTACTGCCACAAGCTGGAGGCAGGAGGACATCACTCAGGGAGGAGAACGGCACAGAAAGTGCTCCAATCCAGCCTATGGTGGCCTACTCTCTTCAAGGACTCTGATGAGTTCGTGAAGAGGTGTACTGACTGTCAGAGGATGGGCACTTGTGGACAGCGTGATATGATGCCGATGCAGCCCATACACTTCTGTGAGGTTTTTGATGCATGGGGCATCGATTTCATGGGTCCATTCCCTAAGAGTCAGGGATTTGAGTACATTCTGTTAGACATTAATTATGTGAGTCATTGGGTTGAGGCCATCCCCGCCCGAACCGCAGATGCCATGACAGTTTGCAGATTTTTGAGGAAGCACATCATTACACGGTTCGGGGTACCTCGAGTATTGATATCTGATGGGGGGTCTCATTTCATCAACGACCAGGTGAAGGCCCTTGCTAGCGAGTTCGTCATAGACCATCGAGTTGCCATTCCATACCATCCATAGACGAATGGTCTAGCCGAGGTGTCGAATAGGGAGATCAAGACTATTTTGCAGAAAGTCGTCCGCCCTGACCGAAAGGATTGGTCACAGCTTTTGGACTCGGTCTTGTGGGCATATAGGACGTCTTTCAAGACACCTTTGGGCACATCTCCCTTTCGCCTCGTATATGGCAAGCCATGCCATTTACCTGTTGAGCTGAGACACAGGTCACTTTGGGCAGTTACAGATATTATTTTGGATCCAGATAGTGTAGGAGACCAGACGAGTGCAGAGTTAGCAGCCCTGGAGGAGCTTCGTGATACCGCCTTCTCAAACAGCCTACAGTATAAGGAGAGAGTGAAAGAGTGGCATGATTCTCATATCAGCCACAAGAATTTTGAGCCTGGACAGAGAGTATGGCTGTTTGATGCTAGGCTTCATCTATTTCCAGGAAAGCTACAGAGCAAATGGAAGGGACCTTATCTTGTGAGAAAGGTACACGATAATGGGAGTATTGATATATCTGAGTTGTCTTCTGAGAGTACCTTTTGAGTGAACGGCCAACGGCTCAAGCCATTTCTAGATCATGAGCCGCGAGTCGTTGATGTTGCCCCTATTCACTTTGCGTGAGATGTGGTCTCTTGACTCACATCTATTGCATCTCACGCCTGATTATCACTGTTCTTCCGACCTGTATAGATCCAGTTGTCCATATCACTCTATTCTTTAGTCCCACATCCCTTTTTCTCATCCTATGATTATGCTATACTTAGGGTGTACTTTACCCTAAGTATAGGGGGGATGTAGGACGTTCGGGTATTCTTTTGATTATTTCTACCCCTGTTTTGCTGCCTATACTTAGGGATATTTCACCCTAAGTATGGGGGGGTAGGACCTGTACATCCTTCACTCGGATTTCCCTTCATGTACAGCTTGCTATACTTAGGATTACTTGATCCTAAGTATAGGAGGAAACCACCGAGTTCTCCTCATTCTATTCTTTCATTCATCTCTGTATCTAGCCATTCCTTTTCACTTCCCTATACTAAGCACGAGTTATGTCTTCTTCATCGCTCTTAATCACTCTGAGGACATCGTTCGAGCTAAGTATAGGGGGTGTGTATATATTTCATATATACTTTAGCCATAACTCGTACTTTGTGTGAGTGTGTGAATCAATAAAAATGGCTAAAAAACCCATAAAATTTAAAATTTTTCTCCCTTATATATAAAATTCATTCTGCACATACTATTTATTAATACAAATTATTTTTGTGCAAATGATTGTAAAATGATTTGTGTAAAGGATTTGTAAATATGTGTATATCAAAATTATGTATATAGTACAAAATTTTTCCAAAATGGTTTGAAAATCAAAAAGTTTGCAAAAACCTTGTGTAAATGTTTGTAAATATTTTGCAAAACTTGCATTCATGCATACATTCATGATTTCAAACCATTTTTCAAAAATTTTGCATATTTGTAAAGTCGCATTTGTAAATAGCATCTTTGTAAATACTTGTATAGTTTTTCCTGGATCATAGTTGACATTTAAACTAGCCTGGAATTAAATTGGGAAATGGAGCTTGATTAAGATCTTAATCCACCTAATTCTAAGAGGAACCTTATAGGGCTTAGGGTTAAGGCTTTTCAGGTCCATTGGGACTTAATTCTTTGAGTCCACTAGGCTATGAGCATATGTCATCTTAATGAGCCTAAGTAGAGCACTTAACAACACACGCATGACTCTTAGAGACAATGGCTTGACTTGCACCAGCACTTTACACCCAGCTCTCCACGGATGAGGTGGTGAGGAGGCAGTTTCCTTTGGTTGGGGGTAGCATATGAGGGTAGTACTTCTAGGCGGAACCTCTCTTCTTCTTCTAGTGAAGGAAGTGCATCTCAACTTGGTCTAGTGGTGATGAGGTCTAAAGACAGAAGTCGTGGGTTGCAATAAAGCTTCAAAAGAGGGATAGTCTACTGGCTCAAGAGGAAAAACTCCTTGTATATATGCTGCACCATGTAGATATGTTGTACAAGTTGCACATGGAAGAAAAAAAATGTGTGAAAAAAGAAAAGAACTCCAAAAAAGTGGTGGGTCGGATTGAAAATTTAATAATCCCACCGGAGTGTATATAGTCAAATAAAGCAAAATCTTATGGTATACATGCTACATCTCATGAAGCTTGCAGCGGGAGACTCAACTACACTGGTTAGAGCTCCCAAGGATACATGGCTACACTGGCCATGGTCCATTCTCTTCTTCCCCCTCTTCTTGAGCCGGTTGCACTTGAACTTAGAAGGGAATACCCCGCTTCTCGAGGAAAGAGTTGCTAGATCGAGGCAATAGAGTTACCAGGTTGGGGGAGGTTGTTTCTTTGCTACTTCTGAGGTAGGGAGCTACATATCACTTACACCGCATGGAAAGATTCATGGTCATTAGAGTTTGTGTATGTAGACTTGTTCTGATCTGGTTTATTGAGGAGTCTTGTCCATAGATTGGTGGAACTTAGAGGCTGTTGAGTTTTAAGCTTAAGTCCAAATAAGGTTCCGACACATTAATAATCCAAAGATCTGATCGAGCTCCATATTTCAATTTAATTAAGGCAAGTTTAATAATCAGCCTTAATCCATGTATATTCTCCTCTTTTTCTTTTTCTTTTTCCTTTTCTTTTTCACTTCTTTTTCAAATAAGTGTTTGCTAAGGGACTAGCAAAGTTAAGTATAGGGGGGTGATGAATACCCATTCATCACTCTTTATTCTTATATTTTAGCTACAAAAACCTTTGCAAATACATGTATATTCTTGTAAATACAAACAATTACCAAAGTGCATGCATTGTATAAAGTTTAATAATTAGCATATTTTTGTGTAAAAATAAAAGAATAAAGAGATAAAAGAAAAAGAGGGAGATATTTAGAATAAATATTGAGCAACCTAATCCCAAGGGAGGGCTCAGCATGGGCCTGACCGCATAAATGCCCAAGTAGAGAGAGATAAGGAAGCTCATGTGTACATATACCTGTAATTAAATAAAAATAAATATTTTTCCTTTAAAAATAAAAATGGGTCATATTTATTTGTAAATATTTGTATATATTTGTAAATACAAAATCAAAATAAAAATTAGAAAATGAAAAAGAACATAAAAATAACATTCCTTGTACATATTCACCATGTATAGAAGACCACACATGTATTTATTTAGCCTTGTAAATAAATAAATTAAAATCCCTAAAAATTTTTATATACTCCATATTTCATGTTGTGAATAAATAAAATAAAAACTATAAAAACAAAAATTAAATAAAAAGAACAAAATTAAAAACCAAAAAGAACAGTGTATATATACCATGTATATAAATGTATATACTCATTTATTTTACCCTTGTAAATAAATAATAAAAATAAAATAAAAATACCTTTTTATTCCTAATTTTATGCTATAAATAAATAAAATATAAAATGGGAATAAAAATGTACAAAAATAATTAATTAAAAATTAAAAACTAAAAATCAATATTGTATATATACCTATGTATAACACTATATTGTAAATACCGTATTCTTATTTCAAAAAAATAATTAAAAATCACAAAAAAATAAAAAAATAAAAATTTTTCATTTTTTGAGTTTTTCGAAATTCGATCATTTTCTATTTATTATTTAATTTTAAAATCATGAATTCCTATTGGTCCACGGGGGATTGTTGACCCCCGGTCAACTCTCCCCCGCGGACCAAACCCCTGCGGATCTCGCGCCCGACCCGCTTTTCTCCAAATTTTCCTCGCGTGATCCAAGACCCATTCGACTAAACCCCGGGTCCCATTTTTTCTTCGTGCATCCGAGACCCTCGCCGACACATCCGCATGGGGATCCGCGCTTCACGGAACCCTGCCCGACCTGTTCTTGCCGGACCTTCACGCATATAAAGCTCGAGCTCCGCATCCATTTTCTCGCATCCTTGGATCATTTCATTCCACCCTAGGACCTCCACAGCCACCGCGAGAGTGACAGCTTGCTTCCGGTCGTGACGCAGCGAGGAGGGAGTGGACGAGCCATCGATCCGGCGACTTTGCGCCGCCGTGCACCGCCCAGAGGTGGTGCTCGAGCCTCGGGCACCGACAGCCCTCGAGGCTAGGACCTAGAGCATCCCCAGCTCTTCCACAGTCGACAACATCCAGTAGGTAGCATTCTTTCCTTCTCCATTTCCCTAATTTCGCGTTTTGCCCAAATCGCGCTGTCTCCGACCATCTTTGATTCCGACCACCCTCGCCCTCGTTTCGATCATCGGAGTCACCCATCATCTCCGCCTTTCCCCCGCGCACCTTCTCTGCCCAATCATTTAACCCAGTTCGCAAAGGAACTGGGATTGGGGTTCCTCCGTCGTCGCTTCGTTGGAGCCCCTTCGTCCCGACGCACAGATCACCTTCACCACCCCTAACCAGGTCGAGGCACTTTGCCCTCGACCCAGGAGCTCGTTGCTTTGCTTTGCAGGTTCATCCAAGCCTATCTGAGGTCTCGGACAATCAGGAGCAGCAGCTCCATCTCCGCCGGTGTCACCTGAGCTCGTCTGAGCTCCGTTGCGTCATCGGAGGAGCCCAGTAGATGCGGGAGGCCCAGACGTTCCTTCTCCGATCACTAGCAGCCCACGAGGAGGATTACCGTGCGTGCACTGGGCCGGCGAAGTTTGCCGGCCGCCTGTTCTTCGTGCATCCTCCAGAGCCGTCCGATCTCCCTCCAGCTCCAGATCCGATCTCAGACATCCATTCGAGGAGCCGTGCCAGTCGTTAGATCATCAGAGGGTGGATCTCGGCCATCCGTTCAGCGAGGTTTAGCCACAGCGCACGGGAATCGTCCGATCGTCCACGTGGCTGAACCTCCTCCGTCCGATCCGAGCCAGGACCCTTCGCATACCCATGTCGCATCACAGCCGCCCGATCTTCCACGTGGGAGCTTCCCAACCGCTCGATCGCGCCGAGGGTTTCCTTCGTCGAGCGTCGCGCCATCTCGACCGTCAGATCCAGCACGTGGCGCTCATCCAACCCTCGGCATTTAAATAAGGGGTAATTTCCCGTAGGCCCCTCTGTTTTTGGCTTTTATCAGTTAGTCCTGTAAATATTTTATCCCGTTCATTTTATTCTAGATATTTTGCACTTTGGACCTCGTATTTATTTTATTTACATTTATGCCCCTATCTACGTGGACCACGTGCATCGTCACGTGAGTTTTGTGTTTTATTTGCAATATGTGGGATATAGTTCTAGGGTGTTAATGAATGAACTTATATTTTTGATATTTGCAAAAATGCCCCTGTGAGTGTTTTATTTGTGCATGTGTTATATTTCGTGGGCTTTTTATACTTTTTCCCCTGGACTTTTAGTACGTGTCACTAAATAGTCCAGGGACATAAGTATCCTTGCAATTAGGTCCCTGAGTGCCCAGGTCACGTGTTTGGCGTGTGAGTTCTTGGAGAAATTGCACCGGACCCCCTGGAATTTATTTTAATTGCATACAGGTCCCTGTGTACTTTGTCCTTGTGTTTGATTTTAATAAAATAGCAAACCTACTCCAAATTTGATGAAAATTAGATGCATGGCTCCTGCCATGGCGTAAAATTTTCGCCAATTTTTGGAGACATTTCTGAGCATTTTTGGTATTTTAAAAATTCAAAAACAAGCATTTTTGTTACTGTCTAGATAGAAAATTCACAAAAAAAATATTAAAACACCATTAAAAATTACAGAAAATTAGATATTGTGTACTTTGTGTTGTTTGATTTTTTGACCAATTTTGGTCATTTTAGATTTATAAAACCTATAAAAATTACAAAACCCCTAAAAATCCATAAAAATTTTAATAATTAAAAGAGAAATCAAAAATTAATAATTCCAGTGCCTAAATTTTCCTTGAATTTTCTACTTTACAGGAAAATTACCTTCAGACCTTGATAGGGTCATTTTGCATTTTAATTTGGCCCTCCAAGTCTGAGTGGACAATAGCACTATTTTCTTGCCTTATTTGATTTTTATAAAATTCTCTAAAAATCAGAAAATCACCAAAAATTAACCAAAAAGATAAAAAAATATAAAAAAACATAAAAACATTTTTGTTTGAATTTTGGAATAATTTTGAGTAGTTAAATAATTGTGTAGTTGCATGTTTCCTTGTTTTCCTTATTTTCTTTATTATTTGAAAATCCTAAAAAATATTAAAAATACTAAAAATCCACCAAAAATAGTTGTCTTTTATTTTTCGCTATTTTTAACTACTTCGTAGGCCGCAAGGCCATTATGTGCTCTCTGAGTTCGACCCTGGTGACGGACACAGATGACCTACCCTTTAATGTTGTCTAATAGACGAGTGTGTTGCAGTCGGATAGATCCGCGTCGATAAAAAATAACCGCACAAATCAAATAATTAACGAATGAATTTAATGTGTGGTTTATGTTTGTATAGCTTGGGAAACCCCAGGGTCAACTCAAGGAGGCAAACGAACAACTCAGGATCAAGTTAGATGGATTAGATTACGGTTTTCCAAGTGGAATTTTTTTTGGTATTTTTTTATGCAATAAAAATGACAAAAGCAGAATATGAATGAACTAGGTTATTAAGAAAGTTAACAATTTAGTCAAATTTAATTTAATATGAAATTAATCCAAAATGACCCACTTGTATTTTTTTTCTGTAAACCTAATTCAATGATTAATGCAAAATAGATTTTTTTTAGAATTTTTGGGTTTAAAATGCACAAATGAAAAATGCAAACTTTTTTGGGATTTTTATGCAATTTTTTCGTGCAAATGATATGCAAAAATTATGAAAAATTTACTGAAAGTTAAACATGATGAAATGAAGCTACATTAATATTTTTGGAATTTTTCTGACATTTTATGTTTTTTATGAATATTTTACTGAGAACAGAGTGACTGCGAGTATTTAATCCCTAATAAATCTACGAAATCAAATTACTCAAATATTGATTTATCTCAGATAGATATTACAACAAGGAATCCAGAAGACTTGAAATTTCTCAAAAATACTATTCGTGGATTTAAATAAAAATCATTTACATAAATCACTCAATAATTTATTTTATGCACAAGACAACTCCTAATTGGACGAAATTTGGATAGTAATTAAAGCATACTTAGAGGCATCATTCACAATTTTTTGCAATTTTTGTAATAATAAATAACTATGTGCGAATTTCAGAGCTTAAATGGGCAAAATATCCTTGATTTTCAATCTTTGATTTTTAATAAACACTCTGATGCTCACAAAAATACAATTAAATGAGCAACAAGGTAAAGATTTAATTGCTCTACAAAATGCTAATTTTTATTGAATAAAATGATGCAAAATGATTGTCCAAATAACCACGCAAAGTCAAGGGTGTAAGTGCAATACTGAAAATGAAATAAACAAATTAAAATGCAAACAGGGATGCTTTTGCAATAACAAAAATCTAAAAGGATGTAAATGCAATTCTGACAATATAAAAATAAAACAAAAGGGCCTTCTCTTCTTTAGCTAGGGTACACGACAGGGAGTTGGAAGGGGCGGCAGCACCGCGCAAAGGGCGGTGGCGGCAGCCACCGACGGCGTTGGGCGGACGGCGGTTGGCGCGAGGGGGCTGCTGGATGGCGGCGCGGATGAAAGCGCGTGATGGCGTCGAGCGGCGCGGTGCACCTGGGCGGCGCGAGGTGCGGGTTGGAGGGCGGCACGCGGCGTGAGGCGCGGGTCGGCAGGATCTCGAGGACGGTGGGCAGCGCGGGCGGCACGTGGAGCGGACCGACTGGGGGCGGTGCACCTGAGGTGCTGCTCCAGGAAGGACGGCGGGGCTGAACAGAGGCGGCGGCCTGGAGGGTTGACAGCGGTCGCGCGCAGCGTCGATGAGGCGGGCGATGGAAGGAGGCTGTGTGCGGGAACACGTGCGGTGGCTGGGGGCGGTGGAGGCCGCGCGAGCAGCATGGCGAGGCGCGCTCACACCGGCGCCGCTGGTGGATGGAACGCGGACGGGCAGGAGGTGCGGCTTGGCCGCGGAGATCGTTGGTCGGCCGTGAAGCGCGGCCGCGCTGGCCGCGGGAGTGGCCTGGAGATTGAGCCGTGGAGGGTGTCCGCGGCAGGAACCTGTTCTCCAATTTTTTATTTTTTTTGTATTTTGATTTGCAAATTTTTTTTGTATTTTCTTTAACAGGGGATAAAAATATGTGTAGAGATGAAATGAGGGTGATAGTAATGGTGGTGGTATATGATGATGGTGTGTGAAAATATTTTGGTGATGTGATGGTGATCAATAAGAAGAAAATTTTGTTAGATAAAAAAAATTGACAAAGAAAAGTTGAGGGATACTTACCTGTGGTCGCCGAAGGTGGAGCCGTGTCGTGCGGCTTCCGTCGTGGCCTCGAGGAGATGGCGGTCTCCGAAGCTTGGCAGCGGTTTTGGAGAAGCTGCTGCTACGTGGCGGTGGTCCACGGATCTCACCTAAGCCTTGTCGTCGCTCGACCTACTGCGCCAAAGTTGTCACCAATGACACATCAAAGGGGGCTCGGGGCTCTCTTTCTCTCAAGAACGGTGGATGATCAGAAATGGATGAGGTGATGAGAATATAAAGAGGAGGAGGGAGTTAGAAAATAGGTGGAGAAAGTGGAGTAGTGGGAAGTTATTGGTGACTTGGAGTGGGGATTAAGAAAAGAAGAGGTAAAAGGGGCATAAATAATGTAATAATAATATAAAATAAGTAGGCTACTAAAAATAACAATAATTAAAATAATAATAATAAAATAAAAAAATCTGAAAATAATAAAAAATAAATCCGAAAATCAGAAATTGGAGTGAGATGTGGCGGCTCCATGAGCTGTCACATGTCGCTCCCAGAAAATTCAAAGATTAAATGTAAAAAAATCAAAAATAAATAACAAAAGGGATTAAATCAAAAAGTGGTCAACACGAAAGTTGCTCGTCTCTACGAGATCTACAACTTTTGTGAAGGGTCAAAAATCAAAGGAAATCATCTGTACAAAAATGTATTTTTGGGTGGTACCTTATAGATATAAAATACCGCATTTTATTTTTTGTATTTTTTGTCATTTTTAAGGAGAGAAAAATCAAAATAAAAATCGAGAAAATATGAAAAGAATATTTACAATTTAATCTAATTTTTTAGATTTTTGATAATGAAGAAAATAAAACGATAAAATACCGGGGTAAAACGGTCATTTTGTACAATATACAAAAGGGGCCCAAAACCCAAGTTTTGCATACGAACTCCGATTTTAATGAAATTGGTCTTGTTTCGAAGGTCTCTGAATGTATATTACTTTAAAAGAGAGTAGACCTAATTCGGAGGTTGTATGAGAGAGATATGTACGTTTTAAGGTCTAAGGTCTTCAACTTGGATTGGGATTTTATTGGTCAATTTTGCAAGTTAGTATTTTTTATATTTTCTTTACTTAGTGTTAGTAATATATACAGAATAGAGTTGGTTTTATTGAATTTGGAGTTAGTATAAAATATATACAAATAGGGTATTTTAGTTAATATACAGGTGAATATTTACAAGTGAAATTGGCTTCTTATTTTATGCAAATATGAATGCTAAAATGCAAATGTTATCAATGCATGCATGAATGCTAATTATGCAATATAAGTAGAAATATGCCTCTAATTATTCGGGAACAAAGCTCTATTTTCAACTTTTAGAGTGATGAATCACAGATTCATCAACCCCCTATACTTAAATCTTGCCCGTCCCCGAGCAACTAAAATGAAATGCAAGAGTGAAATGATTTTGGGTTCCATACCAAGGTCATGAACAAAAGTTGAAAATGGAGCTTAACTCGACCTTTGGATTAATTGTGTGGCGGAACCTTATTGGGATCTGAACTTAAGACCTAACAGACTTCAAGTTCCACAAGTCTTCTATTCAAGACGCCTCAACAGTCAGGTCAGAACAAATCCTCAAACGCAAAATTCTGATGACTATGATTCTTACTTGTACTATGTAAGTGAAATGTAACTCTCCACATCAGAAATGGCTCAGAACCAGCCTCCTCTAACAAGGTAACTCAAAAAACCCGGTCCAGCAACTCTTTCCTCGAGGAGCGGGGTATTCCCTTCTAAGTTCAAGTGCGACCGGCTCAAGAGGAGGGGGTGGAGAAAGAATGGACGGTAGCCAGTGTAGCTACCTATCCCGGGATGCCTGACCAGTGTAGCCAAGTCATCCAGCTGCAGACTTCTTGCTAATATACATACTCCGACAGGCAATATACATATTTTTTTGGCCTGTCTATTTTTTTGGAGTTCTTGCATTTTTTCTTTTTCTTTTTCTTTTTTTTCCTTTTTTTCTTTTTTTTGGAATTATATACAAGGTGCAACATGTACATCAGGAGTTTTTCCTCTTGAGCCAGTAGACTATCCCTCTTTTGAAGCATTATTGCAACCCACAGCGTCATGTCCTTAGACTTCAACACCACCAGACTAGGTTGAGATGCACTACCCTCCCTAGAGGAGGACAGATGTTTCCACCCGTGTGCTACTCCAAGCGAAAGGATTCTACCTCCTCACCACCTCATCAATGAAGAGTTACGTGCATAGTGCTTGTCCAAGTTAGGTCACTGTCTAAAAGAATCATGCGTGTGCACGAGATATTCTACTTAGACTAATCAAGATGACATGTGAACATAGACTTGCGGACTCAAAGAATTAAGTCACTTGACCTGAGAAATCTTAACTCTAGTTCCTATAAGGTTCCTCTGAAATTAGGTGGATTAAGGTCAAATCGAGTCCATCCTCAATATCTACTCATGACTTGGTTCAGAACCCACTAGCTTTTCACCTTGCATATGCAAGATATGCAGACGAGAGGTGCAGATGACATGCTATGAATGCAAGATTTTTTTTTAAATGCAAGGATGATATACAAGAGTAAATAAGAAGCCTTATTTTCAACACAAATTTTTTTTGGTATAAGTATACAACAATTTGTATTATTTACATCAAGCTTTTTGTTTATACATAATATACATAGTATACAAGTTTTTTTCGGTATACATCCTATTTTACAACAAATTTTACAAAAGTGTGTTTTACAAGAATTTTACATTTTTTATACAAGTATTATAGTACAACATTATACAAAATTGTTTTTCAATTTTTACCCACCCCATAATTATTGCATAATATATACAAAAACACGCGAAAATATGTGAAAGTACGAGCTATGGGTGAAGTATATATGTAATATATACACGCCCCCTATACTTAGCGTGTGCTATATCCTCAGAGCACGAAAAAGCGTCGAAAAAGACATAGCTCGGACTAAGCGTAGGAGAGCTAAAAGTACAAAATGTATAGAAGTCGCTCCGCCTCCCTATACTTAGGCTCCGGTAGCCTAAGTGTAGAAGAAGATCAAAAAATGGGGCGGACGAGGGCAAGAGGGGAAATGGATGAATATATACAAAGCGGGCACCGGTCCCCCCTATACTTAGGCTCTGATCAGCCTAAGTATAGGACAGGAGTGAGTATGAGGACCGATGTGATCTGGAGGATGTACAATGAATGGATGCGGGTCACTCTCCCCCTATACTTAGGATCTGATTATTTTAAGTATAGTCATAAAATGAAATGAGATGAGCCGGGGCGAGTGATTCGGATCACTGGGGAGGGAGGGAGAGAAAGTATATACAAGAAAGAGTGAGAATATACAAGGATTAAGAAGGTTTGTGACGAACCTTCTTGCGGACGCGAGGAGGTGGATAATATACATATGTGTCGCTGTCGGAATCATCCTCAGATGAATAATAGTGAGGTGTAGGGATCGTCCAACGAGGGTCGACACACGGCTGCTTGCTTAGATAAGGCTTGAGAACAGCCGAACTGAGCTCACTCATATAAATTACCTTGTCCGGGCCAGATGAGGACTCCTCAGAAAAATCCTTCTCCGGTGTGTTGAAGGAAACTTTCTTAGTCGGTTTTCTAGAACCTGAATCATTGAGAGGGAGATGAGAGAGACGTGCCTTGAGAGGTTCGGGGGAACTCCTCTAGGAATCAATTCTCGACTTCCTCTCACTAAATAGCCGACTAGAAGAGGGAGCAACCGTGTTTTTATGTGGAGTCAATTTAATCTTGGTTGCTTCCTTTGAAGGTCCGGGACGTGGTGTGGTGTCGACCATGGGTTCCTCATCAGACGAGTCACCGTATAGATTATAATATTCCTGAAGGGTCAGCACATGTCTCGGGAAGGTGCTAGTGGTCTCAGTTGGCTTGGCATTATTGGCCTCTTGTGTCGGATCATCAAAATGGTCAAGGCAATCAACAAAGGTCATGTTCGACTTAATAGTAACCTCTGGTCGTGAGTCCTCCTTAGAAGCTGTCATGGTGGCGGTGCAAGCAGTTGATGAAGTGGAGGTGTGGGGAGTCTCAGAACCAACGGTCGTCCAGGCAGTCGGTCTCTCAGGTGTAGTAGAGAGGTGAGACACATCTACCTCTCGATGGTCACGACTGTCAGCGGATGTGCGGGTTACCTTAGAGTAAAGTGTATCAAAGAATGGGTGAGGTCGGAGTGCTCCCAATGCTGAGAAATCGATCTCCCGAGTCTCGCAATCTATAGACGCTTTAGCTGAGCTTAAGAACGGCTTCCCGAGAATAATCGGAGACTGGGAAAACTCTCATCGGTGCTCGATGTCAATGATTGTGAAGTCCACCTGGAGTAGAGTACCTTGGAAAGTAACGATGACTGAAATATTTCCTCTAGACCGTTTGATGGATCGATCAGCCAGTTGAACGATCTCTCTCGACTTTCTGATTGACCTGAGTTTGAGCTTGTCAAACACAGAGGTCGGGAGGATATTTATTGGAGAGTCATCATCGATTCTTGCATGGGTAAAGATAGTGTCTTTGATTTCACATTCAACCCTAGGCAACCGCTTCACTCTGTGGCTCTTGGTCTTTCGTCCCATCACCAAGGAAGTGGCCATAGACACTATGTGTCTCTCAGTCCTTGTTCTCTTCTTACCCGACCTCTTGGGCATCGATTTACTCTTTACAAATCTCTTGAGGTCGGGGAAGTGATTTATGGCCTTTATTAAGGGAAGTTTAAAGATCAATTCCTCATCAAGTGCTTCCCTTAGGATGGAATCCAATTTTTTTAAATTATTATCATTTTCAATTTTTATGTGAATTTTTTATTTTTCAATTTTTTTGGTGTTTTTGATGGATGAATGATTAGACTCTGGATTGGAGGGCAAGTGGTTAGTAAAAGAGGGAGATAGAATGGACTCCAGCTGTACAGACGGTGTGGGTTCCCTGATGTTTGCTTTGTTTTCAACCTCAAAAATACTCATGTCTTTTCTCACTTTTATACCTAGGCTGACAGAAATTGAGTGTAATATTCCCATGACATCTCTCAACTCGTTACCAAATGATTCATTTTTCTTAATAAGTCTAGAGATATCATCCTCCACAAAATTCTCATGACAAATCATGGGAGAGTTCTGCTCAAGTGGAGGGTACTGCTGAGACTTTGGGTGCTCATACTCAGCATACCTAGAATCTGGCATGTAATGCTGGGTCGAGTATGGACCATCTAGATGGCAAATATTGGTCGAAGCCTCGTATGATGAAACGGGGACTGATAAGTCTAGCTCATGAGTCCAATCTTGTGAATGCATAGGCTCTCCAAATGAAGGCTGGTTAATGGAAGCTTGATCACTAAAGTCAATCAAGTCTGAGAAATCATGATGTACATGCCTCTCTATTCGGGCTGTTCGAGCGACCATGTTATACCCTAAGTTCAAGTCGGGATGTGTATATGTGAGTTGTGGTATGGTCCCTCCTTGAGGTGAAAATGAAGTATGTGGGAGCATATAATTTTGCCAATCATCTGTCTCAGCAGTGGCTTGCTCTTCATTTGGTTCTTTGATTCCTGCAAGCTCTCGAGAGTAAGGACAGTCAGCCCAAGGTGGAAGTGGATCCGGAGTGTTAGAATATGGAGTAGGTGAGAAATGCGAAGAAGTGGAGAAATCAGTCGAAGTTCTGACTTCATAATCGGGGTTGAGGTAGGACCGACCACGGGTAAGGGTCTCCCGTGGATGGCAGAGGATACATGGAAGAAGGAGAAGGTGAAGATGAACGGTATATGGTTGAGGAGGGATGACTAGAGGTCACAGGGTATGGGGACCAATATCCCGACATCTTGAAGAGGAAATGTATGTAGGTTGAGGTAGAAAATGCGTAATTACGCAGGATAACACACAAGTACAGACACGAAGACAAACACAAGAGCAAACCCTAAATTCACACTCAACACGGTGAAGGACCCGAAATCGAGTCCAATTAATCTTGTCAATTTTAAGTGTGATTTTTCAAGCAAGATAGCAAGGAGTTACGCGGCCTATAGGGAAGTCGGCTCAGAGCCGGATGCGTCTTCCCTGTTTAACCTGTCGCCTAAGATACCGCCGGTCCTTCCTTTCTTCGCTCCTATCCGGAGTTGGGGACTCAAAGACGTGCCCCTATCTACCAGCAAGCAGGCGGAGGCTGACAAAGCTAGGCCTTGTCGCAAAGTACCGCTGGTTCGCCCCTATCTACCCGCGAACAGGCGGAGGCTACTTGGTACTGGTCAATGAGCTAAAAGTATCCAACTCATGATATTTGCTAGGATCAGTTGGCCCGTGATATGGAAGGCGGGGATTTGGGCTCTGCCTTAAGGTGTTCACACACACTCAAGTACCCTCACTCAGCCTGAAAACAAGATCGGGGTTACTCTCCCGCAAACAAGGGTTAATTTTAGTCAATTTTTTGGTCCAATTCAATTAGCAGTCCCGATTTTAAAGATTAGTTGTCACTGATATTAATCCACACAAGCAATCACGTCTACCGTGCAGTCCCAATTCCTTTATCCTAGGTTAGAAAACCGAGAGAGAGAATCGGAAAAAGTCGATGCAATCGAGAAAACGATGATGAATGCTTGAGTAAGAAGACTTACAGTTCTTCCAGCTCTCTTCAATGCGGGATGCAGTACTGAATTGAAATTTTATACTAAATGAATGCAGACGATGAAAAGTCGCTCCTAGACAAGCAGCTCTATTAGCGAGTGAAGAACAAGTTCAATTTGACTAGTTCTGTGGTCTAAGTGCGTCTTTTAAGTGTATGTGTGGTCCTAAGAATTACGAGTACAAGCAATTCCTAGAGTGGCTCGAGGAGCCTCTAGTGCAAGCCTAAGTTACAATTCAAACCACACAGCACACGGGGACACGGTTCCACTATCTTTACACGCGCGAGAACCCAAACGGGAACCGCTGTAAATGCAGACACTTTTTTTTGTTTTTAAAGTTACAAAAATCTTTTTGACGTCCAACAGCCGACTTGATCCAAGAATCGTCGGCCTCCGATGCACTTCGAGATGCGTCGACTTCAAGAAAGTTGCTCCAAGTCCACCGGACCCTCGTATAAAAAGATGCAAAATGTCAGAGAGAGATATCAAAATATATACAGAAATGATCAGAAAATAATTGTGGAAAAAATGGATAATTACAATGTGGCTCGGGGGTCAGACTATCTGAGTGAATGGAAAGCTTAAATCTAACTTTTCTAAAGTGATCCTAAGTCGTTTACCTCCCCGGCAACGACGTCATTTGACGGACACAGATGACATACCCCTTAATGTTGTCTAATAGACGAGTGCGTTGCAGTCGGATAGATCCGCGTCG
This sequence comes from Ottelia alismoides, assembly GCA_037367405.1. Lineage (NCBI taxonomy): Eukaryota > Viridiplantae > Streptophyta > Magnoliopsida > Alismatales > Hydrocharitaceae > Ottelia > Ottelia alismoides. Next base: position 150,503 of record JAZKJV010011255.1, read on the forward strand.
ATCAAAAATAACTGCACAAATCGAATAATTAACGAATGAATCTAATGCGCGGTTTTATGTTTGTTTAGCCTGGGCAAGCCCCAGGGTCGACTCAAGGAGGCAAAGGAACAACTCGGGATCAAGTTAGATGGATTAGATTACGGTTTTCCAAGTGGAATTTTTTTTGGTATTTTTTTTATGCAATAAAAATGACAAATGCAGAATATGAATGAACTAGGTTATTAAGAAAGTTAACAACTTAGCCAAATTTAATTTTAATATGAAATTAATCCAAAATGATAAAATTGTATTTTTTCTGTAAACCTAATTCAATGATTATGCAAAATAGATTTTTTTAGATTTTTTGGGTTTAAAATGCACAAATGAAAAATGCAAACTTTTTTGGGATTTTTATGCAAATTTTTCGTGCAAATGATATGCAAAAATTATGAAAAAGTTAGTGAAAGTTAAACATGATGAAATGAAGCTACACTAATATTTTTGGAATTTTTCTGACATCTATGATTTTTTTATGAATATTTTACTGAGAACAGAGTGACTGCGAGTATTTAATCCCTAATAAATCCACGAAATCAAATTACTCAAATATTGATTTATCTCAGATAGATATTATAACAAGGAATCCAGGAGACTTGAAATTTCTCAAAAATACTATTAGTGTATTTAAATAAAAATCATTTACATAAATCACTCGATAATTTATTTTATGCACAAGACAACTCCTAATTGGACGAAATTTGGATAGTAATTAAAGCACACTTAGAGGCATCATTCACAATTTTTCACAATTTTTGGAATAATAGATAACTATGTGTGAATTTCAGAGCTTAAATGGACAAAATATCCTTGATTTTCAATCTTTGATTTTTAATAAACACTCTGATGCTCACAAAAAGACAATTAAATGAGCACAAAGTAAAGATTTATTGCTCTACAAAATGCTAATTTTTATTGAATAAAATGATGCAAAATGATTGTCCAAATAATCACGCAAAGTCAGGGGTGTAAGTGTAATACTGAAAATGAAATAAACAAATTAAAATGTAAACAGGGATGCTTTTACAATAACAAAAATCTAAAAGGATGTAAATGCAATTCTGACAATATAAAAATAAAACAAAAGGACCTTCTCTTCTTTAGCTAGGGCACATGACAGGGGAGTTGGAAGGGGCGGTGGCGGCGGCCACCGACGGCATTGGGAGGACGGCAGTTGGCGCGAGGGGGCTGCTGGATGGCGGTGCGGCTGAAAGCGCGCGATGGCGTCGAGCGGCGCGAGGTGCGGGTTGGAGGGCGGCACACGGCGTGAGGCGCGGGTCGGCAGGATCTCGAGGACGGTGGGCGGCGCGGGCGGCGTGTGGGGCAGACCGGCTGGGGGCGGCGCACCTAAGGTGCTGCTCCAGGAAGGACGGCGGGGCTGAACAGAGGCGGCAGCCTGGAGGGTTGACAGCGTCCGCGTGCAGCGTCGATGAGGCGGGCAGCGGAAGAAGGCTGTGCGCGGGAACACGCACGATGGCTGCGGGCGGCGGAGGCCGCGAGAGCAACACGGCAAGACGCGCTCACACCGGCGTCGCTGAGGGATGGAACGCGGACGGGCAGGAGGTGCGGCTTGGCCGCGGAGATCGTCGGTCAGCCGTGAAGCGCGGCCGCGCTGGCTGCGGGAGTGGCCTGGAGATTGAGCCGTGGAGGGTGTCCACGGCAGGAACCTGTTCTCCAATTTTTTTTTGTATTTTGATTTGCAAATTTTTTTTGTATTTTCTTTAACAGGGGATAAAAATATGTGTAGAGATGAAATGAGGGTGATTGTGATGGTGGTGGTATATGATGATGGTGTGTGAAAATATTTTGGTGATGTGATGGTGATCAACAACAAGAAAATTTTCTTAGATAAAAAAATTGACAAAGAAAAGTTGAGGGATACTTACCTGTGGTCGCCGAAGGTGGAGCCGTGTTGTGCGGCTTCCGTCGTGGCCTCGAGGAGATGGCGGTCTCCGAAGCCTGGCAGTGGTTTTGGAGAAGCTGCTGCTACGTGGCGGTGCTCTACGGATCTCACCTAAGCCTTGTCGTCGCTCGAGCTACTGCGCCAAAGCTATCACCAATGACACATCAAAGGGGGCTCGGGGCTCTCTTTCTCTCAAGAACGGTGGATGATCAGAAATGGAGGAGGTGATGAGAATATAAAGAGGAGGAGGGAGTTAGAAAATATGTGGAGAAAGTGGAGTAGTGGGAAGTTATTGGTGACTTTGAGTGGGGATTAAGAAAAGAAGAGGTAAAAGGGGGATAAATAATATAATAATAATAATATAAAATAAGTAGGCTACTAAAAATAAGAATAATTAAAATAATAATAAAATAATAAAATTTGAAAATAATAAAAAATAAATCCGAAAATCAAAAATTGGAGTGACATGTGGCGGCTCCAGGAGCTGTCACATGTCGCTCCCAAGAAATTCAAAGATTAAATGTAAAAAAAATCAAAAATAAATAACAAAAGGGATTAAATCAAAAAGTGGTCAACACAAAAGTTGCTCGTCTCGACGAGATCTACAACTTTCGTGAAGGGTCAAAAATCAAAGGAAATCATCTGAACAAAAATGTATTTTTGGGTGGTACCTTATAGATATAAAATACCGCATTTTATTTTTTGTATTTTTTTGTCATTTTTAAGGAGAGAAAATTCAAAATAAAAATCGAGAAAATATGAAAAGAATATTTACAACTTAATTTATTTTTTTTAGATTTTTAATAATGAAGAAAATAAAAAGATAAAATACAGGGGTAAAACGGACATTTTGTACAATATACAAAAGGGGCCCAAAACCCAAGTTTTGCATACGAACTCCGATTTTAATGAAATTGGTCTTGTTTCGAAGATCTCTGAATGTATATTACTTTAAAAGAGAGGAGACCTAATTCGGAGGTTGTATGAGAGAGATATGTACGTTTTAAGGTCTAAGGTCTTCAACTTGGATTGGGATTTTATTGGTCAATTTTGCAAGTTAGTATTTTTTATATTTTTCTTTACTTAGTGTTAGTAATATATACAGAATAGAGTTGGTTTTATTGAATTTGGAGTTAGTATAAAATATATACAAATAGGGTATTTTAGTTAATATACAGGTGAATATTTACAAGTGAAATTGGCTTCTTATTTTATGCAAATATGAATGCTAAAATGCAAATGTTATCAATGCATGCATGAATGCTAATTATGCAATATAAGTAGAAATATGCCTCTAATTACTCAGGAACAAAGCTCTATTTTCAACTTTTAGAGTGATGAATCACAGATTCATTACCTGGTCACAATACCAGGCTAATCTAATAGCCAGGGCCACTATTGAGCTTGTTTGATTTTTATTCTGTTTTAGTGGTCTCATCCCTATTTTCTTGCTGAGTTGATTTATCTCTCGATCCGGGTCGCAATGACCCTTTGAGTGATTATTTTATCCCAGATTGATTGAGGTTTTTCGTGCTCATCAGTAAACCATGGTTTATCCCTTAATCGGTACGCGCATGCGTGCGTGCGTGCGTACGCGTGTGCGTGGGCGTACATGCACGTGCGTGTGTGCGTGCGTGTGTGTCGGTGTGTGTGTGTGTGTGTGTGTGTGTGTGTGTGTGTGTGTGTGTGTGTGTGTGTGTGTGTGTACGTGTGTGTGTGTGTGTGCGTGCGTGCGTGCGCGTGTGCGTGCGCATGCGCGGGTGCGTGTGTGTGTGCACGTGCACGTGCACGCGTGCACGCGTGCGTGTGCGTACGTATGTGTGTGCGTGCATGCGTGTGCGCACGCGCGCGCGTGTGTATGGGGGGGTGTGGGTGTGGGTACGTGTGTGGGTGCATGTGTGCGTACGTGCGTGCGTACGCATGTGTGTGTATGTGAATCGTGGAAGCAAACACGCAGAAACACGATCAAACAAGCAAGATGCAGACACACAGATTACAAGGTTCGCACGTAGATTGACTACGTCCTTTGACAGTGGCGGTCGATTTCACTATATGGAGTAAAAGATAATACATAGGGTACTAAGAAGGTACAGATATGGGATGAGAAACATGATCAGAATGAGGATTGTAGTATATGTAGGCACTAAAGCCCCTTTTATACTACAACAGAAGAATACCATCTGTATTCAGCAATCGATCCCAACAACTCTCAACCAATCAGAAAGCAGGATATAGATCAGAAACACGCAGAAATACGATCAAACAAGCAAGATGTTGACACACATATTACAAGGTTCACCCGTAAATGGACTACGTCCTTTGACAGCGGCGGTCGGTTTCACTATATGGAGTAAAAGATAATACATAAGGTACTAAGAAGGTACAGATATGGGATGAGAAACATGATCAGAATGAGGATTGTAGTATCTGGTGGCACTAAAGCCCCTTTTATACTACAACAGAAGAATACCATCTGTATCCAACAATCGATCCCAACAACTCTTAACCAATCAGAAAGCAGGATATAGATCAGACATGTCAGTAATCCTTACCCAACATCACTCAGCCAATCAGAAGGTAAGATACATATCAAATATGTCAGCAATCCTAAACCAACAGCTCTCAGCCAATTAGAAGGCAGGACACTAATGAATCCACGATTCATCACCTTTATTCTTTTATTTTAGCTTTGTTTCCTTTGTCAGATACCTATAAATACCCTCTAATTTTATTAAATTACCATTATGCATGTATTTATTAAATATGCATTTTTAACACTTTTTATACTCAAATAAAAGAATAAAGAAGAAAAGGAAAGGAAAAGAAAAACAAAGAATGCATTTATGAAATAAATGCAGACTGACCCGATCCCTGAGAGAAGGTCAAGACTTGCCTAATCGACCAGGAATAAAGTAGGGAGAGATAGGGTATTTAATCCAAAAATAATTTATACATTTATTCCTTGTATATTTGTAAAAAACTTACGCTATTTTATTTATATATAAAATAATCTCAAAATAAATATTTTTCTAAACAAAAGTTGTAAATAAAAATGTTTTATAAATGATAAAAATAATGGTAAAATAAAATAATGTACAGATTGCAAATAATCACATTCAGAAAACCCATAAAGATATAATTGAAAGACCAATTCCAGCTCCATACGAACTCAAATTGAATCAAACTCACTTCCATTGTACTCTAAATTAAATTCTCTTTCAAATGGTTATGGTTTCATAATTTTTGGAATTACGGTTGAAAAGTCAATTTTCTGAGGTGGTTTGTGTAATTTTACCACTTACTTATTGTATATATGTATTCCTATTTATTTTTTATACATAATGTACATATATGTAAATTTTATTTTCATTATTAAAAATAAAATTAAAAAATAAAATTTAAAAAATATATTATTTAAAAATAATTTCCTTATTTTTACAAGTGTATATTGTATTATATGTATATAATACTCGTGTACAACTAATTTCCTTACATAAAAATCCTCAGAAAATTAATATCTAACATTGATTAAATTAAATTAATATATTTATGAAATTGAATTTATTTATTTATTTGATTTGATTTGAAAACCTACCTTGTATATAAGATTTATTTTTATGTCTTAAATAACCACCATTAAAGTGGCTAATTAATTTTTATAAATCAATTATTTTCGTTATTTTATTTAATTTTGAATTTCATTTTTAATTAATTTATTTATTTTTGATGTATTTAGTTAATCAATAAAAACATTCCTTGTTTGTACATGCTTTCCTTTTCGATTTCCCTTCCCTTTTTATTGGGCCCCTCCTCCCTCATTTGCTCTTGATCAATCTTTGGTCGAGAGGAGCTCGATGTCCAAGAGCTTCTCATCGTAGAAGGGTACCCAGCCTCAGAACCGGTCGGTGACAGCGAGTTGGTATTCGTCAAGGCCATCATGGGGTGTCCAATCCTGAGATGACATCCAATTTTATTTTCTGTCATTTTTCTACATAAATATTAGATTTAATTTGTGCTTCGATTCAAGATTAAAATTTAGATCTTTGTCTATAAATTCTCCATCCCGATTGATCCGTCCCTGATTTGATTTCACATCCATTTCCCCAATCTCATCGATCCACATTCTATCTCACACAATCTTCCATCTCCGGTCACGCACGGTGATCGAAGATTTGGGTCCATCTTCCATATTGCACGATCCGCATCCGTTCATGCATCCTATGTTATCTATAAATAAAAAAATTTATTATATCTATATTTTTCTTTAACATCTGTTTTACAGAATAAAAAATAAAAATATAAAAACTTTAATATTAACATTTTGTTTTATAGGACAAATTAAAAAAATATATATAATTTTTTTATATTTTAAACAGTTTTTATTTATAAAAAAATAATATATATATATATACCAAAAAAATCAACCGACGCAAGCCTACGGCCTGTTGTTCACCACGCTGACCACTCCGGCCATGTTCATCACCGGTCAACCTCCTCCGCCCAGCGGCCACATCTGGGAGCCTCCAGCGGCTCCGAGCAGCGTCGCGTCGTCCTCCGTCAGGCCCTTCGTGGACGCCTAGGGGGCCACCTCAACCGGCCCTCCGCGACGCCTCCGCTGATGTTCCAGCACTGCCGCCCAAGCAACGCGGCTCCGTCGCCTCCATCTTCCCACCCCCCTACTCCTACCCCAACTATCGAATACTCTAGCGGTGATCCAACACGCGTCGCCTCATACTACGGAACCCATTGCTCGTAAAACCACCCATGCAGCTCTACCGCCTCCACGCAAAGTTCGCCTCCATCTATCATCCATGCCACTGCTCAGACGCGCGAGCCATCGCACCCTCCTCCGCTCTGGAGCCCCGCGCGACCGACCACCAGAGCACCACCTTAACTGCCACTGCAGTACCCGAATGAAAAAAAGCAAGGGGCGACGGCCCTGCCCCTTTGTGCCCCATAACCAAGAACAGGAAATAGTAACCCTAGGCCTATTATCTTTTTCATGCTAGCTTAACGAATTGGTAAAATTACAACAACACCTTGGGTATTTTTAATAATTGCAAATCAGCTCCTACAAGAGCCATGCATGTGTAGAGCATGCTTCCATCTAGGTAAATTGCAATTTTTACCCCTATTTTATTTTCTGTTATATTTCATGCAAGAACTTGAATTATTCACATTTCTATCACAGGTATCTAGACTTTATTTTCTTGTGCTTTTCTGATTGAAATAATTATTGGCTTTGTTCAAGAAATTCTCAGAAAATTATGCCATGCTCTTGTTTACGTATTCTATCTTATATAAAATTTTAACGCATTTTAACTTTGTTTAATATTATTAAAATCAAAAATAATGTCATTTTCTCTGTTTGAACTTTGGAAAATCTTAAAAATTTTAATATTGCTCTAAAAAGTCCAAAAAAATTAGATTAGGTGCATTTTATTATCTTTTAATTTCTGTCCACTTTTCACGTATTAGCTATTTATAAAACTTCAAAAAATGTAAAATACTAAAAATCTTAGAAAAAATGTAGAAAATTCTAGAAAAATTGAAAAATAGTGATTTTAGATCCTGTATGTAGATAATCTAGAATATTTTTGTATAAAAATTATTGCTAGGAGTTTTGAGCATTAAAATATTTTTAAGTTACAAATTACTCCAGGTTGTGCACTGTTTATTATTTTCGACACTATTTGATTTTTATAAAATCATAAAAATATCAGAAAAACTTGAAAAAATACCAAAAACATTAAAAAGATTTAAAACACAAAATTATTTTCTTTAAAAATTTTTGAGTATTTTTAACTATATTGAAAATACAAAAAGACTGTGGTGTGTGTGTATTTCTTCTCTTGTGTATATTGTTCCTTATTGAAAATAGAAAAAATTTGAAAAATCAAAAACCACTAAAAAATTCTCATGTTTGAAATTTGACTACTCAATTTTTCAATCGTGCTCCGTGTGTTCGACCCTGATCGTTATACTAGATAAATTAAATAGCGAAGATCGTTTACATTCAATTGATTGATTTTCTCTTAAGTCGTTGTATATATTTTTCCCGTTGACCGAACTGATTAGTTGAGAACAACGATGTTGCATTATCTTTCCATCTTAACCCATCAGATTTTCAGCTCATCAGACACAGATCAGACATGTCAGCAATCCTGACTCAACAGCTCTCAGCCAATCAGAAGTCAAGATACAGATAAACCACATCAGAAACCCAAGTGGTTAGGATTCAAATCACATTAACAATCTTCATCTTGAAATGAATCCTCATATAGCAGAATGAACCACTACTATACTCTACCATGAGTTGAATTCTCCGCTTGCAGAATTAGCCACTGCTAGACTCCACCAGGGTTGAATTCTAATATAGAAGAATTAACCACTACTATACTTCACCACTTGAAATTCAGATAGTAGGAATCAAGGAATTATAAACAATATCCACCTTGAATTTTCTCCTTGGAGAAGAGTTGTCGAGCTTCACCTTGTCGTCGCCAGCCCCTTTTGGGGCTACTGCCAACTATCGACATTGAGCAAGTCCAAACGACGCTTGAACTTACTCCCAGGAACTGTAGACCCTTGCAAGACATATAAGATCTTCTGCCTGTTACCCTTGATGATGACAACCTCAGCTTTGCCAACATGCATGACTCCACCTTCAACGTTGTACATATATCCTTTAGAGTCCAAGACTCCAAGGGATATCAGGTTCTTCCTCATATCAGGAATATGGTGTACTTCTGTCACAGTCCTCACGACTCCATCAATAATATATTTAAGCAATCTTCATTGGAAGTCGTATGGTAAGAACAGCCTGAATCAAGAATATGGTGTACTTCTATCACATTTTCATAGGTGTGGAACCAATCTTCATTGGGAGTCATATGGTAAGAACAACCTGAATCAAGAATCCATGTGCTACATGTCGTCTTCTGATATGTGACAGTGAGAACGAAATCATCTTCTGAATCTCTACCACATTGAGCCACTACAACGATTGTGGCCTTCGTTGGGCAGTCTTTCTTCCAATGTCCAGGTTCCTTGCAGCAATTGCATATGTCTCTAGCACTGTAATTCTTCAACTTGGACGTCTGCTTTCCATTATTTGTGTAGTAAAAACCGACATGACTCTTCTCATGAGTCATAACCAAATCTACAGTGTAGAGTCTTGCATCCCAATAGTCATACGTCAAAGTTCACGCGTATGCAGACTTGCGTGAAGTTCCTCTAAGATTATGGATTCTCTTCCCACAATTAATGATTGAACAAAATTCTCAAATGATAATGGAAGAAAAAACAATAAAATCAAGGCAGTATCCTCTTCTTCAATCTTAACATCTACATTTCTTAAATCCATCAATAATATATTTAAGCAATCTAGATGTTCTTTAAGAAATGTACCTTCATACATGCGGAGAGAGAACAGATGTTGCTTCAAGATCAACTTATTGGTCAGATACTTCGTAATGTATAGACTTTTGAGTCTCAACCACAGACCGATCACAAAATCCTCATCGATAAACTCCACGATATTATTGTCCATCAAACATTAGACAATCTGAAGATTGAGAAGTTCACGGGGAGGTATGGATTCAGTCTATGGAAGATCAAGATGCACGCCCTTCTAAAGCAATAAAGCATATATGGAAAAATGGGTTGCCCCTTAAGGGGAGCTAACTTGATTCTCCCCACCCTATTTTTCTCACTTTTTAATTTTTTTTTAAAAAAAATGAATTTGCGAAAATTCATCACTATATCTTTATATTATGTCATTCAAATTTTGTGTGAAACAGATACTCATATGGCCTCCATCTAGACAGTTATTTTTTAATGGTCGCGGAATTGTTGAAATTGACCTGTCATCTTCTGATCTGTGACAGTGAGAACGAAATCATCTTCTGAATATCTTCCACATTGAGCCAATACAGCGATTGCATCCTTCTTTGGGCAGTTTTTCCTTCTAGTGTCCAGGTTCCTTGCAGCAATTGCAGATGTCTCTAGCACTGTAATTCTTCAACTTGGACGTCTGCTTTCCATTCTTTGTGTAGTCAGAACCGACATGACTCTTCTCATGAATCATAACCAAACTTGCAGTGTAGAGTCTTGCATCCCAATAGTCATATGTCGAAGTTCACGCGTACTCAAACTTGCGTGAAGTTCCTCTAAGATTATGGATTCTCTTCCCACAACAAATGATTGAACAAAATTCACAAATGATAATGGAAGAGAAACCAATAAAATCATGGCAGTATCCTCATCTTCAATCTTAACATCTACATTTCTTAAATCCATCAATAATATATTTAAGCGATCTAGATGTCCTTAAAGAGATGTACCTTCATGCATGCGGAGAGAGAACAAACGTTGCTTCAACTTATTGGTCAGAGACTTCGTCATATATAGACTTTCGAGTCTCAACCACAGACCGGTCGTAGAATCCTCATCGACAACCTCCATGATATTCTCTCCACCAAACATTGCACAATCTGAAGATTGAGAAGTTCATGAGGAGGAACGGATTCAGTCTATGGAAGATCAAGATGCGCGCCCTTCTAAAGCAACAAAGCATGTATGGAAAAAATGGAGTTGTCCTTTGGAGGGAGTTAACTTGATTCTCCTACCCTATTTTTCTCACTTTTTTATTTTTTTGAAAAATGAATCTGCGAAAATTCATCACAATATCTCTATATTATGTCATTCAAATTTCGTGCGAAAAAGAGACTCCTACGACTTCATCCAGACAGTCATTTTTTAATGGTCGCAGAATTGTTAAAATTGACATGCCGGCTTTAGGAGAAAATATTATCATATATAATAGCAAGAAATAAATGGTGTAAGCTAGATTTAGAGTTGAGGTAAGGTAGTGTGGCATGGCTTTTGGTGTTGTTGAGATGCTCACGATTCACGTAATGCTTCAGGGATTCAAGCCAACACACCTATGAAGATGCACTATGATAACATGATAGCCATCAATGTTGCCATCGATTTTGTATATCATAATAGCGACAAACATATGGAAATCAAGATGTTTCATTTGATATAAGATTGATATCAAACTTTATCCTCTGTTTTTTTTCAAATCTGAAGATCAACTAGCAGATATTTTCATTGGACACACTTGCATGGTGAAACACGCATGCGGTCGAAAACTCCCCTAAATTGAGGGAAATTGCTGAGAGATGTGATTGGCTAGACAGATTTTGTATGTGGATCATTTTAACCCTTAGACTTGTGAATATTATTCACATCCCACCACTGGTGTGGAAAATAAGAAACGTTGATTTTTCCCTTCCAACAAGGAGGATTCCATGAAAATCCATGTGATTGCTTGCGTGTTCTTCCACACTCCTAACCAGTGAAGGGAGATCAGAAGAATAGATAAAGGAGCTTAGCTTATCGATCTTCCATTTATATGGATGTTGCTGTCTATTTATTTCTTGATAAACCTGTATTCCCTTTCCTTTTAAAAAAGTTATGTACAGTCGTTCATGCGTGAATGCAAAACTTGTATAAGAGCAATTTTTCAAGCTATTCTCCAAGGACAACCCTTTTTTTAGTTATTTTATCATTAATTTTGTCATTCCACAATTAAAGGAAAAGAAGGAATAAACAGAGAACAGCCGTGACTTATCTCACTTGCATAGAACCCCTGTCCCGACAACAAAAAACATCAAAAGAGTAGGTCAATGGTGCAGAATCAAATTTTTCATTAGAATCCAATCTCAGATCAGAAGAAACCACTACAGATTAAACAGATGGGCCATAACAAACACTCATATGCCGCATCATGAAAATGATACGAGCGTGCAGGCACAAACATGAGCCCTGTACAATATTGTGCATTCAAGCGCAGACAGAGACAAGAAATGTTCAAAGCTTGCGTTAAAATTAATGATGACCAGCATTTGAATTCCAAACATACAGTTCAGAAATTTTAATTAAACATGCATACATTATTGTTGTAAATGTCAATGAACTTTTACTTAACAGAGAGTTCAGACTTCAGATATCACATGCCGAAAATCAGGCATGACGGATGGCAATACGGCATATCTAATCAAATATACAAATTAAACATACATAGAAAAATTAGCATCTCCGGCCTTCATGATTTTGATATATCATCATAAAGTTTAATCTTGGACAATGGAAGATGAGACTTCATCAGCTTTAGCAAAATGCCTCTCGGAGATGGTTACTTTGATACGTACCTTAAACATTTGATTCTGTAGGAACTCACATTGACGGGAAGTACCTATTGAGATGTAATGGAAGCGAATAGAATTCCTCGCTCCTTGTATCCCCCTTGAATGTGCGGAACTTCTTCCACCATATGTAGCCTCGGTCTTTCTTTATGCCATCGCCGTGCTTGTTCAAGGTGTTGTCCAAGAAGAATGCAACAAATCCCCCAACAAATGCTTTCGAGGAGAATATCACATTAACAATGTCATTGAACTGCCAAAAGAAACAACGGTTGATAAGGTGATTTCAAAACTGCTGTGCTATTTTTGTTCGTGCGTTAGTTCATTATTTACCCATTTGGAACGGGTGTGCACAGGGCCATAACCCGCGACTGAGGTGTACTCGTTGAAGTACTGAGGGACGGAAAGGCCCATGAAGAAGGAGAAGCCTAAGATGAACTTTGTTCTGAAGCTGTTTAGGTTACAGAACTGGAGGAAACTGAGACCTGCCACACCTGTCGAAAGCATACGCGGAATTATGTTCAAATCCACCAGAAAGTCACATACTGTACATATAGTGGGCATGCAAAAAAGTTTGATGCATACCAACATAGGCAAAGAATATGCAGTATAGAGCTGCAAATATAGGTGGAGGAATGGATGCAAAAACTGCTCCAAATTTCCCTGCAACAAGAAAGAAATTATGATCAGCGGTTCTCGCATGACACCCAACAATATTTCCAATATCTTGCTTCTAGTTAACTAGAATCGGTTTATTTCTTCTCTGAAATGCAATTATTGAACTCTACAGCACATTAAGAAAGCTGACAAGGAGAATTGGGAAGGTGACATCTACGAAACTTTTGAATAACTATTGCAGTTAGCATGACTATAATACAACCGTCAATATTTTCATCACTAGATAAATGATGCATCTTTCAATCCATGAACATATTTAAAAAACTGAATGTTATAATATGAAATGCAATTCACGTTAGGAATTAAGAAATAAAAAATTGCTCTAGCATATTCCCAAACCTGTACCCATTTTGAGAATCTTATGGCAGAGATAGCGACAGAGAATCATTAGATCCCATCCTTGCCTGTGACCAAGGTCACATGATGACATGATCAAATCAGAACAAGACTTTGCAGAGGCAAATGAGGTAAGTCATTTTCGCAGGGATGAAAAACATTAGATAGAGGAAAATAAATTGCATGCACACTATTGGTTGTTCTCGTATTGTCGAAGCCGTTCCATTATGCATCTTCACCATATTGTATGTCAATGATTCAGGTCATGGCAAACCTTAATAATTTACGGTAGTTGTTTGGAAAAAAAGACAATTACTTTTCAAAGTAAGCAGTCACAGCTAGGTAACGAATACAACAATATCAACCAGTTTTGCGCAAATAAAAGTAAATGCCAATAAGCCAGAGATATTTGGTCCACAACAAGTGACCCTCGCATATTACAGCAGGAAACGGAGATTAAATTGCCATGACTTACCGAGAATTGAAAAGAATATCATAAAGGCTGCAGCGATTTGAGCAACCCTTCTGCTGCCAACCTTTGTCAAGGCTAATAGACCAGCATTTTCACTGTTCAAAAACCAGATCAAGAATTCAAAACAACTATACAACAGGTAGTACACTACGTTAGCATCACTTTCCTAGCTTACATGGAGACTGATGATCCATTGGCAGTTCCAAAAAGCCCATCCAACAAAATTCCTATCCCCTGAAAAGTGATAGTTCAGGTTTCAGCATTTCATGGAAATCATGTGCCCATCATGATTCGAGAGGAAAGGCAGAGGTCTTATACCTGCCACCCTATCCCGCGACTAAGAATAGACGGGGGGACATGTGTAGCACTTGCATATCGAGCAACTGCATAGAATCCACCGGTTGCCTGTGGTAACACCCAGAAATCCGGTAAAGAAACGATTTGAAATGACAAAATGATAAAGGCTTGTGCGTAACTAAACAAAATATTTTAGAGGCAAACAAACCTCAACGAGGGCTGCAAATGAAGCAGCCATCATCGCAAAGGCTTCACCAGCATCAAATGTAGGAGCTCCCCATTGAAACGGGTATGGAACTCTTATCCTGCATTGGATTTGTCATCCCATGTTAAAAAGAATATATTTTCAAGAATAACCAAGATATGCTCCACTCATTAAGAAGTGGGGGAATTACGTTTCTTGGTCTATGAAACAGTTCAACAGAGTTTTTACATGTGAACTTACCATGGAGAGCCTCCAACAAGACCAGAGCGATCAGTTCGACAGTGGTACTGGGTTTTCGGTGCTGCATTCTTGTATGCCCCACCAATAGTGAGGAAGTATGCATATAGCCAGACAATCGCAACGGAAAACAGAACAGAAAATCTGGTGAATACATGCTTCCCGTGTTTAATTACATGTGGCAAGTACTGCAAAGACGAACCAATATAGAAATGGTCAGCGTATTCTAGAAATGTTTTTTTTACAGTTAGAGGAACAATTTTCCATGACATTACCTGTGAAAACGAAATCAATAAGAGAAGCTGTGGAAGACCAATCTCGACGCATTTCGCAACCTATTTGTTCAGCAGAAAACCGGGTGACTTGATTAATATATATCCCGGTAGAAGTGGCAAATTTTCATGGTCGATATTCTTATGCAAATAACAAGGTACGAACTTACACCAGGGAATCCCAACTCATATAGCCCAAAGCCAACTAAAGCTACCAGTGGAGCTGCTGCAAGTGGACTCAGAAATCTGAATCAAGACATACATTCAGAATGCAGGTAATAAGAGTGGTGAATAAATATATTAGTTTGCACATGAAGCAGTTAAATACCACTAGAAAACAAACACACCTCGCTACGTTGCGCCAAAGTCCACTAAATCCCACGATAATCTGAAGTGTAGATGCGACAATCAAGGCACCTTGAGTTCCACGCATGATGCGCAAGAATTTCTGCGTAAAACGAACTTACATCGTGAATAATCACGAACAACAACTTACATCCAGGACAATGTAAAGAGCTGAAACATCACCTCGTGGGGATCAACAACATCACTATATCGCCCTGCCAGTATTATGGAGATGGTTGGCAAGACAAATGTGTATGATCCTCCAATAATCGCTGGCAGGCGGGTTCCAAAGAAGGTTTGTGTCAAGGTGTTGATGCCAGCAACAAACAGGAGGGTCTGAATCACCTGTGCCTTCTCATCCTACAGATTTTTAACCAAAGAAACAGTTTAAACACCGAGAATTGGATAATTAAGCACAAGAAGACTCAATAATTCTGTGGGCTTACATTCCCACCACCCATTTGAGGAACAAGAGCAGAAGGGATTATAACTGAGGTGCCAAGCATCACCAAAAAGTGCTGGAAACCCAGAAGAACAGCCTCGGCTGCATCCAACATCAGAAGCCAAAATTCTTAGACATAATTAAGTCTACAGAATAAGTCTAAGTCAAAAAAACAAAAACAATAAGAACCCTATTGATGAATCCAAAAAAAAGGAAATGGAGAAGAAAAAAGCAGCAATTCATGAGCTATTTAAACACCTGATGTAAATATGGAATGTGAAAAAGGAGCCTAACAAAAACAATGCAGTGAATGCAGAAGAGACAGGAAAGGTCATAAAGCCTCTGAATCAGATCTAACAAATTTTAGCGAAAAGATCTCCTTAAATAAATACCCCAAAAGCTCCAAACTCTGCAGAATATCTATCTAGTTCATGTTTTTATGTTGGAGAGAAGACCCACTTCCACGGCCACAAAGAAAGATTCACACTTTCGAGATACCCATCAAAGATTGCACCCTAAAAACCCGCAACAACAGAAAGATCGCATTTTTCACAGGAATCCGTCGGAAATCTGAGCCCCAAAAAGAAACAAAACATAAAAATAGTGAAAAGGGTGCGGAGATAGCAGAAGAACTAACGCCAAGGGGGTGGGCTGGTGAGGCAGTAGTCCACATATGGGAGCTGATCCCTCACTTGGTGTGGATTGAAGTCCTCCTGCTTTGGAGCAGCAGCACCACCACCTGCCATCTCTCTCTTTCTCTCTCTCTCTCTCTCTCTCTCTCTCTCTCTCTCTCTTCCCCTCGCCCCCTCTCTCTCTCTTTCTAAACAAAAGTCCTCCCAAACCCCAAGAACACAGTGGAAGCCTCAAAAGATGAAAGGGGTCACTCTTAAATCCTCAGCATTCCCTCTCGCCAGACCCCAAAAGTCGGACCTTTTTAGCAATGAGAAAATTTCCAGAAGAAAAACCAACAGAGATAGAGCAGACAGTGGTGACACTCAGCTCGCAAATGACATTCCAACTCCCAATCACATCCAAAACAAGAAGATGAGGAATATCACCAGAAACGATTCTCTTTGTGGTGAATAAACTAATGACCCATCAAAGATGCAAACAGCCCGAATGCACAAACCCACCAAAGGAATCTCCTCTTCCTCTCCTTATTTTTTTCCTCCTCCCCCTTTCTCTCTCTATATGTGACCCCTTTGGGAACTTAGAAAGAGATAAAGGGCCTTTCTCTCCTTGTCTACCACCCCCCCTAACACCACACTACCTTTCCGAGGACTCCCAATTGTTTTCACTGGTTAATAAAAAATATAAAAAGAGAGAGAGAAGAAAAGAAAATATGTCAGAAGGGAAAATAAAGGTGATCAGATCAATGGGTAGCTTTTGTTTTGTTCCACCAGTCCTCTTGCTTTTTTCAACTTGATTGTTTTTGTTCTGTTTCTCACATGTACGCAGGGTGCTGTTACAGACTGTGCTAAATTCTAGAGAGGGTGTGTGGATTTAATGGAGATATGTTTAATGATGACAGAGAAGGGGAGAAATCAAATCCCAACAACTATTTTATCTGTTTTTTCCTTCTTCTTTCTTAAAACATCAGAGATTCCTCCTCTTCTTTTTCTGTGATAAAGAATGCAACCTGCAAATATAGATCACATTCCTGTAGTTGACTGATTACATGCTTAGCCGGTGAATCGGAAGATGTTGGGAGGTAAAGAAATAGTCAATTGGGATAATTAAGGTAATGTTACTCTCTCTTTTCTTCTAGTTATTTATTCCTTGGGAGAAAAGTCGGCATTTACGGCTTGCCTACATGTGAGGGTAAAAAATGGGAAGAACTTGTCCCTGATCAAGTCATATATCCTAATCTGTTAATCCTTCGGTGGTGTGTTAATACTGATTGATATCAAGGTGAAGAATAATTCTGACCTGAATGCATGAATGTAAATGTTAGTGATGAGGTGATGGGTCCCAATCTTTTGTTGATGAGGCCACATCTGCAGTACCTACTGCTCATATCCCATAATTATTACACCTTCTGTCTGCCTTTCTTCTTTTCCATCAGGAAGAAGAAAAGGGACCAATAAAAAAATATTCTCTTCCACCCATTTTTGGATTTTTCTAAGTTCTTAACTGGCAAATTTCTTTACAATGTAACATATGATTCTAGATGCGAACAGTGGTCGGCAAGGGAAGACTTCTAACAGCATATTTAGACATTTTTTTTCAAAATTTCTGTTACTGAATTAGTCATGTGATTTAGCTTAACTTTGATGCATTTTGTACCTAACGAAACTGTCCCTCCCACTTATTGTTTTTGAAAAGTTTTACGGAGTTGAGTTGATTTGATGGTATTCGTGGAGTTGCTCCCATTTTTCAGTGTTCTGATTATCGAATCATTCTAAGTTGTGGAAGTTTCGTGCCTTCTCGGTGAAAAAGATGATTCTTAAGAAGGGTTTTTATCAGTTGTGTCCCTTCAAGATATTGCAATATCAGTTATGTCTCTATCTTTTTGTGAATATCAGTTGTGCCCCTGACTTCTTGCCAATCTATCACTTTTCCCTCGGGTTAGTGACTGTCCACAACCAACACAAACGGACATTAACTTCAAGGACACAAATGGAATTAAATTAAAAAAAGGATTGAAAAGTCTAGTGCATCCTCTTCCTCCTCCTTCCCCATCTTCTTCTTCCCTTCTCTTCCTCCTCCCATCTTCTTCTTTTTCCTCCCTTCTCTTCCTTCTCCACAGCTCCTCCCTCCTCCGCCTTGAGCTCTCATGCAGCCTCCCCCGAGCCCCAAGCTCCGCCCACGTGCCTCCCCGCCTCTGTCCCCATCCTCCTCCTCATCCTCCTCCTCCGACCCCCCGCACCCCCCCTCCGCCCCTTGCACCTCCCCCCGCACCTCCCCCCTCCGCCCCCAGTACCTCCCTCTTCCCCCTGCATCTCCACCTAGCCCCGCCGCCCTCGACCCCTGCACCTCCCCCTCCCCTTGCCCATGCCTCCCCCTACGCCTTCCCCTGCCCCCGTCGCCCCCGCCCCCCGCGCCTCCCCCTGTCTCGCGCCTTCCCCTCCCCCTACGCCTCCTCCTGCCCTTGCCGCCCCCGCCTCCTGCGCCTCCCCCTCCCCCGTGCCTCCCCCTTCCGCCCTCCTCCTCCGCCTATCCTCCCCATCCCGCCCCTCCTTTCCTACCGACCACCACATCCTCCCAATCCAGTCCCTCCTGCCCAATCCGCCGAGCTCCTCCCTTCTATTGCAGTTGTAAACAACATGGAGAGGAAGGGATGAAGGAGGAGGTACAATGGAGAAGAAGGAGCATGGCTAAAACTGGAGGGCTTTCAATTTTTGTTAAGTTAAGATAAATTTTTGACTAATTGATTCATAAAAATTCACCAAAAAATTCAATAAAATTAACCGTTTGATCCCTGATGAGTGATATATTCGTGAAAAAGCAAAACTTTTAGAGATTCGATGGATGCATGAAGGTGTAACTAGGAAGAGAAATTATGAAGAGAAAGGAAGAAGAACAAATGGAGGAGAAAGAAGATGTTTGGACAATTATACCCCTCTTAACTGCACTGTGGTTTGAAAAAACCATGGTTAAGTCAACTTATTGATGGTTAAACTAACGGAGGGGCACAACTAATAGAACGACATGAAGTTGGGGTGTAAAGCCTTGAACTTGGCATATCTTGGATCCTATATAATAAGATCCGGCTCGTTAAGAGGAAACCAACGGAATTTGTTTCGTATAAATCGGACTTCGTTTTGATTTGTTATGAATTTCAGAAGAAAGAGAAGTAAGGAGTGTTAAGACATCATTGACCAATAATGATTGTCATTAATACTAATTAAACATAATTAAAAAACTAATGATGGATTAAAAATCGCTAATGATCATTAGCAAACACTAATCAATAATTAGCAAAAGATAAGTGTAAGCCATGAAAGTTAAATCATGATTAGTGAAAGTTAATCACGATTAGTGTTAATAAAGCGTCATTAGCGAATCTAGAATCCTCTAGAATGTTATAACTTAAGCCCCAAGTTTGGGATAAGTTTTGGCTAAAACCATGGGCCAAAACCATGAGCCGTTAAACCATGGTTAAGATCTAAACCATAGTTTTCTAACCATGGTTAGTAGTTTTCTGGAGCCTTTAAATAGACCCCCCCCCCCCGACCCATTCATTCTCTACGATTTCCAATACCACTACTACCCCAAGGACCAGTTTCGAGAGGTCGGGAGGAGGAGTGGGAGGCGAGGAAGGAGCGCTAGCAAAGCACGACTGGGAGAACGAGGAGGAGAAAGGTATGATCCTCTCTTAGTTTGCTTCGTAAGCTAGGCTTTCAATTCATCCTCTTGTTCTTCCAAGTTTTGTTCTTCATTCATCTTTCTTTCTGATTCATTTCCTGTTGTGGTTCGAGGAGAAATCTGTGTAACACCCTACTTAGGTGCGGGCGGATGTGTACATCAGTGAACCATGTGATTCGTCATACATTCACTCACCTAAGACGCGTGGTGTCTACTGATTCTCCATTGGTTATTGTTCTTTCTTTTCCGCTTTTATATTTATTTTGATGGAGAAATCGGTGTAATACCCTACTTAGGTGCGGACGGCTGTATACGTTAGTGAATCTTGTAATTCGTCACACATTCACTCACCTAAGATGCGTGGTGTCTAGCGATTCTCCATTGCTTATTGTTCTTTCTTTTTCGCCTTTATAGTTATTTTGATGGAGAAATCTGTGTAATACCCTACTTAGATGCGGGCGACCTGTGCACGTCAGTGAACCCTGTGATTCGTCACACATTCACTCACCTAAGACGCGTGGTGTCTATCGATTCTCCATCGCTTGCAGTTTAATTATATTCTTTCAATTTCGTTGTTGTTTTCCTCTCGATTGATTTTATAGAGGAAACTCTTTTCGTTTTTATTTTGAAATATGTCCCGATATAAGGGGAAACTCTACCGAAATTTTCCGAGAAATATTTCCCGATATAAGGGGAATCTCTGCTGAAATTTTCCTAGAAATACCAATCCGTATAAGGGGAAGCTATGCTGAAATTTCAAGAGAAATGTTCTTGGCGTTCTTTGTGTTCTTCGCGTTCTTTGTGTTCTTCGTTCGTTCTTTGCGTTCTTGACACGTTTTTCGCGTTCTTTGTGTTTTTCGTTCGTTCTTCGCATTCTTGACACGTTCTTCGCGTTTTTGAAATGAAAATGAAATTCGATCTTTTCAAGAGCCTTAAAACATCTTTTCTGAAAACAAAACATGATAAAGCCTTACATACGCGAGAGAGAGAGCTCGATTAGGTAACGAAATCCTTCCTTTTGCTATTGAGTTTTCTTATGAATTGAAATTCTTGATTTTATGTTCTTTGCTATAAAGAACCTTAATTTTAGCTATTTTTGAAAAGTCTAAAGAATTCTTTGTGATTCCCACTAAAATAGGATTTAAGGATCAAATTGATGCGGTATTTTTGAAAGTTAGGGTTTGGGAGTTAAAATAGGCATAAATACGAGCATATATGCATATGAATAATATATATGTGAGTCTACACTAAGTGTTGCTGATTATGCAAATCAAAGACTTGACAAAAGAATTATATCATGAGAATTGATGTGGTTTGAGTTGGATCCTGAAAAGGATTATGTGTCACGTTAAGGATTACTGGGAGTAGAACTACAGGTCGGACATGCAACCTATAGGTTTGTCGGAAGGAACCCGTATTAGCATTTTCCTACCTAAGTGGTACACGATTGCCCTGTTATGATAAATGCGCACAAAATGAATGGTTTGCAACACGTGGTACCGGGAGCCAATATCTTCGGGTTGAACGACGGAAGATGTGACCGTGCCATGTGGAGGCACGGGTGGTTCAATAGCGGCTGGGTCACGATAATATATATTTAAAGCCGCTAGGTTATATGAATAAATGTTAGCCTAAGGTTTTAAGCAACCGAGTGCTCGAAGACGGTGTGCTCATTTATTTTCCAGGCCGAGGGTTTGAGACCCTATTTAATAAAAGAAAAGAAAAATTATTAGCGTAGTATTGGAGAATTGGTTGAGGCGACGTGCGGCGGAATAAGCTTATCAAGATCAACACAATCTCCAATCCTGAAGTGTCCATAGCTTTGGAGTCCAAGAATGATGGGGTTCCCCTGGACTAATCCCTGACGTGGAATAGAAAGGAATAGGACTTAAATTAACAAAAAGGAATGAAACCTTTTGTGATAACAAGTTTTGCAAAATTACACAGTTTGTTTGCTTTTCTTTTCTTCGTTACTTAGCATTCGATAATTTTTATCGTATGATTTATGAAAAACCCAACAGGTGTCGGTGAATCATCGTAAGGACTTTAAAAATCCAGTCAGCTTACAATTTAGACATCCAGCCAACTACAGTAGCTTTTCTTCGTAAAGTAGTTAGTAATATTTCTGTATATTTCCTTTCAGCTGACGTACATGTAAAGGGTTTCAGCGGGACAGTGGATCATGTAAACTTTATTTTGTGAATGGCAGAGTGTTAAAATACTTCCGTCTGAGTATTTTTATTTGCAGTCTTATTCTGAATGTTAGTTGTGATTGCGGAATAAATTATTGCTGAGTAACCAGATCTGTATATGGGAGTATCCGACGGCCCCGGAATTAGGGTCGTGAAAGATTGGTATTAGAGATAGGTTACTACAGTAATTTATTTATAAATTGAACTAAGGTTGTATTAATATCTTCTAATCTTAATAATTGATTGAAGTAACATTCACAAGTAATTGTCCCTTATATACATCATGCTAAGACATATAGGATCTGACCTTTGACCTTGACTCATCCCAGGATCATGACAGACCAAGATGTGTCTAGGCAATTAGTGTCTATGATTGCAATGCTCCAAAACATGGATCAAAGGCAGCAAGCATTGGAGGAAAGGATCAATGCACATGATAAGAGACCCGAGGCATCTAAGCCTGCGGATGCTAGGATTGAAGGTTCTGTCCATTTTTCTGAGGAAGAATCAAGTTACCATCCTTCAACTGAGTCTGCTCTTACCCCAGCTGAAGGAGCAATGGAGAAGACCCTTCTTAGACACCAAACATTACTAAATAATTACCGAAAGGGAAAAATTCCTCGATGTAAAGGTGTAGAGACACCTGCCGAGGCTGAATTATGGCTCGATGACGTTAGTAGGATGTTAAGGATAATCCATTCATCAGTTGACACATGGGTACACTTTGTTGATTACTCCTTAACAGATTATACATGACGATGGTGGAGAGCAATTTCCAAGAAATTAGAAGATCGCGTTCCATGGGATATCTTTGAAGAGAAGTTCCAAGCTCACTTCTGTCCCTCCTATTGGGAAGAATTAAAGAGGGGAGAGTTGGCTTCTTTGAACCATGGTTTTAAGACCGTACGAGATTATCATATCCACTTTACTGAGCTATTACGTTACTCACCAGCTCTATAAGCTTCACCACAAGAGTGTCTTACAAAATTTGTTAGCGTTCTTCAGGGAGATTTGCGAGAAAAGCTTGCTGGTTTTAGAGCTACAACTGTAGATGAAGAAATGGACATTGCCTCTCGTATTGAGATGGAGAGGGATGAAAACCGCTAAAGAAGAAGTTTCCACTTTAATGATGGACCATCCAAACGCAAGGCACATTAACCGTAGAGATCATCGCTATCATCCAGCAGGTTCCAGTATAAGCTCACGACAGACCTTGGGTCAGGAATTATCAGGAAGAGGGGGTATATCTAGACCTCCATTATACCCCCGTAACTCAGCACCAGGAAATAGTACCTTTGTAGTTGGGTCTTCAGCTCAGACAGGAACATGTGTATGTTATCACTGTCATCAAGAAGGCCATATTAGGAAAGACTGTCCGCAATTGAGAGGTTCAGGGTTTAAACCAACCCCAATTAACAGTATAACATCCACTCCGAGTAACGGAGTAACACGCGGAGGAAGACATGGTAGAGGTCATGGCTCACAAGGAGCGCCTCCTACACAGCAACCACCACAAAGTGTTACAGGTTCTAGCTTGCCTATTCCTAATGGTAAGCTAAATGCAATCACTAAAGAACAAGTCTACAATTCAGGCACAATCGTACGAGGTACCGTTACTATTCATGGCTTTTCAGTACATGCTTTATTTGATTTTGGTGTTTCACATTCATTTATTGCTCAACGGTTAATACCCACTTTGGGTAAGATACCAGTAAAAGTACAACAATCCTCTCTGATAAAGGGACCAATAGGACAAGTATTTATAATCCGAGAAATCTTGGATGATTGTGTAGTACTGATAGCAGGACATCAAGTACATGTTTCCCTATTACTTATTTAAATGGATGACTTTAATCTCATCCTTGGGATGGATTGGCTAGAAAGGCATCATGCATGTCTTGACTGTTTTTAGAAGACAATAACGTTTCACCTTCCTAACTCGATAGAGTTCCAGTTCATTGGAAAGACATCCAATGATAATGTCGAATATATCTCTACTTTGAAGGCACAACAATTGTTATAGAAAGGGTGTCAAGGCTATTTAGCTTATGTATCTACTACATCAGGGTCAGACGGAATGATGGAAGATATACCTATAGTGTACGAATTTCCTAATTTATTTCCAGAGGAACTACCTGGATTACCACCTGAGAGAGATTGAATTTGAAATCTCTCTTATACCTGATACTCAGCCTATATATATCCCTCCATATAGGATGGCACCGGCTGAGTTACGAGAGTTAAAGGTACAGTTGCAAGAACTGTTAGATAAAGGATTCATTCGTCCTAGTATTTCACCGTGGGATGCACCTGTCTTATTTATCAGGAAAAAGGATGGGTCGATGTGGTTGTGCATTGACTATAGACAATTAAACAAGAGGACAATAAAGAATAAGTATCCACTGCCAAGAATAGATGATCTCTTTGATCAGTTGCATGGTTCAATTGTGTATTTCAAGATTGATTTAAGATCTGGATATCTTCAGCTGAAAATTAAAGATACAGATATTCCCAAGACAGCTTTTCAAACTAGATACGGACATTATGAATTCTTAGTTATGCCTTTTGGACTAACAATTGCTCCAGCAACCTTCATGAGTCTCATGAATAAAGTATTCAAGGCATTCTTAGATCACTTTGTTGTAGTTTTTATTGATGATGTTCTTATTTACTCCAAGGATAAGCATCTGCATGAACACCATCTCAAGCAGGCACTTGAAACTCTAAGGAAGAACAAACTGTATGCTAAATATAACAAATGTGACTTCTGGCTATCTGAAGTATCTTTCTTAGGCCATGTTATTTTTGGGGAAGGTATATCAGTTGATCCTACAAAGGTTAGTGCAGTGATGAGTTGGGAACGCCCGAAGACTGTCACAGAAATACGATCTTTTCTGTGCTTAGCTGGATATTATAGAAGATTCGTGAAGGACTTTTCACGAATAGCATTGCGATGACTAGACTAACTTAGAAGGAAGTCACATTCTTATGGTATGATACATGTGAAGCTAGTTTTCAGACACTGAAAGAATGCCTAACATCTGCACCAATCCTTACTATACCCTCTGGGAGTGAAGGGTTTACAGTGTACACTGATGCGTCTAAAGAAGAACTTGGACAGCTCTTATGCAACATGGTAAGGTAGTTGCGTATGCATCACGACAGCTCAGGACACATGAAAAGAACTACCCAACACATGACCTTGAATTAGCTGCGCTAGTTTTTGCTTTAAAGATATGGAGACATTACCTCTGTGGTATTACTTTTGAAATCTTCACTGATCATAAAAGGTTGAAATATCTATTTGATCAGAAGGAACTCAATATGAGACAGACACGGTGGCTAGAGTTGTTGAAAGACTATGATTGCACTATCTCTTACCACCCCGGTAAGGGGAACATCGTAGCAGATGCCCTTACCAGAAGAACTTATTCAGCTGGGTTGGTGAGTGCTATCCACTTTTGGGGTTTACTATGAACGTTAAGTGAATGGAAACCATTTGATAGTAGTGCTGATACTATAATTATTCCTCACCAATACAAACCAGGGATCTGGGATAGAATAAAGAAAGGACATGAGGATGATCCAGTCCTTAAAGACTTGAGACAACAACTTCAGAAGAATGAGATAGATGGATTCCAGATACAAAATGGGTTACTGTATAACCATCACAGAGTTTGTGTACCAAACGCACATGAACTAAGGAAAGACATCTTACGAGAAGCGTACTGCTCAAGATTATCTATTCATCCAGGAATTACAAAGATGTATGGATCTTCATTCATACTTTTGGTGGTCGAGAATGAAGAAAGATGATGCTGAGTTTGTGAATTCATGTTTCACTTACCAGTAGGTAAAGGCTTCACACCAAAAACCATCAAGACTATTGCAACCCCTCCCTATACCTGAATGGAAATGGGAAAGCATTTCCATGGAGTTCGTTAGTGGCTTACTGATGAATACCAATTCATCACTCTTTATTCTTATATTTTAGCTGCAAAAACCTTTGCAAATACATGTAGATACTTGTAAATACAAATAATTACCGAAAGCATGCATTGTGTAAAAAGTAATAATTAGCATGTTTTTATGCAAAAATAAAAGAATAAAGATTAAAAAGAAAACGAGGGAAATATTTAGAATAAATATTGAGCAACCTAACCCAAGGGAGGGCTCAGCATGGGCCTGACCGCATAAAAGCCAAAGTAGAGGGAGATAGGGGCTCATGTGTGTAAATATACCTGTAAATAGAACAAAAATATTTTCCTCCAAAAATAGAATAAAAGTGGCTTGTATATATTTATAAATATAAAATCAAAACAAAAATAGAAAAAATTTAATTAAAAAGAAAATAAAAACATTCACCTTGTACATATTCACCATGTATATAAATACACTCCTATATTTATTTCACCTTATAAATAAATTAATTTCCAAAAATTTGTATATATCATATCTTCTATGTTGTAAATAAATAAAATGAAAATCACAAAAACAAAAACAAAATAAAAAGAATAAAAATCAAAAATAAAAAATAACATTGTATATATACCATGTATATATATGTATATAGCTATTTATTTCACCTTTGTATATAAATAATAAAAATAAAATAAAAATACCTCTTTATTCCTAATTTTATGCTATAAATAAATAAAATATAAAATAGGAATAAAAATGCACAAAAATAACTAATTAAAAATCAAAAATTAACATTGTATATATACCTATGTATAGGACTATCATGTACATACCTTATTTTTATTTTGAAAAATTAATTAAAAATCACTAAAAATAGAAAAAAATAAAATAAACATTTTTCATATTTTGAGTTTTTAATAATTCAGCCATCTCCTATTTTTCAAATCTTTTTGACGTGGCCTTCTCTGATTGGTCCACGGGGGATGTTGACCCCCCGGTCAACTCTCCCCCCTGGACCACTGAGTCTCGGATCTGAGTGACTGACCCGATTTCTGCCTTTTCTTCCCACTCGATCCGACAGCCTAATACCCTAACCACGAGCTCCGATTGATCCTTGTTCATCCCAGATCCACGCCCGGGGTGGGTCTGAGGGATCCGAGTTGAGTGCACCTCGCCCGATTCATCCCTTCTCGGACCCCTGGACATATAAAGCATCGTCTCCGGCAGCTCTGTTCTTCATCTTTTGGACCTCCCACTCGCAGCCAAGGACCTCCTCCGGTGTGCCTGAGTGACAGCTGTGCGCGTCGGAGTGGAAGCGAGGCTCGAGGACCTCGGGAACCTTCAGATCCGGTGGCATCACCGCCGTACGCCGCCGCGAGCGTGCCCAGCCTTGGGGAACCGACGCCCCCTTGCAGGCAATGACCCCGGAGCACCAGCTGCTCCAGCCCAGTCGAACGCCTCCACCAGGTAGCCTTTTTAGCCCTTAGTTTAGCGTAGAATCGAATCTTTAGTTTCCGGTAGCCTTAGCTCCGCCGCCTCCGCCCTTCGTCTCCGTCCATCCATCAGCCCATCCGACACCGCCACCACCTTCACGAGCCTCCTCCGCATCTTCTCCACCTACCATCCCCCCTGGCTCGCCCCGGAGCAGGGACTTCGGCCCTCCACCTCCGCCGCTCGTCGGAGGACCGCCATATCACCTCATTCTCCATCGTTCGCGTACGCTGACGGGTCGAGGCAGTTTTTCCTCGACCCATCTTTCTTCCTATGCAGGTTACGACGCCAGGAGAGCCTCATCTGGAGGCTAACAGCTCAGGCACAGGAGCTCCATGCCACCGCCGTCGTGGTGTCGTTCTGGTGGTTGTCCGACTCATCGGAGACCGTCATCAGCTACGGGGCTTCACGGCGGATCTCTTCCGTATCCCAGGAGCAGCAGGGGAGGACCATAGTGCGTGTATCGGGCCGGCGAAGCTCGCCGGCCAACTGTTCTTCTATCATCCTCCCCAGGCGTCTGGTCGGCCTCGACGCTCCAGATCAGATCACGTCCGTCCATTCGCGGAGCAGCAGATACCGCCAGATCCTTGGAGGTTCGATCGCAACCGTCTGTTCAGCGAGGTTTGGCCACGACATTTTGCAGCCGCCCGATTACCTACGTGGCTTCACCTCCTTCGTCCGATCCAGGCCAAGCCTCTTCGCAGACCCACGTCGCAGCACAGCAGTTCGATCGTCCATGTGGGAGCTTCCCGGCCGCTCGATTGCGCCGAGGGTTTCCTTCGTTGTGAGCCACACTCTTTCCACCATCAGATCTGCTACGTGGCGCACATTCGGCCCTCGAGATTTAATAAGGGGTAATTTGCTCTTAGGCCCCTCTAGTTTTCGTATTTATTTTCTAGTCCTGTAAATATTTTTAGTACTTTATTTGCATTAGGTAAATTGCACTTTGGACCCTTGATGAACGTGAAATTTGCCTCTTTAATTATCGGTAATTGTCGTAGTATAGGAGGCAAATTTGGTTCAGCAAAAACCACAGACTTTGAATGCTGTGGAATATTTATACTCGGCAAGTGTACCAAGGTCGAACATAGGGATACGGCAGCCTAAAGTGAGTATTGAATTTCGATTCGTGAAGGCATAATGTCAATTAATTTCAGTTTCAGGTCCATATGCAAATTATGATGCACTATGCTATTTACAAGGCAATGCCATGATGCATGCATTTTTTATTTTGTTTTTATGCAAGTTAAAATGATGCATGGGCAAATAATGCAAGAGAATATGCATGAAGAATAAAATGTCAGAAATATTTACAATTATACCCTAAAATGAGAGCAACGCAATATAGAATGAAATTAGAGCCAATTTGAACACATCATTAAAAATCGGTCATCAACTCAATCAAGACAAGTAGAGCATGGTCCCATTTTTCACATAAAAAATCACTTAAATAAAACAGTGTCAACTGAGACAAATAAGTATGCTAGAATGTAGAGGACAAAATAAGGATCAAAACGACACTAAAATCATGCAATTTGGACCTACGATGCTCAAGTTATGCTAAAAATAGTGCAAGGGCATAATTGTAATAAAAATGCAATAAAATAAAAGGATAAATATTGCGTTTAGGTCCTTGGAGGGACCTAAATGTAAATAGCAAAAACCACCTGGGACCGGTGGCAATTTGTCCATTTGCACGCAGGGGCATATTTGTAATTTTAGAAAACTTCGAGGGCCTCCCTGTAAATTACCCAGGTACGCACATGAGGCACGTGCCTGGGGACCAAAATGTAATTCCTTAAAGCTTCTGGGTCATTCTTGCAATTTTCCCAGGCCCTCACGTGCCTCGTACGTGAGGCGCCTAGGCTTGGGAGACTCCGCAGCTTCGGGACATGTGGCTGCTGTCTGTGACTCGACTGTAGGTTCGGATGACCCGAGCCTGTAGGTTGGGCTGGAGGCTCGGGTTACGCATGTGTCATCATCGTAACTGTCCGATCCATCTGATCGGACGGCAACTGTATCTCGTCCTCCTCCGCAGGTCACCGGAGAAGGCGGGGCTCCGACGACCTGCCATTCGCACCACTGCCTTGTTTATCAACTTCTAGAGCTCGGGGAAGATTGTCGGTGGTCTGGCGAAGGACTGGGAAGCATCGCGAGACTCCGGGGCTGGTCGAAAGAGGAGAACGATGGATCCTCGCCGGCGGGGAAAAGCTTGAATCAGCTCCGATGCAAACTCCGGCAATTGAGATACCTGCAGGCGTTAGATATAGCCGAAGCGAATGCGTGTGAAGTGCGAGGTGAGATGGACTGAGATAGGAGCCGGGCGGAGATGGAGAAGGTGGTGGCTCTGGTGGGTCCTCCGCCGTGACGACGAAGGAGTTGGGGTGAAGCGAGAGGGGGTTCTGGAGGAAGGAGGGATGGTGAGCGAGGGTGCTGGGGGTCGGGCGGAAATCGTGCGGTGGTCGGATGGAGGTGAAGCTATCATGGAAGGTGGGAAAAATTTTGAGAAAACACAAGAAGAAGAAGGGGGAGGAATACCTCGTCGGAGAGGGGAGTCCGGTGAAGGGTGCGGTCTAGGCTGAGGATCGGTTCGATCTTCCGGTCATGGCTCGACCTGGCCGACCAGTCCAGGGAGTTTAGCTACCGCCGGGAAGGTGGAGCGTACATGGCTGGGAAGCCATGGATCACACGGGGCAACGGCCGTGTTTTCCTCCATTCGATGGCTTCTCCGCTGTCACCGGAGAGCCAGAGGTCGGGCCGACGCCGCCAAATGGTGGATGGGTTGATTGGTGACGGAGATCGGCTTAAATAGGCGGAGGTGGCCGGGGGTTACAGTGTCGGCGAGGCATTTTCGAGTGGGGAATAAAGGCGATGGAGTTAATGGTAGTGAGCGAGGTAGGTCACGCGAGAATGGCGGAGGAACGGTGGTTGGGTAGGTGGTGTTACGACGAGGAGATGATGGCTGGAGCGTTGGCTAGAAATGGAAAGGGGGGAAATCGTCGCGAGTCGTAACGTCTGGAGAGGGACACGGCCGGAGGAAGACGATGAGTGAGGACCGTTGGATCAGGCGATCCAACGGCTGGGATGATGGCGCGGACGGAAGGTGGAGATTAGATCCTACGATCTAATCCCACGGAGGGGGGGAGAGCGCTAGGGGACGGCCTTGATGAAGAGGTAGGGAGATCCAATGGCCTGGGAAAAAGGATGACGTGGCGGGTGGAGAAGCGTTAGATGGAAGATGATCGAAGGGTCTGGATGAGAGCGGAAGTGAGTGGAGGTGATCTTATCTGGGATCAGATCGTACGGCTGGAAATGAAGCGGAAATGAATGGCAGAGATGGATGATGAATCCACATTTCATCATCTTTATTCTATCATTTTGGCACCAAAAACCCTAGCAAATGCCTGTAAATAGCATTAAAACCATCATCTTAGCGTCCATGCATGTGCATTCAGATTGTCATTTGATTTGGGCCAAAAGCAGGTGGTCTCAAATTCACACAAAGCGTGAACTCAGTCGGTGTGTTGACCACACTAAATTCGGACCAAAGTCAACAATTAACCCACACTAAGATCAATAAATTAGAAACAATGTGGAGTTAAAATTTATTTTTAACTCTGCACAAATGATGTAAAGGGCAAGTATGCAGAGAGTTCGAACACAGGGAGCAAACAGTGTAGTCCTAGCAGAAGCTAAGTGTGTGAGTGTGTGATGTGTCTACACTAAGCAAGCAAGTAACTACAATTTTTGTGGGTTTTTAATTTTTAAATTTTTTTTATTTACTTTTTAGTTTTATATTTTTGTATTTCTTTTTCAATATAGGAAAGGAAAGACAATATAAGAAAAGGCAAAGTAAAATATTTATAAAAATGCACGAAAATGCTCAAAAATTCAGAAAATAAATGTTTTTGGTATTTTTAAGGTTTTTTACTGTTTTTGTGATTTTTGGGGCTTTTTCCAGATGTTTTTGATATTTTTAAAGATTAAAATAAAGCAAAACAGTGGAAATCAGGCTGGCTGCGACAAAAATGCAATTTAAAAATACCAACCAGTACCAAAAATATTTCACACTATTTTTCTAATAAAGAGAATAAATTAAAGGACAAACAGAAGCTGAGTTTATATTTTTTTGATTTTTCTACTATTTTATATAATTTTTTGAAGTTTTTGAGTGTTTTTAGGTTTTTAGTGTTTTTCTTTTGAAATTTTTAATGATTTTTGGACTGACACTAAAATAGGATAAAATAGACACTATGTGAATTTTTGGGAATTTTTGGAGGTGTTTTGATATTTTTTTGGTATTTTCTAAGGTAGACAGTACACAAAAAGGGAGTTTTTGATTTTTAATAAATAAGAAAATAAAATGAA
Organism: Ottelia alismoides; assembly: GCA_037367405.1. Taxonomy (NCBI): domain Eukaryota; kingdom Viridiplantae; phylum Streptophyta; class Magnoliopsida; order Alismatales; family Hydrocharitaceae; genus Ottelia; species Ottelia alismoides. Next base: position 182,217 of record JAZKJV010011255.1, read on the forward strand.
ATCAAAAACTAACTAGATGGCGTTAAAGTACACCTATCCAGAAGCTTAAGTCTATTTTTGTGGAATTTTTGGGCTTAAGATGATATTTTAAATCAATCCAACAAGCATCCAAGTAATTAACAGGCCTGGCAGGGGTATATGTGCAATATTCAAAACATCCAGGGGGCTAACATGCAAATATCCACAAAATTTTGAACTTAATATTTAACTTCTGGAACCAAAACGTAAATACAAGACCCGCCTGGGCATGCCTACAAATTACCCACCAGGGCGCGTGACTTGCACGCGCCTGGGAGGGACTGGAATGCAATAATACAAAAGCCTGGGGGCCACTTTGCAAAATATCCAAAAATATTACACGTGCTGTGAAAGTTTTAGGGCTAAAATGAAATAAACAAAAGACCGAGGGGTCCTCTGCAAAATGCCCCCACCTCACGTGTACAGGTCACGTGAGGTGACGTGGCGGAGGACCTAAGTGCAAATAACGAAAGTCCGAGGGTCTTTTTGCAAATATTACAAAATATTTAAACTACCAAGGAAAGTTTATAGACTAATAAATAAATACAAAATGCGCGAGGGTGAGGATGTAAAATACCCTCGGCGCGTGATCCAACGGCGCTGAAGAGGCCACTCGACACGTGGCACGATCTGGACGGCCGATGACGCTTCGCTGTGGACGTCTGAGATTAGATCTCGGGCGAGATCGACGGTGGCTGAGCGCTGATGATCTGACGGCCCACGTTCTAACTGGAGGATCTCCTCGATCGGACGGCGGTGGAGGCAGCTGGAAGAACGAGGCGGAGCTCCGGCTGGGCGAAGTTCGCCACGCTCCTCCGGCTGGCTCTGATAGCTATTGAGCTCCAAAATGAACGAGGAGCCTCCTGCAGGTCTCGGGTGACTTCTGGAAGCTTCAAAATCCACCGGCGAACGCCGGTGCTCTCGCACGGAGGTGGCGGAGCTGCGAGGCTCCAGGTGCTCCGGCGAGAGGGCAAAATAGCTTCAGGAGCTTCGATGTACTTCAATACCTGCACCAAAACGTTAGAGAGGTCGAGGGCAAAATGCCTCGACCTCGGGTGGCTCTCAAAATGAACGGGGAGGCGCAATAGGGTCTCGCCGGAGTTGCGCTCCGGCGAGGTGATCGATTAGGTAATGGAGTGATCGATTCGACTCAGAAAGATGGGGGAAATAATCCGAGAACTAACAGGAATGAAATGGGGAGTAAAATGGGATGAATGGCAGCCTCGATGGCCAATGGCCAGAGGGAGAATACCTCACGGGGACGACCGCCGGAGGTGATGGAACACGCCCAGATCAGTGGCTGATCCGCCGCCTTAAGGTGAAGAACCAGGAGCTGTCACCTCCAGGAGCTCGAGCACGACAAAAAGGGGGGAAAGATCTGTGTGGAATGCGGTTCAACCCGAGAAAGGTAGATGGGGGTTTGTATTTGAAGGGAGTTGAGGGCGTGTTTTCGAGGTGCGATCACGGGTGGAGGAAGAAGATCTGAGCAGATCTAAGAGGTCGGCGATGGAGATGGATGTACAGTGCACAACTTCCATGAAGGAAGCGGCTGGAGAGGACGAGCGGCGCAGCCTCGAAAAAAGGGTGAAAGAGGGGGAAAAACGAGGCGCGCGGAGCTCAAGGGGGTCAAGGACAAGCTGTTGACCCGCCGGTCAACAGTCGGAGGTTCCTGGTTGGTCCACGTGGACCAACCAGGGAAAAGATTGGAAAATTATTTTATTAATTCGATAAAAAATAGAAAACAATCGAATTTATTTTTGGTTATTAAATAAAAAATGCTTAAAATTTTATGTAGTATTTTATCATGATTTTTAATTAATTTTATGATATATATTTTTACAAGTTTACTTTTTAGCCTTATATAGGTATATTATCTACATATTTTAGTATTTTATTTTTGTTTTGTGTATTTTATTTTTATTATTTTTGTTTATCATTTTATGAAATTACGAAATACTTATATATACACAAATATATTTTTATTTTAATTTTCTGATATATTTTATATATTTAATAAAATACAAGTATGTTTTGTATAGGTATATGTATAGGTAGTATACCTATGTACCTTTTATACAAGTATTTTTATTTTGTGATTTCTTTGCATTTTTATTCTGATTTTAATGTACATATATATTATAAGTAATATTTACAACAATATAAAATTATAAAAATGAATAAATAATGAATAAAGAATAAGTTGAATATTTTAATCTGTACAAGGTACAATGTGGGTCCAAAACTCAACTTTCAGACCGTAGCTCCGCCAAATGCGAAACCACCACCATTGGATAGATTATTTTATTCTATATACAATTAAAGGTGAGTAGGCTGCATTTGGAGTTTTTATTGGTGAGATACGGGTCTGGGAAGTTGGGATTTTGGATTCTTATTCAGACCATATCTTTTTGTCTGTGCATTCTTTTCCGGTGAATTCAATTTTGCCTTTTTCTTTATAAAATTATCTACAACTTTCATGTACAAAGTTTCTTTATTTGATGTACAAAAAGTGGAACCAAAAATAGGTCCCAAAATGAATAAAGAATGAATAGATTGTATAGGTATTTACACTGTATTTCTGACCTTATCTCCCCCTACTTTATTCCTTGTCGACCTATTCATCAAGATGCCTAGGTCTCGGGGGTTTTGGGTCATAAAATATTTACAATATTTTATTCTTTTTCTTTTCTTTATTTATTCTATAATTTTGGCCTTAATTACAGTGATTTATACACAATCTGAATGCACATGCATGGATGCTAAGATGATGGTTTTAATGCTATTTACAGGCATTTGCTAGGGTTTTTGGTGCCAAAATAATAGAATAAAGATGATGAAATGTGGATTCATCATCCCCCTATACTTTACCTTTGCTAGTCCCTAGCAAACACTTATGCAATAAGTGCAAAAAGAGAAAAGAAAGAAAAGAAAAAAGAAGAACATTAGATTAAGTTTAATTATCGAACTTGTCTTTGCAAAATCGAAGTTTGGAGCTTAAGTCGGACCTTTGGAAATTTAGTGCGGGCGGAACCTTAATGAGAACCAAGATTGAAATCCAACAGTCCTTGAGAATCCCAAAACTCTGTCCAAGTCTCCTCAATAGCCAGGTCAGAAATACTTCAACTCATACGCAAACTCTTACGACTATGAGTCTGACTCGTACAGTGTAAGTGATATGTAGCTCCCCACCTCAGAAGTGACAAAGAAACAACCTCCCCCAACCTGGTAACTCTAATGCCTTAGTCTAGCAACTCTTTCCTCGAGAAGCGGGGTATTCCCTTCTAAGTTCAAGTGCAACCGGCTCAAGAAGAGGGGGAAGAAGTATAGACTTTTGGAAGCTCAGCCAGTGTAGCTGAGTCTCCCGCTGCTAGCTTCATGAGATGTAACATGGATACCATAAGCTTTTGCTTTATTGAACTATATACATACTCCGGTGGGATTATTAAATTTTCAATCCGACCCACCACTTTTTTGGAGTTCTTTTTGCATTTTTTTTTTCAATTGCATCTGTACAACATATCTACATGAGCAGCATATACAAGAAATTTTCCTCTTGAGCCAGTAGACTATCCCTCTTTTGAAGCTTTATTGCAACCCACGGCTTCTGTCTTTAGCCTTCATCACCACTAGACCAAGTTGAGGTGCACTTCCTTCACTATAAGAAGAAGAGAGGTTCCGCCTAGAAGTACTACCCTCATATGCTACCCCAAGCTAAAGGAAGCTGCCTCCTCACCACCTCATCCATGGAGAGCTATGTGAAAGGTGCAGGTGTCCAAGTTAGGTCATTATCAACAAGAGTCGTGCGTGTGCTCCGAAATACTCTACTTAGGCAGTCAAGAATTGAACCAAGTCTCGTGATCCTCAAAGAATTAAGTCAACTAGACCTGAAGTACCTCAAACCCAGTTCCTATAAAGTTCCTGTTATTAGGTAGATTTTAAGGTCCAATCAAGCTCCAATCTCCGGATTTTACTTAGACTTGTTCAACTATCAAACTCAATCCGAAAAATGCTCATGCTATGCAATGGTATGCAGAAAATATTTTTGTGATGCAATTTTCAGAGATTTTGAACTTTTTATGGATTTTTGAAAAGATGATGATGATGCACATGCAGATGCAATTTTTTTATTTTTCAAAAAGATCTTTCAAATGTTTTTGGATTTTAGTTTTGCAAATGTTTTTGGGATTTTTGAAAACAAAAAGATTTTGGCTAAAAACTAGGTGAAATATGTACACGGGAGTGCTTCTTTATATATACAAGAAGAGGAATTTAGAATTTACAAGGGTAAGTGATCAATTTTATACATATACATATAAGATGGATTTTGGTGTGATGAGTGTATTCCTCAAACTTATTTGAAAACAATTTTCACACAATTTTTGAAAACTATAGTCCAAAATAATTTTTACAAACATTTTACACACATTTGAAAACATTTTGCAAAGGCTTTCAAAACAGTATATATAGGTTTTTCAAATCATTTTTGCAACCATTTTTCAAACCATTTGCAAATCATTTTTCAAACATTTTATTTCACACACAGAAAATAAATTTTACAAACCACACATTTTACACAGGTTGAAAACATGAAACAAAATATTTTCAAAATAGTTTTCAATAGATGTTCACAAAGATTTTCAAACTATTTTTCAAACATTTTGCAAAAAACATTTTCACCTGATTTATTAATCAGTAAATAGAAAGTGAGGAATAACCACATGTTTTTATTAAGAATTTTTAATGAATTTTAAAGAATTATTAGCCATGTTATTAGGAAAATACGAAAGTACGAGTTATGGCTAAAGTATATACGTAGTATATACGACCCCCCTATACTTAGCTTGAGCTATGTCCTCATAGATCGGAGAGAAAAGAGAAGACATAACTCGTACTAAGTATAGACAAGTCTAAGAATAAAGAAATAAATGAATGAGAAGTTGACCGTCCCCCCTATACTTAGAATCAAGTAATCCTAAGTATAGCAGACTGTACACAAAGCAGGGAGGGTCAAGGGTGGGTATGAACAGATCGTACTCGGGTTGTCTCCCCCTATACTTAGGGTAAGATATCCCTAAGTATAGACAAGAAGAGGAGACAATGGAGAGGATCGAAAAGAATAGAAAAACTCGGGGTGCACACCCCCCCTATACTTAGGACAAAGTACGTCCTAAGTATAGAAGACTGTCTACAAGGGCGGCACCGTTTCGGTAGATAAAGAAGATAGAGATGGAAAAGAAGAAAATAAGAAAACCAAGTGATATAAACAGATGGATCTGTACAGCGGAAGATGGAATTTGATCACCATGTATGAGATGTAGATGATAAGAGTCAAAGGACACATCTCATACCAGAAAAATGGGGGCAACGTCAATGGTCGGCGGAACATGATCAAGATATAGTTTCAAGCGTTGACCATTGACGCGGAAGGTAGAAGAAGATGACGGTTCGGATATGTCGATGCTGCCATTGTCATGTACCTTCCTGACCACATACGGGCCTTTCCACTTGCTCTGCAATTTTCCTGGGAATAATTTCAGCCTGGAATCAAACAACCATACTTTCTGATCTGGCTCAAACTGTTTATGGCTGATATGCGAATCGTGCCATGTCTTCACTTTTTCTTTGTACTGTAGGCTGTTGGAAAAGGCTGTATCTCTCAATTCCTCCAGGGCTGCCAATTCTGCTCTTCTCCGGTCTCCTATACTCTCGGGATCCAAAAGCAACTCAGTAACTGCCCAAAAAGATTTGTGCTTGATTTCCACTGGCAAATGGCACGGCTTGCCATAGACGAGACGAAAGGGAGATGTCCCCAATGGATTTTTGAAAGAAGTCCGATAAGCCCACAAGACCGAGTCCAAAAGCTGTGACCAATCCTTTCGGTCTGGGCGGACAACTTTCTGCAAGATAGTCTTTATCTCCCTATTCGATACTTCAGCAAGACCATTAGTCTGAGGGTGATAAGGAGTGGCAACCCGATGGTCAATGCCGAACTCGTCAGCAAGGGCCCTAACTTTGTCATTGATGAAATGAGACCCCCCGTCGGAAATCAAAACTCTAGGTACCCCGAACCGTGAAATGATATTTTTCCTCAAGAATTTACACACGGTTTTTGCATCTGTGGCTCGGGCGGGGATGGCCTCAACCCATCGGCTGACATAATCCACAGCGAGCAAAATATGCTCGAATCCCTGACTCTTAGGAAATGGGCCCATGAAATCAATTCCCCATGCATCAAAAACCTCACAGAAGTGAATGGGTTGCATGGGCATCATGTCTCTCTGTCCGCAGGTTCCCATTTTCTGACAGTCAGTACATCTCTTCACGAACTCATCAGAATCCTTGAAGAGAGTAGGCCACCATAGGCCGGATTGAAGCACCTTGTGTGCTGTCCTTTTTCCAGAATGATGTCCTCCTGCCTCAAGCTTGTGGCAATATGTGAGGACGCTATGCTGCTCTTCTTGAGGAATGCACCTCCTCCAGATACTATCCCCTCCTTCATGATAAAGGATGGGATCCTCCCAATGGTAAAACTTGGCCTTAGCTAGGAAGGTCTCAAGTTTCTGCCTGGGCCAACCCTGAGGGACTGTCTTGGCAACAAGATAGTTTACAAAGTCGGCATGCCATGGGAGTGAGGTGACAGCTAAGATCGCCTCATCTGGAAATGTCTCTGAGATAGGTGCGCTGGGCTCAGATTCCTCAAGATTCTCCAACCTGGAGAGATGATCCGCCACCACATTCTTGACTCCAGGCTTGTCCTTAATTTCAATATCAAATTCCTGGAGTAGAATGATCCATCTGGTCAGACGTGCTTTGGCATCCTTCTTAGTCATTAAGTACCGGATGGCGGTGTGATCGGTGTAAATGGTCACTCTAGATCCGAGAATGTAAGATCGATACTTATCAAGAGCGAAGACTACGGCCAGCATCTCTTTCTCAGTTACAGTGTAATTCCGCTGCGCGGCATCCAAAGTCCGGCTGGCGTAGTGAATGGCAAATGGTAAACCATCCCTCCTCTGTCCAAGCACAGCCCCTACGGCAAAATCTGAAGCATCCGTCATGATCTCGAATGGGAGAGACCAATCGGGTGGCTGAAGGACAGGAGCTGAAACAACCATATTCTTGAGAGTCTCAAATGATTCAAGACACTTATCATTAACAATAAACTCGGTATCTTTTGTCAGCAGGTCAGTGAGCGGTCGGGCAATTCGACTGAAGTCCTGAATGAACCGTCGGTAGAAACCGACATGCCCCAGAAAAGACCGTAACTGACGCAAATTGGACGGCGGGTTGAGTTTTCTGATGATGTCCACCTTAGCCGGATCGACCTCCATGCCCCTGTTGGAGACGATATGACCAAGGACCGTCCCTTGAGTCATCATGAAATGGCTCTTCTCCCAGGATAAGACTAGATTAACCTCTATGCAACGCTTCAGCACACGGTCTAGGCAGTCAAGACAAGCGTCGAACCCGTCGCCATAGACCGAGAAGTCATCCATGAAGACCTCTAAACAGTCACCCACCATGTCCGAGAAGATGGACAACATGCACCTTTGGAATGTCGCCGGAGCGTTACATAGACCAAAGGGCATCCGTCTGAAAGCATAGGTCCCAAACGGACAGGTGAATGTCGTTTTCTCCTGGTCTTCGGGCGCAATGGCCACTTGATTATATCCAGAGTACCCATCAAGAAAGCAATAATGACTCTTCCCGGCTAACCGCTCGATAATCTGATCAATGAAGGGAAGCGGGAAGTGATCCTTCTTGGTGGCCTCATTCAATCGTCTGTAGTCCACACAGACCCTCCAAGAAGTTGGTACTCTGGTAGCGATCTCCTCTCCAGACTCATTGACAACTGTAGTGATACCCGTCTTCTTGGGTACCACATGTAAAGGACTTACCCATTTAGAGTCGGAGATGGGATAGATGAAATCAGTGCTCCACCACTTCGAAATTTCTTTCATGACGACCTCTCGAAGGTTCGGGTTCAGCCGTCGCTGGAACTCACGCGATGGCTTAGCGTCATCCTCGAGATAGATGTGGTGGGAGCACAGCTTCGGGCTCAGCCCCTTGAGATCAGCTATATTCCAACCGATTGCCTTGCGGTTTCTTTCAAGAACCTCCATCAGGCGAGATTCTTGTTCTCCAGTCAAATCTGCTGAGATGATGACTGGGTGCATTTCTGGCTCGCCCGCAAGGAATCTATACTTCATTGACTGCGGAAGAGGTTTCAGTTCAGGACAGCTGGGAGGCGGCAGATCTGGCTTCTGATAAGTCTGTGTAAATGCTACCAGGTCTGCGTGGGAGAACTCTCGCGTTGCATGAATTGCTGACGAAGGGCGGCCTGATGGATCATCAATAAACTGCACGGGCTCGCAATCCGTCATGGCTGCTGGCTCAGAAGGAATCAGACAAGGCAAATAATCATCAAAGTCATCCCAGTCAATGTCTGAATCCGAGGGATCAGAAGAAGATGAGCAAGAATGAAACTCATCTGCACCACTCATCACAACACTGTCAGCTTCAGATGTATCCTCCTCCAGGGATGTGCTCTCCCGGCTCTCGACTGCCATGAGCTTGAGATACAGTGAATCTGTAGGCATCGACCCTCGCCTATTCATCAATGGAGGCGATGCGGAGCTGATCCAACGGCCCAGGAAGCGTGCCAGGTGGCAGCAAGGGAAGCGGGCCACGTGGGCGGGCTGAGGGGGCGCCACGTGGCCCAATCAGAATAATTCAAACAAAAATACAAAGAAAAATGTAAAAGAAATTGTTAGAGGCCGAATTTGGAAAAAGTCAAAACCTGAAAGTTTCTCGTCTCAATGAGATCTACAATTTTCATGTTGGTCAAAAAGCCAAAAGAGGTCATCTGTACAAAAGCTATTTTTGGGGGTATTTTTAAGGGGATAAAAATACCAAGTTTGTGGTTTTTATTTGTTTTTGTATTTTTTAGTGGTTTTAAAGGTCAGTAATTTATAGACAAGTTATCTACCTAATTTTTAGGGGTTTTTGAGTGATAAAATAGATACAGAAAAATAAGGGAAATTAAATACAATAAATTAATGGTAATCTATACACAATATGGTACATGATAAAAATAAAGAATTAAAGGTGATTTTATTGGATTATTTAAGACAGGGGTTTTAATATGTGGCTTTTATCATGATGAATACGAGATTCATCATACCCCTATACTTAAACCATACTCGTCCTCGAGCATATAAAGAATGAAAGACACGGATTTATTCCTGACAGTGCGCATGAAAAATTCAAGGCTTGATCTTTCGAAGACCCTTGACCTAAGTGATCCTAAAATTCCGGGTTTATCCAAGCCTTAGTCAGAAGGAATCCAACTTCTCTGATTATCAGACTCTCTTTTTGTACATATAATATAAGGATATGACATTTAGTGTACTGCATTTCATGAGAGCTGAGTCGATGCATCACTCAAAGTTCCAGTTCCAAAGACTCTCCTCTAGACCTAATCCTCAATTCTAGGGAATAAGTCTATTCTTGTTTCAGTCAACCGTCTCTATAGTTTGTCAGACTTGAAAGTGTAGAGGGACGGCCAGATGATGGAAGGACATGGGATTGTGTCTATTTTTCTCACCCTCACATTGGAACAAGGGGCCTCTCGAGTGCCTTTTACTCAACACATGTATATTATTATTTTGTTGATCAATGTGTCCGTCAAGAGAGTCGGAGTCGTCTGCACTTGTTTTTCTAGGAATACACCGGGGTGTGTCTCTTTTGAGTATCTAAGATACCTTCGACACCCAGACTTGTAGCATTTACGATGCAGAGCCCTTTTTCGGTGTCAGCCCGACTCCTGGTCCTAATTAGCGCTTGGTCCAAGTGGACACTTTGAAAATGTTTGGGAGCGCTCGCCATTGGTGGAAGCTCATTTGGAATTTGACTTTGGATTTAGAGCTTTTCTTTGACATTTCATTTCTTTTGTTGGCTAGCTCCACTGATTTTACCAAGAGATTGGCACACACTGATCAACAAATTCCTTTAACTTTCATCACACCCAGGCACTTTTAGGTAAATATCATAGAGATAGCATATGAATCTTGTTCACATACTGGCTAGGGTTTTTGCTGACACTCAGGTTTTCTGAAGCCTTCATTAACTTTATCCCATCCTCGAATATCATTAGATCGGGTCTAAACTTAAATCTATGGTCCTAGTTCCTCAAGTGATATCTCATCTCAGCTCATCAATCATGTAGTTGTGGAAGTGGCTGTGCTGATCATATTTTCTTGAAGGTAGAGATGAAGAGTGCAATATAGCACTCAAATCTTTCAAACCAGAGGAGTGTGGATATTTAAGTCATGAAAACCCTAATGACTAAGGCATGTTAACTCGGGTTCTCAAGATCCCAGAGATCCAGTGTCCTCAAAATCCTCAAGCCTTGAGTGAGTGTGAATGTGTCAGGAATATACCAACTCCTTAGGTTAGTGAATTTTTGTGTGATTTTTATCTTTTGCAAATTTTTATGGGTTTTAATTTTTTATCGGAGAGACAATGACTGACCCAGGCTCAAATAAATAAAAATATCCACTCTCAGCCAGTATGGGTGTAAGTGCGGGTCGAGACCCGTGATCCTTAAGGATGGTGCCATATGCGGTGTCCTTTAAACCACCCACTCTGCTAAGGGAGACCAAGGTTCCCTCACTGAAAATGTCTACTAAGCCTAGTAGTAAGAGTCAAATTCCGAGAAACATTTTTAATTTTTCAATTTTTTTTGAAAAAGGGTTATTTACAAAGATTAGTCCCTCAATTTTTAAGAAAACTTTTTTACAAGGTTTTTACAAAACTCAGTTCACAGGTTTACCAAAACCCAGCCCGAAAATAAATTTTTTTAAAGAAAAGTTTTAAAAAAACGCGAGCAAAGGCTAAAGTAAATATACAATAATATATGGTATACCCCCTATACTTAAAATTTGCTATGTCCTCATAGCACAAGTGCCATGAAGCCAAGGCTCGGTTCAAGTACAGGGTGATATAGCGAAACTGAGGAGGGGGGTCCCCCTATACTTAGGCCAAAATCGGTCTAAGCACAAGAAGACAGAACGAGGGAGGGATGAATAGGCAGGTCCCCCCTATACTTAGGCTACAAATAGCCGAAGTAAGGTCTGTATTTGGGGGGTGTCTATGGTACAAGGGTGAGGGGGAGGGGGTTCGTGAAGACTAGATACACAGAGAGAGAGAGAGAGAGATAGAGATAGAGAGAGAGAGAGAGAGAATGAAATATACAGGGGGAGGGTGGGGGTGAGTATGTGTATGTGCAGTGTAGGTGTGTGGGGGGGGGGATTTTTTTGTACAATATGCAAGACTGAAAATAAATATGCAGATGCAAGATATATATATATATATATATTTACAAAATGCAATGCAAGCTGACTGATAAAAAGACTCCTATTTTTCTTCACAGATTCCTTTGTGGCCTCTTCAGCGGAAGCTCCTGACTTCACGCCTCCATGAGGATCAAGCGTCCCCGATCATCATGGGCCCTGCCACAAAAGAGAAAAGTTAGAATCTCAGAGAAATTAAATCAGCAAATAATATGCAAAGAAATGATGCATGAGATGAGGACCTAAAAATTTCTGAAGTAATTTTAAAAAAAATCAAAATTCAAAAATTAAGCAAAGCTGTATCCCCGGCAACGACGCCATTTGATGAACGCAAAATTTGCCTCTTTAATTATCGGTAATTGTCGTAGTATAGGAGGCAAATTTGGTTCAGCAAAAACCACAGACTTTGAATGTTGTGGAATATTTATACTCGGCAAGTGTACCAAGGTCGAACACAGGGATACGGCAGCCTAAAGTGAGTATTGAATTTCGATTCATGAAGGCATAATGTCAATTAATTTCAGTTTCAGGTCCATATGCAAATTATGATGCACTATGCTATTTACAAGGCAATGCCATGATGCATGCATTTTTTATTTTGTTTTTATGCAAGTTAAAATGATGCATGGGCAAATAATGCAAGAGAATATGCATGAAGAATAAAATGTCAGAAATATCTACAATTATACCCTAAAATGAGAGAAACGCAATATAGAATGAAATTAGAGCCAATTTGAACACATCACTAAATCGGTCATCAACTCAATCAAGACAAGTAGAGCATGGTCCCATTTTTCACATAAAAAATCACTTAAATTAAAACAGTGTCAAATGAGACAAATAAGTATGCTAGAATGTAAAGGACAAAATAAGGATCAAAACGACACTAAAATCATGCAATTTGGACCTACGATGCTCAAGTTATGCTAAAAACAGTGCAAGGGCATAATTGTAATAAAAATGCAATAAAATAAAAGGATACATATTGCATTTAAATGCAAATAGCAAAAACCGCTTGGGACCGGTGGCAATTTGTCCATTTGCACGCAGGGGCATATTTGTAATTTTAGAAAACTTCGAGGGCCTCCCTGTAAATTATCCAGGCACGCACGTGAGGCACGTGCCTGGGGACCAAAATGTAATTCCTTAAAGCTTCCGGGTCATTCTTGCAATTTTCCCAGGCCCTCACGTGCCTCGCACGTGAGGCGCCTAGGCTTGGGAGACTCCGCAGCTTCGGGACATGTGGCTGCTGTCTGTGACTCGACTGTAGGTTCGGATGACCCGAGCCTGTAGGTTGGGCTGGAGGCTCGGGTTACGCATGTGTCATCATCGTAACCGTCCAATCCATCTGATCGGACGGCAACTGTATCTCGTCCTCCTCCGCAGGTCACCGGAGAAGGCGGGGCTCCGGCGACCTGCCATTCGCACCACCGCCTTGTTTATCAACTTCTAGAGCTCGGGGAAGATTGCCGGTGGTCTGGCGAAGGACTGGGAAGCGCCGCGAGACTCCGGGGCTGGTCGAAAGAGAAGAACGATGGAGCCTCGCCGGCGGGGAAAAGCTTGAATCAGCTCCGATGCAAACTCCGGCAATTGAAATACCTGCAGGCGTTAGATATAGCCGAAGCGAATGCGTGTGAAGTACGAGGTGAGATGGACTGAGATAGGAGCCGGGCGGAGATGGAGAAGGTGGTGGCTCTGGTGGGTCCTCCGCCGTGACAGCGAAGGAGTTGGGGTGAAGCGAGAGGGGGTTCTGGAGGAAGGAGGGATGGTGAGCGAGGGTGCTGGGGGTCGGGCGGAAATCGTGCGGTGGTAGGATGGAGGTGAAGCTATCGTGGAAGGTGGGAAAATTTTGAGAAAACACAAGAAGAAGAAGGGGGAGGAATACCTCGTCGGAGAGGGGAGTCCGGTGAAGGGTGCGGTCTAGGCTGAGGATCGGTTCGATCCTCCGGTCATGGCTCGACCTGGCCGACCGGTCCAGGGAGCTTGGCTACCGCCGGGAAGGCGGAGCGTACATGGCTGAGAAGCCATGGATCACACCGGGGCAACGGTCGTGTTTTCCTCTATTCGATGGCTTCTCCGCTGTCACCGGAGAGCCAGAGGCCGGGCCGACGCCGCCAAATGGTGGATGGGTTGATTGGTGACGGAGATCGGCTTAAATAGGCGGAGGTGGCCGGGGGTTACAGTGTCGGCGAGGCGTTTTCGAGTGGGGAATAATGGCGATGGAGTTAATGGTAGTGAGCGAGGTAGGTCACGCGAGAATGGCGGAGGAACGGTGGTTGGGTAGGTGGCGTTACGACGAGGAGATGATGGCTGGAGCGTTGGTTAAAAATGGAAAGAGTGGAAGTCGTCGTGAGTCGTAACATCTGGAGAGGGAAACGGCCGGAGGAAGACGATGAGTGAGGACCGTTGGATCAGGTGATCCAACAGCTGGGATGATGGCGCGGACGGAAGGTGGAGATTAGATCTTACGATCTAATCCCACGGAGGGGGGGAGGGCGCTAGGGGACGGCCTTGACGAAGAGGTAGGGAGATCCAATGGCCTGGGAAAAAGGGTGACGTGGCAGGTGGAGAAGCGTTAGATGTAAGATGATCGAAGGGTCTGGATGAGAGCGGAAGTGAGTGGAGGTGATCTGATCTGGGATCAGATCGTACGGCTGGAAATGAAGCGGAAGTGAACGGCGGAGATGGAGGCGATGCGGAGCTGATCCAACGGCCCAGGAAGCGCGCCAGGTGGCAGCAAGGGAAGCGGGCCACGTGGGCGGGCTGAGGGGGCGCCACGTGGCCCAATCAGAATAATTCAAACAAAAATACAAAGAAAAATATAAAAGAAATAGTTAGAGGCCGAATTTGGAAAAAGTCAAAACATGAAAGTTGCTCGTCTCGATGAGATCTACAACTTTCATGTTGGTCAAAAAGCCAAAAGAGGTCATCTGTACAAAAGCTATTTTTGGGGGTATTTTTAAGGGGATAAAAACACCAAGTTTGTGGTTTTGATTTGTTTTTGTATTTTTTAGTGGTTTTAAAGGTCAGTAATTTATAGACAAGTTATCTACCTAATTTTTAGGGGTTTTTGAGTGATAAAATAGATACAGAAAAATAAGGGAAATTAAATACAATAAATTAATGGTAATTTATACACAATATGGTACATGATAAAAATAAAGAATTAAAGGTGATTTTATTGGATTATTTAAGATAGGGGTTTTAATATGTGGCTTTTATCATGATGAATACGAGATTCAACAACCCTGTCATTTCTTGCATTTACATGCATGCCCCTGCATGTAGTGTATCACGTGCGTCAACACGTGTTTTCTTTGGGTTATTTGCATGTTTAGCCTTGTAGTTTCAGGATGTTAATGAATGAATGAAACCTTTTTATTAATTGCATATATGCCCCTGTGCGTGGTTTTTTAGAGCATGTGCGTTTATTAGTGGGTATTTTACAATAAGGCCCTCGGACTTTTGGTACCTGTTACCAATTAGTCCGAGAACTTTATTTTCATTGCAATTAGGTCCCTGTGTGCCTAAGACACGCGCCTCGCGCTTGACTTCTTGGAAATTTTGCACCGAACCCCCTGGAACTTTTACTATTTGCGTACAGGTCCCTGTGCACTGTACCTTGGTTTTGATTTTTAATAAAATATCAAACCTACTCCAAATGCGATGAAAATTGGATACATGGCTCCTGCCATAGTGTAAAATTTTCTCCTATTTTTGAGGATATTTTTTATTTCATTTGCTATTTTTAAAAAATCAAAAACACGCATTTTCTTTACTGTCTAACTTTAAAATTAATAAAAAAATATTAAATACCTCCAAAAATTACAAAAAATTAGTTAGTGTGTATTTTGCCTTGTTTGATTTTCTGACCAATTTTGGTCATTTTGCATTATACAAAACTCATAAAAACTGAAAAACGCCTAAAAACCTATAAAAATAAAAATTCTAATAATTAATTTAAAAATCCAAAAACAATAATTCCAGAGGTTGAATTTTCCTTGAATTTTCTTCTTTACATGAAAATTACCTTCAGGCATTTTAGGGATTTTTAGATATTTTATCTAAGTCCCCCAAGCTTGGCTGGACATTGTGCTTGTATTCTTGCATTGTTTTATTTTTAGAAAATTAAATAAAAGTCAGAAAAATACCAAAAATTCACTAAAAACAGTAAAAAAGATAAAAAAAATATAAAAACATTTTTATTTGAATTTTTGAGTGATTTTTTATGCATTAAATAATTGATTGAATTGGCTCGTTTCTTTGTTTTCTTTATTTCCTTTATCAATTAAAAATTCAAAAAAATTATAAAAATTTAAAATCCACCAAAAATACTTGTCTTTTATTTTGTTCTTTTGTTAGACTACTTCCTAGGCCGCAAGGCCATTACGTGCTCCTTGTGTTCGACCCTGGTCGCTATACCAGGTTAATATAATAGCGAGACCGCTACTTGTGTTTCATAGACTTTTATCCGATTTGGTGATCTGTTTTTTCTCGACTGACACCGCTTGGTGACTTGGGTCGCAACGACCCTTGACGACCTTTTACCTGAGTGATCAGGCGTGTCATCACTTACCTCAGACGAGTGGTAATAAAGATAGTATCTGAGTTATAATAGATCGTCTGACAAAGTTAACACATTTTATTCCGATAAGCTTATCTTTCACTCCAGACCAGCTTGTTAAGTTATATATTACACATGTGATTCGCCTCCATGGTATCCCAAAGGAAGTAGTTTCTGATCGAGATTCACGATTCACCTCACATTATTGGGAGAACTTCATGAAAGCCTTAGGTATAAAACTATGCTTGAGTACAACATATCATCTACAAACAGATGGTCAGTCAGAACGTACGATTCAGACACTAGAGGATATACTACGAGAGTGTGCTTTAGAATGGAAGGGATCATGGATAAAATATTTACCTCTTGTAGAATTCACATACAACAACAGTTACCATACAAGTATTGGCATGGCACCATTTGAAGCACTTTATGGGCATAGGTGTACTACTCCTTTATGTTGGCAATAGGTCGGGATAAAGAACCTTTATGATTCAGATACACTGAAAGAGACACGGGAAGCTATAGAGCTTGCTCGAAAAAGACTATTGACTGCTCAAAGCCGTCAGAAAAGCTATAGTAATACTAGGAGAAGAGACCTTGAGTTTGAGGTAGGTGACTTTTTATTTCTCAAAGCATCACGTATGAACGGAATTCAGAGGTTTGGTGTGCATGGGAAGTTACCATCCAGGTTCGCGGGTCCCTTTGAAATTATTCAACGCATTGGAAAAGTGGCATATAGACTTACACTTCCTCCACATCTTTCGGCAATACATGATGTTTTTCACGTATCAAATCTAAGAAAGTATGTTAAGGATCCAGAGCATAAGATAAGTTATGATGATTTACATGTTAAGCCAGACTTGACATACCAAGAGATACCTGTGCAAATACTTGACATGGATATTAAGAAGTTGAGAAACAAAGAGGTGCCTCTAGTTAAAGTATTGTGGCGGAACCAAGAGTTTGAAGAAGACACATGGGAACCTGAGGCGGAAATGAGAGAGAAATACCTCTATTTTTTTGAGTAATAACACTATATGTTGTATATCTTCTTTATAAATAAAATGACATTCATTCTCTTTAAGGTTGTTATGCCTCAATTTATAGTCTCGAGATGGGACTTCATTTAAGGTTGTTATAATTGTAAAGCCTTGAACTTGGTATATCTTGGATCCTATATAATAAGATCCGTCTCGTCAAGAGGAAACCAACAGAATTTGTTTCGTGTGAATCGGACTTCGTTTCAATTTGTTATGAATTTCGGAAGAAAGAGAAGTAAGGAGGGTTAAGACATCATTAACCCATAATAACTATCATTAAGACTAATTAAATATAATTAAAAAACTAATGATAGATTAAATATCGTTAATGATCATTAGCAAACACTAATCAGTAGTTAGCAAAAGATAAGTGTAAGCCGTGAAAGTTAAATCGTGATTAATAAAAGTTAATCACGATTAGTGTTACTAAAGCGTTATTAGCGAATCTAGAATCCTCTAGAATGTTCTAACTTAAGCCCCAACTTTGGGATAAGTTTTGGCTAAAAACATGGGCCAAAATCATGGGCCGTTAAAACATGGTTAAGGTCTAAATCATGGTTTTTTAACCATGGTTAGTGGTTTTCTAGAGCCTATAAATAAACCCCCCCTATCCATTCATTCTCTACGATTTCCACTACCACCACCACCCCAAGGGCTAGGGTCGACAGGTCGGGAGGAAGAGTGGGAGGCAAGGAAGGAGTGCTAGCGAAGCGCTGCTGGGGGAACGAGGACGAGAAAGGTATGATTCTCTATTAGTTTGCTTCGTAAGCTAGGCTTTCAATCCATCCTCTTGTTCTTCCCAGTTTTGTTCGTCATTCAAATTTCTTTCCGATTCGTTTCCTGTTGTGTTTTGAGGAGAAATCTGTGTAACACCCTACTTAGGTGCGAGAGGATGTGCATGTCAGTGAACCCTGTGATTCGTCACACATTCACTCACCTAAGACGTGTGGTGTCCACCGATTCTCCATTGCTTGTTGTTCTTTCTTTTTAGCTTTTACAGTTATTTTGATGGAGTAATCCGTGTAATACCCTACTTAGGTGCGGGCGGCCGTGCACGTCAGTGAAATATGTGATTCGTTACACATTCACTCACCTAAGACGCGTAGTGTCTACCGATTCTCCATTTCTTATTGTTCTTTGTTTTCCGCTTTTATAGTTATTTTGATGGAGAAATCCGTGTAATACCCTGCTTAGGTGCGGGCGGCTGTGCAAGTCAGTGAACCCTGTGATTCTCAGACATTCACTCACCTAAGACGCGTGGTGTCTACCGATTCTCCATCGCTTGTAGTTTAATTATATTCTTTCAGTTTCGTTGTTCTTTTCCTCTCGATTGATTTTATAGAGGAAACTCTTTTCGTTTTTATTTTGAAATATGTCCCGATATAAGTGGAAACTCTGCTGAAATTTTCTGAAAAATATGTCGCGATATAAGGGGAAACTCTGCCAAAATTTCTGAGAAATATGTCCCGATATAAAGGGAAACTCTGCCGAAATTTTCCTAGAAATATCACCCCCATATAAGGGGAAGCTCTGCTGAAATTTCAAGAGAAAATATGTTCTTGACATTCTTAGTGTTCTTTGCATTCTTTGTGTTTTTCGTTCGTTCTTCGCGTTCTTGACACGTTCTTAGCGTTTTTGAAACGAAAATGAAATTCGATCTTTTCAGGAGCCTTAAAACTTTTTTTTTGAAAATGAAACACGATAAAGCCTTGCATACGCGAGAGAGAGCTCGATTAGGTAACGAAATCCTTTCTCCTTTCTTTCGTTGTTGGGTTTTCATATGAGATTATTGAAATTCTTGATTTCATATGCTTTGCTATAAAGAACCCTAATTTTGGCTATTTCTAAAAAAGTCTGAAGAGTTCCTTTGTGATTCTCACTAAAATAAGGTTTAAGCATCAAATTGATGCACTAGTTTTGAAAGTTAGGGTTTGGGAGTTAAAATAGGCATAAATACGAGTATATATGCATATGAATAATATAGATGTGAGTCTACACTAAGTGTTGCTGATTATGCAAATCAAATACTTAACAAAAGAATTATATCATGGGAATAGATGTGATTTGAGTTGGATCCTGAAAAGGATTGTGTGTCACGTTAAGGATGATTGGGAGTAGAACTACAGGTCAGGCATGCAACCTGTAGGTTTGTCGGGAGGAACCCATATTGGCATTTCCCTACCTAGGTGGTACACGGTTGCCCTGTTATGATAAGTGCGTACGAAATGAATGATTTGCAACGTGTGGTACCGGGAGCTATCTTCGGGTTGAACGACGGAAGATGTGGTCGTGCCATGTGGAGGCACGGGTGATTCAATAGCGGCTGGGTCACGATAATATGTATTTTTAAAGCTACTAAGTTATATGAATAAATGTTAGCCTGAGGTTTTAAGCAACTGAGTCCTCGATGACGGTGTGCTTATTTGTTTTCCAAGACGAGAGTTTGAGACCCTATTTAATAAAAGAAAAGAAAAATTATCAGGGTAGTATTGGAGAATTGGTTGAGGCGACGTGTGGTGGCATAAGCTTACCAAGATCAACACAATATTCAATCCCGAAGTGTACACAGCTTCGGAGTCCAAGAATGGTGGGGTTCTCCTGGACTAATCCCTGACTTGGAATAGAGAGGAATAGGACTTAAATTAATAAGAAGGAATGAAACCTTTTGTGATAACAAGTTTTGCAGAATTACACAATTTGTTTGCTTTTCTCTTCTTCGTTACTTAGCATTTGCTAATTTTTATCCTATGATTTATGGAAAACCCAACATGTGTCGGTGAGTCATCACAAGGACTTTAAAAATCCACCCAGCTTACATACTAGACATCCAGGCAGTCACAGTAGCTTTTCTTTGTAAGGTAGTTAGTAATATTTCTGTATATTTCCTTCTAACTGACATACATGTAAAGGATTGTAGTGGGACAATGGATAATGTAAACTTTATTTTGTGAATGGCAAAGTGTTGAAATACTTCCTTCTGAGTATTTTTATTTGCAGACTGTTTCTGAATGTTAGTTGTGATTGCTGAATAAATTATTGTTGAGTAACCAGATCCGGATATGGGAGGATCCGACGGCCCCGGAATTGGGGTCGTGAAATGGGGGCACAACTAATATTTCCAAAAAGATAGGGTATAAGTGGTACTGCAATATCTCGGAGGGGCACAACTGATAAAAATCTTTTTAAGAAATCTCCTCAAGTTGAAGATTTCTTTATCATGCTTGGACGCTTGAATAATCGATGGTTTTATTTGCATATTTTCCACATAAATGGGTTACATAAGCTTAAGGAAGCATGTATCTCTCAGATAAAAAATGGGGATTTTTATCTAACTAGTAGATCCTATAATCTTTGTCAGTTACCTCCATGACCTTTGAAACAACGTATTTCCCCCATCGACCTTGTAAAATTGCTTTGTCTTACCCCACAGACCATGCCGTCAGTTTTAACTTTATTTGAGTCAATTGTTGGGTTAGACTTGAGTTAGTCTAACCAATAGAAATCGAACGGTGGATATCATCTTCTCTTTTGTCTACAAGCACATGATGACATATGTTGGGGATGAAGGTCAAGGATCTCGAGGAACACCCGATCTCCGCCATGGGTGCCTTCACCAACTCGACGATCTCTCATCCTTCTTCCTCTTCCTCTTCCTTTCCCTTTCGACGGTGGAGCACGAGGAACACGAGGAGGGACCGATCTCTAGGGATAGGAAGGCATCGACACACACATGCTTGATCTGGTCCAAGCTTAGCAGGGCGTTGTCCCACTCCCCAGCCTTACATGTTGCGGCTCTTCCACCATGAACCCCAAAACGGTGCTGGTGAGGTCCGCGAGCCCCGCTTGCCTCAGATCTACCCTCCCCGAACCGTTGCGCTGCCTGCTGCAGATATGCAAACCCCAGCATTGGCTGCTGATCTTCTGCGCATCCTCCACAGTGTCGATGCTCAAGAAGGTGTAGCGGATGTCAATCAGAGAGGAAGTAGCAGAGGGCGTACGGGATGCAACCTCCAGCTTGAAGGACCTAGAAGAACAGGCATTGGTGACCGACGCAGAGCTGGAATATGGCCACGAGGTTGATGAAGGGGTCGTCGGCATGGCACCACTCATCGTCAAGGTCGACAAAGGGGACGTGGAGGTTGTGTAAGGTCAAGGACGACGATGGGAGGGGAGATCAGACGGAGAGGATGTCAGGGGAGGGGAGGTCGGGCAGAGAGGAGGTCAAGGGAGGGGAGGTTGGGCGGAAGGGATGTCAGGAGAGGGGAGGAAGGGATGTTGTGGAGGCCTGGAGGAGTGAGGAAGAAGGGATGACATTTTTGTAATTTTGTGTAACAAAATGGGCATTATGGAATGAAATTCACGGAATCTGATTAGTTAACAGCCAAATGGATGTGAGTTAACCGCTGGGTCTATACGGTAAAAGTTAGCAAGTTTACGAGGTCGAGGGAGGAATTACGATATTTCAAAGGTCGTAGAAGTCATTTAGCAAGTTTATAGGGTGTGCTGAGTAAAAATCCCAAAAAAATATAGAATCAATCCTTGTTATGTTTTAAAATGAGCTCCATTGAAATTTTGATGCATAAATAGGGTTTTTTGTAATTTACCATGTTATTTAAGGTGCTATATGTTGTCTTTTATTTTTAATGAGTTGTAAAATCTATAGCTTGTACTAAATGTTTAATCAATATCCGAAGGAATGGTTGACATTATTGCAATCTCTAGAATAGCTTGGTCAAATCAAAGAAGAGATCTTGGACCGGAAATCTCTCATCATTTTTAGTGCACGTGTGAAAATGCAAATCACATGAGATAACCTACATGTGATGATCCTATTCGATCTACCTTTATTCACTGCTGGTAAAATGTTAAGAGATGACTTGTCAAACCAGACTATTAACTTTAAAGGATGAAATGTGAAAGCGAAAAATCAATAGAGAAGAGAGAGAAAACAAGCCAGCTATTATAAAAAAAAGAGAATTCTGCATTAGAAGATAAATTAATGACACCACTGAATTCTTTCTTTGACTTCTTTTTTTCTAGAACTTTCTTGAGCAAGTGGTACTCTGAGCTTCTAGAGATCTCTTAAGAAACAAGGTCCGCATTCTTAGAGTTTTCGCAAGGAGATTAATATCTAACTTTATAGAGTTTTCTAGGGTACATTAACATCCAACTTTCTAAAGTATTGCATACTCTTCAAGGCCATTACAACATAACTATATATAGGCCTTGATATTCATTGTGCGAAGGCATCCAAGTAAGAGCAACAAAATAACAAAGTTAGCAAGTAACAAGAAGAAGAGTGGGTGAGTTGTTTTAATGGTCAAGTAAGTGAGAGTTTTTGTTAGAGAGTTGAACAGTTACTGTAAAAAATTAATGTAGGTTTGTTGTATTTTGGAGTAGCAATTTACAATACATCGTTTTTCTTTAATCAAGAATTCTATGTTTGATTCCCACGAAGTTGTTTTACGTATCACATTCTTCTATATACAATGCATATAGATGTAAGATGTGTAGGGAATAGATCTTGTATACATGTATGTGATAAGGCATACAACGCATATTGATCCTCATGGAAATATGTTAATATGCCTCTTACATACCAAAATTTGTCCTCACATATACATCTAGATATGAGACTTCATAATAGAACTGCAACTCTCTTTTACATATATGATTGGACAGAGGACGTACAAGGAAATAGATTTATACAAGTTGTCTAATCTAGGAAATCTCAAATCTCATTCTCACAAAATGCAATCTTTAATCTGTATTTACATGTTCGTGCAACTTGGATGAGTTTAGTATAGTCTCCCTCTGGAATACCTCCTCATGTTCATTGTGTGAAGAGTGAAAATGAATCTGCTTTTCATCCACATGCACGTGAAGCTATTAGGGTGTGTTTGGTTGGCGGGTTAAGACGGGTTAAATTGATAGAGGGTAACCCGTTTTTGAATTTTGGTGTTCTGGGGGTGGGTTAGAAGTGATTTTGGGGTGATATCATTGTATTGAAGTTTGAAAAGGTGAGTAGTTATTGTGATGTGATTGTATTGAAGTTTGGAAAAGTGAGTAGAAGTGGAGTAGTTTATAATTTTTATATGATGGTATAATATATTATTTTCTGATAGGATTGATGATGTAAAATTGATCTATTTAATTTTTTAAAAAAAGAATAAAATGGGGCCCACGAGGAGAGAGGGGTGTGGGTTAAGGCCCCAGTAGTCGAACGCTACCTTAGGAAAGTGGGAGAATTAAAGTTCGATAAGTAGAGGGTTAAACTAGGTAATCATGGTAAGAAGAGGGCATGTTTAACCAATATAGCACTTGACGGGTAGGAGGAGAAGCAAATTATGCTATCAACTAGAATCATGGTTTGCATATTAATCAAACTAATCATATCTTCACACGAGAGTAAGCGTTCTTTAGGATTTGTGACCTTATGACAAACATCCATAACGTAAACATCTCGATTGAGAGACTCATAACAAAGAATTCACCCTAGGTCATTTCCATGGTTGACATATACGAGAGGTGTTGATTCATGCATGGATTTCATATTTTAATGATAACACCATCAAATTTTTGCACGTTTGTACTTGGATTCGCTCATTATTATCGATGAGGAATAAGAAGATCACAAGCTCAAAAAGATGGTGATGTTTGATCAATGGTCAACGGTCAACACAAGAAGAAGGTGAGGAGAAGAACAATTCAAATTGAGGATTACGTGATGATCAAGATCAGAACTTTATTAAACCTTTGTAATTTTATCTTTCATTACAGAGTTGATGTAAAACATCATTACATTATCATTGACGCATCAGCAGATAGACTTAGATTTTCATACATTCTTAATCGATTATTTTTTTAAGTTTTTGATTTATATTTCAGTTGACAAACTTCAAAATCAGTTGGATGACTATCTTAATATGGGAAAATTGCTTTAGTCAATCATCTCTTTTTTCGACCTAATGGTCATCTGATAGCTACTTGACATCCAATGGGTATATATTATATTCTCAATTGGTGAACATGGTTCCCATTCGATGAAGTCTTTGATTAGTGGAACGTTGATTTTGTTCCGTCGAGTACTTATTTTCTCAACCATGTGACAGAATGTGTTAATTTAATTTTATCTTGTGTAAACTCTTCATCTTACTCGCATCAAGTTTTGATACGACTAGTTATCATCTTTTAAGCTTATAAATGAGATCTTGAGTTTCAACATTTTACGTCTAGATGTATGAAACACATTCATGCGCGTACTTGACTCAAAAACACTTGTGAGATAGTCAAAAGACATCATTTTAAAATGTGATTCCACTTCAAATCTTTGTGCTCAAGCAATTGTCTATTAAACTTGCTTCCTAAGCTGTCTCCGATTGTTTCAACATGTTTATTTGCATATATCTCATATTGACATTATAGCTGTTTGTATTTTTGTACTTGCAAGGGTTTTCATACTATGGTATAGAAGCCCGTCTTCTAAATAGGAGGAGAAAAGTCGTTTAAGTTGTCTATAAAGTGAATTGTTCTTGTGGTTGAGCTATCCATTTTTAACGCAACTTATTAATATATGATAGAGAGTTATAGTTGTGCAATTCCAAGTTGAGATGACTCTGATAGACTTTTTTTGCCTAGAAACGTTTTCTCATTAAAATACTTGTGTTTTTTTAAGCTAACTTCTATAGTTCAATATTTGGTGGTTGACTATTATTGTGAGTAATCCTTTCATAGTTTGAGCTTATTTGTGCAAAAGTTGATCCTCTAAATTCTATTACAAGTTACTGCAAACTGAGTCAATACTTTGTATACTCACTACATTTTCTCACCTTTCATTCACATTTATAACCAAACAGTTTGATTGTCCATAAACTACGTCGTATTAAGCTGTGAAGAATAGCACATTTAATATAATTTTATACCTTCTTTCACCATATTTGATATAATTACAATGAAATAAAATATTTTTATGTATAATTATACCATGCGTAAATCATGTAATATATAGGTTAAATTATAAAGTATTTTTCTATTATCTTTTTCCAATAAATATGGGTCTTATAGTCATATCCATTTTAAGGATATCGTAATATTATTTTTACATTCATTCATATATGTGTCTGTATTTATATTGAAAAGTAGATAATGAAATGATAACACATGCATATGTATTTATATCCTACCGTTTGCATATGCATCACCCATGACCATATTTCTTAAAAACCTAATAAGATAATTGGTCAAACCTTTTTGGATTGTGCCGACTTGAAATTTTCCATTATGCAATTTTCGCAATTATATAAACTTATGTGTTTTTTCTAAAAAAATCATGATAGAAGTTTTCTTAATTTTCAATATTAAAGTACTCTATCATAAAATCTTAGGTTTTTGGTGCCCTCACTGTTGTAAAATGCTAGGTCCGCATCTGGCATAAATTTTCTAATAATAAGATCGGGCTAACATCTCCTCCATGCCTTTCGATTTTTACTTTGTATTCTCTTCTAATAACATTTCTTCACTGAGTTCTTCGTTCGTAGACCTCAATGTTTGTCTAAAACTCCTTTTTGACTCCAATCCAAATATATATATATATATATATATATATATATGTTTGTTGGTGCACATTTATAAATTTATATTACATGGTGTAGGCACTGAGAAGTGTCTTGTGGATATGCAAAATCTTCTAGATGCGTAACAAAACCTTCATAGTGTTGTTTATTCTTTCAAAAAATTACTAGTAAAATTGTATTTTCTCTAAAATTGTTTTGAATGATTTTCAATATTAAATAGTACATAAATACTTACCCTTATATTGCATAAATGCTAAATATCTTGGAAAATGGGGATGCGGGGAGCTAACTTGGTTCCCCAACCCTATTTTCCTTATATATTTATTATTTTTTTGAAAAATAAATCCATAGAAATTCATCATTGTATTCATATATGTCATTCAAGTTTCGTGAGAAACAGAGACTTCTGCGGCCTCCATCTAGATGGACATTTTTCAACGGTCGCTGAATTGTTGAAATCGACCCCATCTGTGTAACGTCCCCGGCTTAGTTCTCCAGTCCGTTATCGAGGAAAACTGGCCCTGACAACTTGTTGGGTACGGGCCCAATTGGTCCGTTGGCAACCACCCAAAATGCTTAAGCTAAGTTGACAAGTAGTAATCCCCATCACTTATAAACCACACCCATACTTTGTGAGTTTTCCATGTGGTACTATGTTTGGGGTTGGGGTGTTACAATCTGAATGGAGGTCGTAAGAGTTTATGTTTCGCACGAAATTTGAATGACATAATATAGGGATATGATAATAAAAATCCACAACAACATTTTTCAAAAAAAAATAAAAAATAAGAAAATAAGATGGGGGAGCTAAGTTAGCTCCCGAGGGACAGCCCAATTTTACCCAAATATCTTTCTATTGCATAAATGATTTTATGTGCTGCCTTTTTATAAATTGAATGATGTTGAAAATAATGTAAAATATTATTCTATTATGTGGAATAGTGTATATAGCCTATAAATATTACTTATTTGCTCCTATGTCCCCAATTCGTTTAAAAGATACATGGTTAAATTTCGTAGTCTTCTTAAGATTTGTGTTTGGGTGTCTCTATAAGTACTCAATATTACATATATGCCCTTCTGTTTTTACATAATTGTATTTTATATTTTTTGAGATATTGATTTTTTTACATATATCATGGTATTTTATTTGGTGCTAACATTTATGAGATAAATTGATAATTTCGAATATTCTTTGATCATGTATTCAAGTTTAGTTGATTTAATAATTGAATTTTATATATATCTCTCAAAGCGCTTCTTCGAAACTAGATAATAGGCGCGAACCCCTATTTACTATCGCGTTCCGCCGGGGTCGAAGCGTAACTGACTTAGTGATTGTAGAAATACAATTTGGATCTCACGAGTCATAGGTGAACTTTTGAACATACCCAACATAAAAAATATAAGGCGAATACATTTTAAATTTTTAAAGTGATATTATAAAATGAATATACCACTCAGATATTAATATCAAACGCATAAAAAAGATGTATTATATACATAAAAAATGTATAAATACCACCCTATTTAAAATAGAAAATCAATATATAGCACAAAATTTTTCTCAATTACGCTATTTATTTTCACACTTAATTATCAATGCTTTTGCACAATTGCACAACTATGATCTGATGCCACCCGTAAAATTGGATTAATTGGAATAAGCAAAGCAATACCACATGTTACCCTTAATTAGATTGAGGAAAGCAACACCACATGTTAAGCAAATCAAACCGAGACTACTACTGGTTCGAGCAAAGCAATTAATTGGATCAAGTGCCCCGATGTTACCCTTAAAATTGCATAAATTGAAAAGAGCAACACCACATGTTTTTTTCTTTTGTTTTTTGTTTTTTTTTTTGTTTTTTTGGGAAATCATGTGATTGCCGACATGCCGGTTTTTACAATCCCCACGAATTCCACAGCTATGGATTAAAAATTACACATTGGAATCATGCCCTCCAGACAATCACACCACGTGATTGGAGGATTGCAATTTCTTAGTTTTCTAATCGCATCGAAGTTGACAAACCACCTAATATACTTTTTTCCTCGTAAATCCCAACCCAAGAAAATTAATATACTTTTTTTCATGTTATATAATGGGTAGAAAATTAGGATTCTGCTGAAAAATGCAGGCATAGATCACGAAGAGATGCCAAATATTTCGAGACAGGTCCATAAAATAGAACGATTGATCTCTATTTATTATTATCCTCATTAGTTGTCTTTCAAGAGATTTCGTTCCTAAATATATAACGAATATTATCGGAAACAAACGTAATTCTTTAATTGACAAGCTTTTATTTGATGATCTTATGTACATCAACTACCATGAAGCATAAAAAAAATCTTCAGTCATCTCTCACAACTACCGAAAATTAGAAAATCACTAAGAAGAAGACATTGTTATTTCACACTATACTTTCTTCTCAATCAAAGTTTTAAAAACCGGATTGGATAATAAACCAGTCAGTCTTCGATTTTTCCAATCAGGTCGGACCGTCAGTCCCAACCGGCCGGACCGGTGATGATGTCAGCATGACATCATCATTCCTATCAACTCGGAAAAAATCGGACAGGACTTAATCTACTGGTCCGATCGGTCGAACCAATTTTTTGAACCGATAAAATCGGATACAAATATGTAAATATATATTTATAAATCAATGAACGTTTAAATGTCAAATCTTTCAATAGAATAATATAATTGTCTATTTCGAGTAAAACTCTACAAAAATTAGTCACATTTTCTAGCATTATATATGAATATAATATTGTAATAATTATTTATAGTCGCTTCTAGAAAATTACCATTTACGTTAACAAAAGAGTCCACAATGACAAATTTTATTTCAGTAATATCTCCAATCAATCTGAATTTAAATTTGTAGCACAATTTACGACACATACACTATTTTAAAAAACACAAAATATAAAATATAAAATCCACAAGTAAGGATACTCTTAACGGGTAAAATTTTCAAAAAAATATGGGTAACAAATGAGTAAAAAATTCAAAAAATACCTCTGAGTTTTGACTTCGCCAAATCTCACCTAGTGGAGATGTATCTTTTATTGCATTGATACTTCTTTTGTGTTTGGCAAGTTGTAGAGGGAGAGAATATGTGTCATGTATGTATGAGAGAGAGGGGGGGACAAAAGAGGTTGAGTTGGAAATAGCTTTTGGTAGCCATGATGGGAAGGAAGGAAGGAAAGTCCTCACACTATGAAACACACACTCAATAGTCACATCCATCATCCCACATGCACTTTCCTATTATGCTTTCCTCATCGCCAGCTATTATCATCTTTTCCCACAGCTTTTCCTTATTTTTCATGTCATTTTAAGCACATATATATACTATATTGATTTAATGTAGCTGCCCCATCTTTTATTTCAATGTTTTTTTATATTTTTTTGAAAAATATTGCCATATATATTCATCTATATATTCCTCATATATGTCATTCGAATTTTGTCAGAAACAGAGACTCCTGCGACCTCCATCAAAATAGTATCGATTTTAAAAATCATGTGACCGTTAAAAAATGTCTATCTGGATGGAGGTCGTAGGAATCTCTATTTTTGACGAAATTCGAATAGCATATAGGAGGGATAAAGGGATGATTATATATGACAATATTTTTCGAAAAAATAAAAAAAATATCGAAAATGACGCGAGAGCAGCCCCATTAATCTCAAACTATATACACCTCCTAAATTTTAAAATAGAAAAAAACCCACCATATCTCTCTAACTATAGTGAATAAAAATGATCCCTGCCCGGTTTCATGATATGGTGTGCTCCTCTTTCTTTGAGAACATTTCTTCCTGCATCCAATTATATGGTTGTTTTCAGGTAACTTGTAAATTACATAAAGTTTAGATGTACTTTTTTGGAGAAAATTATCTACTTAGTGGTGCCTATTGAATTGTTTAGCATTAATCATGTGAAGTACCACCTAAGGTTCAAGAGGGTTTGTTTATTATATACGGTACTTAAAGTTGTTTGCTAGAGTTCATTGCAAGTTTTGTAGGTTCATCTAATATTAGCCACTAAGAAAAATACAAGTATCAAGGCCCTAAATTTGAGATATTACAAAAATCCAATCTGGACAAAATTGAGTGGCATGTGTATTTTTAAAGCATGTGTTCGTACTCGAGCACAAAAATATGCACACACGTGTATATGTATACACACGCATCTGTTTAAGATACAAATATGCATGACTTGCCTAAGACACACATATACAAATGTAAATGTATATGTATAAAACATCACATGAGCTAGTGTCTTTCTTGTGTTATAATAAGGCCGATATCAATTTAATAACTTCAAATATATTATGTATTATCTAGCTATGGATTTAAATAAGTAAAAACATACTTATACATAAAGGATAGAATTATAAAATATATTTGAATGAAATATCAATTATATCTTTATATACATCATTTATTTTTACTATATATAGTTTATATTTACGTTTTTTATGGAATAAACTAAATCACTGTCAGTGACTAATACAAGTTTAAGGAAAATCCATTTCATTTGAAAGGTCCCATATGCATACATTGTGACCTATCTGTCGTGTACTTCTACTACCTTGCACATAGATCTGTCCAAAGTACGTGTCAGGCCGGGCCGAGGTTCTAAAAACCCTTTGTTCAAAGTCTGTGTCGGGCCAGCCCACATACCGTACTCCAAGGCCCAAGCGCGGCCCAAGTTTGGGCCAGGTCGGGACGGTCCGTCGTATGGACCCAATGTAAAGTATTCTTTCCTATTTTTTTAATCTAATTCATAGAGATAATTGAGTTTTTTAGTATCATCTAATCTTTATAAATCTAAGTATCCATAATAGATGTTACTTGGCATGTAAACTACAAATTATGATGTAATATGGATAATGTAAAATAAAAACTTCAAGTATAATATATTAAATGTATCTAAAATGTAACTTTTAAACCCATATTTTTATATGTACGGACCGTACCGGGTTTTGTAGCACATGTCCACGGCCAGCTCAGTTGACGAGCGGGTTGAAGAGAGGGTCGGGCAAGCCGATTCATAAAATCTCTTGACCCAAGTCTGGCCCATGAGCAAACTGAGCGAACAAGCCTCCGACCCATTGGCCAGGTCTACTTGCACACCAATACCCTTGAACAGTGGCATACGTGCTATATAGGGTAAGATTATAAGGGTCTTGGTGTAATTACAAAGATAACATGGGTTATGATGTAACTCGACAAGATTTGAGAGGTCATGATATAAAAATCCCAAGAACCAAATAGGTATTGAACAATTTGAGACTTTTAAATAAATGTTGATGGAGACCCAACCATACAATCTGTCGGTGGAGGAACAGATTAGTACATATTGTATCTAATTAGTCACGAACTATTTGTTTGTTTACCCAACTACTTACAGAAATTAAGCACTGATAACAACTAAACGAAGTTTAATGGGAGAAGATGGCAAAAAGAGAGCAAAAGGCTGTGCATTAAATAATAAATATAAGAACATAGAGGGGGTTAGGTCGTGATGTGATGTTTAAACAACCAAAGAGGTTAGCTTAGCTTGAAAAGTGGGGGGCATCCCTTTGGACTTTCTAGTATTTTGTCAAACCCTTTTTAATATCTAAGCTTTTGGTTGGTATGCAAGGATCATTAATTTGCATGATAGAATATATTCCAACAACCCCCACATTGGCGTGCTAATAAGATATAGATGGAGGTTGGGGTCACTCGATGGTACTAGGCTACAACAAGAGTGTGAGGATTCCTTTGATCTAAATCCTACTTTTAATGCAAGAGGTTTAGACCTTGTTTGGTTGGGGGCCTAAAGAATGAAGAAGGTTTGTCCTTGATATCCTTTTTTATTGATGATATTTTTGTATTTTTATATATATTTTTATTTGATTGTTATTTCGAGGAGTGTGGAAAATGTTTTAGTTATTGTGATATATTAAATGAACGAAGGATAAGTAGTAATCATTTGCTTAAAGGATGGAAGACAGTCGTTGATCAGACGGATAAGGGGTAAGATCCACACATAGATCTAGATCTAGATGAGTTTGCTGCAGAGGGAGGTTGAGCAAAGTTTCTTCCCCATGCACCATGATTTTGTCATGGTGGTCGATGCTTTCAAGGTTTGTGGAATCATCAATGAAGGGAGGCTGCTTCCAAGGCATTTCGACACATGATTTGTCCATCTCAATGTTACATTATGTGTATGGCATTCTTCTCATGTTTCTGTTTTGTGAAGCGAAAATGTGTTTTGAATGATTGTTTATAGTGTAAGTTAGCGATGACAAATCAATATTCATTTTTTTAACTTTTAAAATGCAAAGGCTTGGAAGCAGAGTCTCTCTTCTAGATCATTGCCTAATGAGCTTCCTTTTATCGTACAACTAAGAAAAATGGTAGTTTGCAAGAAGTCAAGTTTGAAGAGATAGAAAATGCACTATATTTTAAAAAAGAGTGAAATATTTATTGGGATATAGGTAAGTTGGTGAGAGGGACTTAAGGGTTCTCTACCATGTTTGATGTTTTGTCAAGGAGAATGAGAAAGACTTTTCCATATTTTGGAGTGCAATGAATCCCATATTCATCAACTCAAGATCAATCTTGAGCTCAAATCCTCACCGGATACCTGCTTTAATAAGGCTATAATCTGATTTTTATTAATTTTATTTTCATGTATAAAAATCATTAATTAACTTAAAAATGCCATAAAATTACAATTAAAAAACAAAATAAAAGGAATGATATAATTGTACAAATTGACAAAAATAGAAAACAAATAGGATGAAATACCATCCATTTATCCTAATTATAGAAGCAAAAGCAGCATGACTTGGTCTACAAATAAAGGAAGAAAGCCCCAAAGAAAATCTAAAAATATGAGCAACACTCCATTGCATAAAATGAGACTCTGGCGCTTTTTAAAAAAATATGTCACTAAATCAGCTGTTATTTAATATGTAATGACAATATTATTCATTGTGAAATGATTTTTTATACTTGAAATTAGAGACAGATATCATATCTATTCCTATATCTTTAGTGCAATCCATATTGGGGCACTTATTGCCATGACCCACCCGCCACCCAAGACGAACGTGACAAAAAACCCCTCATATTAGTGCCTCAATTATCTTATAATTTTTTCAATAAAATTTTCGATAGAGTGGACCATCTAACCCATATTCTGTTTACACAAAACCTAGAAAAACCAGTCCCATCCCTGAAGAGTGGCCAACCAGTAGAAGAATGCATCCAGGAGATCCATTGTTCCGCCTCCAATAGCTGGAAATCGGTGTTTTGTCTTCAATTTAAAGAGGGATGGGTACTTTCATCCTTCAATTTAGAAAGTTAAAGGTGGTTACCATGCCCTGTTAGCTAGGGTCCTCATTGTTACCAAATCAAGACATAAGATACTACATTGTTACTTTTGAAAGTTCGGATATGACATTGAAATTGGGTGTATAGTTCAGGGATATTTGTGTAATTTAGTCCCGATTATATCATAGTTGAGCGATTGTTGGAGGGAAATAAGAATGATTAGCCTTTGCTTCTTTATAATAACATACATGAATTGAGCGAAAATCGACCTTAACTCTCATGCATTTAACCACATTAAGACCTTAGTCCATGTAAAGATCATTCGAACATATGTACTTAATTAGCAATTGCATAATAAATGGTTATCTGGCGGACTAAATTACAAGGAAGAAATATGGCATCAGAAATCCTAATCTTAATGAAAAGTTTCTTCCAACCTAAGCTAATCCGGTCAAGTTGTAGTACCAATTAGAGAGTGACTATTCAAAACTACTTATGAATTATATGCGATATATTTTTATTTTATTTGGGCAAGCTGAAGATGGGTCACAATGAAGCGATGTTTAGCAAAGAAATTCAACATAAGACAAATTGTGATCAAGTCATCCATAGCTGTATTTTTATTGTTTTGCAAATTTCAATGCAAAATTGAAAGATGTAATGCAGACGCATTGCATTGAAACCTGGGTGTACATGAGGGAAAAAATTGTGTTCAGGAGACAAAATTGTCTCCAAATGATTTTTGGATACGTTTGAAAATTCATAATATGATAATTAAGAATTATTTATTCTAAAATAAAGGAACACTAAGACGTTTAAAGACCAAATTACAGAAAATGTAAAAAGAGTATTTAAAAAAACCATACCTTTTATGATGTAGAGTAATTAAAATGCTACATGGAAGTCATTTTTATTTTATTTTATTTTTATAATTAAGATGCTTCTAATAAAAAATAACAAATATTTTATGTTGTTATACAAACTAAGGAAATGCTTGCCATGAAAATTCACTAAAGCGTCACTAAAATCACATTTATCGTTAACTAATTCCAAATATAAAAATATCTGACAGTTAATAAATAATATTCACATTATATTTTTAACGATGGATAATATAGTGATGTACTTTAAATAAATTATCACTACAGATCCAATTTTGTTGCAGTGTGTCTGTGTTATTATTGAAATTGATATTGGTTGAATTTGGTATTTGAGTGGGATACACGACCACAAAATACTTTCGTAGCTATAAATTAATTGTGGCTTCAGAAAATTTTTGTTTTTTTTTTTTTTGCAATGAACTTTTGGTTAAGACAAACCAAGAGACTCTTTAGCTATGGATTCGTTATATATATGTGGCAAAAAAACTCTTTCAATATTAGAGTAGTGGCAGCAGACACTTTGTGATGGTTAAATTGTCTTATGTTCAGAGTTTTGTTGCCAAAATTACAAATACCATTGTTTCATATGATCGCTACATTTTTTTGAGATATTCGTATGATTTATATTGTCCATGTAGTGTTTCTTGCCCGTGCTCTATGTAGAAGGAGGAAGAAGAAGAAATTCTTTTCAAGGTTCTCAATTTCACGTTGTAATGTCTCGGGCTTATATCCATGATCTATTATTAAGGAAAAATAACCACTTACAACTTGTTGGATTCATGTCCAATTGGACTCGTTGACAACAACACGAAATACTTAAGTTCAAGTTATCGAGTAATTGTCCTTCACTTTTATAATCCACTCACAAGCTTTGTGAGTTTCCAAAAAGGAACGATATTTTGGGGTTGGAGTGTTGAGCGTGGATCGCCTGCTGGCCAGCAGAGTCTGTTGTGCATCCGGAGCCGCTTGATCACGATCGAGCGGCTCCGGATGCTACAGCAGACTCTGTTGACCAGCAGACAATCCGCTCCCTAGAGTGTTACACACGTCCCATCAAGATTGTATCATACTTGTCACAGTAGACTTCTTTATAATAAGTGTAACTCCATCTCTGGTGATTGAACTATACATACGAATTATTATGTAATTATGTTGTTATATGAGGATGCGCATGTTCTCCATTTGGTAGAGAGAGAATGGATGAGTGAGGTTTATCATTCATTCTTGTTTGGTTGATTTTTTTTGAAAGATGAGGAAAAGACAACATGCACAAACATAACATAATTGATGATGTAATCATGATGATAACATAATTGATGATGTAATCGTGATGTTGCAACTTCTACTCAGAAAAAGCTAACCATATCCCGCTACAATCAACATGCATTCAATTTAAAAGAGACATCTTTAGAAAGTTGATACAATAGCATAATAATTAGATGTAGATACATTTAATTGTAAATGTTAGCATCCCACTTGTTGGTGAAAATATCACGTAGGTGCTACGTAGATTATGGATATAGATTTCGAAGAACGTGTGAGTTCATTATCTATCAAAAGGTGAAAAAAGATTGATTTATGTACGGAGAAATGGATTGATTAGTCGTACTCGAGAACTGTCAAAATAAGTCTACACCAATGTCATTTTCGTCTACTATTCTCATAATTCATGACATCGACATCTGGATGTATACATTTGGACGTTGACGTATTTAACGATCAAACCTTTACATGTAGTGATCAAGATGTAATTTCTAAGTTTTATTTACATACTATATGGAGTGGGAAAAGTAGTGTTGTTGAGATGCAGAAATCTTTTGTTTTCATCGCCTCCATCAGTTATTGATATGTCTCACGATTATTGAATTTGTGTGATAATTTGCCTCCCTCTAGTAGAAGAAAATTAAAATAAGACAACGAATAATTTATATGTGTTTGCTATACTTTAGTAGTTAAATACATAACGAAAATTCTCCTTCACTTACTTATTTAAATGTGTAACGGATAATTTCATTTGTTACCATATTCTTCGCAATGAATCATATAATAATGATTATTCATTGACTTTTTCTTATAATCAATGTTAAATATAACAATGAATAAGTCAACTTATAAATCGTTGTTATGTGAATCTTTCACAACAAACATGACATTCATGTTGATTATAAGTACAAAAGATGATTCGATGACGAACAATATTTGTTGTTATACCTTTAATATCGGAAGATATGCCAATAAGTATTCAAATTATTTGTTGTCTTAGGTCTGATTTCTTGTAGTACCTCCTCCCCCTGATCGTTGCTATCTTTTTGTGTTTTTTTAAATACAAATTACGAGAACTAATATAGAATAACAAGAGTGATATGTGATTCAAATTTTCTTTAAAACATGCATTCGTAGCATGTCCATATGAAGGGATAAATTTCAGCATTATTAATATTGTTAAAATTTGACATGTTTGAGACAGGTTATGAATCACGAAATAAGATGAATTTGAAATGGCAACATGACAATATTATGCGATCTAAATTACCTCAAATTTTATTAAAATATCACAAAGAGAACAGCTCCATTATTTTGTATATGTGTATGTAGGAAAAATGAATTATGTTACTGAGCTTTAGATATGTGTTCATCGTCTCCATCAACATTGATTTTATATTGGAATGAGCGACCATCAAATAGGGTGCCTTGGTACAGGTTTGTCACAAGAAGATCTAATGGCCCGTGATGAGCAGGCCCAACTAAGGCCCATCATATATAGTGACGTAGTCCAAAATAATCTTTTTACCTTCCACATATCAATCGAGGCACTTCTCCATCACATTATCATTATGGTTACTAATCGAAACCAAATCGTTAATATCAAAAAGCATAGACTGAGTGCATATTCCAGTTGAACAACTAAATCAAATAAAGATAAAGAAAGCAAATTTTTGTGTTCAGTTTTCATTTCAATAAACCTGATAATGATCATATAATAACGAAAATATCAACAGCGATTATACAACAGATGGCTCCTTCTGAAGCTCACCAATCCAATCAAAACAAAGTTCACAAAGTGAATCCATCAAAAAGGGAATGATCCTTTGTAAAATTTAAGCTATGATGAAGAGACTTCGAAGATCTCTATCTGCATATATATCAACCTGATGGCTCTCCAACAAGATCCAATCCAACAAGAAGGAAGGATAGCCCTTGGAACAGCAAGTAGTAGAAATGAATCCGTTGTTTCGAGATCAAGCTCCTTGCACAAGCCATCAACAACAAGAACGTGAGCGTCAGCTCTTTCCTGTTCGGATTTAGGGTTTAGGATTTACATAGTTTTAACCGAAAGAAAGCTTTACTTATGTACCTATATAGATGATATTGTCATCGATTGATCCCTTCGCGATCGACATACACTTCGACATCCGACTTTCAGTCCTACCTCTGTATCCTCTTCAACTTCCTTGTTAGCAGCTCCCCCTCCTCCTCGTCTGTCGATGACCTGCGACTCTTCTTCGTGACTACCCACTTGTAAGCGTTGCAAAGGTGGAGTAGACCGGAAAGCATGGCGTGTAACTTGGTGATGGACATGGTGTTCTCGAAGAGGAGTTAAGGGATGATGAAGGGGAAAGAGCTAGGGGATGGGAGCACATTGAGTATGGACATGAGTATGGGGATGTAGCATATGATCCAGATGGAAAGCTCGGCCTGCGGCACGAACATGGTCAGGGGGAGGATCACGCAGAAGAGGATGAAGGAGTAGAAGGGGGGATCAGTTTGCGCGCAGGAAGAACATGAAGATCAAGTTCATCTTCTTCCACGTCGAAATCTGTTGAAAAAAATAGCACCATATACTTCCAAGAAACAACACAACATATGTAACTATATATCGTATGTATAATATATAGGGTAAATTACAATTTGGATCCTCATCTATGGATCATATCCCAGAATGGGTCCATATCTTTAAATTATAACGATTTGGGTTCCGAGACCATTTAGGAAACGAAAAATTTGGGGCTCGTGATGAAAATGCCCTTATGGAGAGAAGAAGGGAATGAGGGTTGGGTTCTAACTTTTAAACAAGGACATATTCATCATTAGCCTAAAAAAGTTCATTACGTTAATGGTTCGGGGATCCGAATCGTTACAATTTGAAGATGGGGACCCATTTTGAATTCTGACCCATAGAGGAGGACTCAAGTTGTAATTTACCCAATATATATACCTTAGAGGTTAATATGGAAGGGAGGCCGAGCCGCAGGAGCTGCATGGGCCCGGAGTGCCACCGGTGCTGCTGATTCTTGTACGCCTGAAATGACTCCGGCAACTCGCACATCACCTGCAAGAAGTCGGGATTTGATCCGATGTGTTATCAAGGAAAACTATTCTGCGACAGTTTAGGGAAGATGTTTGAGTACGAGAGATAGAGTGTATACTTTGACGTGGTTGAGGAAGACAAACCTCCAGCCTTTGAGGTGAACCCGGACAGCGATGTCCATGTCCTCGATCGTCGTGCGGTCGAGCCACCCGTCGGCGTCGCGGAGCGCTCGCACGCGCCATACGCCTGCGGTGCCGTTGAATCCGAAGAAGCCGAGGAGGGAACCATTGACCTGCTGCTCCACTTCGAAGTGGAACCTCAAGTTGATATTCTGCAGCCTCGTCAGCAGGTTCTCGTCCCTGTTCACAAACTCCCATCTTGCTTGCACCAGTGCCAACTCCGGATTATCCTGTGCATGATTAAACGTCAGATCAATCCATTTAAAAATCCTACATGATTTATGGTTGACTTTTTTGTTACCTTGAAGTGCGGTACAGTTTGCTTAAAAAGTCAGGAGCTGGGTGGAAATCGGCGTCCAAGATCGCCACGAATTCGTACTGCCGGACGTATTCCCATTCCTCCGGCAGCGAGGTTCCCCGCCTTGTACCCCACCCTGACCACCCGATGGTGGCAAACGATGTTCACACCCCTCTCCATCCATGACTCCTCTTCTTCACGTATCAGCTCGCACGTAATAGCGTCGTTGGAGTCGTCGAGGACCTGGATCAAGAGCCTCTTGCTAGGCCAGTCTAGCTCGCACGTACTCGATATGGATTTTGCGTACACCTGCAGAGAAAATAATATCGTTACAAATCAAAGGAGCTACTTTTAGCGGGAATGGATCGTCTGCTGCAATTGGGAGCCAGCAGAATCTGCAGTACCAATTTGAGCCGCGGTTCACACGATTTTGCACGACACGGGTCCACAAAAAGTGCAAAATCACATGAACCGCTCGATCAAGATCGAGGGGCTCAAATGGGTACCGCAGAGTCTGATGGGCTCCCTATTGCAGCAACGATATATTTCCACTTTTAGCGGATGCACAAAAAGACGAGTGAGAATCACCTCTTTTTTTGTTGCACGTCGGGATTTGAACCAGCACCATGGGGGAAAACTCCCCCTTCGCCTCAGGGCGTTGTCGCCTCCACTTCACCCACACCCACCCAAGGCACAGTGTTACACGGCCCATCGACTGAAATGCGAACAAAACAATGCATAATTTGGTGGCGGTCACCACGGCAGGCGCCAGGAAGTTGGTGCGGTGCGTAAACTTGTTGTTGCAGAAGTATTGCGCCATCCAATCCCTTCCCGTGGCGAGGAGACGTCTAAGGCTCCGATGGGGATGCTTCGGGGAAGGGTACAACAGGTGGAAGGAGAGCCTCCTGGGGCTCTCCAGTGGCACCACCAGAGAGTTAGGTGGTGCCATGCTTTGTTTTTGGAGGACAATTTGTATGGTTTTGCTAGACAAGATGTGAGAGAGACTGGATGGTATTCCGATGATGTGATCGAGGATGTGAGGATTGAGCAAGAGGTTTTGCTTACCCTGGTGGATGGGATCGCACATCTCAGTCCGTTGCTGGATACATGGTGGGATGAAGAAAAAGAAGAATGTTTTTCAATCCTATAAAGGGGAGAGATCAAGGAGTCTCTTCATTGGGATCGGTTATCTGTTGTAGCGGATATTCCAGCAGATTCTGCAGTAACTGCTTGAGCCGCTCGATCGTGATCGAGCAGTTCACACGATTTCACTTTTTTCGCAGGCTCGTACCTTGCAAAATCGTATGAACCGCCCAATCAAGATCGAGCGGTTCAAACGATTACTGCAGAGACAATACTACACCAAACGGTCCTTGCTATTCTTCCTTAGGAGTTGAGATAATGAAAAGTTATTAATAATGGTATGACGGAACAATAGGACCTTCTTTTATGACTGGGGTTTAAAACTTTGCCCAATTACACCATTGTTCTTGTAAATTACACAACGAACCCTATGTAATTTTACCAACTCTTACACCATAACACCTGCATATGGATATATGCTGAAAAGAGTAAGATTATATGGATTGGTGTGGCGACAAATATTACATGGGTTATGACGTGATTGGACACGATTTTTGGGGTCGTGGCATTTAAATCTCTTGGCTTTCCCTCAATTTTCATTATTTTTCCCCTACCTGTTTTATATTGCTTCATTTTTTCATACGGCACTACAATATCTGTAATTTTGCATGCCATGTGGTATAAGGTATAAACAATTATGGGAAGTGGTAATCGACTTGGAAAGAAAAAATGGCATTTCGTCTTAATTATTTCCCATATTTGTGGCATCTGATGTAAGTTTTGGAGAGACATTTACGACGCATTGAGTTTTTGTCGATGTTAAAATGAAAGGCTGGAATTCGAAATATTCATGTTTTCTTATATATTATCTGAGTTTTGTTGACAACGCACGATCCATGTGACCTTGAAGGAAGACCTATATAGGCATCAAAATGGAATAAAATTTAGGGATTTTTACCCGACAGACCTTATAAACTTTTTAAATTACCTCTACGACCTTTTGTACAATGTAATTACCCCATCGACTCTGTAAATTACCCCATGAACCCTCACGGACTTCAAACAGACTACCCGAAGGGTTCATGGGGTAAGAGTTGGCAAGTTTATGAGGTCAAGGAGAGAATTATGTTTTTTTCAAAGGTCGTGGAGGTAATTGGCAAAGTTTATAGGATCTGTCGGGTAAAAATCCCTAAAATTTAACAAATTAACTTCTCCTAAATTTCTAACTAACTAATTTAAGTCCTGACTGAACGAGACCCAAAAATCGGACCAAGGGGAAGAACATTGGAAGCCAAAATGACAAGACATGGAATTATTTCTCAAGTTTCGAGAGGAGAGCGGTAATTTTTCAAAAAAAAATCCAACACCATTACGTTAAGTTAATCATCGGGTCTTAAATCTGTTGCCCACTTCTGAAAGTTTCTCATCCTTTCCATGTTACGAATTTGGGCAAAATGGGTAATGAATGATTTTTGGGTTTCGATTAACAAAACGCTGGAAGGAATATATTTGGAAATATAATTGAGCATTGTCCCTCTGTAACTTATTATCATGTAAGGTTGTTTAGGGTCATTTTTAGTCACAGCTTAATTTCATTCGATCAAAAGTTGTTTTCAATATAGGGCTGATTTTTAACTGTTATATTATAAATAAAAATGGAGTTCACTATTATATTTATTCTATAAATATTTTACCATTCATAATTTTATCTATTTTAAAATAAATAAAAATCCAAAATAATATTAATATTCACAAATATTTGTATATATATCCGTATGTCCATTTGATATATAAATATAATAATAAATTTAATTATAATTGTTTGCAACATTAATATAAGAACATATCTTTCGGCATTGTTGATGTAATAGCTATGAATTAATTACATAACTATATTTATCTTATATATAATTCATCTTAAACATGAATGTTATCTATGAAGTAATATGCTATTATTTGTCATCTGTTCATTTTTAAGAATAGAGTAGCACAAATCCATCAAGATAGGGATCCTCGTTTGTATGCATATTTTGAAAGGCATATAATATGTAATGACTTTTATCCCTATAAATAAGCCTTCGATGGCTTTTGGGCACTGAGGATGCATGATCACGATAATGTATTGAATTGGAAATTTATATTAATCGCAACCACTTTAAATCATGTCTTAATTATATAGAAGTGTGTGTATTATTACCTTATTCAATGACATATTCAAACTTTGAAAAGGTAACAATGTCATATTCGATTTCTAAGATATGTTTCAATGCAATAAGAAATAGTGCAATCATAATCTGACAACTCAACCTAATGACTTTATCTCATGATGAGCTCTTAATGGTCGAACATGTAATCCAAGCTCCTACAAATGGTGAAATCTCATTGTTAATCGCACAGATTGAATTGGTTAATCATGGTCGATCAATCGCTCAGGGGAGTGAATAATCTATGATTCACTACAATGATAGGCTTGAATGTAGAAATAATCCACCTTAACTCTCATGCATTTAGGATGTTAGGATGTTAATGCATATGTTTACATACGTGTTTGCAAATTAGTAATTGTAAGGCTTAATAAATAACTCTAAGGCAGGTTGGTTCATAAGATGGAACAACACTAAAAAGTCTAACACTAGCTCCATAAACCTTATCCATAATCCTACTCACTCAACCTATCTAAGTAAATATTCCAAAATCTTAATATAAACTTCATCCAACACAACCAATGGACCATCTTTTAACCCTAGATCCCCAATAGAGCTACTTAACCCAAAATCATAGGATTAATTTGAAACATACAACTCAAACCAACCATCGTAGATATTGGCCTAAACTCCTTAAGATTAGGCTCCAACTCTAAAATCATGTCAAAAAAAATTAACCTTATGAATAAACCTTAAGTCATAACTCACATGGTTAAAACAAAACCTATTGAACCTTGAATCAATAACCTACACTCTAACTAATTCCTAAGCTAACTCTAACCCTAATTGAATCTAAGGTTAATTACCCTGTCTCTGAATTATAACATCTCTACCCAACTTAGGTTAGTGCCAATCTAGCCTAAAACACTATCAAAGTTTAAGCAAGTTACTGAGACCCTAAACCTAAGGTAACCCAAGTCTACCAACTCAGCAACACTTTTTTCTAACATGAAAATACACCAATCACCACCTTTGACCATACAAAATGTACAATCTAAATCATGGGTTACTTGACCTATATTTAAGATCAAGTCTTCAACTTCAACCACAACAAAGGAAGACATTAAATTAGGTTAAAAATAATCTTGAACTAGAACTTGACCCAGCTATTGGTCATCTAACATGATCTGACCACTTGCGAGCTCTAGCCAACCTTAATCCAACCATCAACCCCACCATGCATGTATTGCATCAATACACCACATACCAACACACACGCACATGCAATTGCCCCTCAACACACACACATACACACACACACACACACACACACACACACACACACACACACACACACACACACACACACTTTTACATATGCACAATCCTACACTTGCATAAACATTCACACACATCATTTACACAGACATACACCCCCCCCCCCCATTCTCACTTACCCACACACACATTGTTGAACATGTGAGTCCACGACAAGCCAATATGCAATAAAAGTTATTGCAGATCATTGATGAATTTATGAATTCATGATTCATATACTTTATATGATCACTTTAGTAGAATTCCTTTAATTATTCATTAATTAAAACCCCTAAAATTGATTTATTAACATTCACTAATTGTGTCGAAATAGAGTTTAAATCTATAATTAAATAATTTATATTTTTGACCTTGATTGAGCTTATCATTTTATGTATAAAAATTAATTAATTTTTTTCTATTATATTCTTTAATGAATTAACTAACTTGCCATAAAAGAATTAAAACGTATAAAAATCAGATAATCAGAAGAAAATACAAGAATCTGATATTGTATATTTTGTACATATTTTATCCTTATCATTTTTATTTTATCTTTTTTAACATATAAAAATCAATAAAAATTAGATTAATTATGTGTGTATTGTAAATAAATTAATTTACAAATTAAAATCAAATAAAAACAATAACAACAACAAGCCTTTTCCCACAACTAAGTAGGGTCTGTTACATGGATTCTTCGCCTCCATTTCTTGGATCAATCCCGAGATTATATTCAGAAAATTAAGATTCCTTCGTATAGTCTCTTTCCAACACTTCTTGAGTCATCCTTGCCCTCTCTTAGCCAGCTCAATATCCCAATACTCGTATCTCCTAAATGGTGCATTCGCTGATCTTCTTTGCAAAAATTAAAAACAAATACAAAAAAACAAAAAAAACAAAATGTAAAAATAAAAATGTTCTATTTTATTATTTATAGAGTACCTCCAAAAGTACGCTTTGTACAGTTGACATTTTTTAATTTTGGGCCCTTCATGAAAGTTGTGGATCTCGTTGAGACGAGCAACTTTTGTATTTACTACTTTTTGATGCGACTTCATTTACTGGTTCTTTTCTGTTCTTATATTTTAGTTATTTTTATTTTTTTAACTTTATATTTTATTTTACTCTTTATCTTATTATTATTACTGATTTTATTTTTTATTTTTTTAATTTTTAGTTTTATTGATTTTATTTATTCTCATTTTCATTTTCCTCTCTATTTCTTTCACTTTCTCTCTCAATTTCCTCTCTCTTCTTTCCTCCTGATTGTCTCTCCCGCCCAGCTCACATGCTCTCCATGTGACCTCTCCTCCCTATAACCTCTCTCTCTCTAGGCACGTGCTCCATAAGTATTGTTTCCCTCCTCCTGGTTACGTGTGGAGCACGTGCCTTCTTCGTCCTTTCCCCACCTGAGCGCCCTCCTCCCTCGCGTAACCACCTTCAC
This sequence comes from Ottelia alismoides, assembly GCA_037367405.1. Taxonomy (NCBI): domain Eukaryota; kingdom Viridiplantae; phylum Streptophyta; class Magnoliopsida; order Alismatales; family Hydrocharitaceae; genus Ottelia; species Ottelia alismoides. The sequence goes on from JAZKJV010011255.1 coordinate 226,778, forward strand.
CTCCTCCCGCATCCGTTGCATACGCCAACTATCGTAACGCACAACCCTCTCCTCTCATATGTTACTACCCTCATCATTACATCTCCACCCCAATTGTTAGCTCTCATATAAAACCCATGTCGTTGGCCTCCTCCCATCTTCACCCGCCACCTTTGACGAGAGAGAGAGAGAGAGCTAGCTCCCTTTCCACCTTGGTGACAGTGAGTGTCGATAGGGTTGAGCGATGACCTCGTCTCTGATCCGACGAAGAGACTTTGTCGTTGCTACCACCACACGATAACATCTTGAGCTTCACCACTGCTGAGGTGTTGAGATACGATCGGAGGCATTTCTAGCTCTCTTTCCTAGGTGATTCCGACCCCCTTTCAAGTAAACGCTCTTTCTTCTCCGTCGATCTCTTCCTCCTCTTTTCTTCTCCTTCCTCCTTCCTTTCTTTTCTTTTCTTGGTTGATCATCCTATCTTCTTCCCCAACTCCACCGATCATTGAAAACCATTCCACTGCTCTCCTTCACCGTTTGTTTGCTACCTTCCTTCTTCGTCCCAACTCACCATCCACCTTCATTACATCACCCTCGATCTCCACCTTCATCTCGCCCTACCTCACCATCGCTACGGAGCTCAGCCCCGCCGTTCACTCCACCACCTTGGAGCTCACACTCCTCCGCCCCCTCCACAACTATGAGCTACGCTGACAACAGCCCGCTCACCTAGCCACCTTCATCGTCGGCCAAGGACACCTCCTCAACCTCGTCAGGACCCGCTTGAGCATAGTCCAATGAGCTCATCATCAACCATTCCTGTCCAACCACCCTTGAGCCGATTCTGCCTTTGACCATGTCACCACTAACCCTTCAACTGAGTCGCCTTCTATTACCTTCAGATGGTCACCACTCCTCCGCCCCACCGATCGGGTGTCGATCGAGCTCTCGCTCCGTCGACCCACCTACAATAGCCCTCTGCCTCGGCTCACTAAGATCCGCCTCTCCGCCTAGCAGTTGTACCGCAACCGTCGCCCGCCCTCGCCAGATCATGCCCTCCGCCCGCTGGTGAACAATAACCGTTGAATCGGGGGATCGCACAGTTCTTGTGCCTCTACGTCGCTCCCTCCCCCACGCCTTGAGGCTTGAGCGATCTGAGGTTGTCCCACGAGCTATGTATAGGCTCGAATCCCCGAGCATAAGCCTTTGCACCCGAGGCTTAGCCCTCCTGTTGATCCTCCATTGCATGTGTGAAATGCATGCTGCGAGAGTAAATTGTAAGGAGACCCCCACTAGTTTAACAAATTTCAAAAAGATCCTCCCCGCCTAGATACATGTGCCTCGTACATGCGTGCACGAATAAATCGTAGGGAGAGCCCTCTAGTTTTTTAATAATGTAGATAAGTCCCTTCAGGGACCTCTATGAGATAAAAACTCTTATTTTTATTGCATTTTAGTCCCCTAACATTTCAATTTATCATATCTTGCTCATTTGAACTCCAATTTCTGCGCACAATATGTCATTTTGAAGCTTTCTGAATGCTCTATCATATTTTACTATTTTTGGACATATCAAGACTTTTTTATTTTTGATCAATATTTGAGGATCAATTTTTATCATTGCAGACTAATTTGTGACAGACTTTGGTTGTTTAATCTTGAGAAAGACTTGATTTAATTTACAGAGACCTAGTTGTGGGGATTTAAAAATTAATTCTCTTATAATTATTGTTTGGTCTATTGTCTACGCTCATGCAAGAATAGATTATTAGATTGAATTCCTTGATCATTCTTTGAGGATTTAATTTTTATAGGGTCTCAGCTGAGGCAGAGGAGACGATTTAATCTCTTTGATAATTTGTGTGAATAAGAATTATTTATTTGAGGAATAAATTACAAAATAATCTTTCTAGAATATGTGGAGAATATATTATTGATATCTAAACTTGTTAGATTAATAATTATTGATCGTATAGCCATCATTTGGATTCAAGTGAATACCTTTCTTGAATTTATCATCACTGATCTGTGATTAATTGATCATTTTATTTGAGGATTAGAATTACATACAATCATAGATTCGATGCTTTATTTTCCTCTCTATTTATTTTATTCACATTACACTCTTCCTCCTTGCATTTTCTTTATTTCATTTTCAGTTTATTTCCTGACTCAGAGATCATTATCGCAATTAATTAATTACCTTTGATTAATTAAAGACCGTGAAACTACAAATACAACGTTCCTTGTATTTGACCTTGGTATACTTACCAAGTAAAAAATGTTCCATTATATTCAAGATTTATGATTTTTGATAGATCGCTTTTCATCTCTTATATTATAATTTCCTATTATTAAAGAGGTGAAAATTCATGTTCATCAATCATTCCTTAATCTGAAATATAGAATAAATAATTTGCATAAGAGGTCTCTTAGTACAAATAGAGTTATGTATCATGTCCATCCTCATGGCATACAACTGTTGATCTAAAGGTTGGATCATAGAGGCTGGCATAGGGCGGAATATCTAAAGAGTTAGATTAAGGGAGCAATGGAACTGTCAAGTGATTATCAAGAAGGGATATACTACATGAGAAGGAGATGGCAATCCTTACTCCAAAGGCTGATATCGACTAACCTCTTGATGTAGATCCTCTAAATAAGAATAAAGATTGCATTGTGTTGGATAAGTTAAGTCACATATTTGACTTTGCGAGATCGAGATAACTAAGACCTATGTTGTATGCTGTCACGCATAGGCACTCATCCTCTTACTGGAGACAGATGCATTATGATATGTCTAAGTATATAAATTAGACATATCATTAGATCGATGACCTAATCAAGGCCAATATACCGACGAGTTGTTGTCTATATGAGGCTATATGAGTAATACGATCTCTCAAAGTGATCATACATGTTCATTATTGAAGCAGAAGACATGAGCTCACTAAAAGGATATTGGGATAAATCTAATTCAAACGTTGGTCGTCTTGTTTTGGAAACAAGATAAGATTTGAAGGTGTGCTATATGCTTTTAGAAGCATATGATCAATATCAACTCCCAATGATCGAATAACAAACTTAACAATTAATCCTAGGTAGCCAAATCAAGTGATTCAGATGATTTTTATTATTTTTTAGTGGTTTTTAATTTTGAAAACTTTGAATTTTCAAAATAATGCAAATAAAAATAAAGAATAAAAAGAGAGAACACAAGTTATTTTTGGAATTTCCAAATAAGTTAAAAATACTCAGAAAAAAAATCAAGAAAAAATATTTTTGGATTTTATAGGTTTTATACTATAAGTAGGGATTTTTGGGGAATTTTCAAATGTTTTTTGATTTTTTTAAAAATCAAAAAGTGAGAAAGCAATCAAACAGTGCACAGCTAGGACTATTTTTCAATTTAAAAATACCAATAGAGTTTAAAACTTATGGATAACTAATTTTATTAAAAACTACAAGAAAATATCTACAAATAGAGACTGAAAATGCATTTTTTGGATTTTTTTTGTTTACTTTATATGATTTTTATAAGGTTTTGAATGTTTTGCAATTTTTAGGTTTTACAGAAGATACTTCATTGAAATTTGGTTAGAAAATCAAATAAATCAAAAGACAACTACTCTAGTTTTTTGGAATTTTAAAACCTTTTCCGAAATTTTATCATTTTTATAAGATAAACAGAGGCTTTTTAGTGGGTTTTTGAATTTTTAATAATAGAAAGTCAATAAATTTTGGCACACAAAAATTATCTCCTAAAATAGACCCTACAGGAGCCAATATTAATTTTTGAGGAATTTTTAGGGCCAAAAGGTTATTTATTTTAATTAATAAAAAGGTATAATTTAAAAACATTGATACATAGACCTTTCTGTAAATATTTTAGTTTCAGGGCCTAAAGATTAACATGCAAGAAAACTTCAAGGGCCATAATGCAAATTATCCTGGCAGAATTGTGCGCTACACGTGATCAACACTCACATGGAGATAATTGCAAATTACAAATACTTCAAATACTTCACTAACCAGTGAAAAGTTTAGGGTAAATCATGCAAATACACCAGAAAAGCATGTGCGGACGCATGTGATTCAGACTCAACTGGACTAAAGTGCAAATACGAACAATATAGGGTCCAAACTACAAATTGTTTTTAACTAATTATTATAATTAATAGACTAAAGTTAAGTAAAACAAAAGGCGAGGGTAAGAGTGAAATATACTCTTCGCAAACTGGAGCGACATGTGGCTCCACGTTGGATCTGATGGCTTTGGAGTCTGCGTCAGCGCATAGTTTTGATTGAGTCTAGATAGAATCTAACGGTGCGTGGAATGTTGGGAACATGCGCTTCGGATCTTCTGAAAAAGATGATCGGACGTCAGAGAAAAGGGCATGGCTCAACGGTCCTGAACAAGTCTGGAAGGCTGACTCCTCATTTGACGGTGATGAAGCAAGGTGGAAGAACATGAAGTCGAGCAAACTTTGATCAAGAATGTCTGGCGATCCACAGGGTTGATCAGCTCGCTACAAGGTCTATCACCTTCGTTAGGGCGCTCCGCGTCAACTGGGGTCCTCGGATGGGGTGGTGAATAACCGGATGTGCACGGTGGAGCTCCACCACCTGTAAGTGTTCCACCACCCAAGTTGAGTATAAAATCAAGTCACTTGTGCGTCCAGGACCTGCAAGGAGGGTCTCAGATCAAAGACGATGCCTTGGCCATGGTTATTTGCAACTAAAAGGAAGATAAACGGCAGTGGGTGCTAAATGGGTCTCCGATGAAAGTGAGGGGAGGAGATCCATCCTAATCTTGCTACAGTGAGCAAGATATAGGGGGATCAGATTGCAGACATGGGTGATCGATGAAGTAGAGATTCGAACTGTGTGGTTGGTGTGGTCGATGGAGCTCCGACTCGATGGTCGGAGCTAAAGAAATGGCCGGTGACGATAATGAGCTAAATCAAAGTAGAAATGCAGAATGGAATGAAAGTGATGGTACCTGAGTGGTATACTGTGGTCGGCCAAGTCAGGCGGAGGTGGAGGCGAGGTTATGGCCTCAACTTCCACACCTATGACAGTTAAAGAGTTGGATGATTGCCATTTTCCAACACTACAACAAGTTTATATATTGAAAGTATGACTATCCAGACTATCTACAATCCTTAGAGAATGACTCAAATATTGCATAACATATCCTACAACTACATAGTAATTTTCATGTAGACTTGCTCGAACAACTTGTTTCCCATACACAACTCCCCATGTGGTTGAGTTCCACCTATGAGTGTAGCTCCCCCAACAAATCGATGTTGCCCAAAAATCGTAGATCACAATCTTGTTCGTATTTATTCTCCCCATGAAGATGATTAGTATGGAAGAAGGTTTCTTGTGACAAGGACAACCTGTAACGTCCCGGGTTTAGGTCCCCGGTCCGTTAACGGAGCATTACTGGCCCTAACAACCTCTTGGGATCGGGTCCATGCGGACCCGATTAACCACCCCCAAAATGCTTAAGCCGGGTTGTCAAGTAGTAATCTCGTCACTATTTATCCCACCCGGGAACTTCTTGTTCCACGTTGTGGGACTGTGTTGGGGTTTTACAACCTCCCCCACTTATATTCGCAACGTCCTCGTTGCGACATGGCGTATTACTTCTTCCCAGTGACACTGGCAGCTGCACGCTCCGAGTAGCCATTTCCTCCAACCTCTTTGTAGGGGCGGCTCCACCTCTCGGGTAGCCCTTTCCACTGTCAGAGGGCGTTCGGCTCTGATACCATTTGTAACGTCCCGGGCTTAGGTCCCTGGTCTGTTATCGAGGAAAACTGGCCCGGACAACTTGTTGAGTTCGGATCCAAATGGACCCGTTGACAACCACCCAAAATGCTTAAGCCCAAGTTGTCAAGTAGTAATCCCCGCCACTTATATACCACACCCACACTTTGTGAGTTATCCATGTGGTACTATATTTGATGTTAGGGTGTTACAACAACGAAATAGTCCCACACCGTGGAACAAGAAGTTCCCGGGTGGGATAAATAGTGACGAGATTACTACTTGACAACCCGGCTTAAGCATTTTGGGGGTGGTTAATCGGGTCCGCATGGGCCCGATCCCAAGAGGTCGTTAGGGCCAGTAATGCTCCGTTAACGGATCGGGGACCTAAACCCGGGACGTAACAAATGGTATCAGAGTCAAATTCTCTCTAATAGTGGAAAGGGCTACCCGAGAGGTGGAGCCGCCCCTACAAAGAGGTTGGAGGAAATGGCTACCCGGAGCGTGCAGCCGCCACTATCATTGGGAATAACTGATGGGCCATGTCGCAACGAGGATGTTGCAAATATAAGTGGGGGAGGTTGTAACACCCTAACATCAAATATAGTACCACATGGATAACTCACAAAGTATGGGTGTGGTATATAAGTGGCGGGGATTACTACTTGATAACTTGGGCTTAAGCATTTTGGGTGGTTGTCAACGGGTCCATTTGGACCCGAACTCAACAAGTTGTCAGAGCCAATTTTCCTCGATAACGGACCAGGGACCTAAGCCCGGGACGTTACACAACCACATATGCAAAAGAGGAATGGAAACATTAGTACACTTTCTTAGTAGTTAAGCAACTAAGGAAAAAAACCTTTCATAGCTCTAGGATCCACTTTTATAGCATGGGCAGTTACACACGTAACAAAATGCCAGATGTATTAGATTGAAGGGTGCTCATCCACGAAAAGCTGTCATGAAAGGAGAGTCTCCATCAAGAACTCTTGAGAGCATCTAATTCATTAAATAGACACCGATAATAATGGTTTCCCCCAATATTTTTTGGCACATTCCCTTGATAAAGTAAGGTGTGCACGATTTCAAGAGTCTGCCCATATTTTCTCTTAACAATACCATTCTGCCGAGGGTTATAAACACAAGAGGTCACACAGATTATGCATCTACTATTAAGCTAATCTTGAATAAAGTGAGTCATGTACTCTTTTACACTATTAGAATGAAAAAGTTTCGATCTTCACATCATGTTGCTATTTACTAAGTGAATAAATTCACTAGCAATATTATGAAGATCATTTCTATTTTGAGGAAAATGAATGGTAACTTGCTTGACCTATCATTAACAAAGGCTACAAGATAGCATTTCCTTTGCCAAGTTGGAACATTAGAAGGTTTCCAAACATCAGAATGATAGGTATAACTGGATTTAATTTTGAAAGGAGAGAAAGCAGTTATTGTCTATTTATTCAATTGACATACTTCATAATTAAGACCAACATTGTTCATATCAGAAAAAAACCTCAAGCATTATTTTTTCTACATGGATAAAGCAATATGGAGTAAGCACTCATGCCATTGTCTAACATAAAGAGAACCATCATTGGTTTTAGTTGAGTCGTTGAAGCACTTGGATGGGCACATAGAGTAGGATGTAGATAGAGAACATTAGTTACTAAATCAATCCAAATCTTCCTCCCCGTCACCAATTCCAACAACATACAAGAGTCCACGTCTAAAATTACATTGTACTTCGATCATTTTGTAATTTTACTGATGGGTAGAAATTTTATTGAAAAATGTAGGGCATGAAAGACGTCATGAAGAAGGAAGCGATCAACAACAGAATTAATTCCCTTTCCACCAATGATGGTAGGAGAACCATCAACAACCGTGACTTTGATCTTTCTCGAAGATTATTTGTACTCAAGAAATATATTTGTGTAAGTCATATGGTCGGAGACACCACTATTAATGATCTAGGAGAGAAAGAAGTATTACCTTCAGAGTTTGAATCCTCAACCAGAACCTTTTGCAGTTAACCATGCAATTCCTATATCTGTTTGTGTGTGACTTTCTTGTTTGTTGGGTTTACTTGCAAAATGTTCCAGCCCCAACTTGGGGGCATAATTGATATTTCTCCAGCCTTTGGGAACCCCCAATCGGCAACCTGTACTTTCCCATTCCAGGGAACTCACGACGGAAGCACTCGACCTATTTTTTCGTTCCTCCCTCCAGCCGATTCCAGCAACATTCAGAGAGCAGATGATGAATCTCAAATTCATCATTCTAAATCTCATTTATTAAGCTCAAATCCCTTAAAATCAACAGCATTCCCGCATCTATTCTGCATAATTAGCGTTCATGCATGATTTCATAAGAATTACATTTTAGCACTCATTTCTACATAAAATAAGAAGCCAAAAATCCAAGCCAAATGTGACCTGTAAATAGCCTAACTTCTCAAATTTTTAACTCATTCAAGCTAACTCCGAATGACCCAAAACCACTTCCACTGTGTACATGTCACTCACAAGAATAAAAGAAAAATACAAAAAATAACTAACCCAAATAAATGGACCAAATACCTGAACCCTGGTTTCAGGATTTCCGGACTAAAAGCCTCATATCTTCCTCATCTAGTGTCTGATTTAATCCTACTCACTTTTGAACTAATGTACATTCAATTACCTTCAAAACAAGACTAAGTTCAAGTGAATCAGAGCTCATATGTGAAAGTTGGGATTTGGACCTCTTTTGTATACTGTATATTTTAGCGGTTTTTGACCTAATATTTTAAGTATATATTTTGTTGATAAAAATCCAAAAAAAATTAGATTAATGTGTATTTATTTATCTCTAATTTATCATATTTTTTCCGGATTTTTATCTGATCTAAAAATGATATAAAAATTACAAAACCCCAAAATCAAGGTATCTATGTACATGGGATACCCCAAAAATACCAATTTATGCAAATGATCGATTTTGATTTTGATGTCTTCATGAAAGTAGATATCATCGAGACGAGCAATTTTTGTGAAGAAACTTTTTTGATCTGAGGTCATTTACTATTTTTTATCGATTTTACAAAATCTTTTTAATTTCGAATTTTGTGGTGCTGACATGTGGCCGCACCTGGTGCCGCCACGTGTCAGCCATTTTTGGGCTTATTTAAACTCGTTTTTATTTAAAAAAATTAAATTAATAAAAAATAATAATAAAATTAAAAGGGACGCACGTGCGTCGCACGTGCCTCCAAGGCACGTGCTCCGCACGTGCGCCTTCCTCTCCCTCCTTTTGACCTGCCACATGTCCAAATATGGACCGTCCCATCTCGGCTGATCGGACGGTCCACAGATCGTCTTCCCTAGCAGGCCCCTTTCCCAAATTGGCCATCGCCACCTCGTCGCAAATCACGATCCAATCTCCGGTCGACAAATCGATCGCTCCGATCTTCGAATCTTCCGTCAAACCCAGTCGAATCCCACAGATTTCAAGCGCCTCCAAATCAAAATCTCCGTCGATCTTCCATAGACGGCCAAATCCCTCAACCTTTAAAAATGCACCGCCGACCTCTCGCAAGTTTCATCCGCCGATTGAGCTTCAGCAAGAGAAGGGCGGTGACAGCGCCCTCTTCCATCTCCGGCGAGATCCGAGCCTTTGTGGCTCGTCGCAGCGCCTCCTCCGTCGTGGCCATCCGCACCTCCGCCCCTTCTCTCTGTCAAGCCACCTGCGCAACCTCGTTCAACAACGACGCCGGACCTCCTCCTCCCTTCTGCCAACACAGCTGTCGGGCCGGGCTTAGCCCCGAGGCCCCGCCATGTGCCGAGCACGTGAGGCAGGTAACGTCGGTCACAGCCCAAGTCCCAGGGGTCACGTGCTCTGCACGTGACCCGCTGGGTCATTTGCACAAACCTCCCTGGAAAGCCCCCTATTTGCGCACGTGTCCAGCCGCCCAAGGCGCACGTGCGAGGCATGTGCTCCCTTGGGAATTTTGCAGATTCTCACCCACAACCTTTGGTAATTACATTTCAGTCCTCTGCAGTTTGATTTTATTTATCTATTTATTGCAATTCTACCCATGTGTTCCCCCTTTGTTTTGAACATCTTTTGAGTCTTATTTTATTTATTTAAAAACAGCAAGATGTTTGTCAATTAATTCTCTATATTTTGACATATTGTGGGCATTTTTGTGATTGATGGTTAATTCATACATTATTATTTTGTGAAAATTTACATATTTTGCCCATTTCTTGCTCTGAAATTTATAGTTGATTAACCGTTGCTCTAAAAATCCCCGAAAAATAATACATCGTAGAGTTGATTGTGATCAACATTGTGCCAAAAAAGATTTGCATTTGCATACATAGTTTGTCCTGTAAAAATAATTTTGCATATTTTAGTGTTTAATTTTTAATAAGTATTAGATCTCACATTTTCGAGACTTAGGATTTTTCTAAGATCAACCACCTAGTGTAGATCTTAGATAATTTTATCCCTTAAAAATTAGTAGGTTTGATATTTATTATAATTAAATATTGAAATTCATTTTGTTTGCATTTAAAAAATCATAAAAAATTCATATTGCATCCAAAAATTCTAAAAAATGTACAGTGCACTCATTTCATCATATTTCACATTGTGGCCAAATTTCATGTTTTTCGGACATCATTTGAACGTATTTTATATTTTAGTCCCTAAAATAGGCCGAATTTGCATATTGCGCCCCTTATTACATTGAAAATTCCAAAAAAAGACCACTTGAAAACCGCGCACGAATCTTGATAGACATCATTCTAGGTTGTTCCTTTATTTCCTTATGATCGACCTTGGGACTTGCCCAAGTAAAATAAACATAAAACCACTTAATTAAAAATTGATCAAATTTTGTGTGGTTATTTTCTTGACCGTTTCCGATTGCCGCCTACAACGAACGACACATTAATTTTAAGTCAAACGATAAAAACACATCCTTAACTCGGTATTTCCGGATCCGTCAGATGGCGTCGTTACCGAGGAGGCAAACGGTTTAGATTTTTGTTATGAAAATTTTCGTTTGGTTTTCTGCATTCGGGTAGTCTGACCCCCGAATTTCTCATTGTAAATTCCATTTTTTTCCTGCAATTTATTTTCAGCATTTATTTTTCATATATTTTTGAGTCACTCTCTTACACTATCTCTCTGATTTTTCTTACGAGGTACCCGGTACGTGGAGCGGTTTTCTCAAGAACCGACGCAACTTCACCGACTTCCGCAAAAATCGCAGATAAAATTAAGATCGAGTCGAGTCGCGAGAGAGCGTAGAGTCTAGGTTTATTTCTGCAAATTTTAATTCCTTTAATTAATTGCTTATTTACAGCGGTGTCCGTTTGGACTCTCGCGTGTGTAACAAGACCTCTAACTTTTTCTGTGATGTGTCATGGCCCATTTCACTCTCCGGTGAGGGTGGAGACCGACTTGACTGGCGATTAGGTTAGAACTGCACATACGGCTCTTAGAGCATTTTTAATTCTTGATTGTGCTTGTAGGATCTTAAGCCACACTGCACATTAATTGAGACGCACCTAGATCGTTCAATTTAGCTAAAATTTAACGCATTTCTTCCCGCTAATAGAACTTTCTGCTAGGTGCGGTTTTTATCGGCTTGCATTTCATCTAGAATAAATTTTCAAATTCTGTCTAGCATCCCACATGAAGATTGCGAGGATTCCCTGTAAGTCTTCTAACTGAGCATACATCATCGTTTTTCGTGTGCATCGGCTTTTCTCAAATTTCTCCCTCTTATTTTGTCACATAATTTTAAAAGGAAATTGGGACTGGACGGTAGACGTATATTTCTGCTCACTTAATTTCTTCAGTGATCACCTAATTAAAATTGGGACTGCTAAAGATGGCAGAATTTTAAATAAATCATAAAATAAAAAATTTTTGCGGGAGAGTAACCCCGACCTTGGATTTTTTTGTTTTTCTGAGTGAGCGAGAGATGACACTTAAGGTTAGAACCAAGCTCCGATAATTTCATCCAGACTACTGATTTTAAAAACGATTAGCTACTTATCAGTAAGGAATACGGGTAGCCGGTTATCGGTCCGGACTTCCTTAGCAGAGTGGGTGGTTTAAAGGACACCACGTAAGGCTCCGTCCTTAAGTAACACGGGTAGCCGTTTTACGGTCCGTACTTACACCTATACTGGCAGAAAGTGGATGCAACTAGTCGTACAAACTCGGGATAGTCTGTAAGAAAATTTCGGCACCTAGCTGCTCGCTAAATTTTTACCAAGATTGATTTATCACCAACTAAAATTAAAAAGATAATAGCCGAACTCTTACGGCTTCATCGTGTGAGTTGGTGAACTTGGGGTTTGACTTGTGTTTACATTGGTGTGCGTGAACCGATTTCGAAGATTAAAAGCCGCACACTTGATAAAAATTCTTTTGACTATCCCATGCACCCATCTCTCATCTTTTGATTTAATTCTCATCATGGAACTTTTGAGCAAAAACTTTTACAGATCCAACCCATCATTTCTGCCCAAACATTTATCTAAAAATCCATCAGAGCTATACTATAAAAATAAATCTGTCTCGATTAAGCTCAAATCAACTACATCCTCTTCTTTCAATAATCCTCCAACATTTGCGGGAAACTTTCACCCGCGGATGAATTCGACCACCTCATTGAATCCTTTCTCAAATCATCCAACCGCACCTGACCACCTACCATCTTGGACTGAACCGCCTCATTCTCAGTTTCTCGCCAATGAAACATTTCAAGATCAAATTCCCTTTGAGTCTCATGACTAGCTGAGAAACCAAACTCAGATGGAAAGATACGCACTTAATGATCATCAATGTTGGATTGACCATGACAGACCCCTCTTCAAACATGATACTCATACAGAGGACTGGACTGACCTCCTAGACACATATAAACCATGTATGCTGACTCCACAATATCAAGATCTGACCAATCATGATCAAAGGATTGAACTCTAATCAGATCAAATGCAAATGCTTGGACCATATAAGCAGCCTCCTTCCATAATTTTTGAGGAGAAATTTTCCGAAAATGATCATATAATGGATATTCCAAGAAACTCTCCTCTCCGCACATACAAAAAATGGAAGATGAAATCATTGAACAAAAATCGACTGCTCCCATAATTGATCATGAACAGAATTTTGAGGATAATATTTCGAGGACAAAAACAAGATTTGAATTGATGGAGGATAGATTTCAAAAATTTACCGACCAAGTAATCTCATTCTATGGTGGCTCGGATATAAAATTTGATGAAGAAAGGATTGGATCTTATGATAAAAATTTTGAGGATATTCAAAGACCTAGGGATGATTCTGACATCAATACTTCTGTTCATTATTCCCCTAGAAATAATTATGCCTCTGACATTTACCCTGACCATCAAAACCCCTGCTCATCTGAGGAACACACCACATCATCACACCACACAGAAAATACCCAAAAAATTGAAATATTTGAAAATTACAAAAAATCGAAAATCTTGAAAAATTCATAAAAATTGAGACTGAAAAAGATCTGAAGAATTTGGACCCTATTGTACGGGAAGCACTGGAAAAACGTTTGATTTTCGAACTTCCCTTCATAAAGGCCATTGAACACTTCCCCAACCTTAAAATTTTTTTAATGGACAAATTAATGAACAAAAAGACGGGAAGAGTTAGAACAAAAACTGAAAGACATATCTTGTCAATGGCCTCCTCCTTAGTGTTGAGGAGAAAAACTAAAAGCCGCATAGTGAAGCGGTTGCCCAGATTTGACTGTGAGATCAAAGACACAATTTTCACTCATGCTCGAATTAATGATGATTCACCAATCAATATCCTCCCGACCTCGGTGTTTCACGAACTCAAGCTCGGACCGATCAGGAAAATACGAGAGATTTTTCAATTGGCAGACCGATCAATAAAGCGGCCGAGAGGAATCATTTCTGTCATCATGATATTCCAAGGTGCTCCGCTCAAAATGGAATTCACGATCATTGATATTGAGCATCAAGGAGAATTCACCCAGTCTCCAATTATTCTCGAAAAGCCATTCTTAGCAATGTCTAAGGCAATTATTGATTGTGAGACTCGGCAAATAAATTTTACGGCATTGGAATCACTACGATCTGATATAGTCTTTGAGGAACCATGATTTTCTAAGGCTACCACAAAGTCCCCAACAACTGCAAAACTGAAACGGTAAAAGAGCCCTACCCTGCTACGACACCTGAGATAGCGGTTGTGGATGAGACGATTAGTTTAGAGAATATCCCCCCTCCTCCATTCCCAGCTGCGCTCTCCATGGAAAATCGAGCATATGAATCTTATGATCCGGAGACTTTTGCATGGTCACACCCTGGGTCAACCTACGCTGACTACATGGATTACATCAACTTGACACAAGAATGCTCAAATGTCAAATCAATTGAGAATGAACATGCGGATACTCTCCTTGGTATCTCAATTCCCACGGATCTCAAAATAGACAAATCCTTCTACTACGATCCTGAGACATATGCATGGTCGCACCTTGGAGCAACTTACTCTGATTATCTTAACCAAATCCTCCCAAATCGAGAGTACACCAATATTCAGGAGACTAAGAACAAACATGCAGCCCAAACACCGATCAAGGAGAGGAATTCTAATGGCTACTCATCTGGATACTCAAGTGAACCGACAACTTCCTGAAACAAGAAAAAGAAAGTCAGATTTGACCTTTCGGAAGAGGAATCAGTTAATGATCCCTCATCAGGTCCAGAAAAGATAATCTACATGAGTGAAGTCTGTTCGGCAGCTCTAAAGCCATATCTTCGTAAGGATCCAAAATTCGATTCTCGTTGGACAACTCCCGTTCCTAATTATTACTCATCCAAAGCAGATGCTCCTACCTTCCACAAGTACACTGGAATAATTTCTTATGAGCTGAGACCGGAGCTTCTGAATATTCATCTGAGGACAAACCGATTGATCTTAAAAAGGAACGAATTTTGAGGAAATAATTAAAGAAACAAAAAGACATGAATATTTGAAGTGTGTCCACTTTCAAATATTATTCCTCTGAGGATAACTTTGATAATGGCTACCTTTCGTCTGACTCAAACGATTCATCTACTATCCATCATGATTTTTCTGAGGATGACACTGATAATGGTGGGGAATCATATGCTTCATCTCCGTCTCATCATTACGATCTCCCACCACATGCTCACAAAAAGATCAGTCGTAAACCGTCTTAATCATCGGCTACCCACCCTCCCTCCTGACCACATCGGTCCTCTTGTACAGCTTCTTCCTCTACTTAGGCCAAGGCCTAAGTATAGGGGGGAGGGGGCGATGCCATCTGTATATACCATATTCCCACATCACACTTTTCCCGATTGCTCCATTTCCACCTTTCTCTTATACTTAGGCTGACTAGAGCCTAAGTATAGGGGGAACCGGTAACACCTGTATATACTCTCCTCATTCACATATCCTGACAGTCTCTTTTTGCGCTCTTCTTCTATACTTAGACTATTCACAGTCTGAGTATAGGGGGGCAGACCATTATATATCAATTTTCCACTCTCTTACGCTTAGCTCGAGCTATGTCTTCATTACGCTTCTTGTGCTCTGAGGACACAACACTCACTAAGTATAGGGGGGTCTGTATATATACTGCGTATATATTTTAGCCATACCTCGTACTTTTGCGTAAGTCTACATGTATTTACGGGGTGAGTAAATAAAAAAAACAAAAACAACAGAAAAAAAGAGTTTTGCTACTAACACCGACCATGCCCAAAATTTTTGAAAAAAATGACTTCTTATTCATTTTTTACATAAAAAAAACCTTACAAAAAAACATCAATAAAAAAATGTCTGCATTTCACACACTTGCATCCAGCATCGCATTTGCATCTGTGAAAAGTCATCGGGTTCTGAACCGAGTTATAAGCCGAAACCGAGAGTGGTCTGGACTTGACCTTAATCCACCTAATTTTCAGAGGAACTTCACCGAGAAATAGGATTTTAGAAACTTCAGGTCGTTGACTTAATTCTTTAAGTTCCACATGACAATGTGCAGAGTTTGACTCTTAGTGTCTAACATGGTCTCTTCATTCTGGGTACAACTCTAGAATAAGGAATTAATTTGTACTCTCGTACTATACACTTAGCTCAACTCAAACGGGATGTTGGAAGACTGTGTGAGTTTCTTTTCTGGTAGCATGGAAATCTAAAGACCGGAGTACGGGTTGAAATAAAGCTTCGAAAAAGGGATGGACTAGGGGCAAAACAAGATCCAAGCAGAACCACCAAAAAATTCAAATACAAAGAATCATTCTACCAAATAAATATTTAACCAAAAGGTCCAAGTTTCAAGAAACCTGCAGATCTTGGTGGAGACTCGGCCACACTGGCCATCTTCACAAGGAGAGGTGACTACACTGGCCATCCTCCAGTTCTTTTCTCATTCTTCCAACTTCTCCCCCCAATTCGATTGTGAACACAGCGCGACAGACCTTAGAAGAAAATACCTGACTCCCCGAGGACGAGTTATTGGAGAAGAGGTTTGCGCAGTAGTCCGGCATTCTGGATGGGAAGAGCTAAAACCTTTCACACACATGAGTTGATTGTTCAATGTTCATAGGGTATGCTTTGGGAAGAGGATTGATCTAAGATGACTTCTGAGCTGAAACTGTAGCAATGAAATGTAGAACTTGAGGGTTGTTGATTTTGAAATTCTAAATCTCACGAAAGTTCCACCACACAAGCCAGAGGCAGTTATAGATGCTATAACAAAACATCGTCAGAAGATCCTAAGATAAATCTCTAAAGATAGAATCGGATCTCAACAAGAAAATCGATGTTTTACTGTCAATAATCCAAAGGTCGAGTCTAGATTCATTTTCATCTTCAGCTCATGGTCTTGGAATGGAAACCAATCTCATTTCACTTTATGGTATTTCTTTTTTATGCTCAAGGACAAGCATGCTTTAAGTATAGGGGGATGATCAATCTCGAATTCATCATTCTAAATCTCATTTATTAAGCTCAAATCCCTTAAAATAAAAAGCATTCCCGCATCTATTATGCATAATTAGTATTCATGTATGATTTCATAAGAATTACATTTTAGCACTCAATTCTGCACAAAATAAGAAGCCAAAAATCCAAGCCAAATGTGACTTGTAAATAGCCTAATTTCCCAGATTTTTAACTCATTCATGCTAACTCCGAATGACCCAAAATCACTTCCACTAAGTACATATCACTCACAAGAATAAAGGAAAATACAAAAAAATAACTAACCCAAATAAGTGGACCAAATACCTAAACCCTAGTTTCAGGATTTTCGGACTAAAAACCCCATATCTTCCTCATCCAGTATCCAATTTAATCCTACTCACTTTTGAACTAATGTACATTCAATTATCTTCAAAACAAGACCAAGTTCAAGTGAATTGGAGCTCATATATGAAAGTTGGGTTTTGGGCTTCTTTTGTATACTGTATATTTTAGCGGTTTTTGACCTAATATTTTAAGTATATATTTTATTGATAAAAATCCAAAAAATAGATTAATGTGTATTTATTTATCTCTGATTTATCATATTTTTCCAGATTTTTATCTGATCTAAAAATGATATAAAAATTACAAAACCCCAAAATCAAGGTGTTCTATGTACATGGGATACCCCAAAAATACCACTTTGTGCAAATAATCGATTTTGATTTGATGTCTTCATGAAAGTTGTAGATCATCGAGTCGAGCAATATTTGTGAAGAAACTTTTTTGATCCGAGGTCATTTACTATTTTTTATCGATTTTACAAAATCTTTTTAATTTCGAATTTTGTGGTGCTGACACGTGGCCGCACCTGGTGCCGCCATGTGTCAGCCATTTTTGGGCTTATTTAAACTCATTTTTTTATTTAAAAAAATAAATTAATAAAAAAACAATAAAATAAAAAATGATAAACAAATTAAAAGAGACGCACGTGCGTCGCACATGCCTCCAAGGCACGTGCTCCGCACGTGCGCCTTCCTCTCCCTCCTTTTGACCTGCCAAATGTCCAAATATGGACCGTCCGATCTCGGCCGATCGGACGGTCGACAGATCATCTTCCCCAGCAGGCCCCTTTCCCAAATTGGCCATCGCCGCCTCGTCGCAAATCACGATCCAATCTCCGGCCGCAAAATCGATCGCTCCGATCTTCGAATCATCCGTCAAACCCAGTCGAATCCCACAGATTTCGAGCGCCTCCAAATCAAAATCTCCGTCGACCTTCCATAGACGGTCAAATCCCTGAACCTATAAAAATGCACCGCCGACCTCTTGCAAGTTTCATCCGTCGATTGAGCTTCAGCAAGAGAAGGGAGGCGACAGCGCCCTCTTCCATCTCCGGCGAGATCCGAGCCTTCGTGGCTCGTCGCAGCGCCTCCTCCGTCGTGGCCAGCCGCACCTCTGCCCCTTCGCGCCGTCAAGCCACCTGCGCAACCTCGTTCAACAACGACACCAGACCTCCTCCGCCCTTCCGCCAACACAGCTGCCAGGCCGGGCTCAGCCCCGAGGCCCCGCCACGTGCCGAGTACGTGAGGTGGGGAACGTCGGTCACAGCCCAAGTCCCAGGGGTCACGTGCTCTGCACGTGACCTGCTGGGTCATTTGCACGAAACCCCCTGGAAACCCCCTATTTGCGCACGTGTCCAGCCGCCCAAGGCGCACGTGCGAGGCATGTGCTCCCTTGGGAATTTTGCAGATTCTCCCCCAAAACCTTTGGTAATTACATTTCAGTCCTCTGTAGTTTGATTTTATTTATTTATTTATTGCAATTCTACCCCTGTGTTCCCCCTTTGTTTTGAACCTCTTCTGAGTCTTATTTTATTTATTTAAAAATCACATGATGTTTGTCAATTAATTCTCTACACTTTGACATATTGTGGGCAATTTTGTGATTGATGGTTAATTAATAAATTATTATTTTGTGAAAATTTGCATATTTTTCCCATTTCTTGCTCGAAAATTTACAGTTGATTAACCGTTGCTCTAAAAATCCCCGAAAAATCACACATCGTAGAGTTGATTGTGCTCAACATTGTGCCCAAAAATATTTGCATTTGCATACATAGTTTGCCCTGTAAAAATCATTTTGCATATTTCAGTGTTTAATTTTTAATAGGTATTAGATCTCACATTTTCGAGACTTAAGATTTTTCTAAGATCAACTACCTAGTGATAGATCTTAGATAATTTTATCCCTTGAAAATTACTAGGTTTGGTATTTATTATAATTAAATATTAAAATTCATTTTGTTTGCATTTAAAAAAATCCATAAAAAATTCATATTGCATCCAAGAATTCAAAAAAAATACGGTGCACTCATTTCATCTTATTTTACATTGTGGCCCAATTTTGTATTTTTCGGACATCGTTTGAACGTAATTGATATTTTAGTCCCTAAAATAGGCCAAAATTTGCATGTAACACTCTTAATACATTGAAAATTCCAAAAAAAGACCACCTCGAAAACCGAACATGAATTCTAATAGACATCATTCTAGGTTGTTCCTTTGCCTCCTTGTGATCGACCTTGGGACTTGCCCAAGTAAAATATACATAAAACTGCATTAATTAAATTGGTGTATACTTTGTGTGGTAATTTTCTTGACTGTTTCCGATTGCCGCCTACAACGCACGACATATTTATTTTTAACACGACAAATAAAAACAACTCCTTAACTCGGCATTTCCAGATATGTCAGCAGCGGCAGGGGGTTTTTCCTAAACCCATCTTCTTCCTCCACGAGAGAGAGATCGAGAGTGAGAGAGAGCAGCCGGTGGTTTTGCTCGTCTTCTCCAGTTGGTCAAGGTGCTGCTAGGGCTGCGGTTTTGGGTTGAAGAGAGGAGGTACTGGGTGAGTTCGAGAGGAGCATTGTGGAGGTCGTTGTGGACGACCTCAAGGGAGCCGAAGACGAGTTTGGGTCTCAATTTGGGAGCCCACAAGGAAAGATACTCCATCTCCTTATTTTTGAGCACATTTTGGTATTGTTAGATACCTAGGGATAGTTGTCTACTTGTAGAAGAACTATCCATTGTGTGTGGTTGTACCTCAGTTTTGTGGGCAACAAAACTGAGAACTTTGGCTCGCTTTGACCTAGTGAAATCATTGTCGGTCTTGCCCTGTGGTTTTTCCCTTGCTCACATCGAGTAAGGGTTTTCACTTAAAAATCTTGTCTCTTGTGGTTGCTTGTGTGCTTGATTGTGATTGTTGCCATTGAGTTCCCGTGTGGGGAACATATATTATATATTGTTGTACCATCTTTGCTGCAGGACAGAATTAGGGGATATATCCTGGGTTGATTGTGCCCCATTATCCCCAACAAGTGATATCAGAGCACGGGTTGTGCAAAATGGGCCAAGATGATGAAGACACAATGATCAAGCTCACAAGCAGTAACTGGCAGATATGGAAGGCTAAGATGGAAGATATCTTATATTGCAAGGACCTCCACGATCCCGTGGAGGGTGAGAGCACCAAGCCGGAGAACATGTCCGCAGGATAGTGGACAAAGTTGAACCGAAAGGCCATTGGGACCATTTGGAAGTGGCTTGACATGTCTGTTTTCCATCACGTGGTTGAGGAGACGAATGTAAAGGAGTTACGGGACAAATTGTCCAAACTCTATGATCAGAAGACTGCAACCAACAAGGCTTTCTTGATTAGAAAGCTTGTTAACTTGAAGTACAAGGATGGGACCAAAGTGGCTGAGCACTTGAACGATTACCAAAGCATTATCAACCAGTTGACTTCAATGGGGTTGGTACTTGATGATGAGTTGCAGGCACTTCTCCTATTGGGTTCTTTACCAGACAGTTGGGAGACTTAGTTGTCACCGTGAGCAACTCTGCGAAGGATAACAAGTTGACCATGGCGATGGTCAAGGGCAGTCTCCTCAATGAGGAGATCAGATGTCGCTCTTCGAGAGAGGCATCCTCCTCTTCACATGTGTATGCAGTTGAGAGGAGAGGAAGATCCAGCAGCAGAGGAGCATCACAGGAGAGGCAGAAATCCAGAGACAAGTCCAAGGGCAGAGGAAAGTGTCACCATTGCCAGAAATCCGGTCACTGGAAGAGAGATTGCAGGGTTTGGAAGAGAGAACAAGCTGAAGTCAAGAAAGATCAGAAAAAGGAAGATGGGAATTTAGCTGCAGTTGTGGCAGATGATAATGCAGAAGAGGTGATTCTCACCATCCAGGACCAGTGCTTGCACGCAGGGAGTGATTTGGAGTGGGTCGTTGACACGACATCCTCCTATCATGTGACTCCACACAGGGAGTTCTTCACCACCTACACCTGTGGTGATTATGGGAGAGTCTTGATGGGTAACGAAAGTTACTCAAAGATCATTGGTATGGGCACCATCTCGATTCAGACGGATGTTGGGTGCTCAATGACCCTCCAGAATGTGAGGCATGTTCCTGATGCGCGGCTTAGCTTTATATTTGGCTCACAGCTAGATAGTGAAGGCTACCATCTGAAGTTCGGCGACAGCAAGTGCAAGATAAGCAAGGGTTCTCTCATCATGGCGAGAGGCAGGTTGTGTCACACACTTTACATGACTAGAGTGAAGGTTATGGATGGCAGTTTGCATGCTAGTGAAGCAGACAATTCAGATTTATGGCACCGTCGGCTTGGGCACATGAGCCAGAAGGGCTTACAGCTTCTGAGCAAGAAAGAATTTATCCCCTACAACAATGACATCACTTTGTCTCCTTGTGATGCACCATACAGAGCCAGATCCAAGGTGAAGGGAGACCTTCTACAGTTGGTCCATTCTGACGTTTGTGGTCCTATGGACACGGCCTCTTTGGGAGGCAACAGGTACTTTGTCACCTTCATTGATGATGCATCTAGGAAGGTGTGGGTGTATATACTGAGATCGAAGGATCAGGTGTTTGATTGCTTCAAGAAGTTTCATGCCATGGTTGAGCGCGAGACAGGAAAATTGTTGAAGTGTCTACGCATGGACAATGGGGGAGAGTACACCTCCCATAGCTTTCAAGGCTATTGTGCAGAGCACAACATCAGGCATGAGAGGACAGAGCCAGGTACACCCCAGCACAATGGTCTAGATGAGAGGATGAACAGGACCATTGTTGAGAGAGTCCGTTGTATGCTGAAGACAGCGAAGTTGCCCAAGACTTTTTGGGTTGAGGCGGTTCGCACCGCATGTTACTTGATCAACCGATCTCCATCAGTTCCTTTGGGCTTCAAGATTCCTGAGTGTGTTTGGACAGGGAAGGACCCCTCATATGCTCATTTGAGGTTGTTTGGATGCAAAGCCTATGCGTTGGTACCCAAGGAGCAGCGGAAGAAGTTGGATGACAAGGCAGTGCCTTCTATTTTTCTTGGCTATGGAGATCAGAAATTTGGATACCGTCTTTGGGATCCAAGAAAGAAGACAGTCACCAGGCACAGGGATGTGATCTTTTATGAGAACCAGACGTTGGCTGAGGACACCACTGAGAATGGTGATGCATACGAGTTTTCCATGGATGATGATAGTGATGAGGACACGGATCCCTCTCCAGTACAGGGTACAGGTGGAGAGGATGGGCAGCTAGAGCAGCATGAGCCAGACATAGACCCCATTGATGCAGGTCCAGGGGACCTAGGGTAGGGGAAGCAGTCTCATCCACATGCAGATGCAGCAGAGCCTCAGGTCAGGAGATCTGAGAGGGTACGCCAGCCATCATCCCGTTACCCCACTTCCAGGTATGTGATGCTCACAGATGCAGGTGAGCCATACACATTTGAGGAGGCATAAATGCACAAGGACAAGGGTCATTGACAAAATGCAATGAATGAAGAGATGTCATCTCTCAAGAAAAATCACACTTATGACCTTGTTGAGCTTCCTAAAGGGAAGAGAGCCTTCAAGAACAAATGGGTCTACATGCTGAAGTCAGATGACATCAGCAAGCAGGTGAAGTACAAGGCCAGGTTGGTAGTGAAAGAATTCAGCCAGAAGGAAGGAGTGGACTATGATGAGATCTTCTCCCCAGTGGTGAAGATGAACTCAGTGAGAATGGTGCTAGGACTTGTTGCTAGCATGGACCTTGAGCTGGAGAAGATGGATGTGAAGATGGTGTTTCTTCACGGTGATTTGAAGGAAGAGATCTACATGGAGCAGCCACAGGGATTTCAAGAGAAAGGGAAAGAGCACATGGTTTCCAGGTTGAGGAAGAGTCTTTATGGCTTGAAACAAGCCCCGAGATAGTGGTACTTGAAGGTTGATGCTTTCATGGGAAAGCAGGGCTTCAAGAGGATTGCAGCCGACCCATGTATATATGTTCGTCGTCTTCCCAGTGACAGGTTCGTCATTCTTTTGATCTACGTGGATGACATGTTGATTGTAGGTCATGATTCCAACCTCATTGCAAAGCTCAAGAAAGAACTATCCAAGGAGTTTGAGATGAAAGATTTGGTCAAGGCAAGTCACATCCTTGGGAAGCAGATTACAAGGGACAGGAAGAAGCGCATGCTGTGGTTGTCATAGGAGAGCTATGTTGAATGCGTGTTGGAGCGGTTCAACATGAAGAATGCCAAGTCTGTCAGTACGCCCTTAGCCTCTCATTTCAAGCTAACCAAAGAGTCATGTCCTTCTACTTCTGAGGAAAAAAACAGAGATGACTAAGATCCCATACCAATCAGCAGTTGGGAGCCTCGTGTATGCAATGCTTTGTACTAGACCCAACATAGCCCATGCAGTAGGTATGGTGAGCAGATTCATGTCCAATTCGGGGAAGGACCATTGGGAGGCCGTGAAATGGATCTTGAGATACTTGAAAGGGACCTCAAGTACGTGTCTTGTGTTTGGGAGGTCAGATCCCAAACTTTGTGGCTACACTGATGTAGATATGGCAGAAGATATGGACCAGAGAAAATCTACTTCAGGCTACATTTTCACTTTTGCAGGGGGAGCCATATCATGGCAATCCAAACTACAGAAATGTGTTGCTCTTTCGACTACATAGGTAGAATACATTGCAGCAGCAGAGGATGGGAAAGAAGTGTTGTGGCTACAACGCTTTCTTGGTGAGTTTGGATTGGATGGCAGTGAGCCGGTTGTGTTTTGTGATAGCCAGAGCGCTATAGACTTGAACAAGAGTACAATGCACCATGCTCGCATAAAGCACATTGATGTGAGATACCATTGGCTGAGGGATGCAATTGAACATAAGCATCTCATGTTGAAAAGGATTCACACCGATGAGAATCCCTTAGACATGTTGACCAAGGTTGTTACTCGTGACAAGCTTCAGCTCTGTAGAGAGCTGAGCAATGTCACCTCTTCTTGATCTCCATCATAGGACAACACCTCCCCGTTGGGGCTGGAGGGGGAGGTTGTTGGGTTTACTTGTAAAATGTTCCAGCCCCAACTTGGGGGCATCTTTGATATTTCTCCAGCCTTTGAGAACCCCCATCGGCATCCTCTACTTTCCCATTCCAGGGAACTCACGACGGAAGCACTCGACCTATTTTTCGGTCCTCCATCCAGCCGATTCCAGCAACATTCAGAGAGCAACGGCAAGGGGTTTTTCCTAAACCCATCTTCTTCCTCCACGAGAGAGAGAGAGAGAGATCGAGAGTGAGAGAGAGAGAGAGAGCAGCCGGTGATTTTGCTCATCTTCTCCAGTCGGTCAAGGTGCTGCTAGGGCTGCGATTTTGGGTTGAAGAGAGGAGGTACTGGGCGAGTTTGAGATGAGCATCGTGGAGTTCAAGAAATTCCATGTCATGGTTGAGCGTGAGACAGGAAAATTGTTGAAGTGTCTACGCACTGACAATGGGGGAGAGTACACCTCCCATAGCTTTCAGGCCTATTGTGCAGAGCGCGGCATCAGGCATGAGAGGACAGAGCCAGGCACACCCCAGCACAATGGTCTAGCTGAAAGGATGAACAGGACCATTGTTGAGAGAGTCCGCTGTATGCTGAAGACAGCGAAGTTGCCCAAGACTTTTTGGGCTGAGGCGGTTCGCACCGCTTGTTACTTGGTTAACGGATCTCCATCGGTTCCTTTGGGCTTCAAGATTCCAGAGTGTGTTTGGACAGGGAAGGACCCCTCATATGCTCATTTGAGGGTGTTTGGATGCAAGGCGTATGCATTGGTACCCAAGGAGCAGCGGAAGAAGTTGGATGACAAGGAGGTGCCTTGTATTTTTCTTGGCTATGGAGATCAGGAGTTTGGATACCGTCTTTGGGATCCAAGAAAGAAGACAGTCACCAGACATAGGGATGTGATTTTTTATGAGAATCAGACATTGGCTGAGGACACCACTGAGAGTGGTGATGGAGATGAGATCTCCATGGATGATGACAGTGATGAGGACACAGATCCCTCTCCAGTACAGGGTACAGGTGGAGAGGATGGGCAGCTAGAGCAGCACGAGCCAGATGCAGACCCCATTGATGCAGGTCCAGGGGACTTAGGGCAGGGGGAGCAACCTCATCCACTTGCAGACACAGCAGAGCCTCAGGTCAGGCGATCTGAGAGGACACGCCAGCCATCATCCCGTTACCCCACTTCTAGGTATGTGATGCTCACAGATGCAGGTGAGCCATACACCTTTGAGGAGGCACAGATGCACAAGGACAAGGGTCATTGGCAGAATGCAATGAATGAGGAGATGTCATCTCTCAAGAAGAATCATACTTATGACCTTGTTGAGCTTCCTAAAGGGAAGAGAGCCTTGAAGAGCAAGTGGGTGTACAAGCTGAAGTCAGATGACAGTGGCAAGCAGGTGAAGCACAAGGCCAGATTGGTAGTGAAAGGATTCAGCCAGAAGGAAGGAGTGGATTATGATGAGATCTTCTCCCCAGTGGTGAAGATGAACTCAGTGAGAATGGTGCTAGGACTTGTTGCTAGCATGGACCTTGAGCTAGAGCAGATGGATGTGAAGACGGCATTTCTTCACGGTGATTTGAAGGAAGAGATCTACATGGAGCAGCCACAGGGATTTCAAGAGAGAGGGAAAGAGCATATGGTATGCAAGTTGAGGAAGAGTCTCTATGGCTTGAAGCAAGCCCCGAGACAATGGTACTTGAAGTTTGATGCTTTCATGGGAAAGCGGGGCTTTAAGAGGACAACAGCCGACCCATGTGTATATGTTCGTCGTCTTCCCAATGACAGGTTCGTCATTCTTTTGATATATGTGGATGACATGTTGATTGTAGGTCATGATTCCAACTTGATTGCAAATCTCAAGAGAGAACTCTCCAAAGAGTTTGAGATGAAAGATTTGGGAAAGGCAAGTCACATCTTAGGGATGCAGATTACAAGGGACAGGAAGAAGCGCATGTTGTGGTTGTCACAAGAGAGCTATGTTGAACGCGTGTTGGAGCGGTTCAACATGAAGAATGCCAAGCCTGTCAGTACGCCCTTAGCTTCTCATTTCAAGCTAAACAAAGAGTCCGATTGATGCTGATCAAGATCCAAGAGAGAGAGCTATGTCCTTCTACTTCTGAGGAGAAAGCAGAGATGGCCAAGATCCCATACCAGTCAGCAGTTGGGAGCCTCATGTACGCCATGGTTTGCACTAGACCCGACATAGCCCATGCAGTGGGCGTGGTGAGCAGGTTCATGTCCAATCCGGGGAAGGACCATTGGGAGGCAGTGAAGTGGATCTTGATATACTTGAGAGGGACCTCAAGTATGTGTCTTGCTTTTGGGAGGTCAGATCCCAAACTTTGTGGTTACACTGATGCAGATATGGAAGGAGATATGGACCAGAGAAAGTCTACCTCAGGGTACATTTTTACTTTTGCAGGGGGAGCCATATCTTGGCAATCCAAACTACAGAAATGTGTTGCTCTCTCAACTACTGAGGCAGAATACATTGCAGCAGCAGAGGCTGGGAAAGAAGTGTTGTGGCTACAACACTTTCTTGGTGAGTTTGGATTTGAAGGCAGTGAGTGATGAATCCACATTTCATCATCTTTATTCTATCATTTTGGCACCAAAAACCCTAGCAAATGCCTGTAAATAGCATTAAAACCATCATCTTAGCATCCATGCATGTGCATTCAGATTGTGTATAAATCACTGTAATTAAGGCCAAAATTATAGAATAAATAAAGAAAAGAAAAAGAATAAAATATTGTAAATATTTTACGACCCAAAACCCCCGAGACCTAGGCATCTTGATGAATAGGTCGACAAGGAATAAAGTAGGGGGAGATAAGGTCAGAAATACAGTGTAAATACCTATACAATCTATTCATTCTTTATTCATTTTGGGACCTATTTTTGGTTCCACTTTTTGTACATCAAATAAAGAAACTTTGTACATGAAAGTTGTAGATAATTTTATAAAGAAAAATACAAAATTGATTTCACAGAAAAATAATATACAGATAAAAAGTTATGGTCTGAATAAAAATCCAGAATGCCAACTTCCCAGACCCGTATCTCACAAATAAAAACTCCAAATGCAGCGTACTCACCTTTAATTGTATATAGAAGAAAATAATATATCCAATGGTGGTGGTTTCGCATTTGGCGGAGCTACGGTCTGAAAGTTGAGTTTTGGACCCACATTGTACCTTGTACAGATTAAAATATTCAACTTATTCTTTATTCATTATTTTTATAATTTTATATTTTTATAATATTGTAAATATTACTTCTAATAAATATACACATTAAAATCAGAATAAAAGTAAAAAGAAAACTCAAAATAAAATACACACATATACAGGGTATACAGGTATTATACCTATATTTATACCTATACTTTTTATACTTTGATTTTATTTAATGTATAAAACATATTAGAAAGAGAAAATAAAAATACACTTATGTTTATAAAAGT
Source organism: Ottelia alismoides (assembly GCA_037367405.1). Classification (NCBI taxonomy): domain Eukaryota; kingdom Viridiplantae; phylum Streptophyta; class Magnoliopsida; order Alismatales; family Hydrocharitaceae; genus Ottelia; species Ottelia alismoides. The sequence goes on from JAZKJV010011255.1 coordinate 254,423, forward strand.
ATTTTATCATTTTAGAAAATAATAAACAAAAATAAATAAATTAAAAATACAAAAATAAAAATAGAATACATTAATACATAGATATAGATACCTATAAGGGTATAAATGCAAACTTTTAAAAATAAGTCCCATAAAAATAAATAAAAATCATAATTAAATACTACATAAAATAACAAACAATTTTTATTTTATAATCATACTTTAATTCTATTTATTTCTATTTTTAAACGAATTAACAAAGCATTTTCTTTATCCTTTCCCTGGTTGGTCCACGTGGGACCAACCAGGCGCCTTGAACTGTTGACCGGCGGGTCAACAGTCCATTCTTCACCCTCCACGAGTTCGTACACCTCGTTTTTCGCCAATTTCACCCTTTTTTCGAGGTCGCGCCGCTCGTCCTTCGCCGTCACCTCCTTCTTGGAAGTTGATCACTGTAGATCCATCTCCATCGCCGACTTCTCAGATCTGCCTAGATCTTCTTCCTCTGCCCGTGACTCCTTCTCGAAGTCACGCCCTCAACTCCCTTCAAATACAAACCCCCATCTTCCTTTCTCGGGTTGAACCGCGAATCACCAGTGAACCACCCCCCTTGGTCCAGCCATCGAAGCCCGAAGGTGACAGCTTCGAGCTCAGCGCATCCAAGCGGCGGGAGAGGGTCGATAGCGCCGCGTGTTCCAACCTCCGGCGACCGCCGTCGAGGTACCTTCCCTCGCCTGATCTGGGCTCGAGGTCGTGTGTTACTCCTTAGTTTTTCTCCGTAGTTGCATCCCTTGCGTTTCCAGCTCCAGTATCCCCCGATCATCCACTTCATTATCGCATCGATTCGCTAAGTCGATCGCTCGCCGGAGACACCTCCGGCCACCATCTCCATCACTCATCTATCGCGCACCCCCACGCCTCCGCGAGGCCCAGGCAATTTGCCCTGGGCCTTCTCACCACTTTTTGCAGAACCTGCGGACAGAGAGACTCCACCGGGAGTCGATTGTTGAAGGATTCGAGCTACCTGGAGCCGCCGCTCTTCCTCGAGCTTGTGGCGGTGCATCGGAGCTTCCCCGCCCATTTTGGCCCTGCCACGAGCTCGAGGGACCTTCCAGGAACGTCTGAGGTGTCTTCGTGCATCAAGAGAGCATTGGAAGAGGAGGCGCGAGCTCCGAGAAGATCATCCGGCCCTCTGTTCTTCCCAGTTCTTCGACCAGACGCCCCAGCCGTCGGATGTGCACCTGTTCTTCGTGGAGCACAGCCACCGTCCGATTGAAGCCCCCAGGCATCGTCAGATCAGGGGTTGAGATCTAATCTCAGCCCTCCGCTTCCGAAGGGGTATCGGCGCGCTTCGCATCGACACGTGGATAAGTGGGATACTCCCCACCGTTTGATCGCGCCTTTGCTTGGGTATTTTGCAAAAACCACCCCAAGCGTTTTTTGTATTTTATATTAGTACTAAATCTTTCATTTGCAGCTACTTTAGTTTTGTAATATTTATCTTAAGGCCCCCGAACTTTTACGTATTTACAAAAAGGTCCTCGGCCACGTCATCTCACGTGCCCGTGCGCGTGAGGTGCGTGGCCATTTTGCAGACAGACCCTCGGCTTTTGGGGTATTTTGGTTTAGTCCCAGAACCTTTGTATTCAGTGTTAAACATTTGGGATATTTGCATACAAGCCCCTGATAGCTTTGGTTATTGCATTTAGGTCCCTGCCAGGCACGTGTTTCGCACGTGTTCGGCTTGGGCATTTTGCGCTGAAGCCCCTCCGGGTTTTGTTATTTATCTTTAATCCTTAAAATGCAAGTTTTAGTGTAATATTTTGTGGAAAATTGCATGTTTGCCCCTGGAAGTTTTGAAAATTGCATTTTTGCCCTTGCCAGGACTGTTTAATGTTGGGACTCTTGTTCTAATTGTTTAAAATATCTTCTTAAGCCCAAAAATTCCACAAAATTAGATTTAAGCTACTGGATGCATATACTTTAACGCCCTATTGTTAGTTTTTAATTTTATTATTTTTAAATATTTATTAAAAATCAAAAACTCCTTTTTTGTGTACTGTCTACCTTAGAAAATACCAAAAAAATATCAAAACACTTCCAAAAATTCCAAAAAAATCACCTAGTGTCTATTTTATCATCTTTTAGTGTCAGTCCAAAAATCATTAAAAATTTCAAAAGAAAAACACTAAAAATATAAAAACACTCAAAAACTTCAAAAAAATACATAAAATAGTAGAAAAATCCAAAAAATATAAACTCAGGTTCTGTGTGTTCCTTATTTTATCCTTTTTATTAGAAAAATAGTGTGAAACATTTTTGTTGCTGTTTGTTATTTTTAAATTTCATTTTACTCACAGCCAGCCTTATTCCTACTGTTTTGCTTTATTTCAATATTTAAAAATACCAAAAACAACTTGAAAAATCCCCAAAAATCACAAAAACAGTAGAAAACTTTGAAAATACCAAAAACATTTTATTTCTGAATTTTTGAGTATTTTTGTGCTTTTTTTATAAATCTTTTACCTTGCCTTTTCTTACATTGTTTTTACCTTCCAATATTGAAAAAGAAAATAAAAAAATTATAAAATATAAAATATAAAAATCAGAAAATTAAAAATCAAATACAAAATTAAAAATTCAAATAAAAAAAATATATAAAATTAAAAACCCACAAAAAAAAATTGCTTTGTTCTCTTGCTTAGTGTAGACACTTCACACACTCACACACTTTAGCATTCATTTGCTTGAGCTACACTGTTTGCTCCCTGTGTTCGAACTCTCTGCATACTTGCCCTTTACATCATTTGTGCAGAGTTAAAAATAAATTTTAACTCCACATTGTTTCTAATTTATTGATCTTAGTGTGGGTTAATTGTTGATCAAATACGGATTTCATTTGAGAGTCGCAACAGCGACGGTTATCTCCGCCTTGTGTGAGATACCAAATTTAGACCCTCGTGAGATCCGTGTTTATCAAATGGCGCCGTTGCCGGGGAGCAACAGCGAGTAGTTCACATTTTGATTGTTTGTGTGAATTGCTTACCATAGCATTGTTTTCCATTTCTCACATTTTTGATATATCTTGATTGAGTTATCTGACCATCTCTTCTTTGTCTTCTTGCGAGGGACCGCGGAGCGAGGCGGATCGCCTAGGCGACCGACGCAACCTTAGGACGTGGAGCCGGCTTTTCTCTAGCCAAGCCGGCAGGAGAGAGCAAGGAGTGAGAGAGAGAGGGATTAGTTAGCTTTTCTTTTATTTTGTGAGAGAGTGATTCATTTAAATTGTAATAATACAGGTACTTTGGACTTGGACACTACCGGGCCCAATTTCCAAGTGTTTGTTCACTTGGGGGCTCACCGCGGTTTTTGACGAGTTTTCATCGCTTGTCATTTTCCGGTTTTGTTTTCCTTTTTCATTTATTTTGTGGATTGAGCTCTTAGTTTTAGGTCCTGCTTGACTCGATTAGAATAGGTCCAAACACCTAATTATTTTTGCATGCTCCTATAGTGCGTATTTGGACTTAGACTAATTAAACAGTTGGTTATCTATTTTTGATCCACGCGCCGTGAGCGAGCCCCATCAAGCGCTACTCCTGAACTCGAGTGTGTCGAGAAGAGGAGGGGTAAGCCAAGACCGGACACTCGGATTGGGAGTTGATAATTAACTTGTGGTTCTTCACGCTAGCAGTTGCCTAATCTAGGACGATTTCCGTGTGCATACCGGCATGTAGTTTAGGTTTATAAATTTCTGCTTTGCATCCCGCATGGAGAGAGCTGGGATTCACTGTAAGTCTTCTTACTTTGCACGCATCATTTAGGCACAAAGGTGAGATCTCCATCTTTATGTCGACTTGCACGGCTTTTCCGACTCTTTTCTCCCTCTGTTTTTGGAACAAAGTAAGATAAAGAAAATACAAAAACCGTTAGGCGCTTGTTTGAATCTACTCAAAAGAAGCGATAACACCAAAAAAATTAAAAAAAGGGACTGCTAAGAAAACTTGACCAAAAATAAAAACGGTAATTGGATTCATTGCTTGGGGAGAGTAATACCCTCACTTGTATTCAGGTTGCATGGGAAGGTCTCCTTCCAAGTGAGGTGAGCGCTTCGTAAGGATTAGAGCCAAAAACCCAGCTTGTGGCTGCCTTGTGTATCGCCTGGATTACCGAAGTATTGGCGCTTCTATCGTACGTAGTCGAGTAGGGCTTGGTCACCATTGGTGACTCACTATTGTGTGAGCATCGACCTTGTCCGAAGTATCGAGCATAGGCCACGCCTTCACGGGGGTGTCTGTCTCACCGGCTGCGTCCGAGTAGGTTCTTGCACGCTCACGGGTGATTCCGTTGCGAGCGAGTTCCGAAGTATCGGTTTCGCCTATTGGCTTCCTCTCTTATTCTTTGGCTGAGTAGGGATCCAGGAAGGGTTACAAGGACCTCAAAAAGTGCAAGCTACAGGTTACACAGGAGGAGGACAAGTACGGGATACTCTTCCGGCAGTACTCTCTCTCCTTTAGGCGTAGCGTTCTAAGGACTCGTTAAAAGATAAATTCCTGAATCAAGCTAAAATTGACAAGATAAAAGCCGAACCTTCACGGCTTCATGTGTTGAGTTGGTGAACTCACCCCTGCCTTGTGTTTGATTGCTAGATTTGTTTAGGTCAAGATCAAAAACACAGCACAATTGTGCGCAATTTTGTCGCATCTTACTCTTATTCTTCTTTTTCTTCCCTTGCCCTTCCTCTACTCTTCTCAATAATCAAGATGATGGGACGGAGATCTCTTAGGCCGACTTTGTCGGCGCCGCTATCCCGCACTCCTCCTTATTCATCTAGGAATACCTCGGAGAGTCCGCTCTCCGAGCCTGAGTTTACATCCACCCTGTTCCCCCTCGACCACCTTTCTCATTCTCCTTCCATCAGTCCAAGAGTGTCAGAATTCAGTGCATCACAGTCTTCAGCTCATTCGACGGCACCTGAGATGGCCTCTTTTGCTTTTTCAGAACATCCAGCCATGGCAGACAGAGGCGAGCATGAAGAGGATCATGAGCACCCTCCATTCCTATTTGATCAGGCAGCCATCAACAATTCCTTGTTAGCATCCCTGGAGACTATGCAGAGACAGATTCGTGACCAGGGCACATTCATGGGTGACCTTATGAGGGAAATTGCTCAGATGAGAGAGAACCGAGCTGGTGGAGAAGGCGGTGGAGGAGGAGGACCCGATGCAGGAGGAGCAGACCCAGACGGTGAGCGACCGCCACAGACCATCATGAGGGAGCTGCACAACCCAGCTTCATCCCTCACTCACCGGTGGATCAGACTCCCGCCAATCCACGGAGACTTCGAGCTTCGACACAACACAATTCAGATGCTACCCAAGTTCCATGGGTTGCCGACCGAAGAGCCGCACCTCCATCTCCAAGAGTTCGAAATGATATGCAGCACCATCCATGATCGGTTGATAACCGAGGACACAATCAAGATGATTGCTTTTCCATTCTCTTTGGTTGATAGAGCCGCATATTGGCTCAAGCATCTTGGGCAATTCGTCGACACTTGGGCAGATCTCCGGACCGCATTTCTGAAGAAATACTATCCTCTCGGCCGGACCAATGCAGCTAGAGCTATGATTAGCAATTTTGTCATGATCCCAAATGAACAATTTCATGAAGCTTGGGATCGATTCAGAGAGCTCATCGACCGGTGTCCACATCATGATATATCCAAGCCCAATCTGGTTCAGAGCTTCTTCTGTGGGCTGACACCGGAGCTGCAGGGGCTTATCAACGCCTCTTGCGGTGGATCATACTTTTCAAAGGGTGAAGACGACGTCTGGGCCATCTACGAAGGCATGGCAGAAAATTCTACAGTAATGACCCAAGCCCGTGTCTACACACACCAGAAGCCCCCGCAAGGAGCGGGATCATTTCAGAGGATCGCCCGCATCGATGCCGGTCCCAATACAGTGTCAGTTGCAGCAGCCCAAGCAGAATCAGCAGCAGCCGACATGGGCATAATTAGTGAAAAGCTGGACCGCATGGAGATCCTCGAGAAGAAGCAGAATCAAGGTCTAGCCCAGATGGACCTTCTCACCAAAACCATGAGTGACCTGAAGACCCAGATTCTATGTATTCAGGAGGCACAAGCCCATTCTCAACAGCCTCCCAGGTCACAGGTTGCCTCCAGCAGCAGCAATCCCAACCAGGCCTCTACCTCATACCGCCAGGTGAACCATATCCAGGCGGAGCCGGTCCCATTGCTGCAGTACCATCCAGAGCAACCACCATCTCAGGACACACAGATGGTGGTCTATCAGCCGGAGCAGCCACTGGCAGTTCTTCCTCCACCCTCCTTTGAGCAGGAGCCATTGATGGAAGTCAATGGGATTTGGTATGACCGATACCCTCAGCCCGCAATTCGTAGGGATCACCCCGGATTCCGTTGGGGTAATGGTGGATCCTCATCCCAACAGCATCCTCCTGCTCAGGGACAGCAGAACGGCCAGCCACAGCAACAACACCAACAACACCAGCCACAGTACAACCAGCAGCCCCAGTACAACCAGCCCCAGCAGTATCAGAGTGGTCCTCGTCCCGCCTATCAGGGACAGCAGTGGAGGCCGCGACAGCCGCCTCAGCATTCTTATCACCAGCCTTCCCCCCAGTATCATCAGCAACAGCAGCAGCAGCCCCATTTCCAGCAGGGACAGACGTCCGGTTCTCAGGGTCCAGCCTTCGAGAACCCTGCTCTTGATGATCTTGCCCGCTTGCTATCTGAACAGCGAGCATCTTTCAGGCAAGAAATGGATGAGTTCCGGCAGGAGATGCGGGACATTATCAAAGGCAAGGCCGCCATACCCGCTCAGATCGAACCAAACCCTAATAATTTCAAAAGAAAATCTGAGCAGGTAGAGTTCATAGAGGGTGCCTCTCCTAGTGACAATTTGAATGATATGTCTTCTTTTGTGAATGATGCTGATTTTGTGACTACTAGGAGCGGTAGGATGCCAGCCGGCGGCGCCTCCTCTGAGCGACACCCAGAGGCAGGATCAGGAGCGCCAGAGGAGCAGAGGAGCGGTGCTGATGCCGCTCATGATGATGTTGACGGTGGTGCTGATACCACCCATGATGAAGTTCAGGACGACGGTGCTGATGCTGCCGTGACACCAGATGAAGACGGTGGTGCTGATGCCACCATTTTTGATGCAGAACCAGAGAGCGGTGCTGATGCCGCAGATGCAGGTGCCGGTGGTGGTACTGAGGCCACCACCTCTACTTTTGTTGAGCCTCCCACTGTGGTGTTACCACATTTTGTATCTATGGACTGTGGTAACAAAAAGAACAAAAATATGAATAAAGGAAAGGTTCCCGTTCAAATTGCAGATCCATATGTGTTGCATGATGATATTTGCGTGGATTCTCCATCTTCACAGGCACAGGGACCGTTTCCTAGTCCTCCATCTGAGGAGGCACCCACCATCCCCTTTCCTGAGGCACTCCGCCGTGCGAAGGGGAATAAAAAAGAAAATCCCAAAAAGAATCAGCAGGTAGAGTTCGGCAACGAGATGATTGACAGATTTCACATTCAGCTAACTCTACGAGAAGCGTTTGAGCATATCCCTTTCTTCAAAAAGAATCTGAAAGAGACAACCACTGTCAGAAGAAAGCGGAGGCACAGAGACCAAATCCATATGCTCACTCATGATACTTGCTGCACCATTCAGAACAAGCTGCCAGCCAAGCGACCAGACGCAGGAGCTCCCTATGTCAGATGCGAGATTCAAGAGCAGCAATTTGATCGTACTCTATTAGACAGCGGCTCCTCAATTAACCTCCTTCCGGCAGCCTTACTCAAGCAGTTCGAGTTTGGCCCTCTTCTTCGAAGCAGAACGGTCCTTCAGTTTGCTGATAGGTCGATAAAGAGGCCAAAGGGGTTATTGAAAGACGTGGTCGTTACCATTCAGGGCTTGAAATTCCCCGTGGACTTCGTTGTGTTGGACATGGAGATCCCTGAGTCGGTAACTGATGCCCCCATCATATTAGGACGCCCATTCTTGGCCACAGCCAAGGCGGTGACCGACCATGATTGTGGGAAGGTATGCTTTCGCGTAGAGGGCGAGACCATACAAATAGAGACGATCGAGGAAACCAGAGCCAGAGAGTTAGAATGCTCCGAGCAATCTAGTGAAGCCGAGCAGATGACAGAGGAGGAGTTAGACATCCACCAGGTCTGTGACTTTGAGATGACTGATGATGAATCCAATTGGAAAGATCCTGTAGCACCGACCCTCGCCTTGCCTATAGATTCACTATATCTCAAGCTCATGGCAGTCGAGAGCCGGGAGAGCACATCCCTGAATGAGGATATCCCTGAGGCTGACAGTGTTGTGATGAGTGGTGCTGAAGAATTTCAATCTTGCTCATCATCTTCTGATCCCTCGGATTCAGACATTGACTGGGATGACTTTGATGATTATTTGCCTTGTCTGATTCCTTCTGAGCCAGCAACCATGACAGAGTGCGAGGCAGTGCAGTCTATTAATGATCCATCAGGCCGCCCTTCGTCAGAAATTTATGCAGAGCGAGAGTTCTCCCATGCAGACCTGGTCGCCTTCACACAGACATATCAGAAGCCAGATCTGCCACCTCCCAGTTGTCCGGAACGGAAACCTCTGCCGCAGTCAATGAAATACAGATTCCTTGCTGGAGAGCCAGACATGTACCCAGTCATTATCTCAGCAGATTTGACTGGAGAGCAAGAATCTCGTTTGATGGAGGTTCTTGAAAGAAACCGCAAGGCAATCGGTTGGAATATAGCTGATCTCAAGGGGCTGAGCCCGAAGCTGTGCTCCCACCACATCTATCTCGAGGATGACGCTAAGCCGTCGCGTGAGTTCCAGCGACGGCTGAACCCGAATCTTCGAGACGTAGTCATGAAAGAAATTTCCAAGTGGTGGAGCGCCGATTTCATCTATCCCATCTCCGACTCCAAATGGGTAAGTCCTTTACACGTGGTACCCAAGAAGACGGGTATCACTACAGTTGTCAATGAGTCTGGAGAGGAGATCGCTACCAGAGTACCAACTTCTTGGAGGGTCTGTGTGGACTACAGACGATTGAATGAGGCCACCAAGAAGGATCACTTCCCGCTGCCCTTCATTGATCAGATTATCGAGCGGCTAGCCGGGAAGAGTCATTATTGTTTTCTTGATGGGTACTCTGGATACAATCAAGTGGCCATTGCGCCCGAAGACCAGGAGAAAACGACATTCACCTGTCCGTTTGGGACTTATGCTTTCAGACGGATGCCCTTTGGTCTATGTAACGCTCCGGCGACATTCCAAAGGTGCATGTTGTCCATCTTCTCGGACATGGTGGGTGACTGTTTAGAGGTCTTCATGGATGACTTCTCGGTCTATGGCGATGGGTTTGATGCTTGTCTTGACTGCCTAGACCGTGTGCTGAAGCGCTGCATAGAGGTCAATCTAGTCTTATCCTGGGAGAAGAGTCATTTCATGATGACTCAAGGGACGGTCCTTGGTCATATCGTCTCCAACAGGGGCATGGAGGTCGATCCGGCTAAGGTGGACATCATCAGAAAACTCAATCCGCCGTCCAATCTGCGTCAGTTACGGTCTTTTCTGGGGCATGTCGATTTCTACCGACGGTTTATTCAGGACTTCAGTCGAATTGCCCGACCGTTAACTGACTTGCTAACCAAAGACACCGAGTTTATTGTCAATGATAAGTGTCTTGAATCATTTGAGACTCTCAAAAATATGGTTGTTTCAGCTCCTGTCCTTCAGCCACCCGATTGGTCTCTCCCATTCGAGATCATGACGGATGCTTCAGATTTTGCCGTTGGGGCTGTGCTTGGACAGAGGAGGGATGGATTACCGTTTGCCATTCACTACGCCAGCCGAACCTTAGATGCCGCTCAAAGGAATTACACTGTGACTGAGAAAGAGATGCTGGCCGTAGTCTTCGCTCTTGATAAGTATCGATCTTACATTCTCGGATCTAGAGTGACCATTTACACCGACCATACCGCCATCAGGTACTTAATGGCTAAGAAGGATGCCAAAGCACGTCTGACCAGATGGATCCTTCTACTCCAGGAATTTGATATTGAAATTAAGGACAAGCCTGGAGTCAAGAATGTGGTGGCGGATCATCTCTCCAGGTTGGAGAATCTTGAGGAATCTGAGCCCAGCGCACCTATCTCAGAGACATTTCCAGATGAGGCGATCTTAGCTGTCACCTCACTCCCATGGTATGCCGACTTTGTAAACTATCTTGTTGCCAAGACAGTCCCTCAGGGTTGGCCCAGGCAGAAACTTGAGACCTTCCTAGCTAAGGCCAAGTTTTACCATTGGGAGGATCCTGTCCTTTATCATGAAGGAGGGGATAGTATCTGGAGGAGGTGCATTCCTCAAGAAGAGCAGCAAAGCGTCCTCACATATTGCCACAAGCTTGAGGCAGGAGGACATCATTCTGGAAAAAGGACAGCACAGAAGGTGCTTCAATTCGGCCTATGGTGGCCTACTCTCTTCAAGGATTCTGATGAGTTCGTGAAGAGATGTACTGACTGTCAGAAGATGGGAACCTGCGGACAGAGAGACATGATGCCCATGCAACCCATTCACTTCTGTGAGGTTTTTGATGCATGGGGGATTGATTTCATGGGCCCATTTCCTAAGAGTCAGGGATTCGAGCATATTTTGCTCGCTGTAGACTATGTCAGCCGATGGGTTGAGGCCATCCCCGCCCGAGCCGCAGATGCTAAGACCGTGTGTAAATTCTTGAGGAAAAATATCATTTCACGGTTCGGGGTACCTAGAGTTTTGATTTCTGACGGGGGGTCTCATTTCATCAATGACAAAGTTAGGGCCCTTGCTGACGAGTTCGGTATTGACCATCGGGTTGCCACTCCTTATCACCCTCAGACTAATGGTCTCGCCGAAGTATCGAACAGGGAGATAAAGACTATCTTGCAGAAAGTTGTCCGCCCAGACCGAAAGGATTGGTCACAGCTTTTGGACTCGGTCTTGTGGGCCTATCGGACATCTTTCAAAAATCCATTGGGAACATCTCCTTTTCGTCTCGTCTATGGCAAGCCGTGCCATTTGCCAGTGGAGATCAAGCACAAATCTTTTTGGGCAGTTACTGAGTTACTCTTAGATCCCGAGAGTATAGGAGACCAGAGAAGAGCAGAATTGGCAGCCCTGGAGGAATTGAGAGATACAGCCTTCTCCAACAGCCTACAGTACAAAGAGAAAGTGAAGACATGGCATGATTCGCATATCAGCCATAAACAGTTTGAGCCAGAACAGAGAGTATGGTTGTTTGATTCCAGGCTAAAATTGTTTCCAGGGAAATTACAGAGCAAGTGGAAAGGACCGTATGTGGTCAGGAAGGTACATGACAATGGCAGCATCGACATATCCGAACCGTCATCTTCGTCCACCTTCCGCGTCAATGGTCAACGCCTAAAGCTGTATCGAGATCATGATCCGCCGACCATGGACGTTGCCCCCATTCTTCTGGTATGAGATGTGCCCTTTGATTCTCATCATCTACATCTCATACATGGTGATCAATTCTATCTTCCGCTGTACAGATCCATCTGTTCATATCACTCTGTTTCCGTTGATTTATTGTCTTCTTTTCTTCTTTTCTTCTTTTCCTTTTCTATTTTCTTTATCTATCAAAAAGGTGCCGCCCTTGTAGACAGTTTTCCATACTTAGGACGTACTTTGTCCTAAGTATAGGGGGGTTGGCACCCCGAGTTTTTCTATTCTTTTCGATCCTCTCCCTTGTCTCCTCTTTTGTCTATACTTAGGGATATCTTACCCTAAGTATAGGGGGAGACAATCTGAGTACGATCTGTGCATTCCCGCCCTTGACCCTCCCTGCGTTGTGTACAGTCTGCTATACTTAGGATTATTTAATCCTAAGTATAGGGGGGACGGTCAACTTCTCATTCGTTGATTCCTTCATTCATTTATTTCTTTATTCTTTAGACTTGTCTATACTTAGTACGAGTTATGTCTTCTCTTTTCTCTCCGATCTATGAGGACATAGCTCAAGCTAAGTATAGGGGGTCGTATATACTACGTATATACTTTAGCCATAACTCGTACTTTCGTATTTTCCTAATAACATGGCTAATAATTCTTTACTGATTAAAGATGTGGTTATTCCTCACTTTCTTTTTCTATTTACTGATTAATAAATCAGGTGAAAATGTTTTTTGCAAAATGTTTGAAAAATAGTTTGAAAATCTTTGTGAACATCTATTGAAAACTATTTTGAAAATATTTTGTTTCGTGTTTTCAACCTGTGTGGTTTGTAAAACTTCTTTTCTTTGTGTGAAATAAAAATGTTTGAAAAATGATGTGCAAATGGTTTGAAAAATGGTTGCAAAAATGATTTGAAGAACCTATATATACTGTTTTGAAAACCTTTGCAAAATGATTTTCAACTGTGTGTAAAATGTTTGTAAAAAACTATTTTGGACTATAGTTTTCAAAAATTGTGTGAAAAGCCTGCGTCAAATAAGTTTGAGGAATATTCACATCACACCCAAATCCATCTTATGTATATATGTATAAAATTGACCACTTACCCTTGTAAATGCTTAAAATCCACTTCTTGTATATAAGAAGCACTCCCATGTACATATTTTAACCTAGTTTTCAGCCAAAACTTTTTGTTTTCAAAAATCCCAAAAACATTTGCAAAAATTAAAATCCAAAAACATTTGAAAAATCTGTTTTAAAAAAAAAATGCATATGCATCATCTTGCATAATCTTTTCAAAAATCCATAAAAAGTTCAAAATCTTTGAAAATTGCATCACAAAAATATTTTCTGCATTGCATTGCATAGCATTCGCATTTTTCGGATTGAGTTTGATAGTTGAACAAGCCCAAGTAAGATCCGGAGATTGGAGCTTGATTGGACCTCAAAATATACCTAATAACAGGAACCTTATAGGAACTAGGTTTGAGGTACTTCAGGTCAAGTTGACTTAATTCTTTGAGGATCACGGGACTTGGTTCAATGGATTCTTGACTGCCTAAGTAGAATATTTCGGAGAACACGCACGACTCTTGTTGATAATGACCTAACTTGGACACCTGCACCTTTCACATAGCTCTCCACGGATGAGGTGGTGAGGAGGCAGCTTCCTTTAGCTTGGGGTAGCATATGAGGGTAGTACTTCTAGGCGGAACCTCTCTTCTTCTTATAGTGAAGGAAGTGCACCTCAACTTGGTCTAGTGGTGATGAAGGCTAAAGACAGAAGCCGTGGGTTGCAATAAAGCTTCAAAAGAGGGATAGTCTACTGGCTCAAGAGGAAAATTTCTTGTATATGCTGCTCATGTAGATATGTTGTACAGATGCAATTGAAAAAAAAAATGCAAAAAGAACTCCAAAAAAGTGGTGGGTCGGATTGAAAATTTAATAATCCCACCGGAGTATGTATATAGTTCAATAAAGCAAAAGCTTATGGTATCCATGTTACATCTCATGAAGCTAGCAGCGGGAGACTCAGCTACACTGGCTGAGCTTCCTAAAGTCTATACTTCTTCCCCCTCTTCTTGAGCCGGTTGCACTTGAACTTAGAAGGGAATACCCCGCTTCTCGAGGAAAGAGTTGCTAGACCGAGGCATTAGAGTTACCAGGTTGGGGGAGGTTGTTTCTTTGTCACTTCTGAGGTGGGGAGCTACATATCACTTACACTGTACGAGTCAGACTCATAGTCGTAAGAGTTTGCGTATGAGTTGAAGTATTTCTGACCTGGCTATTGAGGAGACTTGGACAGAGTTTTGGGATTCTCAAGGACTGTTGGATTTCAAACTTGGTTCTCATTAAGGTTCCGACCGCACTAAATTTCCAAAGGTCCGACTTAAGCTCCAAACTTCGATTTTGCAAAGACAAGTTCGATAATTAAACTTAATCTAATTTTCTTCTTTTTCTTTTCTTTCTTTTCTCTTGTTGCACTTATTGCATAAGTGTTTGCTAGGGACTAGCAAAGGTAAAGTATAGGGGGATGATGAATCCACATTTCATCATCTTTATTCTATCATTTTGGCACCAAAAACCCTAGCAAATGCCTGTAAATAGCATTAAAACCATCATCTTAGCATCCATGCATGTGCATTCAGATTGTGTATAAATCACTGTAATTAAGGCCAAAATTATAGAATAAATAAAGAAAAGAAAAAGAATAAAATATTGTAAATATTTTACGACCCAAAACCCCCGAGACCTAGGCATCTTGATGAATAGGTCGACAAGGAATAAAGTAGGGGGAGATAAGGTCAGAAATACAGTGTAAATACCTATACAATCTATTCATTCTTTATTCATTTTGGGACCTATTTTTGGTTCCACTTTTTGTACATCAAATAAAGAAACTTTGTACATGAAAGTTGTAGATAATTTTATAAAGAAAAATACAAAATTGATTTCACAGAAAAATAATATACAGATAAAAAGTTATGGTCTGAATAAAAATCCAGAATGCCAACTTCCCAGACCCGTATCTCACAAATAAAAACTCCAAATGCAGCGTACTCACCTTTAATTGTATATAGAAGAAAATAATATATCCAATGGTGGTGGTTTCGCATTTGGCGGAGCTACGGTCTGAAAGTTGAGTTTTGGACCCACATTGTACCTTGTACAGATTAAAATATTCAACTTATTCTTTATTCATTATTTTTATAATTTTATATTTTTATAATATTGTAAATATTACTTCTAATAAATATACACATTAAAATCAGAATAAAAGTAAAAAGAAAACTCAAAATAAAATACACACATATACAGGGTATACAGGTATTATACCTATATTTATACCTATACTTTTTATACTTTGATTTTATTTAATGTATAAAACATATTAGAAAGAGAAAATAAAAATACACTTATGTTTATAAAAGTATTTTATCATTTTAGAAAATAATAAACAAAAATAAATAAATTAAAAATACAAAAATAAAAATAGAATACATTAATACATAGATATAGATACCTATAAGGGTATAAATGCAAACTTTTAAAAATAAGTCCCATAAAAATAAATAAAAATCATAATTAAATACTACATAAAATAACAAACAATTTTTATTTTATAATCATACTTTAATTCTATTTATTTCTATTTTTAAACGAATTAACAAAGCATTTTCTTTATCCTTTCCCTGGTTGGTCCACGTGGACCAACCAGGCGCCTTGAACTGTTGACCGGCGGGTCAACAGTCCATTCTTCACCCTCCACGAGTTCGTACACCTCGTTTTTCGCCCAATTTCACCCTTTTTTCGAGGTCGCGCCGCTCGTCCTTCGCCGTCACCTCCTTCTTGGAAGTTGATCACTGTAGATCCATCTCCATCGCCGACTTCTCAGATCTGCCTAGATCTTCTTCCTCTGCCCGTGACTCCTTCTCGAAGTCACGCCCTCAACTCCCTTCAAATACAAACCCCCATCTTCCTTTCTCGGGTTGAACCGCGAATCACCAGTGAACCACCCCCCTTGGTCCAGCCATCGAAGCCCGAAGGTGACAGCTTCGAGCTCAGCGCATCCAAGCGGCGGGAGAGGGTCGATAGCGCCGCGTGTTCCAACCTCCGGCGACCGCCGTCGAGGTACCTTCCCTCGCCTGATCTGGGCTCGAGGTCGTGTGTTACTCCTTAGTTTTTCTCCGTAGTTGCATCCCTTGCGTTTCCAGCTCCAGTATCCCCCGATCATCCACTTCATTATCGCATCGATTCGCTAAGTCGATCGCTCGCCGGAGACACCTCCGGCCACCATCTCCATCACTCATCTATCGCGCACCCCCACGCCTCCGCGAGGCCCAGGCAATTTGCCCTGGGCCTTCTCACCACTTTTTGCAGAACCTGCGGACAGAGAGACTCCACCGGGAGTCGATTGTTGAAGGATTCGAGCTACCTGGAGCCGCCGCTCTTCCTCGAGCTTGTGGCGGTGCATCGGAGCTTCCCCGCCCATTTTGGCCCTGCCACGAGCTCGAGGGACCTTCCAGGAACGTCTGAGGTGTCTTCGTGCATCAAGAGAGCATTGGAAGAGGAGGCGCGAGCTCCGAGAAGATCATCCGGCCCTCTGTTCTTCCCAGTTCTTCGACCAGACGCCCCAGCCGTCGGATGTGCACCTGTTCTTCGTGGAGCACAGCCACCGTCCGATTGAAGCCCCCAGGCATCGTCAGATCAGGGGTTGAGATCTAATCTCAGCCCTCCGCTTCCGAAGGGGTATCGGCGCGCTTCGCATCGACACGTGGATAAGTGGGATACTCCCCACCGTTTGATCGCGCCTTTGCTTGGGTATTTTGCAAAAACCACCCCAAGCGTTTTTTGTATTTTATATTAGTACTAAATCTTTCATTTGCAGCTACTTTAGTTTTGTAATATTTATCTTAAGGCCCCTGAACTTTTACGTATTTACAAAAAGGTCCTCGGCCACGTCATCTCACGTGCCCGTGCGCGTGAGGTGCGTGGCCATTTTGCAGACAGACCCTCGGCTTTTGGGGTATTTTGGTTTAGTCCCAGAACCTTTGTATTCAGTGTTAAACATTTGGGATATTTGCATACAAGCCCCTGATAGCTTTGGTTATTGCATTTAGGTCCCTGCCAGGCACGTGTTTCGCACGTGTTCGGCTTGGGCATTTTGCGCTGAAGCCCCTCCGGGTTTTGTTATTTATCTTTAATCCTTAAAATGCAAGTTTTAGTGTAATATTTTGTGGAAAATTGCATGTTTGCCCCTGGAAGTTTTGAAAATTGCATTTTTGCCCTTGCCAGGACTGTTTAATGTTGGGACTCTTGTTCTAATTGTTTAAAATATCTTCTTAAGCCCAAAAATTCCACAAAATTAGATTTAAGCTACTGGATGCATATACTTTAACGCCCTATTGTTAGTTTTTAATTTTATTATTTTTAAATATTTATTAAAAATCAAAAACTCCTTTTTTGTGTACTGTCTACCTTAGAAAATACCAAAAAAATATCAAAACACTTCCAAAAATTCCAAAAAAATCACCTAGTGTCTATTTTATCATCTTTTAGTGTCAGTCCAAAAATCATTAAAAATTTCAAAAGAAAAACACTAAAAATATAAAAACACTCAAAAACTTCAAAAAAATACATAAAATAGTAGAAAAATCCAAAAAATATAAACTCAGGTTCTGTGTGTTCCTTATTTTATCCTTTTTATTAGAAAAATAGTGTGAAACATTTTTGTTGCTGTTTGTTATTTTTAAATTTCATTTTACTCACAGCCAGCCTTATTCCTACTGTTTTGCTTTATTTCAATATTTAAAAATACCAAAAACAACTTGAAAAATCCCCAAAAATCACAAAAATAGTAGAAAACTTTGAAAATACCAAAAACATTTTATTTCTGAATTTTTGAGTATTTTTGTGCTTTTTTTATAAATCTTTTACCTTGCCTTTTCTTACATTGTTTTTACCTTCCAATATTGAAAAAGAAAATAAAAAAATTATAAAATATAAAATATAAAAATCAGAAAATTAAAAATCAAATACAAAATTAAAAATTCAAATAAAAAAATATATAAAATTAAAAACCCACAAAAAAAATTGCTTTGTTCTCTTGCTTAGTGTAGACACTTCACACACTCACACACTTTAGCATTCATTTGCTTGAGCTACACTGTTTGCTCCCTGTGTTCGAACTCTCTGCATACTTGCCCTTTACATCATTTGTGCAGAGTTAAAAATAAATTTTAACTCCACATTGTTTCTAATTTATTGATCTTAGTGTGGGTTAATTGTTGATCAAATACGGATTTCATTTGAGAGTCGCAACAGCGACGGTTATCTCCGCCTTGTGTGAGATACCAAATTTAGACCCTCGTGAGATCCGTGTTTATCAGTGAGCCAGTTGTGTTTTGTGATAGCCAGAGCGCTATAGACTTGAGCAAGAGTACCATGCACCATGCTCGCACAAAACACATTGATGTGAGATACCATTGGCTGAGGGATACAATTGAACAGAAGCAGCTCGTGTTGAAGAAGATTCACACCGATGAGAACCCCTCAGACATGTTGACAAAGGCAGTCACTCGTGACAAGCTTCAGCTCTGTAGAGAGCTGAGCGGTGTCACCTCTTGTTGATCTCCATCCCAGGACAACACCTCCCCGTTGGGGCAGGAGGGGGAGGTTGTTGGGTATACTCGATATTGTTCCAGCCCCAACTTGGGAGCAACAGCTATTTGGCCTTTTGGCGGGGGCATAGCTGCAAGAATTCCATCATTTTGAAGCCCCATTCCAGGGAACATCGCAGGGGGCGATTCCCATTTTCCAGAACAACCAGCGGCACCCATTCTTCCCCATTTTTCAGCCGTTTTCGAGCAGCTTGAGAGAGGGTTTTGGACCCTCGTTTGTTCCTCCACGAGAGAGAGATCGAGAGCGTGAGAGAGAGAGCAGCCGGTGGCCTGGCTCATCTTCTCCAATCGATCAAGGTGCTGCTAGGGCTGCGGTTGGGTTGAAGGTGCAGTGGGAAGTCGAGCTCGAGAGGAGTAGCTGGAGTTCGTTGGGAACGACCTCAAGAGAAGCCGAGCTTCGTGTTTGGGTCTCCATCCGGGAGCCAACAAGGGGAGTTACTTTGTCCTCCTTGTTTTGAGCACAATATTGGTATAGTTAGATACCTAGGGATAGTTTGTTCCTTGTTGAAGAACTATCTGTTGTGTGTGCTTGTACCTCGGTTTTGTGGGCAACAAAACCGGGAAGAACATTAACTCATTTGACCGTAGTGGTTGGTTGCCGGTCTTGCCCCGTGGTTTTTCCCTTGCTCACATTGAGCAAGGGTTTCCACGTAAAAATCCTTGTCTCGTGTGGTGCTTGCTTGCTTGCTTGCTTGTGATTGTGCTTGTCATTGTTGCTATTTGAGTTCCCGTGTGGGGAACATATCTTGTGTGCCATCTTTGCTGCAGGACAGTTTCAGGGGATACATATCCTGGGTTGATTGTTTCCGCATTATCTATATATATCCCCAACAAGTGGTATCAGAGCTCAGGTTTGAGCAAAATGGGCAAAGATGACGAAGGCACAATGATTAAGCTCACAAGTAGCAACTGGCATATTTGGAAGGCCAAGATGGAAGACATCTTGTATTGCAAGGACCTCCACGATCCCATGGAGGGTGAGAGCGCCAAGCCGGAGAACATGTCCGCAGGAGAGTGGACAAAGTTGAACCGAAAGGCCATTGGGATCATTCGGAAGTGGCTTGACATGTCGGTTTTCCACCATGTTGCCGAGGAGACGAATGCGAAGGAGCTATGGGACAAGTTGTCCGAGCTCTATGACCAGAAGACCGCTACCAACAAGGCTTTCTTGATTAGAAAGCTTGTGAATTTGAAGTACAAGGACGGGACCAAGGTGGCGGAGCACTTGAATGACTTCCAAAGCATTATCAACCAGTTGACATCCATGGGTTTGACACTTGATGACGAGTTGCAGTCACTTCTTCTTTTGGGCTCATTGCCAGACAGTTGGGAGACCTTAGTTGTCACTGTGAGCAACTCTGCGAAGGATAGCAAGTTGACCATGGCTATGGTCAAGGGTAGTCTCCTCAATGAGGAGATTAGACGTCGCTCTTCGGGAGAGGCATCCTCCTCTTCACATGTGTATGCAGTTGAGAGGAGAGGAAGGTCCAGCAGCAGAGGAGCGTCACAGGAGAGGCAGAAATCCAGGGACAAGTCCAAGGGCAGAGGAAATTGTCACCATTGCCAGAAGCCTGGTCACTGGAAGAGAGATTGTAGGGTTTGGAAGAGAGAGCAAGCTGAAGCCAAGAAAGATCAGAAAAAGGAAGATGGGAATGTAGCTGCAGTTGTGGCAGATGACAGTGCAGATGAGGAGATTCTCACCATCCAGGATCAATGCTTACATGCAGGGAGCGATTTGGAGTGGGTCGTTGACACGGCCGCCTCCTATCATGTGACTCCACACAGGGAGTTCTTCACCACCTACACTAGGGGTGATTTTGGGACAGTCTTGATGGGTAACGAAAGTTACTCTAAGATCATTGGCATGGGCACCATCTCGATCCAGACGGATGTTGGGTGCTCAATGACACTCCAGAATGTGAGGCATGTTCCTGATGTGCGGCTTAGCCTTATATCTGGTTCACAGCTAGATAGTGAAGGCTACCATATGAAGTTCGGCGACAGCAGATGCAAGATAAGCAAGGGTTCTCTCATCATGGCCAGGGGCAGCTTGTGTCACACACTCTATATGACTAGAGTGAAGGTCATGGATTGCATGCAAGTGAGGTAGACAATTCAGATTTGTGGCACCGTCGACTTGGCCACATGAGCCAAAAGGGCTTGCAGCTTTTGAGCAAGAGAGAGTTGATCCCCTACCACAATGACATCACTTTGTCTCCTTGTGATGCATGTGAGGTTGGGAAGAGCAGGAGTGCACCATACAGAGCGAGATCCAAGGTGAAGGGAGACCTTCTACAGCTGGTTCACTCAGACGTTTGTGGTCCTATGGACACGGCCTCATTGGGAGGCAACAGGTACTTTGTCACCTTCATTGATGATGCATCCAGGAAGGTGTGGGTGTACATTCTGAGATCGAAAGATCAAGTTTTTGATTGTTTCAAGAAATTCCATGTCATGGTTGAGCGTGAGACAGGAAAATTGTTGAAGTGTCTACGCACTGACAATGGGGGAGAGTACACCTCCCATAGCTTTCAGGCCTATTGTGCAGAGCGCGGCATCAGGCATGAGAGGACAGAGCCAGGCACACCCCAGCACAATGGTCTAGCTGAAAGGATGAACAGGACCATTGTTGAGAGAGTCCGCTGTATGCTGAAGACAACGAAGTTGCCCTAAGACTTTTTGGGCTGAGGCGGTTCGCACCGCTTGTTACTTGGTTAACCGATCTCCATCGGTTCCTTTGGGCTTCAAGATTCCAGAGTGTGTTTGGACAGTGAAGGACCCCTCATATGCTCATTTGAGGGTGTTTGGATGCAAGGCGTATGCATTGGTACCCAAAGAACAGCGGAAGAAGTTGGATGACAAGGCGGTGCCTTGTATTTTTCTTGGCTATGGAGATCAGAAGTTTGGATACCGTCTTTGGGATCCAAGAAAGAAGACAATCACCAGACACAGGGATGTGATTTTTTATGAGAATCAGACATTGGCTGAGGACACCACTGAGAGTGGTGATGGAGATGAGATCTCCATGGATGATGACAGTGATGAGGACACAGATCCCTCTCCAGTACAGGGTACATGTGGAGAGGATGGGCAGCTAGAGCAGCACGAGCCAGATGCAGACCCCATTGATGCATGTCCAGGGGACCTAGGGCAGGGGGAGCAGCCTCATCCACTTGCAGACACAGCAGAGCCTCAGGTCAGGCGATCTGAGAGGACACGCCAGCCATCATCCCGTTACCCCACTTCCAGGTATGTGATGCTCACAGATGCAGGTGAGCCATACACTTTTGAGGAGGCACAGATGCACAAGGACAAGGGTCATTGGCAGAATGCAATGAATAAGGAGATGTCATCTCTCAAGAAGAATCATACTTATGACCTTGTTGAGCTTCCTAAAGGGAAGAGAGCCTTGAAGAGCAAGTGGGTGTACAAGCTGAAGTCAGATGACAGTGGCAAGCAGGTGAAGCACAAGGCCAGATTGGTAGTGAAAGGATTCAGCCAGAAGGAAGGAGTGGATTATGATGAGATCTTCTACCCAGTGGTGAAGATGAACTCAGTGAGAATGGTGCTAGGACTTGTTGCTAGCATGGACCTTGAGCTAGAGTAGATGGATGTGAAGACGGCATTTCTTCACGGTGATTTGAAGGAAGAGATCTACATGGAGCAGCCACAGGGATTTCAAGAGAGAGGGAAAGAGCATATGGTATGCAGGTTGAGGAAGAGTCTCTATGGCTTGAAGCAAGCCCCGAGACAGTGGTACTTGAAGTTTGATGCTTTCATGGGAAAGCAGGGCTTCAAGAGGACAACAGCCGACCCATGTGTATATGTTCGTCGTCTTTCCACTGACAGGTTCGTCATTCTTTTGATATATGTGGATGACATGTTGATTTGTAGGTCATGATTCCAACTTGATTGCAAAGCTCAAGAGAGAACTCTCCAAAGAGTTTGAGATGAAAGATTTGGGAAAGGCAAGTCACATCTTAGGGATGCAGATTACAAGGGACAAGAAGAAGCGCATGTTGTGGTTGTCACAAGAGAGCTATGTTGAACGCGTGTTGGAGCGGTTCAACATGAAGAATGCCAAGCCTGTCAGTACGCCCTTAGCTTCTCATTTCAAGCTAAACAAAGAGTCATGTCCTTCTACTTCTGAGGAGAAAGCAGAGATGGCCAAGATCCCATACCAGTCAGCAGTTGGGAGCCTCATGTACGCCATGGTTTGCACTAGACCCAACATAGCCCATGAAGTGGGCGTGGTGAGCAGGTTCATGTCCAATCCGGGGAAGGACCATTGGGAGGCAGTGAAGTGGATCTTGAGATACTTGAGAGGGACCTCAAGTATGTGTCTTGCTTTCGGGAGGTCAGATCCCAAACTTTGTGGTTACACTGATGCAGATATGGCAGGAGATATGGACCAGAGAAAGTCTACCTCAGGGTACATTTTTACTTTTGCAGGGGGAGCCATATCTTGGCAATCCAAACTACAGAAATGTGTTGCTCTCTCAACTACTGAGGCAGAATACATTGCAGCAGCAGAGGCTGGGAAAGAAGTGTTGTGGCTACAACGCTTTCTTGGTGAGTTTGGATTTGAAGACAGTGAGCCAGTTGTGTTTTGTGATAGCCAGAGCGCTATAGACTTGAGCAAGAGTACCATGCACCATGCTCGCACAAAACACATTGATGTGAGATACCGTTGGCTGAGGGATACAATTGAACAGAAGCAGCTCGTGTTGAAGAAGATTCACACCGATGAGAACCCCTCAGACATGTTGACAAAGGCAGTCACTCGTGACAAGCTTCAGCTCTGTAGAGAGCTGAGCGGTGTCACCTCTTGTTGATCTCCATCCCAGGACAACACCTCCCCGTTGGGGCTGGAGGGGGAGGTTGTTGGGTATACTCGATATTGTTCCAGCCCCAACTTGGGAGCAACAGCTATTTGGCCTTTTGGCGGGGGCATAGCTGCAAGAATTCCATCATTTTGAAGCCCCATTCCAGGGAACATCGCAGGGGGCGATTCCCATTTTCCAGAACAACCAGCGGCACCCATTCTTCCCCATTTTTCAGCCGTTTTCGAGCAGCTTGAGAGAGGGTTTTGGACCCTCGTTTGTTCCTCCACGAGAGAGAGATCGAGAGCGTGAGAGAGAGAGCAGCCGGTGGCCTGGCTCATCTTCTCCAATCGATCAAGGTGCTGCTAGGGCTGCGGTTGGGTTGAAGGTGCAGTGGGAAGTCGAGCTCGAGAGGAGTAGCCGGAGTTCGTTGGGAACGACCTCAAGAGAAGCCGAGCTTCATGTTTGGGTCTCCATCCGGGAGCCCACAAGGGGAGTTACTTTGTCCTCCTTGTTTTGAGCACAATATTGGTATAGTTAGATACCTAGGGATAGTTCGTTCCTTGTTGAAGAACTATCCGTTGTGTGTGCTTGTACCTCGGTTTTGTGGGCAACAAAACCGGGAAGGACATTAACTCATTTGACCGTAGTGGTTGGTTGCCGGTCTTGCCCCGTGGTTTTTCCCTTGCTCACATTGAGCAAGGGTTTCCACGTAAAAATCCTTGTCTCGTGTGGTGCTTGCTTGCTTGCTTGCTTGTGATTGTGCTTGTCATTGTTGCTATTTGAGTTCCCGTGTGGGGAACATATCTTGTGTGTGCCATCTTTGCTGCAGGACAGTTTCAGGGGATACAGATCCTGGGTTGATTGTTTCCGCATTATCTATATATATCCCCAACATAAATATCTTCTTTCCTTTGTTTTCTCTCATGATAGAGCAACCAATAATCATTTCTAATGACCATATTTCTTGCTACAAGTACATGTTCGTTCACTCTATTGAATCAAGTGTGCAACCGTGAAGGCAGAATGATCAGCATGCATGTCATTCGTAAGAAGATGATGTTGCCCTCCCATAAGGACTTGGTTGTGAAGTTGTTCAATTGAACTAATATTTCAGAATTCAGATGACTTGATATTTTTCAAAAACACAATTTAACCAATCAAGGAATACACATATCCTGATTCTCCATTCTTTTTTCTAGAAGATCTCATCATTATGTGGATATTTCACGTGCCCTTGATAACCAAAATCCTATCATAATTTCAGCAAGTTATAATATGATTTATCTGATGCAGATTGTTAATTTATCTGTTCAACTGATAAATCTTTACATCCCTACATTTTTTGACTATATATGCTCTCACCGGTTTGCCACATCTCTCGAGAGGTCTTTCATCGGAGAATAAGATTCTGAATATCATGAGACACAAAGTTATATACCATGTTTTAACAAGACTGTCTTTTGCGAACCAGTCATCCCGTGCATCATCATCAGAGGGATGTTCTTTCTCCTTTCCAATAATGTACCCAATCCTTCCTTCCACGCGCCGCAAAAGTCGTCTCCGTAGCCACGGAGCAGACATCATAATTATGTCATGGAAGTTTAGTAGTTGTGATTTGGAAGGAGAAATTATCGATTTTGTCATACATACTTGTGTCACATTTTCCTTCTGACATTAGCAAGGAAAAACCAAACCATGCAATAAAGTAGAAGAACCGTAGTGATGCAGAGGAAGATATTGAAAAAGAGAGGCTGGATTCA
Organism: Ottelia alismoides; assembly: GCA_037367405.1. Taxonomy (NCBI): domain Eukaryota; kingdom Viridiplantae; phylum Streptophyta; class Magnoliopsida; order Alismatales; family Hydrocharitaceae; genus Ottelia; species Ottelia alismoides. The sequence goes on from JAZKJV010011255.1 coordinate 279,187, forward strand.
AGGGCTAGCAGGAAAAGAGGCAAAGCCTGAAGCTGCAGAAATACATAGTGCTCCACGGGCTTGGACTTTCCCACACAACAGTGCCTGAAGTCTGAAGCAAATCCTTGAAGTCTGAAGTAGCAAGGGCCAGAGGTTGGCGATGGAGATTGGCTGGAGCAACCCTTCAATGCAACTCCTTAGGAGCAGCAGCAGTGCTCCAACTAGGGTGTCCACGGGGCGAGTACCCCCTCTATTTGATCATGACCCGTCCTGTCCCGTTATTATCGAGTCACGGGTCGACCCACCACATTCCAACAGATACCTGAATAATGGCAATAGATGTTGGCTATCTGTGGATACCCCAGGTACCCATGGGGATAAAGAGAGACACTTCTAGTAAAAGATGACATGTATAAAAATGCAAACGATATGTCAAACTATGTATAACCGTATTTATATCATATTCATAATGATAATGCCGGGACATGAAAATCTAAATGGCATGGAATGCAATCAGATAGGGATATGTAAGTATAGATAAATAAATTAATGAGGATATATAAAACTATGTGGATAATGTAAACCATATGAATATATGAAAGGGATTTTTACCCGACAGACCCTATAATCTTTGCCAATTACCTCTACGACCTTTGAAACAACGTATTTCCTCCCTTGACCCCGTAAACTTGCTCCGTCTTACCCCACAGATCCTACCATCAATTTTAATTTTATTTGAGTTAATTGCTTGAGTTAGGATTGAGTTAATCTAACCAGAGGAGAATTTGACGGTGGATCTTCCTCCTCCCCATCTCCTTCCATGACCTCAACTCCTCCCCCTTCGCCGAGCTCTTGCGCCATTGCATTCATCTCTGTTCCCTCCTCGACGCTCGTCGCATCCACTGCCGCCTCCTCAAGTCCCCATTCTCCTCCGAGATCTTCATACACAACCGCCTCATCGATGCCTATGCTAAATGCGGCTCTGTCAATTACGTCCAAAAGGTGTTCGACCAAATGCCCCACGGGAACACCTTCTCCGGTTCATGGTCTTATATGCAAGTATCGCTTGCATTCCGACGTGATTGTAGGAAGCGCTTTGATGGGTGCGTGTATGGTTGTCCATTTCTGGAGCAGGGGAGGCAGGGCTGGGGCTTCGGGCGGCGCAACGGGGGCCAGGACTTCGAGGAAGATGGCGGGGAGGGCCGAGGGTGTGAGGGTAGGAGGGATATGTGGAGGAAGAAGAGGGGGAATAGCATTGAATGTAAATTTGACAAACAAAATGGGTATAATATAACGAATATAACGGAATCCGGTTAGTTTTAACGGGCAAATGGATGGGAGTTAACCACAGGGTCTATAGGGTAAGGGTTAGCAAGTTTATGAGGTCGAGGGAGTAAATATCGATGTTTCAAAGGTAGTAGAGGTAATTAGCAAAGATTATAGGGTCTGCCGGGTAAAAATTCCTATATGAAATTGGAAGGAATGCAATCGGATACAGATCCAAGAATGACACATTCATGTAGGTTCATCCTCAGTGAATCAAATATATACATAACTGGAGGACTACATGACAAACGGAATATAAGTATATATTCCTATTCGTAAATGATTCTATTAATTATCACCACATTTATTACGATGTGTGTGTATGTGTGTGGATGATACAATTCGTATTTAATTGTATTCGTTATCATCATGTTTGGATGCCATGATATATAGATATCGATTTGTATCGTATCCGATTCACTATGATATATGTTAATTCAAATTTTAACATTCATATATATATATATATATAGGGAGCCTTTCATATGAGACTTGGTCCTTCCATTCATATGGAAGGCCAAGCATTTTGACCATCGGATCTAATTCCAACAGATATGATTAAAACCACCCTATTCTACAAAAACCGGACTTACATTAACTACCGACTCCTGAATTTAAGGGCTGTCTAATATAGAAAATTCACATTATAGAACGTGACAAATATGGCCGAAGAACATGTGTTATTTCTACAAACTACTTGATATATCCCACAAAGCAACATGTTAAAATACTAATAAAAAAGTTGTTCTGAGAAATGAGATATAAATTATACAAAATAAAATAGTACGGTTTTAATCAGATACTATTTTTAAGGAAAGGATTTAACTATTTGTTCCTACAATTATGGGAATTATAATAAGGAACTTTCTATTTAAGCGATTGTCGGAATATCAAAAAAGTAAATTCAATGCCAGAGTTTATAAAAACAGGCTTCAAATACTTGATAATTAGAATACAATTATACATGTGTATTATACAAAACAGTCTTTATAAATACAAATGACAAACGTATGTGGTATAGAAAACTATTATGAAATACAAAACAAATTGGTCTCATACTATGAAAGACGGCTTTTTTGAATTAATGCTAACAAACAAACCCTATATTTAATGGATCAGACGTATATGGTTTAATGACAATGGAAAATCACGATTTTAATTTAAAATCAATTAGATTGATTTAAAAAAACTGGTAGTATTATACTAAATAGTGGTTCATAATACAACATTATACAAAAAAATACAGAATTAAAATGTAAAAATACAATATAAATATCTGATTTAATAACGTATTGACGTTATAATAAAATAGTTAATAATGATATTACACACAACTAAACCATCGTATGAAATAAAGATACCGTAGTTTACTATTTGGAATACAAAACTAGTCGTTATATTACAAAAATATGTTGATAAAAAACAAAACAAAACACACTCAACAAATAAAACCGTAATTGTGTAATTTAATAATCGGGAAAATAGGATTACTGGGACAGATGTGACGTGGATCTAATTAGAGTAAATATGTTAATAACTTCCGAAAAGTCCGCCACTGCGTAACCCTCGCACTCGAGATAGACAGAGAGGGCGAAAGAGACGGAGAGATTTACTACTCGCCCGAGAAGCAGAGAAACCCTACCGACTCTGGCGAATCGAGGAAGAAAGATCTGCATCAACAAGCAAAAACAGGGAATACAGCAGCACACGATTCTTGGACGCGAAAAGCACTTCGGGATCATATGTACAACATAGAGGTTAGCATTCAATTTTTTCATCCCTTAGTAAAAATTTGTATGTTAAACTTATAAAAATAAAAAAAATAGGGTTTATTGTATAGATGATGAAACTATTATGTATGAATAAGAATAAATCTGGGATGATCATGATTAAAAATGATATTTAAGTACTTTCAGAAAAAGCGTAGTATCTCTGATCTAGAAAATAAGTTATTTTTTGATTTGTATGAGCTAATAAAAATACCAGAAAGATAAATCAATAATCTTTGACATAATCTCACATTCTTTTTTATTTCAACAGCTGAAAAAAATATAAACATTACTTTATTATAGATTTTCTTGTACAAAATACTATAGCAGGTAAAAAAATCAGACGAAATTTGTTTACATGAACATAATGAGTAGCACAGATTTTGAATGTGATGATGCACGCGGAGATAGTAGTAATGAAATGATTCCATCTGAAGGTGCATTATCGAAAAGAAAGAACATCCAGCCAAACAGAGGTACAAGATAATAATAATTTATTCTTCATCTTTGAATTATTTGCCATGATTCTTATGTTCAAAACTCCATTAAAAAAATCAGAAAAGAGTTCTGCGAAGATGATTAGAGGAAGAAGATCACAAAATGATTCGAACACTGATGCAGGGGATATCAATTCTGAAAATTTTGGATGTAAGAGAGAAATGATGCTATTATTAAGTTTGCTTTGATTATAATAATTAAATGTCAATACAACTCTTATTATACAGGCAAGGGGTATGTCCAAAATAGGTGTTTTACAGATCACTTCGTGCAGTTCATTGATAGTCATCGTCCAACTCCAAAGCAACAAGCACTGATTAACGAGATTGCTTTCTCAAAACTTATTAATATCGGGAGCATTGAAATCGAGCGGAAAAATCTTCAGTGGAATGTAGAGCAGTATCAGGGAGGGAGGAATTTCGGATTGGGGAACAAGATTTTGAGCTTTAGTGATGACGACATTGGAGTCATACTTAGTATTCTGAGTTCGGGATATACGATTTTAGTACGTGGAAAACATTTGCAGTGGAGAAGCTATATAGCTAATGAGATGTTTGACAAAGGCATGATTTTCAACCGGCGTAAACTTGTCAGCGTACTGATTGAGTAGTACCACTACGATGACGATAACTCAGACGCTATTTATGTGACATGCCTAATACTATTAATGTTTTGCACATTTCTTTTCCCGGATTCAACATATTCATTTCCAAAGGATCTTTTTGTGAAGCCTTGAACTTGACATATCTCAGATCCTATATAATAAGATCCGGCTCGTCAAGAGAAAACCAACAAAATTTGTTTCGTGTGAATCAGACTTCGTTTTGATCTGTTATGATTTTCGGAAGAAAGAGAAGTAAGGCTAAGATGTCATTAACCCATAATGATTGTCATTAAGACTAATTAAACATGATTAAAGAAACTAATGACAGATTAAAAACCGCTAATGATCATTAGTAAACACTAATCACTAGTTAGCAAAAGATAAGCGTTAGCCGCGAAGGTTAAATCGTGATTAGTGAAAATTAATCACGATTAGTGTTAATTAAGCGTCATTAGCGAATCTAGAATCTTCTAAATTGTTCTAACTTAAGCCCCAAGTTTGGGATAAGTTTTGGCTAAAACCATAGGCCACTAAACCATGCTTAACGTCTAAACCATGGTTTTCTAACCATGGTTAGTGGTTATTTGGGGCCTATAAATAGACCCCCCCTACCCATTCATTCTCTACGACTTCCACTACCACCACCACCCCAAGGGCTAGGTCGAGAGGTCGGGAGGAGGAGTGGGAGGCGAGGGAGGAACGCTAGCGAAGCACTGCCGGGAGAACGAAGAGGAGAAAGGTATGACCCTCTCTTAGTTTGCTTCGTAAGGTAGGCTTTTAATTCATACTCTTGTTCTTCTAAGTTTTGTTCTTGATTCATCTTTCTTTCCGATTCGTTTTCCTGTTGTGGTTCGAGGAGAAATCTGTGTAACACCCTACTTAAGTGCGGGCGGCTATGCACGTCAGTGACCCTGTGATTCGTCATACGTTCACTCATGTAAGACGTGCGGTGTCTACCGATTCTCCATCGTTTATATTTCTATTCTTCGTATTATGCTTTTATAGTTATTTTGATGGAGAAATCTGTGTAATACCCTACTTAGATGCGGGCAGCTATGCACGTCAGTGACCCTATGATTCGTCACACGTTCACTCACCTAAGATGTGTGGTGTCTACCGATTCTTCATCTCTTGTTGTTGAGTATATTCTTTCAGTTTCGTTGTTATTTTCCTCTCGATTGACTTTATAGAGGATTTTTTTAATTTTTATTTTGAAATATGTCCCGATATAAGGGGAAACTCTGCCGAAATTTTCTGAGAAATATGTCCTGATATAAGGGAAACTCTACCGAAATTTTAAGAGAAAATATATTCTTGACGTTCTTCGTGGTCTTCGCGTTCTTCGCGTTCTTCGTTCGTTCTTCGTGTTCTTGATATGTTCTTAGCGTTTTGATACGAAAATGAAATTCGATCTTTTCAGGAGCATTAAAATAGCCTTTCTAAAAATGAAACACGATAAAGCCTTGCACACACGAGAGAGAGCTCGATTAGGTAACGAAATCCTTCCTTTTGTTGTTGTGTTTCATACGAAATTATTGAAATTCTTGATTTTGTGTTCTTTGCTACAAAGAACCCTAATTTTGATTATTTTTTAAAAAGTCTAAAGAATCGCTTTTTCATTCCCACTAAAATAAGGTTTACGCATCAAATTTATGTGTTGGCTCTGAAAGTTAGGGTTTATGAGTTAAAATAGGCATAAATACGAGTATATATATATGGTTACGAATAATATATATATATATATATGTGAGTACCGAATCGAAGACTTAACGAAAGAATACATCATTGGGAATTGATGTGGTGTGAGTTAGATCCTGAAAAGGATCGTGTGTCACGTTAAGGATGGCTGGGAGTAGAACTATAGGTCGGGCATGCAATCTGTAGGTTTGTTGGAAGGAACCCGTATTAGTGTTTCCCTACCTAGGTGGTACACGATTGCCCTATTATGATAAGTGCGAATGAAATGAATGTTTTGTAACGCGTGGTACCGGGAGCCAATATTGTCGGGTCGAACGACGGAAGATGTGGTCGTGCCATGTGGAGGCACAAGTGGTTCAATAGCGGCTGGGTCACGATAACATGTATTTAAAGCCGTTAGATTATATGATTAAACGTTAGCCTGAGGTTTTAAGCAACCGAGTCCTCGAGGACGGTGTGCTTATTTGTTTTTCCAGGCTGAGGGTTCAAACCATGTTTAATAAAAGAAAAGGAAATTGTCAGGGTAGTATTAGAGGATTGGTTGAGGCGACGTGCGCCGGTATAAGCTTACCAAGATCAACACAATCTCCAATCCCGAAGTGTCCACAGCTTCGGAGTCCAAGAATGGTGGGGTTCCCCTATACTAATCCATGATGTGGAATAGAAAGAAATATGACTTAAATTAATGAATTTGAATGAAATTTTTGTGATATCAAGTTTTGAAAAATTACATAATTTGTTTGCTTTTCTTTTTTTCGTTACTTAGTATTCGCTAATTTTTATCTTATGATTTATGGAAAACCCAACAGGTATCGGTCAGCCATCGCAAGGACTTTAAAAATTCATCCAACTTACATACTAGACATCCAACCAACCCTAGTAGCTTTACTTTTTAAGGTAGGTAGTAATGTTTTGTATATTTTTTCCTTGCAAGTTGATGTACATGTAAATGGTTATAGTGGGAAATGTATCATTTGAACTTTATTTTGTGAATGGTAAAATGTTGAAATACTTTCTTCTGAGTATTTTATTTGCAGTCTATTTTCTGAATGTTAGTTGTGACTGCTAAATAAATTATTACTGAGTAACCAGATCCGGATATGGGAGGATCCGACGGTCCGGGAATTGGGGTCGCGACAAATTGGTATCAGAGCCTGGTTACTTATTCATTTATTTAGTAATTAATAACTATGAGCGGTATTTAGAAACTAAGGTTGTATTAAGATCTTTTAATGTTAATAAATGATTGCAGTACCATTCACAAGTCATTATCCCTTATGTACATTATGCTAAGACATATAGGATCTGACCTTTGACCTTAACTCAACTTAGGATCATGGCAGAGCAAGACGTGTCTAGACAATTAGCGGCTATGATGCAATGCTCCAAGACATAGGGCAAAGGCAACAAGTATTTGAGGAGAGGCTCAATGCACAGGCTGAGAGATACGATGTATCTAAGCCTGTGGATGACAGGATTGAAGGTTCTGTCCATCTTTCTGAGGAAGAATCTAGTTACCATCCTTCAACTGAGTCTGCTCCTACCACGGTTGAAAGAGCAATGGAGAAGGACCTTATTAGACATCAAATATTACTAGATAATTACCGAAAGAGAAAAATTCCTCGATTCAAAGGTGTAAAGACACCTGCCGAGGCTGAGTTATGGCTCGATAATGTTAATAGGATGTTAAGGATAATCCATGCACCAGTTGATACATGGGTGCACTTTCCTGATTACTCCCTAGCAGATTATGCACGACAATGGTAGAGAGCAATTTCCAAGAAGTTAGCAGATCCTGTTCCATGGGATATCTTTGAAGAGAGGTTCCGAGCTCACTTCTGTCCCTCTCATTGGGAAGAATTAAAGAGGAGAGAGTTGGCTTCTCTGAATCAGGGTTTTAAGATTGTACGTGATTATCATATCCACTTTACTGAGCTACTACGGTACTCACCAGCTGTAGAAGCTTCACCACAAGAGTGTTTTATCAAATTTGTTAGCGGTCTTCAGGAGATCTACGAGAAAAGCTTACTGATTTTAGAATCACAACCGTAGATGAAGCAATGGACATCGCCTCTCGTATTGAGATGGAGAGGGATGAAAATCGTCAAAAAAGAAGTTTCCACCTTAATGGTGGACCATCCAAAAGCAAGGCATATTATAATCGTAGAGATCGTCGTTATCATCCAGCCGGTTCCAATATAAGCTCATTATAGACCTTGTGTCAGGATTATCAGGAAGAAGGGGTTTCTCTAGACCTCCACTATATCCTCACGACTCAGTAGCAGGAGATAGCACCTCTGTAACTGGATCTTCAGCTCAAACAGGAGTACGTGTGTGTTTTTACTGTCATCAGGAAGGCCACATCAAGAAAGATTGTCTGAAGTTGAAAGGTTCAGGGTTTAAATCAACCGCAATTAACAGTATAACATCCACCTCGAGCAATGGAGCAACACACGGAGGAAGACATGGTAGAGGTCGGGGCTCACAAGGAGCGTCTCCTACACAACAACCACCACAAAGTGTTGTGGGTTCTAGCTTGCCTATTCCTAATGGCCAACTAAATGTAATTACTGAGGAACAAGCCTACCACTTAGGCACAATCGTACAAGGTACGGTTACTATTCATGGCTTTTCAGTACAAACCTTATTTGATTCTAGTGCGTCACATTCATTTATTACTCGACGGTTAGTACCCACTTTGGTAAGATACCAGTAGAAGTACAACAGTCCTATCTGATCAAGGGACCAGAAGGACAAGTATTTATAATCCGAGAAATCCTGGATAATTGTATAATACTGATAGCGGGACATCAGTTGCTTGTTTCACTACTACTAATCGAAATAGAGGACTTTGATCTTATACTAGGAATGGATTGGTTAGAAAGACATCATGCATGTCTTGACTGTTTCCAGAAGACAGTAACGTATCACCTTCCTAACTCGATAGAGTTCCAGTTCATTGGAAAGACATCCAATTATAATATCAAATATATCTCTACATTGAAGGCAAAACAGTTGTTAAAGCAACGGTGCCAAGGTTATTTAGCTTATGTATCCACTACATCGGGGTCAGAAAGAATGATAGAAGATGTGCCTATAGTATGCGAGTTTCCTTATGTATTTCCAGAGGAGCCACTTGGATTACCACCTGAGCGAGAGATTGAATTTGAAATCTCTCTTATGCTTGATACTCTACCCATCTCTATCCCTCCGTATACGATGACACCTGCTGAGTTACGAGAGTTAAAGGTACACTTGCAAGAACTGTTAGATAAAGGATTCATTCGTTCTATTACTTTACCATGGGGTGCACCTATCTTATTTGTTAGGAAAAAGGATGGGTCGATGCGGTTGTGCATTGACTATAGATAATTAAATAAGAGGACAATAAAGAACAAGTATCCTCTACCAAGAATAGATGATCTCTTTGATCAGTTACAGGGTTCAACTGTGTGTTTCAAGATTGATTTAAGATCTGGATACCATCAGCTGAAAATTAAAGATACAGATATTCCTTAGACAGCTTTTCGAAGTGATACGGGCATTATGAATTCTTAATTATGCCTTTTGGACTAACAAATGCCCCAACAACCTTCATGGATCTCATGAATAAAGTATTCAAGGAGTTCTTAGATCACTTTGTAGTAGTCGTTATTGATGATGTGCTTATTTAATCTAAGGATAAGTATCTGCATGAACATTATCTCAGGAAGGCACTTGAAACTCTAAGCAAGAACAAACTATATGCTAAATATAACAAATGTGACTTCTGGATATCTGAAGTATCTTTCTTAAGCCATGTTATTTCTGGAGAAGGTATATTAGTTGATCCTACAAAAGTTAGTGCGGTGATGAGTTGGGAACGCCCGAAGACTGTTACAGAAATACGATCTTTTCTGAGATTAGCTAGATATTATAGAAGATTTGTAAAGGACTTTTCACGAATAGCATTGCCAATGACTAGGTTGACCCAGAAGGAAGTTCCATTCATATGGTCAGATGCATGCGAAATAAGTTTCCAAACACTGAAAGAATGCCTAACATCTGCATCCATCCTTACTCTACCCTACAGGAGTGAAGGGTTTACAGTTTACACTGACGCATCTAAAGAAGGACTTGGGGCAATTCTTATGCAACATTGTAAGGTAGTTGCGTATGCATCACGACAACTCAGGACACGTGAGAAGAACTACCCAACACATGATCTTGAATTAGCTGCCGTAGTTTTCGTTTTAAAGAAATGGAGACACTACATGTATGGTATTATTTTTGAAATCTTCACCGATCATAAAAGCTTGAAATATCTGTTTGATCAAAAGGAGCTCAATATGAGACAGAGACGGTGGCTAGAATTGTTGAAAGATTATGATTGCACTATCTCCTACCACCCTGGTAAGGGGAACGTCGTAGTAGATGCACTTAGCAGAAGAACTTATTCACCTGGGTTATTGAGTGCTATCCACTTCTGGGGTTTATTATCAACGTTAAGTGAATGAAAATCATTTGATAATAGTGAATGAAAACCATCTTTCGGCAATACATGATGTATTTTATGTATCAAATCTGAGAAAGTACATAAGAGATCCACAACATAAGATAAGTTATGGTGAATTAAATGTTGAACCAGACTTAACATACCAAGAGATACCTGTGCAAATACTTGAAAGGGGTATCAAGAAGTTGAGAAACAAAGAGTTGCCTCTAGTTAAAGTACTGTGGCGGAACAAAGAGTTTGAAGAAGCCACATGCGAACCTGAGGTAAAAATGAGAGAAATACCCGCACTTGTTTGAATGATAACACTATGTATTATGTATATGTTCATTATAAATGAATGATCTTTAAGGTTGTTATGATTTTAATCCTCTTTAAGATTGTTATGCCTGCATTTCGAGTCTCGAGGACGAGACTTTCTTTAAGGTTGTTATAATTATAAAGCCTTAAACTTGGCATATCTCGGATCCTATATAATAAGATCTGGCTCGTCAAGAGAAAAGCAAAGAAATTTGTTTCGTGTGAATCGGACTTCGTTTCAAATTGTTATTATTTTCGAAAGAAAGAGAAGTAAGGAAGGCTAAGATGTCATTAACCCATAATAACTGTCATTAAGACTAATTAAACATGATTAAAGAAAATAATGACGGGTTGAAAACAGCTAACGATCATTAGTAAACACTAATCAATAGTTAGCAAAAGATAAGCGTAAGTCGCAAAAGTTAAATCACAATTAGTGAAAGTTAATCACGATTAATGTTAATTAAGCATCATTAACGAATCTAGAATCCTCTAAATTGTTCTAACTTAAGCCCCAAGTTTGGGATAAGTTTTGGGTAAAACCATGGGCCACTAAACCATGGTTAACGTCTAAATCATGATTTTCTAACCATGGTTAGTGGTTATCTGGGGCCTATAAATAGACCCCCTACCCATTAATTCTCTACGACTTCCACTACCACCACCACCCCAAGGGCTAGGGTCAAGAGGTCGGGAGGAGGAGTGGTAGGTGAGGGAAGAGCGCTAGCGAAGCGCTGCCGGGATAACGAAGAGGAGAAAGGTATGGCCCTCTCTTAGTTTGCTTCATAAGGTAGGCTTTTAATTCATACTCTTGTTCTTCCAAGTTTGTTCTTGATTCATCTTTCTTTCCGATTCGTTTTCCTGTTGTGGTTCGAGAAGAAATCTGTATAACACCCTATTTAAGTGCGGGCGGCTATGCACGTCAGTAACCCTGTGATTCGTCACACATTCACTCATCTAAGACGCGTGGTGTCTACCGATTCTCCATTGTTTATGTTTCTATTATTCGTATTATGCTTTTATAGTTATTTTGATGGAGAAATTTATGTAATACCCTACTTAGGTGCGGGTGGCTATGCACGTCAGTGACCCTGTGATTCGTCACACATTCACTCACCTAAGATGTGTGATGTCTACCGGTTCTTCATCTCTTGTTGTTGAGTATATTCTTTCAGTTTCGTTGTTATTTTCCTTTCGATTGATTTTATAGAGGAAATTCTTTTCATTTTTATTTTGAAATATGTCCTGATATAAGGGAAAACTCTGCCGAAATTTTCCGAGAAATATGTCCCGATATAAGGGGAAACTCTGCCGAAATTTTAAGAGAAAATATATTCGTGAAGTTCTTCGTGCTCTTCGCGTTCTTCGTTCATTCTTCGCGTTCTTGACATGTTCTTAGCGTTTTGATACGAAAATAAAATTCGATCTTTTCAGGAGCATTAAAATAGCCTTTCTAAAAACGAAACACGATAGAGCCTTGCATACACGAGAGAGAGCTCGATTAGGTAACGAAACCCTTCCTTTTACTGTTGGATTTTCATACGAAATTATTGAAATTCTTTATTTTGTGTTCTTTGCGACACAGAACCCTAATTTTGGTTTTTTTGGAAAAGTCTAAAGAATTGCTTTTTGATTTCCACTAAAATAAGGTTTACGCAATAAATTGATACGTTACTCTGAAAGTTAGGGTTTGTGAGTTAAAATAGGCATAAATACGAGTATATATATGGTTATGAATAATATATATATATATATATATGTGAGTATCAAATCGAAGACCTAACAAAAGAATTACATCATTGGAATTGATATGGTTTGAGTTAGATCCTGAAAAGGATCGTGTGCCACGTTAAGGATGGCTGAGAGTAGAACTATAGGTCAGACATGCAACCTGTAGGTTTGTCGGAAGGAATCCATATTGGCGTTTCCCTACCTAGGTGGTACACGGTTGCCCTATTATGATAAGTGCACACGAAATTAATGTTTTGCAATGCGTGGCACCGGGAGCCAATATCGTCGGGTTGAACGACGGAAGATGTGGTCGTGTCATGTGGAGGTACGAATGGTTCAATAGTGGTTAGGTCACGATAACATGTATTTAAAGCCACTATGTTATATGATTAAATGTTAGCCTAAGGTTTTAAGCAATCGAGTCCTCGAGGACGGTGTGCTCATTTGTTTTTCCAGACTGATCCTGTTTAATAAAAGAAAAAGAAATTGTTAGGGTAGTATTGGAGATTTGGTTGCGACGACGTGCGGCGGTATAAACTTACCAAGATCAACACAATCTCCAATCCCGAAGTGTCCACAACTTCAAAGTCCAAGAATGGTGGGGTTCCCCTGGATTAATCCCTGATGTGGAAGAGAAAGGAATATGACTTAAATTAATGAAAAGGAATGAAATTTTTATGATATAAAGTTTTGAAAAATTACACAATTTGTTTGCTTTTCTATTCTTCGTTATTTAGCATTCGCTAATTTTTATCATATGATTTATGGAAAACCCAACAAGTATCGGTGAGCCATCGCAAGAACTTTAAAAATTCATCCAGCTTACATACTAGACATTCAGTCAGCCCCACTAGCTTTACTTTTTGAGGTAGTTAGTAATCTTTTTTATATTTTTTTCCTTGCAAGCTGTTGTACATGTAAATGGTTATAGTGGGACAGTGTATCATTTGAACTTTATTTTGTAAATGACAAAGTGTTGAAATACTTTCTTCTGAGTATTTTATTTGCAGTCTGTTTCTGAATTTTAGTTGTGATTGCTGAATAAATTATTGCTGAGTAACCAGATCAGGATATGGGAGGATCCGACGGTCCGAGAATCGGGGTCGCGACACTTTTGCACTATGTGGAGTCACTAGAAGATACAAAATTTTTTAATTGGTCTGATGCAGTCGCACGATTGATTCTATTTAATATAGATGATATTCGTTAATAGAATAAACCAGAGACGTCGTGGTGCAGTGCGTATCACACTTGGATACTTTACTGGATGTGTAGCTTGCCTCTATGTAAGTATTTGTACATAATAAGTGTTCTTTGTACTTTAATAAATTATTCATGAGTTCCTTCTAATAGGTATGGATGCTGGAGTACTGTTGCAAGGATATGGTCGTAAGTCGTGATCTTCAACCAAGTACCAGGAAGTGGTCAGGCTCAATAAAAGGTCTGACAAGACGATTGGTGTCTTTAACAAATGACCAGGTATTTCTGTACATCAGTTTTATTATATATAACAGAGGGTATTAAATTCCAAAAATGTGTTGCTTATTTATGAACAGATTCAGACATCAATGCATCATGGGAAAACAGAAATAGTGAGAATTAGACCTGATTAATACGCTTTTCCCTTTGAGAAGTTCACAATGAATGTATTTTCGATTCGGAATCCAACTATTATTATTGAGACACCCATTCCCCTACCTGAAGATGGTCCTTTGAAAAGAGGAAGAATCAAGAAAGATCAAAAGTTTGATGTGATAGAATGGAAATGTTCAAAAAGCAATAAAGTCGATGTAGAAAAAACAACGAAAATTGCAAATGCAGTGAATATAAGGCAGAAATTGAAGTTTTGACAAGGAAGGTATTAGAATTGGAAGCTTCAGAATTGAGAAATGAAAAAATAAAAATGGTTTCAAATAACAATGACCAATTAAGGAGTCTTGAGGATGAAAATAAAAGGTTGAGGGCACTGCTAGAATCAAAAGGGATTCGGATTGGAGAGAAGAACAAACAGAGCTCAGAAGATCAAGGTATTTGCATGGATGGTGCATCAATAGTAGAGAACAATGAGAATGAAAATGAAATTGATGAACATGCAAATAACAAAACTTTAGATAGCGAAAAAGAAGATTTTCATGAGTGTGCTTCAATGAAAAAGGAAAAGATGATAGCCAGATTGATATTAGTCATCAAGGAAATGAGACTGACGATATTGGAGAAAAGCCTGTCAATGAGAATGAGACCTTTGAACCTGGCTATTGAAAAAACAGAAGACAATCAAGAAGTTGAGCATGTGATTAATGAGTGCCCAACTTTTGAACTTGGAATTGATTTTTATGTTGAACAAGCCAAAGATGTGGAAAAAAACAAAGCAAAGAAGCGAAAAAATAAGAAATCTGCTATCAGTCCATGTTCAATAGCAAAGAGGGTTAAAGCAAGAAGTGAAGCACACCGTGTTGGAAATGAGGGAACAACAACAATCGGGAAGAAAAAAAGGGATACAAAGAAGAGCAGCAATTCAAGCCATATGATTGACAGCGAAACAGAGGTTAGATCTAATATTTATTCTGAAAAAATCTTCTACATTCTAATATTAACAAAATCTATGTTTAGTATCTGTGTGATCCGTCCACGGATTTTATTGGATACGACGACAGCTCTAAGGAGGTTCGATCAAGAATACATAGTTTTTTAAGAGATCCAACAGACAAGTATTTAGATTTCTTACTTAAAAATTGATATATTTTCTAGCTTATTATGAAAAACAATAATATATTTATTCATTTTCAGATTGAATGCAACATATTTTTCACCATTAAGAAACTACTGCAAGGGACTTGAAATACATAAATTCTTGTACGAAAGAATGGTAGAGGATTCGGTATGTATCAATGAATTACACTATTGACAAAACTTCAATATATTTGTTTTCTAAAGAATTAGAACTGTTTGCATATTATTATAATGTTCATGGATATATTGAGTCATAGGCATTGCAAAGAAAACGAACCAGTTCCGTATTTGTTCACTCCATTGTACAAAATGGTGAGAATTATAATATATTAAAATAAAGTTTAATTAAATGAACAAATTGATTATTGATTTTATCTATATCATTTCAGCAATACTTCCTGAACAATGTAGAAGCTGGTACAGATGATGACTTTGAAATTTTGAAGAGATTATATGACATCAAAGAAGAAAGAATGATGGGAATCTTGAAGGTATTCACGGTAATACACGCCAGAAATCACTGGCATCTTCTAGTGACAGATTTTACAACCAAAAAGCATTTTTCTTTCAATTCCATGAATGGAAACAAGCAACATAAAAAGGACCTCTTCAAATGGGTAAGAAAACAATGTGCTCGATATGTTTTATTTCTATGTTGCATTAAATTAACATTTTATATTCATTACACTATCTAAATATGCAGGTTGGATGGATTTCAGAATATTTTAGCGTAAATGTAGTGGATGACTTCTTAATCCACTGGAAAACCCTATTTGTCAAAGATTGTCCACAATAACCTGCTCAAAGTCTCGACTGTGGTGTATATGCGATGAAGATGATGGAACTACTTTGCGAAGAAAGTCCACTAGATTTCGAGTATGAAGATATCCAGACATCAGCAGCATAGATAAACTTCAAGAAAACTTCATTTTCTTCAAAAAAGAGTTCTTTGAAAGATAACACTCATCAGCAGCATAGATATCCTAAATGTATAACATGTGAATAAAACAACAACAAAGTATAAACAATCAAATAGAATAATGTAAAGTAATTTACAAAAGAATTGATTATATTAAAATACTTGAATAATGAGGAGTTCAATAACTTGTAAAACTCCTAAGAAGAATCCGAATTACGCATATTTGATGCATCTTCGCTGCAAACATAAGAAAATATAAGTAACATCTACAATTGAGATAACATATTTCATAATATAAACAGAAAAATACCTATCTGAGTCATAATTGTGTTTATTGCTGGGACAGTTCTTTGAATCATGACTTACATTGAACTTCTTGCAAGATTTGCATTGCCTACCCTTATTCCGTTTTGATTCATTGACGTTGATAATTCTATTAGGGATACCTTTAGGTCTACCACCTCGACCACTACCCTTTGTTTTTGCTTTTTTTGGATCTCTAACAACATCATTACCAACATTTATTCTGGATTCAAGAACAGATCTATTATCATATGGTTGATCTTGATATGAAGCTTGCAACTTAATTATTTCTTTATCAATCCTTTCTAATTCCTTTTTTGCAAAAGAGAATATAGAATCACAGTCCATTGATCTAGCAACAAAACCAGAGCAAATTCTATTCAAAATACCTGATCTATCCTGTTGGACACTTCTTCCATAAACGGGATAATTACCATAAATCTTTGTATTTCTAGTCCACCGTTTCAGAATAGATTCATCTGGTAATTTTTGACAATTTCGTGTCTTCAAAACAACTAAAATATGCTTGCATGGAATGCCTTGAAATTCCATCTTCTTGCAAATGCATGATAACTTTGAAGTGTTGTTTGAAAGTAATACTTCAAAAATGTTCTCAGAATCACCAACCTGGGAGACTGAATATTCAGTTACCTCATCACGTGCGCCAGATATGATTACATTCAGCATCAAACTATCATTTAATTCTTTTTGAAATATGTAGAAAATCCTTTTGGTATATAACATCGACATTTGCTTCTCCAATGTCCAAGTGGTCCTCAGCTTTGGTCTCCGATGACTCCAATAATGAATTCTGTTTAGTAACATGACTCTGGAGAAAAGAATTCATTCTTTCACTTCCTTGTGTGCTCCTCATTCCAGCAAAAAACGTCTCATTCGAGTATATATCTATCCACTTATGCCTTATTAAGAATTTTTCAGATAGCAATTTGCTTTCTTGGAGACCAAATTGCTCGAGTATTGAACTCCATGTACTTTCAAAATATAGTACACTTTTTCCATCCCATACAAGTTTGCTAATAGACTTTAAAGTTTTATCAATATCTTTAATGCGTTCCAACTTTGACTTCATTTTGGTCATAATATGCCATGTGCAAAATTTGTGTATTGTACTTGAAAGAGATATAGCAATTGCAGCGCAAATAGTCGGATCTTCGTCTGTAATAATGGAAATTGGATGCTTGCCTATGGCATGAACAAAACTATCAAACAACCACACCAAGGAGTCAGTGGTTTCCCTGTTCAAGAAAGCATTTCCAAAAAAAAATAGTTTTGCCATGGTGATTAATACCACAAAATGATCCAAAAATTAATTTGTACTCATTTGTTCTGTATGTAGTATCAAATGATATTGTATCTCCAAAAAGGGAGTAATCATGCCTTAGAACAGAATCAATCCATAAAATGTGAGTCATGCAATTTTCCTCATCTACCTTAAAAGAGAAGAAAAAATTCGGCGTCATCTTTTGACATTCTACAAAATGATCTAATAGCATTTGAGCATCTAAACCATGCTTGTTTTTCTTTTGATTTCTATAAAGATTATAAATATCCCTGACTATTCCACCTGCTGGACTATTGGTTAAACAACCATTGTCAATAAAGGTGGATTGTTTCGAGGTAGATATATTAACATTTGACATGGACTTAACAAGCAATTTGGTCGTTGTCGTAAACCTTCTGTTTGCCCTGAGATACCTCTGTTTGTTTGGCGATACTAACTCATGATTGTGTGAATCTATGAACCTGACCACAATCCAATCCAACTCTATTTGGCGTAGACTGATTTCCATCAATGCATGGCAACCAGTTCGAAAACCTCCAACTCTTCTCTCTTCCAAATCGAATATGTCCCCTTCACTATCATCGTTGTAATCTGGAAGCTTTGTTTTTCTTTTAACATTAGCTCTTGTGTGACCTTCTTTCCAACATAAAATCTTTTAAAAATAACAATATTTTTCTTTGAACAATGTTCTATGCCATGACGAGTGCCAGCCTTTCTAACGTTGATCCCAGTCCTAGTTGCATACATTTCATAAAAATTATATGCATCTTCTATTGAACCAAATGTCATACCTACTTCGGGAACATCCGAAATATCGCACTGTTCTTCTGAACATGATTTTGAAGAGCTATCTTGGAAATCTGAAAAATGAAAAAAAAACATATTATTAAATAAATGACAAAAATGTATACAACAAAATAAAAAAATGATATACTTTAGTGGAAAAACAATCTCAGTCTTAAAGTACATTTTGTATTTCAGTCTAACATTCTATTTTGTATTTTGTTGTCTATATTGAAAAGTCTACGGAAAAGTTTTGCATATTATAAAGTATCCTTTGTATTTTAGTTTGAATTATTGTATTTCAGATCAAACTGATAATCATACTAATTTCATCAATGTGCTTTTAAAGCACAATTAATATATTAATATCAAGAAATGTATTTTGGCATATTTTTTGTATTGAAACCACTATATATTTGTATTACAGGAAACAAAATACAGTAACATCAGAGTTTGTATTTTGTTGCATATGCCAGAAGTTTATGAGAAAGTAAAGTACAATATAATAAAGTTTAGTGCATCTTTTTACAAAATAGTATTTTAGATGAATTAGATAAACATTCCGAAATCATGTAATATATTTTTAAAGCCTATTTGGTATATTAACAACAAAAGAATTGTATATAGGGATACTTCTTAGTATTGCATAAATTATATATGTGAAAAATAGAATCAAATACAGAAACATCAGAGTTCTACTTTGTTGCCTATGTAAGAAGTATATAGGAATCAATCAGAATTCAAGAAATGTATTTTAAATTTCATGTTTAGTATATTAATATAAATAAATGTATATAGGGACGGCTTTTTGTATTAGATAAATTATATATGTGAAGTAGAGAATCAAATACGGTAACATCAAAGTTTTTACTTTGTTGTTTACGTAAAAAGTATTTCCGATGAATTAGAACATTTGAATAAGAAGAAATCTTAGTTGCTGAGATAAATAAGAAAATAAATATAATAACCTGCATCAATCATAGCTTCGAATTCCTCTTGTTCTCTGGATATTTGACACATCTCAATATGAGATCAAAGCACGAAAATAAGAGTTTTGAAAATCAAAATACATAAACATTTCATATTTAATATAAAAATTACCTCTAATTCATCGATTTCTTCAGAACGATTCTGGAAAATATGATCTTCAAACATGACGTCTGTTTCAGTCATTTCTTTGGAATGATTCTGGATATAGGAACTCGAAAACAAGATCTAGAAAATTGAAGCGCGGTGGTAGAATTACACGCTTTTATGTAGCATAAATTACGGAAACAGTTACCATTGAAAACAAATTCTATATTTGGATGTCGCGACTCTCAATAGATCAGTGGTTTTTTATTATGAAAGGTGGTTTTCGTAATAGCCGTAGATGGAAATATGCATCAGATCCAACGTATGGGATTGTTGGCCTTCCATATGAATAGAAGGACCAAGTCTCATTCGAAATATATCCTATATATATACTTTCAATTTCAAAATGGATACATATACATATACATATACAAATATCATCATGTGATCCCTTCCATACATATAAATTTAATCTAATATATACAATTTTGATTCTATTATTTTTCCTATCTAATTTGCATCCGTTTCATATAGGTATCCATTTTTAATGGTTTGACAATACATTTTCCATGTTCAACGATATTTTTATCCGCACCCATATCTATATTTAAAATAGATAAGAATAATGTAGCATCTACATTGGTATTTGTATCTAACCATTTGCATCTTTGTTAACCCATTGATAGTGGAATATTCCAATCAGGTACCCGTGGTACCTGTCGGGTTTTTTTATATGGGACAAGGATCATGGCATAGAGGGGCACCCGACCCATTATTTTTAAACGAGTATCTGAGAGTTTAGAGTTAAAATAAACGAGTCAAGCCAGGTACCCATTAACCCGGATATTTTTGAACACAAGATTGAATCAAAAGCTTAGTGACCATGTGAGACATTCAACCCAAAGAGAGAACACAAGATTTATATGGAAACTCTCCAACAGAGAGAGAAACCACAGTGAAGCACTATTGCCCCTTTGCCGAAAAGGGTTTCCACTAAAAAACCTAACCTCAATAGGTTGTGGGCGAGTTACACATATATAATGAGATGGTAGATGGGTCCTCACCCAAGATCCATTTACCTGAGTACATGTAACCTTAACAATTCTCATGGAGAATATATGGTTAAATCTATTTGTCAACATATTGATGGATGAACTCACACGCTTAATCATATTTGAGCTCCTAATCCTCGTCACTCTTCTTCTTGGGGTTTTGGGTAGAGGACACCAGAGATGCGCGCCCTTCATGAACATTCTATCTTCCATCTTGTTCTTTCAAAAGCTATGGTTGTGTCCATGGAAACCCCCTTAATTTGAGGGTATAAAAGACTGGATCGACCAAAACCATGTAATGGTCAAAACCGTCCAATATCATCTTATTCGAGACTAGTTTCTGAAGGACACCTACTATCTCAGTTAATGCCCACTATCCATCGAGGACCCATCAACAAATATAATGACAAAATCTTGTGGGCGTGCCATATACAACTGTGACGACAAATGGACCTTGTGCAACCTGCAGCATCAGACTGTCTCCTTAGATGTGGGGATTGCTAGTTTCGTTTTTTGTTTGTTATGATCCTTGGATAACATGGATTATTTTTCAAGATTATCCAGGTCTATCATTTAGTTGTTATCAGGATAAATTACTTGGCAATAAAGTACCTTGATTATTAGAGCCACTTAAAAAGCTATACATGGAAATCCTCTGACAGATGTAACTTAACAACCTGCATGAACTCATCAGAAAATAAATACTATATATCCCTGCAATTCATGTTAGATAGCTCATCGAGGAGATCATGACATGCCAAGATTCCTTGTTTTTGGGCTTCCTGTTCATTTCTATATGTTTGCTGATTGAATTTCTATGAGCTCTTAGGGGCAGATAAACTTGTTGTGGAAAGAATATACATACATCTCTTTATATTCAGATTCTTCACGTGCTGATTGTCTTCAGCACATCCTTGTTATCTCGGATAAATCTAGACCTGGAATATCATGTGGCTTCTGCTACAATTTGAGCAAATGGCGGCCAACGTTTTTCTCTCTCTCGATATACTTGTCCTGGAAAAAATGTGGATTAGAGTTTGTTTTTTATATGTGAATATATCCTTGCGATGTTAATTTGTATGGTTTCTAGTCTGCTTATTGGCATGCTATTTTAGTTTATAGGTTGTGGATGCTCTCTCAGAAAGCAAAAATGTTGGACCAGTTACGATTACTAGACACAGTCGGATCGATTCCGGAGAAGCTCTCTGCATCTAAAAGGTGGAAAGAACTGCTAGACTAGATAATAGTTTATTTTCACTTAAAGTTTATCTGGTTTGTTACCAAGATCACGTGCAGAAACCTTGGTCTTCTTAAAGAACAAGGATTAACAGCAGTAGATGGCACACGTTTCAATTTAATAAATAGCTGGTATTGCTAGGAATCTGATTATCTGTACAGGGTCGAAAATTGTATTATGAGAAGTCCAAGATTGCTGTAAGAAAACTGTTGAATACTTATTTCTTGCGGTTATTTGGTCCGGATTTGTTCTGCATATCAGTCTCAGTTTCTGTTGCAGATTTGGATATGAACGATTCAAGGTTGCATCCACTTTTTCTATAGCTCTGATGTATGCAGAGAAATAGGTAAAGATAATTCACTACAGAATTATGACATGTATAAAAATCCAGACTGCGAGAAAAGATATAAACTCCATTCAATTTCGATTCAAAGGGTCTAAATCAGAGCCCAACTTATTCCCATCTTCTTTACAAGAATATGAAAGAAGCATGTCCTTTCGGATACAGAAGAATATATTCCATGAGCACATCAACTAAAAGCTTTGTCCACTTTACTTTGTTCTCTCTCTTTCTAAATCTATTGTATGTTGAGGTCCATAGAACATATATTGTATCCATATGATCATTTACGGCGATAAGAAATTAGATATGTGAACTGCATGATACAATTTTATTAGTTGAATTTGATCAACATTATTTAAAAGGTATTGCAAATTTAAATATGTTGGAGGTACAATATTTGCTTACTTTTGTTGAAATGAGGACATCAAAAACCCCTCAGGATTAGAAACTTGTGACAAGGAGTAGGTAACTATGATGAAATTATAAATTTAGATAAATCAACAAGTTTCTTGCAAAAATTATGTTGGAGTATAAGTTGTATGCGCCTATTGTGTTGTAGCAGGGGTAAATGGATCCTGGAGAAGATCCATTTCCCCATCCAGTGTTTAGTCCCACATGGACCACTGGTGGGACTTAGAGGTTCTGGGAAGGCTATATAAGGAGCCCCAGACCTCCTACACTCATTGAGAAAAGCAATAGAGAAACACGCCCCTTTGAGGGCTTCTCCCGTGGTTTCATCCCGCTCCTCACGGAGTAGGGTTCCACGTAAAATCATGGTGTTCCATGTTTGATCTTTCTTGTTTATGCTCTGTTTATCAATCGCTTCCGCATTCTTCATATTTTATAACATGGTATCAGAGCGGGTTCAGTTCTAGTGGATTTGTTGTTAAAAGTTTTATTTTTTATTCTGTTCACGATTCTGAGTTTTCATTCATTATCATGATCCGGGGATATGTTCCTGGTGGCCACCACATTTGTTTTCTGGAACCGTATTCTTCCAGATCCTGTTATATTCCAAAGGGTCGATGCCCTTTCTTCCTAGCCATGTGTAGACGCAGCGTCAAAACATCAGGAAGATCTCCTCCATCAAGCAGCACAACCCCGCATGCCCTGGAGCTCCCGCATCAGAGTCGCGCAACGGAAGCCACGAGCAACCCAACGGAAACCCCAGGGGGCGCAAGGCGGCACTATCGAACATCCAGATCTAGGCGGAGCGAGATCTCGCCATCCAGATCCAGGCGGAGCGAGATCTCGCGAGCTCTCCAGGCGGCGGTGAAGCCGCATCCCCAGGCACGATGTCTCGTCGTCGCGATCCAGTTCGTGCAGCGCACAGGCGCGCATCGCAGCGACGCTTCAGGCGGAGCCCGCCGCCCTCCTCCTCAGTCGTGCGCTCCCAGATCCCAGGCACGAGCAAGACATAGGCGGCAGCGCCCTCAGCCGTAAACGTGAAGACCTGTGGCGCATATCTCGGCGTCGCCCTGTTCAGATCGCGGCAGCCCTAGTCAGTTCTCCACCGCATAGCTTCAGCAAGCGAATCTCGGAGGCGTGCACATCTCCTGGTGGTACACGCATCTCCGTTCATCTCGCTCGCGCGCCATCGAAGAAACTCCAAGCGCCCCATCTCCCCGCACAACTCCAGATCGTCGGCGCCCCATCGCAGAACCTCTCCCGTACAAGCATCTCCAGGGCGCTCCTGGCCATGCTTTTTTTTCCATGGGCGGAGGCTCACGTTGAGCCCCAGGCGGCGCCGCACTTCTCCCCTTGCATACGGCGTTGGCGTACAAGAGGGTTCCCTACAGGGGAACCCTAAGTAAGGGTGTGGCGGGCCCCAATTCAAAAAAAATTATGGGGGCAGTTATGAAGGGCCCAAGTGGGACATGGTTGTTTAAAAAAAAGGGTGATAAAAAAAGAGGGGGAAATGGAGCGGCTCTTTGGGCCCAAATGAGCTTAAAAAATAATAAAGGATCCTGCTTGACCGTGTAAAAGAAGAGGGGGAAGGTTGCAACTTCAAAAAAATTGGAAAAAGAGGCGCGTACAAATAGAAAAGTCGTACGCAAATTATCGCAAAAAAATAATGTTTTAAAAAACCGTAAAAAGAGAGAGAGAGAGGAGCTTATTTAAAAAAAAGAAAAAAAAGGTTAAAAAAGCCGTATAAAAAAAGGAGGTTGAACGGCTTATGTAAAAAACATGGCGGCTATTTAAAAAAATGACAAAAGCCGCAAGTTTCATGTTCTTGTTGTTTACCCCCTATTTATCTTGTCTTCTCCCAACTTTGTCAATGTCAATTTCCAACAAGTATGGGAGAAAGGAGGAGTATATATGTAGAGTCGCATGTCTTCTTCCAGCCATATTCAGATGTTCCAGATTCACATGCAGAGACCATTCAGATTTCAGACTCTACAGTTGTTCAGACTCGACGATATTTCCGGGTCTCCAGTGTCAGATACACATATCATTGCGGTCATTTCAGATGAGCATATGTTGCCATCATCAGTTCGAGGTCCCCATCATTCTTGTTGTTGTTCGGCCAGAGTTTTCATGTGAGATATAGGGACTCCAGAGCAGAGGACCATTCCCTTGAGGGCAAGGGTTTTCATGTGGTATGATAGGTACACCAGAGCAGTGCACCATTCTCTGAGCCAGATGGGAGAGACCCAGTTCTCCGACGAGGAGACTTATTTTCATACTCCATTCTCCAGCGACCGTGGGCTCCGACGAGGAGACTCATTTCAGTTGCAGTGACTCTGACAGGCGCAGTTCAGAGCACATGCTCTCCGATGAGGAGATTCAGCAGACTCACGCTCCAGCCCGTTCGTCCTCCTCACCTGCACGGCATGAGAAGCAATGTCCTCGACTGCAGCAATGTGCGCGTTGGGTTGATATTGTCCGTAGTGTCTTGTAGCGTTGAGTTGAGTATCTTTTTGTTTGTCCAAGATGAGCATTGCATGCTCCCGCTTGAGGGGGAGTGTTGGAGTATAAGTTGTATGCGCCTATTGTGTTGTAGCAGGGTAAATGGATCCTGGAGAAGATCCATTTACCCCATCCAGTGTTTAGTCCCACATGGACCGATGGTGGGACTTGGAGGTTCTGGGAAGGCTATATAAGGAGCCCCAGACCTCCTGTACTCATTGAGAAAAGCAATAAAGAAACACGATCCTTTGAGGACTTCTCTCATGGTTTCATCCCGCTCCCCGCGGAGTAGGGTTCCATGTAAAATCATGGTGTTCCATGTTTGATCTTTCTTGTTTATGCTCTGTTTATCAATCGCTTCTGCATTCTTCATATTTTATAACAAATTACATGGGTATGAAATCTTAAGGATAGCTGTTGCAACACAAGATCTATCCTTTTATACCCATTTAGTAAGCCATTTTATTTATTTTGCTTAAGTAGATGGCAAGAGAGGCGAGGAAGGGATCAACTCAATCGACCATAACCGATTAAAATCAACTCAGTTAAGTTTAAGATAAAAAATAAATCCACTTGTAAAAAAATGATGAACCTTTCTCTCATTTTAAGTGGGGTCGACTACATGGATTTTTGTTCAAATGTTAAACGATCTGACTATTTTTATGTCGGTTGTCAGCTACCTAACACAACTCTCATGATGAGGGTTTTGAATCCTGATCTTTTGGATGGTAGACACACGACACTACTACCAAACCATTGAAGTGGGTCCTTTAAACCCACTAGTACATTTCGAAAAAAATAAATCCTTTGATTCACCATACAAATTGTTCAAAAAGGACTTGCATCTTTCGAATTTCAAATCAACCTTTAAACCCCCTTGAAAGTTTCGAAAAAAATCCTTTAATTCACCATACAAATTCGTATAAAAAAGGACTTGCATCTTCCAAATTACGATATGTAATTTAGCTCCATTCTGTCGGATATACACACCCACCTAGGAAACACACCAATCATCCGACTCTAACAAACATGCATCAAATGGACATTATGCGCATGAAACACGATTAAAACATAAAAAACATCATTTATAAGGTCATGCTAAGATGATTCATGTAGTTCTCTTGCCCACGATAAATGAACTCTATACTTAGATAAGCAATCAGAGAATAAGATGGTCACATTATAATTATATTATTTCTCCATTTCTTATACATAGAAACAAAAATGGAAGATAAACTACACTTATTTCTTAGCAGTCAGTCAAAATCTCTAATGGAGGCATTCGGTTCAGGAATATGAAAGAATAAAGACGGAGAATAAAGAGAATAAGAGTATATTCTCTTTTCAGCTGGAAAGATTGGAATAAGGAGAATAATGTGGAATAAGCGTAAGTAAGGTGGAATAACGATATGAATAAGGTGAAATAATGAGATGTGGATGTGAATAGACGTATTTTTGAGAACCGTGCGAGGCGGGGAATCAACCTCTTATTCCAGTGCTTATTCTCCAAATGAACATGACCATGAAACATGAACAATTTCTACCTTTCCCTAGCATCGTCCCTTTTCCTTCATCATGCAATTCCAATCCCATCCATGATCCACACTACCTCAATATGCGTGCGAAAATGAGCCACTTCCACCGGAACTGACCCGCATTGGAAGCGGGCTAGTCCAAACGGGTCCCGCAGGGTGGAGCCAGGATGCCCTTCCTCCTTCCGTTTGTAACCCACCTGACCCTCCACGGGGCTCCGAGACCGCGCCCTTCCCTACTGCCCGTCCTGCCCTTACTGCCCGTTCCTCCTAAATGCGCACCCGCAAAAAAAGCCTATCAACGTCGATGTGATCGAGCGAGCCCCCCTTCCTCTCGATCCCCCGCCACCTCTTCCATCACATAGCTGGTTCTCAGGGCACGAAAAAGATCGCATCCTGGACACCGGGGAGGGCGCGATGGCCATGTCCAGTGGGGACATCAGGAGGGTTTCCCGCCAGGACATCCAACTGGTGAGGGAAAAGATCCATCTTTTCAGGGTTTCCGCTTGTCCTTGTGTTTGATTTGATGTTTCTCTTGCCCTGTATGGTGGAAAGATTGTATTTTGGCTTACGAAATAATGTGGGTCGATATGGAGTGTGATCCTTTCGTGTGGAAAAAATTGGGTTTTTTGGGGTTTGGGAGAGTGGTTGTTTGATTTATATTTGCGTCGAAATTTCAGTGGGAAAAAGGGTGAATTTTGGTTGGTTAGTATCGGGGAAATAAATCTAGTTAGTGTTTGGAATTGACGTGAGTAGTTATTGCATTTCCATGTAAGTTCCCGCTTCTGGCGTTCTTGCTCTCTGATCTAACTGATCATATCTGTGAACTTCCAAGTGTTCTGAGCTTTTTGGTTACAGGGAAGATCTGGGCCTGAGTTGCATGTTACCAGCTGGGTTTTGAATGAGGAGTTGGAGTAAGCTGTCTAATTAGTTCCAGCTTACTGTGTGTGTCGTGACTGTCGATAGTTTGCGTGCTTATGGATAGACATAGGCTCATAGAATGCCATTAAATGTGCTATCATATCTTTTTTTGGCTGGGAATTAGAACAAAAAGAGAAATGATAGTTTGTGTCGACTGAGACATAGAAAGGATTTTGGATCGGTCCAGTCCTTGATTAGGATCCTTTTTCCGTCACCATGGGTAGGTCAAAAAAATTTTCGTGTAAATAATCTCCGAGGGCTTAGGTCCATGTCCCTCCCATGGAATAAAATTTCGCGAAATTTCGGCAAAATTTCGGTTTCGAGAGGTCATGGGTATCGAAACTCCTATATATATATATCGATTTCTCGAATTTCGACCGAAATTTCGGTGATATTTCGACATTTCGATCCATTTCAACCCATTTCGATTGAAATTCATGGATCTCAGTACAAAATTTCCTGGATTTCGATCGAAATTTCGGTGATATTTCAACATATCGATCCATTTCGGTTGAAATTCATGGATACATGGTATGTTGAGACAAGAGGGTACATACATCGATTATTCAACTTGGGGAGCTTCTTCCCCTTTGGGTTTAAGCAAAAAAACTTTATAGCTTCTATATATTTGATATAGCTTGTTCCTTTCATTTGTTTGTCATTTATCTTCGTAAATAGATGCATCTTTATTGTACGTATGTAATAATTCTTTAATTCATTCGAACTTTGTCTGTGATGGTTATTTTTATGAGCAAAACATTGTTTAATTAATCATTATCTACATTTTTAAATAAAAAATTCTTTTCTATTTTTTATGAACAAAAGATGTCTTCTAAGTGTTGTTAACTTAGTTATTTTGATTTCCATTTCTAGTATCTATCAGACTGCTCAACAATATGTCTGATATGACTGATATGGTGTGATATAAGGCGCATGGATGAGAGATGTGTGTGATATAAGTGTGCATTTGTAAGATGTTTTAAGATCTTGGATTGGATGATATTAATTTCCAGTACATATCAGTCAAGAATCAATATTAACATCGATATGACCGATATGAACGATATGTGCGATCTAAGGGGCATATATAAGCAATATGTGTGATATAAGTGTGTATTTGTAAGCTATTTATTGTTGTAATAACTCAGAAGATCTTAATTTCCAAAAAAATCATCGAAAAATGGCTTTTTTGAGTCATTTTCGACATTTCCACCGAAACGGTTGAAATTTCCCGAAATTTCACCGAAATTTCGGTTTTGGAGGGGACCGAAACGAAATCGAAATCGAGATTTCGAACCTTGGTCCCTCCGCTTGTTAGCAAAGAAAGGGTGAAAACAACGGGCCTTGACTATACTATAATTTGCATAGGCTAGGTAAGTTATGGCTGTACCTACTTTAAGTGGTCTGGTGGTAGTGCAGTGTGTCTACCACCCAAAAGACTAGGGTTCATGGCTTCGCCATTTAAGGAAGTTATGAGTGTAGAAAGGCCCGCAGGCTATTAGCAACCCAAAAAGGAAAGAATCCTCTTAAATTTAGAATCCATGTAAAAAATACTCGCATTTTTCAACATGGCTTTGAGCAAGAATCCATGTAGCCGACCATACTTATAGTGGGAGAAGGCTTCGCCATTTAAGGAAGTTATGAGTGTAGAAAGGCCCGCAGGCTATTAGCAACCCAAAAAGGAAAGAATCCTCTTAAATTTAGACTTAATGTGGGAAAAGTCTTTGTTGTTGTTGATTGAGATTCTGCACTCTATAAATGCTCTATCTCGATCAGGTCAGAATATAAGGAGATTTTATAGGCTGGGTTAAGCTAACCCAATGGGTAACATTATCAGGATTTCTTTTTTTGTTATCAGCTTTTCTGCTGATTCTTCTCCTCCGGGAACAACCTATTTACAAATCTTATTAACTGCAGCTAATGGCAAGCTGCATCAAATCTTTATATGGAGTGCTTTTTTAGCCTTTTTTCTGTCAGACTGTGCACATGGTACTTGATCTGATGCGGTCACCTAAAGCCCATGCGGGAAACCTATGGTCAGATTTATAATTTTGCTATGAACCCTTGCTGTGAATTTTTGAAATTTGGTTCTTTTGGATCAGGTTGTAAGCTAGCCTTTACATTTGGATAATGGGATGGATGCATGCTGAATGTAAACGCAACGATCACAGTTTTTCTTTTGTGTAAATTGATGCATAGTATATAACAACCTAGGAAAATTCTACCTTCCAGTCCTATTTGGGCTTAACACACAATCCCATTCGATATGCTGCTTAAGAGGTGGATTTATCAATGGATTCAATCCCATTGCTGAGTACATATCCTATTTTAGTTGTTCCTAAAAGTATAAATCTGGGAATCTGCTAGGATATGTAAAAAGGAATGCTAGTGACGTGAAATGATTCTATACATAAGTATGTTCCTGCCAAGCTTTTAAGGTCACACTTCACCAACAGTGAGAGCTTTGCTATAGCTCAAATTATCGTCTGCTGATGCAATGATTGACTCTAATATAGCTCTTCTTTATTATTTTGTTTTTTTGAATTGTCACCTTTTTCTGAATAAAGAATATTTTCAATTATATAACGAGGTTTTACCATTTTATGCTTCATTTCTATGTGCTTCAGGTTCAAAATCTTATTGAACGCTGTCTGCAGCTGTACATGAACCAGAAAGAAGTGGTTCAAACTCTTCTAACTCAAGCTAAAATTGAACCTGGCTTTACTGAACTTGGTAAATTCTGTTTGGGCTTGGATAATCGATCTTTTAATTATATTTAATGTACATCATAATCAATTTCTATGACTCATGGAAATCTTTTTGTTTTCGTCTGTTGTTTTATGGAGAATATTTTAGTGAGTGTATATTTGTGCAATTGAAAGAAACTAGATTTCTTACTGATGTTTGTAATAGAATTCAGACAGGATAGTGGTACACATGCAATGAATTCCTTATAAGAACACATGTCTTATTGATGTGTTGGTGGGGGTTAGATGGAGAAATTATGGAAGAGGGTCCTTTGGGTTTACCCGTTGAAGGTTCCATGAAAAGGTTCATCTTCTAAGATCCTGAGGTTCTGTGAGAGGGTTCATTTTCTATGATAGTTCCTTGAGGTGCTACACATGTGCATTTTCTTATAGTCGACAAGGATGACAACAACGGTGATCCATGTGCTCACAAGACACCTTGGAGAGGCAAATACATTGTTTATGGCCAAACCTTTCACGAACATCTTTGCTCAGGTGATACGTGATGAGCGCCTTGCTCTCCAACAACAATAAAAGCCACAAAGTTGTTTTTCCAGAAAACCAGTAAAAGGGATATTAATCAATTTCAAAAGCTTTGGCAAATCATTGAAATTGTAAAAGGAACGTGGCATGTGTGTTTCTCATCTTGTATATCACAAACGATAATGATTCGTGTCATCATATCTTTATATCTTGGAGTTTTGTTGAGTCTAATGATCATTTAAAAGAAATACAATAATCCCTTCTAGCATATACATCTGGATTTCTTAGTTTTGCTTCCTTAGATTATCACCTCTCTTGTTCCTTTTTTTACTTCTACATATAGCTCCACCTTGCACTATGCTTCAGCCATCCCTTTATATCTACAACTCTATTTCTATTTTCTCTATCTACATCTACACCCTATGGCCTCTTCGGACCAGCTTTAAGCTTTCTCTAACTTTGAATAACCATAACATCTTCAATTCTATGATAACCGTCCCTCCAAAGATGATTCTGACTTGTTGTATCCTCTCCTATCTCTGCTAAAAGTGATTTTTGTTCTCTCATATGCCTTCTAAAGAAATATAATAACTAAGGGATAATATGATAAGTCTTAAAGGAGAATTTATGATTCTAACGTACATCAAAATTCCCCATTTTTGTTTTTAAGTGTTGTGCACTATATAGTTATGATTTTTACATGGGGTGTTTGTTTGATGTCCTTTACGATGTTGCGTTCTTTTGCCTTGAAAATGATTTTACAGGGTGCTATTTACAAAAATTACAAAAAACTAACATATATTGTTTTTTTGTGACCCTACACTCATTATCTCTGAATTGAGATGTGTTGCCTTTTAGTATTAAGAAATCTTTCAATTAAGAAAGATCAGTGGAATAATCACACAAAGACATGGTGACTAAATTGATAATGAAGTATGATGAGGCAATGTCTTGATCAATGAGCATCAAAGATCTATGACCAAGAATTCATAAGTTGGTTTCTTTTAGTCCTTGTTGGGTGTTCGAGACTGTATTTACCAATCAAGTTAAGTTTTTCACCCTTAACAGTGCTCAAGTCATTCAGTTTAATTCGATTCATGTTTTCAGTCGGCCTGTATAGGAAGGCGGAGTAGGCGAATTTCAAAGTTCAAGATATCGATATCGTATTAGTAAGTCCGGAAAGGGATAAATCGGATTATATCAATGATATCATGGATATCTCGAAAATGGATCAAGAAAGTAAGTTTTTGCAAATTAAGATCATCTTGGTTTTTAAAACAATCAATAACATAAAATATACACTTATATGCAAGAGGGTGGTATTTAGCACATCAATACACATTGTATTGCATATATCGTAAATATCATATACAATTGTACATATTACCCCGTTGAATGTCGAATGCTGAGCGATGTCGGAAAGGAAAATACTAAAAATTATGTAATAACTACTTATAGACATAAAGAGTGTGAAGTTAGCACATTGCCATTATTTTACATTACATACTATGTATAAACAAACGTTGAGGTATGGTGGAAACCAAACAAACTAACAATTGTTTACAATATGTTGACGCATATAAGCTATTTGTATCTCTTTGTCATTTTATTTTCTTGTTATTATCTTTATGTAATTTACCCATAGGCTACTCTCCTGTATAAGAGAGCCTAGGGCTATGGAATAGATCATCTCATTCACGTTTCCCAACATGGTATCAGAGCGACGGTCCTAGACCGGAGTTCTCGAAACCCTAACCCTAACCCGCCCCACCCGCCGGCCTCGCTTCTCTCTCTCTCTCCCCTCTCGGCGCCGCTCCTCTCTCCGATCGCCGATCCGATCCGATCGCCAACCTGCGGCGCCCTTCAGAGCCTCTTCTCGCGCGCTTCTCGCCGATCTTCGCACAGCGCATCGAGCGCGCAACGTGCCTCCAGCGCATCTAGCGCAACGTGCATCCAGTTGCACTCCAGCGCACAGCGTCATCCAACGCGCAGTGCATCTCGCGCAACGTGTGGCGCGGCTTCAGCGCCTAACGCGCTTCCAGCGCATGTGCGCCTAAGCGCGCATCCTCCAGCCACTGCGCGCATCCTCCAGCCCCTGATCCAGCGCTTTGCGCGCAGCGTGCGCCACTGATCCAGCGCCTGCACCTACATCCAGATTCGCTCGCACGTGCTTCCTGCACGTGCCTGCGTGCTCCAAGCCCTAAAACTCTAGGGCACAGATCGTGATATATATGGGGTTGGTTGCTTGACGTCTACACACGCAACTGATCCCGTCTATGTCATTGTAGACAAAGATTGTTGTCCCTTGGTCACTCCAGTCTTCCATCTTCAGTATGTCAGAAAGCAAGGCAGATATCCCATCTATGGGCGCATTTCGTGGTCCAGCGCCCATCGTCAAGATGGATAGTACGAACTATGAACTGTGGGCAATGCAGTTCATGAGTATGATGAAGTCTACGGGTAAGAAGCATATTCTTACCGAGCCCGAGCCTGCAGAGAAGACTGGAGTTCATGCCTCATGGGAGGCCGATGATGCTTATGCCAAGGTGTGGCTATCTGGCACATTGGCTATTGAAATCGCCAATGACATTCTACATCAACCTACAGCCAAAGACATGTGGGATATCCTGGCAGCAACGTATTCTCAAGCGAAGAACGAGACGAAAATCCTGCAACTACAACATGATATCTTCACGATAAAGCAGAATGGTCGTCCTTTACATTCTCTCTATACATCATTGAGAGGGATGTTCGAGAAGCTCTATAGCTTCATGCCTCTTACTGCCACACCAGAACAACAGAAGACATACAGGAATGCAACGATGGTGGGTGTGTTTCTCGCAGCACTTGACCCAGAGTATGAGGCAGCACGTTCACAGATTCTGGCAGACTCGACTATTCCTCCCATGGAGGAAGCTTTTCACAGATTGAGCAGGATCACAGTACCTTCAGCAGCAGCGAATCAGAATCCCTCAGCTATGGCGGCCAACAGAGGTCGCGGCTTTTATCATCAGGGCCGTGGACGTACCCCTCGTGGAAGGGGTGGTCGCACTAGGCCAACATGCTCATATTGTCACCGCATCGGACATACTGAGGACACATGCTACTCGAAGCATGGATTTCCTGCATCTGTGCGAGCCGCTGAGCAGATAGAGCCCCCGTCTGCTGCTTCACTGGATCAGCGTTTTGATGATCTGGTTGCCCGTCTCAGGGGCATTATCCCACCATCTGGCCCAGCACCGTCGACAGAGAGTCATACTGATGCTGCTGCTTCTGCTTCTGCCTCTACGAGTACTTCAGGTAGTACACTTGCACTCCACAGTAGTAGATCGGATACATTGCCATGGATCATGGACTCAGGCGCTACACATCATCTATGTGGCGACCAGAGTCTACTTTCAGGATATACTCAGATTCCTCCAGGACGGACAGTAGTGACTACTGGGAAAAGACGACCTGTGATGTTTTCCCAACTGACATGCCTCGCACTGGATAGATGTGTGAGGGAGACTATAGGGTAGGACTAGACGCAACTTCTGAAGCGGTAAATGACCAAAACGCAGATGCCACATTTTTTGAACCTGTGATGTATTTTTCTGACTCCGGAAACATGCAGCCACTACCTACACTTCCTGATGCTGTATTCATGGAACCACCATCACCGGTGCCACAAACAACACCACCGTCACCACCACCGCCACCACCACCACCACCATCATCAATAGTATCCCCGCTACCATTCCATTACACCCGCAGGCTTCCTCCAGCTCATGGTCCTGACCCGTCAACTAGCTCGCCTATGGTATGTAATGAAAATATTAATGTTGATGGATCTGACGACATTTCTCAGCAGGATACATTACAGGAGCATGGTGATAACATAGATGATCTGGATGTTCCAATCGCTCTACGCAAGCCGAAGAGGAGCTGTGCCAAATATCCATTATCAGCAGCTGTGTCTTTTGAGAGGCTATCTGGAGACTTCAGGACGTTTGCATTGGCACTTTCATCTACAGACATTCCACGGAGCCACCATGATGCTTTGCAGGATGCTAGATGGCGGCTAGCAATGGAAGAAGAGATGGCGGCACTTCAGTCTAGAGGAACCTGGAGTTTGGTTCCTATACCTCCAGGTGTTAGCCCGGTGAGTTGCAAGTGGGTGTTTACAGTTAAGCACAATGCAGATGGTTCAATTGACAGGTACAAGGCCCGCCTAGTTGCAAGAGGCTTCACACAGACATATGGGGTTGATTACCTTGACACGTTCTCTCCTGTGGCACGTCATTCCACTCTACGGATCCTGTTATCAGTTGCGGTTGCTAAAGACTGGCCACTCTATCAACTGGACGCGAAGAATGCATTTATGTATGGAGACTTGCAGGAGGAAGTCTATATGCAACAGCCACCTGGTTTTGCTGTTGAGGGGGAGTGTTCCAAGGTTTGCAGATTACATAAGGCCATCTATGGCCTTAAGCAGAGCCCCAGAGCGTGGTTTCAGAAGCTTTCAGACCTCTTTGAGAAACAAGGATATAAACGCTCCAATGCTGATCATTCCTTGTTCGTGCAGAAGACGGTGAGAGGTATCATTGTAATCATGGTTTATGTTGATGATATCTTGATTACAGGTGATGATGACCAAGGCATTAAGCAGGCAAAGGAAAGGCTGGGGACCGAGTTTGTCACCAAGGACTTGGGAGTCCTTAGATATTTTCTGGGGCTGGAATTTGCTAGAAATCCATATGGATTAGTCATGACACAGAGGAAGTATGTCACAGATCTCCTGAGTGAGACATGTATGCTAGGGTGTCGACCTGCTACGACGCCAATGGATCCTAGCATGAAGCTGTATGATGATGACACAGAAGAAGTGGATAAGAGAAGGTACAGAGAACTGGTAGGAAAATTACTGTATGTCACGATCACTAGACCTGATATACAGTTTGCAGTGAGTCGTGTGAGCCAGTTCATGGAGCAACCACGCCAGACCCATATGGATGCAATACACATGATTCTGAGATATTTAAAATCATCTCCAGGTGCAGGCTTGCTATTTAAGAAAGGAAAGGAGATCTTTGTTACAGCATGTGCGGATGCAGACTATGCAGGATGCCCCAAGGACAGGAAGTCAACATCAGGGTTTGCAGTCTATGTTGGAGATGCTATAGTTTCGTGGAAGAGCAAGAAGCAGACGGTAGTAGCTAGATCCAGTGCTGAATCAGAATATAGGGCTATGGCCCAGGCTAGCACGGAAATGATGTGGGTGAAATCCTTACTTGCAGATCTATGTCTTGATATACCTCTTCCTATGATGTTGGAATGTGACAATCAGGCCGCCTTGTTCATTGCAAATAACCCAGCTTTTCATGAGAGGACCAAGCATATTGAGGTCGACTGTCACTACATACGTGACATGATTCAGAAGGGGTTCATTGCTACATCTCACGTCACATCAGAGAATCAGACTGCTGATATTTTCACCAAGGCATTACTTAGAGGCCCATTCCAGAAGTGTGCGTCCAAGCTGAGCATGATTGATATCTATGCTCCATCTTGAGGGGGAGTGTTGACGCATATAAGCTATTTGTATCTCTTTGTCATTTTATTTTCTTGTTATTATCTTTATGTAATTTACCCATAGGCTACTCTCCTATATAAGAGAGCCTAGGGCTATGGAATAGATCATCTCATTCACGTTTCCCAACACAATAATATATAGATTATAAAACACATCATTCATGATAACCATGAATTTGAAAGAAAGAAGATAATTAAAATAGATTAGAAACTAAACTTTTTAAAAATAAAGGTTTCCCCATTCTTGTCTAAAAAAAGAAACTGAACTTTTTACTTGAACTAAAAATAATCGGTAATAATGGGAGCCCAACCTGGATCGATATCTGTAGATTACTAATACTCCTTGTGTAGTAGCTATTGAATATTAGTATAGTAACATGCATACTATACCTATGTGGATTTTCCTTGGTCAATTTTAAAATTATTTGATTTCCATCACTATAAAAGGGGCAAAAGCCCCCCTGTTTCAAACCAGTTTTGCTGCTCGATCAATGAGCCTGATGGGTCAGCGGGGTGGCATGTATGCTCCTGCTACAGGGGTTTGAAGGCAGCTTCTTCGAAAAAAATCATAAATCCAAATATTTAGTTATGTTAGATTTGTATCCGATCTAGGATTGGGTAGCTATACAAAATACCGAACAAATCGACCTCTAAAGATTTAGAAATTAAGAAAAACATTTGGTCTTCTTTCATCACGCAAACAAGTAGCGAAATCAAGAAATATGGTTGATATCGATAGTAAATTAGTAATCATCAATATCGGCATGAGATCGACGATATCGTGGATATCTCGAAAATGGCTCAAGAAAGTAAGTTTTTGCAATAAGATCGTCTTAGTTTTTAAAACAATCAGTAACATAAAAATATACATTTATATGCATGAGGGATGATATTTAACACATCAATACACATTGTATTGCATATATCGTAAATATCATATACATAATTACCCCGATGAATGTCAAATGCCGAGAGATGTCGGAAAGGAAAATACTAAAATTTATATAATAACTATTTATAGACATAAAGAGTGTGAATTTAGCACATTGACATTATTTTACATTACGTCCTATGTATAAACAAACGTTGAGGTATAGTGGAAACCAAACAAACTAACAACTGTTTACAATAATATATAGATTATAAAGCACATCATTCATGATAACCATGAATTTGAAAGAAAGAAGATAAATTAAAATAGATTAGAAACTAAACTTTTTAAAAATAAAGGTTTACCCATCCTTGTCTAAAAAAAGAAACTGAACTTTTTACTTGAACTAAAAATAATCAGTAATATTGGGAGCCCAACCTGGATCGATATCAGTAGATTACTAATACTTATTGTGTAGTAGCTATTGAATATCAGTATAGTAACATGCATACTATACCTATGTGGATTTTCCTTGATCAATTTTAAAATTATTTGATTTCCATCACTATAAAAGGGGCAAAAGCCCCCCGTTTCAAACCAGTCTTGCTGCTCGATCAATGCGCCTGATGGGTCAGGGGGTGGGCCGGTGGCATGTATGCTCCTGCTACAGGGGTTTGAAGGCAGCTTCTTCGAAAAAAAATCATTGTTAGGAATATATAAATATATGTTGCAGATATCTCTGAAACCCATGTAGGAGTATTTCTGTATTTTTCGATATCCTGTACTCTCTAGGGTTTCTAGGTTTGTCCTATATATGAACCCCTAGACCCATTGGAATAAGACAAGTAATTCCCTTTTCTCTGACATGGTATCAGAGCCACGCCAATCCCACTCCCACCTCCCGATTGCCCTAGCCCTCCCTAGCCTCCCATCCCGATCCCGCGCCTTCCTAATCCCTCCCCATCCTGATCTCGCGTCTTCCCAAACCATCTCCATTTCGATCCCGCGCCTCTCCATCCCGATATTCCCCACCATCGTGCCTTCCCGCAGGCGGTGACCTCCTTGTCAACTCAGGCATCGCCGCCTGTCTTCTCCTTGTCAGGCGGCGGCGGCTCCGCCCCTGGGAATCTCCTTCCCAACGATGCGGCGCCTGAGCCCTAGCTCTAGCACGCGGCATCTCCGGATCCGACGGCTCCTCTTTCAAGCAAGTGGCATATCCAGACCCCACAACACCACAGGCGGAGACTCTGCTCCCTCCGACTCGCGCAGGGACACCTCCGACTCACGCAGGGACACCTTTGGCCGACCCCTTGCTTCAGGCAGACTCCCAAACCTAGGCGGAGTCCCTGCAACCCAGGCATCGCCAACGCCTGCTCCAGGACCCGTATACTCGCAGGCGTTGCAAGGAACCACCCGTATGCTCACAGGAGTTGCACTAGCCCATTTGGATCCTCCAGTCGGCCTTTGGCAAAATGTCTCTCGCGTAGCACTCGTAGCCGCAACTCTGGCCCCGTATGCGGCCCGCTTGTCCTCCGACTCCAACGAATCCTGCAATACCATACGGTGATATTCCACTACGTCTTCAAGTTCTTTGAAATTATCAACACTATCTAGTTCTTTGCTACTTGCTTTGTGTGGCTGCTATGACATCTACTCCCACATCTGTGGACTCCAAGTCCCTGTACCAATCTCCATCTATGATGGTTTGGGGCACTACTATAAAACTCAAAGGATCTGAGAACTATGTTCTCTGGTCTCGATCCTTTAAAGTATTTATTGGCGGTCAACGTAAGGCCTATGTCCTCACCAAAGTTCCGCCCACAGAGACAGACAAAGACTTTGATACCTGGTACGTTGATAACTGTCATGTCATCACCTGGCTGACAAACAGCGTTGATCCATCTATTGCGTCCAATCTCCTATATAAAGAAACTGCAAAAGCAATGTGGGAGAGTCTTGAGAATACCTACTCGCAGAAAACTACCAAATCCAGGCTTTCAGACATATATACTAGGATTTGGTCTACAAATCGAGGAGATACATCCTTGATTGAGTATTACACGTTGCTAAAAGGTTTATTTGAGGAGCTTCTCATCTTTCAACCGGCTTGTTGTGATAAACATGTTGGGGAACGGGCAGAATGGCAAGTATATCGATTCTTATCAGGTTTACACCCTCAATATAAATCCGTGAAGGATCAGTTTTTGACCGCCGCTGCATTACCTACTCTTGAAACAATCTTTGGTCGTCTTCAGAAAATTGAGTCCCCTCAACCACCTCCATCTGCTGAAATATCGGCTCATTTTGCAAGGGGACGATCCATTCACTACGGCACGTTGACGTGACACTGGACGGGGACGTGGTCGTGCCTTTGAACGAGGACGCGACTCATCACGAGCCCAAGGGCGTGATCAACCTATTGCTCGCTTTCCCCCGTGTGCTCAATGTGGTCGCCTGAATCACCCATCGGAACGCTGCTGGGCCAAATTTGGCATGCCTTCTAATGCCAACAGTGCGTATGAGATGACCCCTTCTGATACTGATTATGAGGCCGCTGTCCCTAGCCAAGAACAACCTGCGGGTGCTACTCAACATTCTTTTATTGCCTCTGAATATGCTAGTCTCCGTCAACTACTACAGAATTCTCATAACAATGTCATTACACCTGCTTCAACAGCCAGTCTTGCCATGACTTCTGGTACAGTCGCCATCACAGCTACTACATCAAGTCCTACATGGATCATCGAATCTGGAGCCTCAACGCATCTAACAGGGGAAGGTAGTATTCTCACTTCTTCCCGTCCGTCTTCAGTTGTGAAAACTGTGCGTGTTGCCAACGGAGCTCATTTACCCATTACTAGTGTGGGCACTATTGAATTTTCCCCCTCACTCAGACTCACATGCGTGCACTGCGCTACTGCCTCCCCTCTTAGCTTATTATCGGTTCATAAACTGTGCACGAAGCTTAACTGTCAAGTAATATTTGATAAATTTTGCTGTTACTTTCGGGACATCCGGACGAAGCAGATCTTTGGTGGGGGATATGAGAAGAATGGGCTGTATTATCTTGACATCCCTACTGATTCCAATTTTGCGGGTGCTGCGTCCATTTTCACTGATCCACTGCTATGGCATCTCCGTCTTGGTCATCCATCTGCCAAAGCCCTATCCATGATGTTCCCTAAACTTTCATCGCTAAAGCCCTTTGAGTGCGAGGCGTGTCAGTTTGGGAAACATCATCGAGCATCCTTTCCTGCTCGAACTGAGCCTCGTCGTTCCATACCATTCGCCTTAGTCCATTGTGATATTTGGGGGCCTTGTCCGGTTCGTACAGTAAGTGGCCATAAGTATTTTGTTGTCTTTATTGATGATTTCAGCAGACTGTCTTGGGTCTATCTACTAAAAGAACGTTCGGAGATTAATATTATCATCAAAAATTTCTTTCAGTATGTCAAAAATATTTTCTCCACTACTGTACAAATTTTTCGTTCGGATAATGCTTTGGAATTCATCCAAAATGACCTTGTCACATTTTTTGCTTCTCAAGGAACCATACACCAAACCTCCTGTCCCTATACAACCCAACAAAATGGGATAGCAGAAAGAAAATTACGACACCTCCTAAACATTGCCCGGTCTCTTCTCTCTCAGATGAAGGTTCCCAAAACCTACTAGGGTGATGCTATATTAACTGCCGTTCATCTTATCAACAGAGTCCCTTCGCCTTCCTAAATGGGTCTACTCCATTCTCCTTACTCTACCCCACATAATCGCCTTTCCCCATACCTCTACGGGTCTTTGGTTGTGTGTCCTTTGTTCACAAATTCCAAAATATAGATAAACTCTCGCCATGTGCGATCAAATGTGTTTTTCTTGGGTACTACCGCACTCAAAAAGGTTACAGGTGCTATGACCCTCATGGTCATCGCTATTACATCTTGGCAGATGTTACATTTTTCGAGAACACAAGCTTCTTCTCTCATACTATCACTGATATTCCTCTTGATCTTCCACCTCCACCCATCGTCTACAAAAGAAGAAACGTATTTGCACCACCAGAAGTCCCTTTACCTGTCTCACTCTCCCAGGATGATATGCTCTCTCCAAGTGTTCCCCCCAAGGATGTCCCGGATGATCCTCTCGAGTTTCCAATTGCCCTACGGAAGAGTAAGAGACAATGTACTTCCTATCCGATGTCTCACTACACCTCTACTGCCACTTTATCTAACTATGACAGACAGTATACATATGCTCTCATGTCTATTTGCATTCCGTGAGATCACAACAGTGCGTTACAGGACTCTGGATGGCGACATGCAATCGATGAAGAAATGATGCACTTATATCCAGAGGAACATGGGATCTTGTTCACTGTCCGAAAGGGACTAGACCGGTGGCATGCAAATAGGTCTTTACGACTAAACAATCACTGGATGGATCAATTGACAAGTTAAAAGCTCGCCTTGTGGCTAAGGGTGCGTTCATTTAGGGGGTTATCCCCCACTTTGGGCGGGTAACCCCCCAAACCCCCACTTTTAACCCACTAATGGGGCCCACTCCTTTTTCATCAAAAAAATTATATATTATACCATCATATCATCTAAAAATCATAAAATACTCAACTTTTACTTAATATTCCAAATTTCAATACAATCACATCACAACAACCACCCACTTTTTCAAATTTCAATACAATCATATCATAATAACCACCAACTTTTTTAAATTCCAATACAATCACATCACAAAAACCCTCCCAACCCTTAACCCACCAGCCAAACACACTAAAACAAAAACGGGTTACCCACCCCCAGATAACCCCCAGAAAACCCACCAACCAAACGCACTCTAAGGGTTTTACACAAACCTATGGGATAGACTATTTTGAGACATTCTCACCTGTTGCAAGAATGGGTTCTATCAGGACTATTCTTTCGTTAGCAGCAAATAAATCTTGGCCTATCTTTCAGCTAGATGTCAAAAATGCTTTTTTCTATGACGACCTTGATGAGGAGGTATATATGATGCAACCTCCAGGTTATGAAGTCGAGGGGGAGTATGTATGTCGACTTCGCAAAGCAATATATGGTCTCAAGCAAAGCCCAAAGGCATGGTTTGACGGACTTACCACAGAAATTAGCACTCTTGGATTCCAGAGAACAACATCTGATTACTCAGTATTTGTCAGAAAACGAGCAACTGGTACCGTTATACTTGCCGTCTATGTTGACGATATGGTTCTCACAGGTGATGATTACAATGGGATATCAGAATCCAAGTCCTTCCTTCAAAAGGTTTTTGTTACTAAAGACATTGGTCATCTACGCTACTTCTTAGGTATAGAAGTACTTTGCATTACTGAAGGACTTCACCTATCACAGAGGAAATATTGTCTGGACATTCTTACTGAAGCAGGAGTCCTCGGATGCAAGCCTTCTGGTATTCCTGCAGATCCAAAGAAGCACGTCAGCTTGTCTGATTCTACCTTTGATGATGTCACTCGATATAGAAGCCTTGTTAGTAAACTCATCTACCTTACTGCCACCAGACCAGATATCTCCTATGCAGTTAGTAGAGCTAGTCAACACATGGAACGGCCGAGTTACATCCACTGGCAAGATGTCCTACAAACCTTATGATACTTGAAGGAATCTCCAGGACGAGGTCTCTTTTATGGGGCAAATGGGCACACGGATGTTGTTGTGATGCAAACGAGATTCGGCGCGTCGACGATAAATAAAATAAT
The DNA here is from genome assembly GCA_037367405.1 of Ottelia alismoides. Lineage (NCBI taxonomy): Eukaryota > Viridiplantae > Streptophyta > Magnoliopsida > Alismatales > Hydrocharitaceae > Ottelia > Ottelia alismoides. The sequence continues at coordinate 322,112 of JAZKJV010011255.1, forward strand.
TTGGGCGGTGGAATATCGGTGGAGAAAAGGAGAGGTTGAGAAGAAGAAAACTCGTCGGAAACGAGGGGTTGAAGAAGAAGAACCGTGAAGACCACGTGGGGAAAGAGAAGGAGAGGAGATAGAGAGGGAGATAAAATCTCAATTTTAATTATCACTTGACTGTCTAAAAACAAGGACCTGCCCTCTCTTTATATAGGAGAGAGGGTTTACAAAAATAGTAAACTCAAATTGACAACCACTTATTTAATTGGACTCTAACAAATCCTAATTGACCTCTAATTACCTTAATTAGACTCTAATTATTTAATTGACCAACAATTATAATTAAAATCTACGAAATCGACGTTGAGATCACAGGCGATCTCAATTATTCAATTAGACCAATACAACCGCTAAAAACGTAAATAAAATTGATAATTATTTAATTAGATAAATGTGGCCCCATAATTTGGGGTCACGCTGCATCAACTCTCCACCGTTTTAAAAAATTCGGCTCCTGACGAATTGCGTGATGTTGGTGGATCGTTGGAGAAATCATCCTTGAATTGGGCTTCAATTTCCTCCCATGCGATCATCTTCAACATTACGTTTATAGTTTTTTCCAATTGGAGGGTACCACTGCAATTTTCGTACCCCTTCCTTCTTCTCTCCTTTTATAATGCCTTGGACCTTTCTGTAAATAGCGAACTTAGCCCTTTTAATTTTGCAATTTCGCCAATTTAATTTCCAATCCCACAATCTCGGGGCCTCAGGAGGCGCCATCTTCGGAGTCCTTGTTAGGGCTGGCGCGCTACGCACGGGGGCGGCAATCGCATAAGGCGGCGCGGTTGTTGGCGCTCGATCGGGGCAGCGGCTCGCGTGGGGTGGGGTTCGCGCGTGGTAGCACAGCGCTAGAAGAGGGGGGCGAGGTCGGGGTTGGGGGGGGACTGTGCGGCGCTGTCGATTGGGCGGGGGCGACTGGAAAAGAGGGTAGTGCGTGGGCTGCGGTGTCGCGTGAGGAGGGGGAGGGTTTTGGCGGCTTGGGGCGATGAAGTTTTGGAGAGGAAGTCGGGGAGAGGCGTGGGGAGGTGGCGAGGGGGAAATGAGTTCATCGGAAGGAAGAGAGGCGGCGCTGGGAAAGAGCGGGAAGAGGAGGGAGGGCGGAGTCGCTGGCGGGTGTACAAGGTGTCGGAGATGTGGTAAACGGGGAACGGCGAGGCGCATAGGGGAAGAGGCGGCGTGGGATGGGGGAAGACGGGGTTGGCAGCGGGGCGGAGGCGCAGGCGGAATGCGACGATCGAGTGGGCTGCGGGGTTGACGGCGCAAAGGCTGATGCGCGGGCTGAACAACGGAGGGCGATGGGTCGAGCGTTGGAGCAGCGGGTGGCAGTGGTGGTGCTGACGGGGCTGGGGCGGGGGCTGTGGTCGAGGAGGAAGGTAGGGGAGTTACCTGGGGTGGTTTGGGCAACGTCGGGACGGCCGGAGGGGCCGATGGAAGCGATTCCGGTGGCGAACTAGGGTCTGGAAGGTGCTGGACAGCGGCCGATTCATTGATTTTTTCTTCTCTAATGATCTGGACAGCAACCGTTTGGTCTTCTTTCGCGACGTTTTCTTCGTCCAAACTGGCGGTAGCGGCTTCAACGGGTGGCGGCTTCGATTGGGCGTCGCGGTAGGCCTCAAAGTTGGCCGTGAGGTTCCGAAACATTGATGACATGGATCGGAAGTTGTCCTGCAAATCTCGTAACTTGCGCTTCGTTTCCTTGTCGTAGGCTTCATTGGCTTGCCGTCTTCGTTCGGATGAATGATGATGTCGGTGCGGACGCCGGGGCGGATCGTTAGATCGTGAGGACGATCTAAATGCCATGCTCTGATACCAAATGATGCAAACGAGATTCGGCGCGTCGACGATAAATAAAATAATTTGGGCGGTGGAATATCGGTGGAGAAAAGGAGAGGTTGAGAAGAAGAAAACTCGTCGGAAACGAGGGGTTGAAGAAGAAGAACCGTGAAGACCACGTGGGGAAAGAGAAGGAGAGGAGATAGAGAGGGAGATAAAATCTCAATTTTAATTATCACTTGACTGTCTAAAAACAAGGACCTGCCCTCTCTTTATATAGGAGAGAGGGTTTACAAAAATAGTAAACTCAATTAAATTGACAACCACTTATTTAATTGGACTCTAACAAATCCTAATTGACCTCTAATTACCTTAATTAGACTCTAATTATTTAATTGACCAACAATTATAATTAAAATCTACGAAATCGACGTTGAGATCACAGGCGATCTCAATTATTCAATTAGACCAATACAACCGCTACAAACGTAAATAAAATTGATAATTATTTAATTAGATAAATGTGGCCCCATAATTTGGGGTCACGCTGCATCATGTTGCATATGCTGATGCTGATTATGCAGGTTCCCCAGAAGATCGACGTTCTACTACAGGCTATGCAATGATGGTTGGAGGAAATACTGTTACATGGAGGAGCAAGAAACAGACCGTAGTATCTAGATCCAGTGCAGAGGCAGAATACAGGGCAATGGCTCAAGCTACATGTGAAATCACATGGCTATTGGCTTTTCTTCAGGAACTTGGTATTAATGTCACTACTCCTATTCCTCTATATTGTGACAATAAATCTGCAATCTACATAGCCACGAATCCAGTGTTCCATGAACGAACCAAGCACATAGAAATAGACCGCCACTTCATACGGGATGCTGTCAAAACTGGAAGAATTGCTACTCCACATATTAGTACCGATCTTCAGCTAGCAGATATCTTCACAAAAGCCTTACCCAAGAAACGACTATTGTGGATTATTTCCAAGTTGGGCATGGCTGATAAATATGCTCCAACTTGAGGGGAAGTGTTAGGAATATATAAATATATGTAGCAGATATCTCTGAAACCCATGTAGGGGTATTTCTGTATTTTTCGCTATCCTGTACTCTCTAGGGTTTCTAGGTATGTCCTATATATGGACCCCTAGACCCATTGGAATAAGACAAGTAATTCCCTTTTCTCTGACAATCATAAATCCAAATATTTAGTTATGTTAGATTTGTATCCGATCTAGGATTGGGTAGCTATACAAAATACCGAACAAATCGACCTCTAAAGCTTTAGAAATTAAGAAAAACGTCTGGTCTTCTTTCATCACGCAAACAAGTAGCGAAATCAAGAATTATAGTTGATATCGATAGTAAATTAGTAGTCACCAATATCGGCATGAGATCGATGATATCGTGGATATCTCGAAAATGGCTCAAGAAAGTAGGTTTTTGCAAATTAAGATCATCTTAGTTTTTAAAACAATCAGTAACATATAAATATACACTTATAGTTATATGCTTGAGGGATGATATTTAGCACATCAAATACACATTGTACTGCTTATATCGTAAATATCATATACATATTACCCCGATGAATGTCGAATGCCGAGAGATGTCGGAAAGGAAAATACTAAAATTTATGTAATAACTATTTATAGACATAAAGAGTGTGAATGTAGCACATTGACATTATTTTACATTACGTATTATGTATAAACAAACGTTGAGGTATAGTGGAAACCAAGCAAACTAACAACTGTTTACAATAATAGATATATTATAAAGCACATCATTCATGATAACCATGAAATTGAAAGAAAGAAAATAAATTAAAATAGATTAGAAACTAAACTTTTTAAAAATAATGGTTTCTCCATCCTTGTCTAAAAAAAGTATCTGAACTTTTTACTTGAACTAAAAATAACAAGTAATAATGGGAGCCCAACCTTGATCGATGTCAGTAGATTACTAATACTTATTGTGTAGTAGCTATTGGATATTAGTATAGTAGCATGCATACTTGTTGGAGTATTCGTATATGCGCCATATTGAGTTGTACCAGGGTAAATGGATCCTGGAGAAGATCCATTTACCCCATCCAGTGTTTAGTCCCACACCGCCTAGTGGTGGGACTTGGAGGATCTGGAGAGGCTATATAAGGAGCCCCGAATCTCTTGTACTCATTGAGAAAAAGCAATGCATAGCATCCCATTGAGGGCTTCTCCCGTGGTTTCATCCTGCTCCTCACGGAGTAGGGTTCCACGTAAAATCATGGTGTTCCATGTTCTATCTTTCTTGTTTATGCTCTGTTTATCAATCGCTTCCGCATTCTTCATATTTTATAACATGGTATCAGAGCGGGTTCGATTCTCGGAGATTTGTTCGTGAAGATTAGTTTTAGTATTTATTCGAGATTCGATTCTTGAAGTTCTTGTTCTTGAAGAAAGATTGATGTTTCTAAAGATTCAGTTTTATATCATTTGTGTTACTGTTCAAGATCAGGCTCTAGGGCTCCTTCGTGAACCCTAACATTCCAGGCGGCTCCTGACGGTCAGACCTTCTTAGACTCCTGCCGCATCTTCAGTCATAGGCAGATTCTAGCATGTTGAGGCTGGGCATCGACGAGCCCTAGCCCTCCAGATCGACGCAACAATGCTCTCGAATCCAGCGCCATCCAGCCCCCAGCGGCACCATCGGACATCAGAGGAGGCGGCAAGGCCTCATCGCCATCGAGCATCTCGGATATGGAATAGACCTCGATCCCCTAGCCCCACGCAGACAACGCACGCACATGCGTGCAACCTCCAGATCTCTGGCGATGGCGCTCAGATGCGGCAGCATTCGATCGTGCAACTATCCGGCCACGAACCCTCAGGTCACAGGATCAGACCTCCGCGCGCAACCCATCCGGTTCCCCAACGGCGGCGAGTCAGCTCCTGGCAGCGCTCCCCGCGCGCAACCCATCTCGGGACTCCATGACGGAGCCCCTAGCAGCAGGCGGCGCACCCACGAGATGAAGCGCCCCCGCGCCCTCTCCCTCCGCACATACAGGTACATCCCCATGCGCACACACCAACTTCAGCCGCGAATCAGGCGGCAGTCCCAGGCGCAACCCTCCCAGTTCTACTCGCGTGAAGCCGCATCGCTAGTGCCACCCATCCAGATTGCGCAGGGGTTGCGTCACCGATTGCGCGGAGGAGGAGCAACCCTAGGCCGAGCCTCCCTCCATCCTACAAGCGAGCCCTAGCGCCGCTTCCTCCCGGCTCCTCTCATTGGCGGTGGCGATCGAAAACCCTAAGGGGGAAGGGGCTTCGTTTGGCACAGATAGGGTTCCCACTGGAACCTCAAGCATTAAAAAAAATTAGAAGGGAGGCTGTCTCTTTTAGCCCCGTTAGGCCATGTATTGTTTTTTTAAAAGAAGAAAGCAGAGAGAGAGAGAGGAGGGGGCTGTGTAATAAAAAAGGGGGGAGAGATTGGGTCCACATTTGGGCCAAGATTCAAGTTTTTTTAAAAAAGAAAAATGTTGTTTGAAAAAAAGAAAAAAAGGGGCGCGTGCAATATAAAAAAAGAGTCGCACGCATTTCGAAAAAAAATTGTGATGATGCAAAATCCGTAAAAAACGATGATGGAATGGCTTAAAAAAAGAAAAAAAAGAATGACAGCTTAAAAAAAAAGAAAAGCCGCAAGTTTTGGTTGTTCTTGTTTACCCCCATATTATCTTGTCTTCTCCCAACTTGGTCGACGTTCATGTTTTCCGACAAGTATGGGAGAAAGGGGGAGTGTTGTGTAGAGTCACAGGTCTTCTTCCGATATCAGATTCACATGCAGAGATCATTCAAATTCCAGACTCTACAGTTGTTCAGACTCGACGATTGATTCTGAGTCTCCAGTTTCAGACACGCGGACACGCATATGATTGCGGTCGTTTTCAGATGAGCATATGTTGCCATCATTTGTTCGAGGTCCCCATCATTCTTGTGGTTTTGTCGGTCAGAGTTTTCATGTGAGCCATAGGGACTCCATAGTAGAGGACCATTTCTTATGCCATGTTGGCAAGGATTTTCATGTGGTATCATAGGTACACCGAAGCAGTGCACCATTCTCTGAGTCTGATGGGAGAGACCCAGTTCTCCGACGAGGAGACTATTTTCAGACTCCATTCTCCAGCGACCGTGGACTCCGACGAGGTTGCACAACCACGACCTTTTCAGTTAGGTCCTTTTCAGAGATGGAGCAGTTGTCCACATTATTGTGGCGGGCTAGAGTACTCCGACGAGGGGACTCATTTCCAGTTGAAGTGACTCTGACAGGCGCAGTTCAGAGCACATGCTCTTCGACGAGGAGATTCAACAGACTCACATTCCAGTCCGTTCGTCCTCCTCACCTGCACGGCATGAGAAGCAACGTCCTCGACTGCAGCAATGTGCGCGTTGGGTTGATATTGTCCGTAGTGTCCTGTAGCGTTGAGTTTCTTTCTGTTTGTCCAAGCTGAGCATTGCATGCTCCAGCTTAAGGGGGAGTGTTGGAGTATTCGTATATGCGCCATATTGAGTTGTACCAGGGTAAATGAATCCTGGAGAAGATCCATTTACCCCATCCAGTGTTTAGTCCCACACCGCCTAGTGGTGGGACTTGGAGGATTTGGAGAGGCTATATAAGGAGCCCCAGACCTCCTGTACTCATTGAGAAAAAACAATGCATAGCATGCCCCATTGAGGGCTTCTCCCGTGGTTTCATCCCGCTCCTCACGGAGTAGGGTTCCACGTAAAATAATGGTGTTCCATGTTCTATCTTTCTTGTTTATGCTCTGTTTATCAATCGCTTTCGCATTCTTCATATTTTATAACATATACCTATGTGGATTTTCCTTGATCAATTTTAAAATTATTTGATTTCCATACAAATATACACTTATATGCACGAGGGATGATATTTAGCACATCAATACACATTGTACTGCATATATCGTAAATATCATATACATATTACCCCGATGAATGTCGAATGCCGAGAGATGTCGGAAAGGAAAATACTAAAATTTATGTAATAACTATTTATAGACATAAAGAGTGTGAATGTAGCACATTGACATTATTTTACATTACGTATTATGTATAAACAAACGTTGAGGTATAGTGGAAACCAAGCAAACTAACAACTGTTTACAATAATAGATATATTATAAAGCACATCATTCATGATAACCATGAAATTGAAAGAAAGAAGATAAATTTTAATAGATTAGAAACTAAACTTTTTACCCAAAACCAGTCTTGCTCAGGGGGGTGGCATGTATGCTCCTGCTACATGGATTCGAAGGCAGCTTCAAAAAAACCATAAATCCGAATATTTAGTTATGTTAGATTTGTATCCAATCTAGGATTGGGTAGCTATACAAAATACCGAACAAATCGACCTCTAAAGCTTTAGAAATTAAGAAAAACATTTGGTCTTCTTTCATCACGTAAAGAAGTAGCGAAATCAAGAAATATAGTTGATATCGATTGTAAATCAGTAATCACCAATAGCGGCATGAGATCGACGATATTGGTCAAAATGGCTGAACTTTATATTTCCTCAATATCATTGATACAAGAAGACATGTCACTGATATATGGGTTAATAACCTGTAAAAAAGGATATGCAAGATGATATCGATACCCCATACCCATCGAGAATGCTTGATATTTTGAATTAAGGCAAAATTTTAAAAAATAGCCATTAACAAAGTTCCTAAATTGTGAGGTATTCCTTTGGTTCGCGCCTTTTTCGACATTTACCCATATTTTCTTTACCCCTCTATCCTCACCAAGGACTCCTTAGGTGTCTCCTTTCCGGTGTCACGGTCTAAACAACCAAATTCAGAGCTCTAGTTTTTATTTTGACTTCATTACAACAAACCCATTGACGGGTGCATATCCATCCTGTTGCCTTGACCCTTGGAGTCCCTCGACGTTCACACATATCTATATTGTCACCTCAACCATCGGGATTTCTCTATGGAATGTTACTATATCGAGCGCAAGATTATGTAAAACCCATGGCTGATCCAGGAGGCTTGATGCCCCTTGTGCGGTACTTCTTGATCGATCCTATTAAGGACTCAAATATCCCGTTTTTGATGTTATTATCTGAGCAACCAAAGTTCGAGCTCTAACTTTTTTTGACTTCATCAACACTAAATCCCTTGACGATTCAGATCCAACCTGCTGCCTTGACCCTCGAGATCCCTTGACAGTTGCCAAATCCCTCGAGTACATGTACACATTAAAAGTTGCAATGTGCCATGGGGGGCATTTCCTATCTTGTGAAATATAGGACCCTGACAGTTGTGGAAAATTTAGTAAATATAATACATGAGGGGAGCATCATGTCCCCAAATGGGTTGCACACACCATCCGGTGTGCAAGGCCATACTCTTATTTGGTGTGGAGGGACACACATGAGTGGGGGTTCTGTGCGATTTTCATGCAAAGCTCTATTATGAATTCTACGTGCTGGGAAAATCTAATAGAATCATGCATTTCATTGACATTAAAAAACAGTATGCCATTTTTTAATTTACCTTTATCCTTAACCTTTAAATTTACACTGACATCAACAATTAAATTTTACATTAACATTGGCATGACAATTGCATTAAAAAGCATTAACGTAAAAACATTCGTCTAAATAAACATAAACGTAAAAAGTTCATTAAAAATCACTATAAAGAACAAGACTATAATAAAAATTGAAGGTATACCCTTTATCCCTACGGACGGATCTGCGGCTGAAGATGGAGTTCTGATTGTGTGCGGAGGTAGAGGAGGGCCATCGATACGGGTCGGATGGAGGAGGGGTTGGTCAGCGGAGGGCAATGTAGAGGGGGTGAGGTGGCCGCGGGCAGAGGAGGAGGGGGGCGCGGGCAGAGGTGGATGTTGTGGCTGCCTGGGGGCGGAGAAGGGGGGGAGGGGGTTGCTAGTTATTGGTGGAGGTGGATGAGGTATGGGGGATGCAACCAAAAGAGGGGGTGTTGGATAGCTAGAAGAGGAGGTGGCAGCAACTTTGGCGGCCAACAGCAGAGGAGGAGGAGATGTTGGCAGCGAAATGAGTAGTAGTCGGGCGAGGGAGGGGTTAGGGCACGATGAAAATGGGCAGAATGGACTGTTATGTAAATTTATCAGATAACGCGGTTACAGTTGCGACTGCGTTTACAACACAATGCGACCAATATTCCTCGTAACAAGCCATTATCTATTTATAACGCATATTACGACTAATGATGGTTGCCTTGTGCTCGCATTAACATATGCGACTAAATGTTGCTATTGATGGTCACATTTTGGTACTCATAAGTACACTGTTTTCTAGTAGTGGACCATCGGGATCCCTCAAGGGGCACAGATCTATGCTGTCTCTACTCTTTGCTGGCTCTTGTTTTTTTCTATGAAATGCTACTACAGCAAGTAGATCTTAAGATCGCTACTCTGTTAGTCACCAATATATGCCATTTCTCATTGATGGTAGTAAATCGTGTCTGATGTCTTGATTTATTGATATTGGAATTGCCATAGAAAAGATTCTGTTATGCAATAAAATACAAATGCTTTACTCAGAAAAGGGCTTCAAAGAATCTGGGTTTTGTATTTAGGTCGCCGTGGCAGAGGTGGAGGTTGTAGCTGTCTGGGGGCGGAGAAGGGGGGAGGGGGTTGCTAATTGTTGGTGGAGGTGGATGAGGTATGGGGGATGCAACCGAAAGAGGGGGTGTTGGATAGCTAGAAGAGGTGGCAGCAATGTTGGCGGCCAATAACAGAGGAAGAGGAGTTGTTGGCGGCCAAATGAGGAGTAGTCGGGCGAGGTAGGGGTTAGGGCACGATGAAAATGGGCAGAATGGACTGTTCTGTAAATTTATCAGATGCGGTTACAGTTGCGACGGCGTTTACAACACAATGCGACCAATATTCCTCCTAACAAGCCATTATCTGTTTATAATGCATATTACGACTAATGATGGTTGCCTTGTGCCCGCATTAACATATGCGACTAAATGTTGCTATTGATGGTCACATTTTGGTACTCATAAATACACTGTTTTCTAGTAGTGGACCATCGGGATCCCTCAAGGGGCACAGATTCATGCTGTCTCTACTCTTTGCTGGCTCTTGTTTTTTTCTATGAAGTGCTACTACAGCAAGTAGATCTTAAGATTGCTACTCTGTTAGTCACCAATATATGCCATTTCTCATTGATGGTAGTAAATCGCGTCTGTTGTCTTGATTTATTGATGTTGGAATTGCCATAGAAAAGATTCTGTTATGCAATAAAATACAAATGCTTTACTCAGAAAAGGGCTTCAAAGAATCTGGGTTTCGTATTTAGGTCTTTTTTGTGTGCTTGCATTCCCTACAAAGACTTCACAGAATCTAAATTGATTTGTTGGTCTGTACGCAATGCTTTACTCACGAAAATGTTACGCTTTATTCATGAAAATGTTACAGATGTATTGATAATGGAAAAACTTTGAAATAGTTACTCTTGAATCCATTATGTTCTGTAATTTATATAATTTAATAATAGAACCGAATGAGTCTCCTACTCTCAAAGCCATGATGTGCTTAAAGAAAATAAATGCATAATATTGGGAAATGGTTTCTCTTGTATCCATTATGTTCTGTTGACGAGCCTTGATGTTGGGGCTGGTTTTTAAAATGAGTGATTGGATTTGCAACAACAACGATGCATTTGGGCTATCGCCTGCTGAACCTGGAAATTGCCATCCCATCTAATCAGAGAGGTTGCGACTTCTATTTCACTTTGATCTTACATTAAGCCCTTTAGCTTGGTTGGAAAAGCTGAGCTTTACCTCTTGTTGAGGGTACTATCAATGATTTTGATGGTACTGTTCATTTATTGGACAGTTTTTCCTGTTGAAGATCTACTATGATGAAAGCTGCTATACTTCAAACTGGACATTATATTTGTCGCGAATGATTTTAATGAAGTTTATAGTCTGATATTTCATCCTTGTATTGAACTTGAAGATTGAAGACTAGGAAAATTATCTTGACAATGTCTTTATTTCGCCTGATTGGAGTTTTCCTATCCTAATGCTAAGATCCTTCATTGTCTCTGCACATTCAATAATCATGTGCACTAATATTGGTTAAATTTGATAGGAAGACTGGGTTAAATGGACTCAATTTTTAAACATGGTAGCAAAATTTACATTCTGGTAGTGGCCTGTTTATGTCTGTTGTTGTTCATTGCTCTAAGAGAAATCCCTATTTAACAAATATTGTTGGGCATCTAATTGCACTCAATGATAGTTACTGAATTCCCAATGTTTATCAAAAGTTTTCGTTGTGGTATCATGAATCTATTTTTTCGTTATACATAGATTGAACTGATATTTTTCTCATTTTGGCACGCACTTCAATTGTATGGTGGTGGAGCAGTGTGCCTACCACTCAAAAGACCAAGGTTCAAATCCCCCTTGAGGGGGGTTGCGTTAGGTAGGCGTCAACATGCGTAAAAAACTATCGGATCTTTCAATTTGGATTTGATGATAATCCATGTAGCCAACCTTGCTTAAAGGGGGAGAAGGGTTTGAAAAAAAAATATAGGTTGTATTTGCTCTATTAGATAACCACAAATAATTTGTTATCCATTTCAGACGATGGGTACTCAATTTAATAACCATTTTGATTGGAGCATGTTGACCTGTTGATCCGATATCATGGTTTGGATTTGGTCAAGTACAAGTGGGGTGGGTTTTCGCCCCGTGAACACCTTTACTTAAGCCATAACATATATTTAAGGCTATCCATTTCACACAATGGGTGCTCAATCCAATAACCATATTCACTGGAGCATGTCGACCTGTTGATCCGATGCCATGGTTTGGATCAGGTCAAGTACAAATTGGATGGATTTTCGCCAAACAAACACCTTTACTTAAGACATAGCATGTATTTGAGTCCTGTCACTTGGACTATGCTATCTCAAATTCTCTATAGCAACCCTAAATGGCCCTCAGCTAATTTCTTCGCATATTTTGATCGCTGCTTAATAATCCTAACAGGTCAACATTGCCCTTGGATTCTCTATTAAAATCAAAACCAGATTGATGGAAATAGCTGAAACCTGCATTACCATCTTGGCATCTCATACTTTTTTTTGAAATCATCTCATACTTGAAGTGAGCTAGTTTCTATCAACATAACTATGATTACTGTGTACAGTTGTTTACTTCAAACTTCAAAGCATCTTTTTCTACATATCCATTCAATCCCATATAAACTAATCGTTTCTTTGCGAGACTCCTTGAAAAATAATATACAGCTTCTCCTTAAACTCTCCTTTTGTTGCTTCATTGTGGCCAACTTGCGGATGCATATGTATGACTTATAGTTAGGATTTCCATTTTCCAAAATTACAGTAAGCATCTTTATAAGATCTCCAGACCAATCTTACACCAGAAATATTGTTTATTTTTCAGCATTCAATTTTTCAGGGACTTAATCCTTATTATGGCTAAGCATATGTTTAGTGAGATGGAATCGGTGTAGCTAACTCCACCTAAAGTAGGAAAAAGCACAAATTTGGTGATTCTATTTCTTATGGATGAATTGATTTTTAGATGTCAAGCGGTTTGTAAGTGTAACAAATGGTTTCACCAATAGAAGCTCTGAGTAGTCAGCCACATTCTCCGTTTTCAGGTTAGAAGTCTGCTTACGATCTTCGATGGTTATGTTTTTATAGTCAGCCACATTCTCCGTTTTCAGAAAAGAAGTCTGCTTACGATCTTCGATGGTTATGTTTTTATCAATGATTCAATGGTATGGGTCATTGAGATGTTTATTTGTGTCAGTATGCATGCTATCACTATTGCATGTGCATACCATGGCTCGTTCACATGATAGGAATGCTCTAATTTACACGGAAAACTCTAAAACCATACAAGGTTGAACATAAAATTTTCTTCCCTCAACGATAATTGTATAGCTGCTACTTAGTTTTAGTGAGCAATTGCTTTATTGTAAGTGTGTAACTAAATTGGAAGGTTTTTTACTAGTTCTTCTTACCAATTAATATATGATTTTTTATTTTCAGTTTGGCAGAAGCTTGAAGAACAAAATCGAGATTTTTTTAAGGCATACCATATAAGGTTGATGCTGAAAAACCAAATTGTTCTGTTTAATCAGCTTTTAGAGAGACAAGTTCAGCTCATGCGTGAAACTAAGCCAACTGGAATTTCACAGACACTTCAGAATGGTTCATCATGTATGCTTATTCTAGTTTTGACTGCGAGTTTTTTTCTTCAGTATCAATATATATTCATTGTTTATCATTGTAATCATGGTCTCACCTACATCAAACCCCTCGAAGACAGCGACTCTCATAGGTATCTACTAGGGATGCAAACGGATGGATACTGATATAGGTGTCACCATATTCTTATCAGTTTTAAAATATGGATACGGATACGTAAACGGATACATAGCGGATATTGGAATTTGTAAACCATTTCCTTAAATATGAATATAGACATGGAAACACATAATCATGATTCGGATACGGATATTTAATAAACGGAAACGGACTATCATGCGGATATTAATGTCCCCTAACACTTGCATTCAGTAGGATTATTTTTAAGTTAAAATTAATAGCTAATTAAATCAAAGCTAATAAGATACAGAGACAATAAAATAAAAAAAATAAAATATAGTATTGTACTAAATTTAATAACTTGTATAATAAATGATTAAATAATATATATCTATATTTTTCTTCCTGATTTGAAAAATGACTCCATATGCAATATATTGCAAGTAATTCTATAACATATTTGAAGATACACATACAAGTTGATGTATGTATATACAATATACATACATAGATTCAACAATATGGATATATGTATCTGTCAAAAAAGTATGTAACCATATCCGTATCTGTTCCTCAAAAAAGTTGAAAACAATATCCGTATCCTTATCCATAAAAAAGTAAAAACACATATCTATATTCGTATCCATATTTGCTAAAATAAAAAAATTCATATCCATATCCGCTTCAAAACGGATACGATGATGGACGGATACGGATATATCTGTATCCGGTTGCATTCCTCGTTGGCCATACCAGGCTTTCATGCCCTTCAGCATTCTATTTGTGATAAGGATTTCTTCTAATTCCCTGAAGCTCCTATGTAGACCATCCTTGAGCATCCCTCACTTCACCCAGCACGTACAATGCTTCTTTAAGTCCGTTTTCAAGTGAATGCATTTATCACTCTACAAATCTATTTATCGGCCTCCTTGGCATTGTGAACATAGACAGAAGAACATCACATCAATGGAGATGAGAGGATTGAACACAATAACACCAGCCAGCCCCATTTAGAAAATAACTTGGATCTCCACCCTTAGCCTCTCCACTATCTCTAGCACTGGTCCCCATTAAAGAAATCGGCAGGAGTAAGCTGTCAACAGTAGGCCAATGCAAACCAAAGGTATTTGTGCATATGCAGTAACCGACATTTCTCGGCAGCCTCATGTTTTTTTGACATTGTGCCAAGGGTTACAAAATACTACTTTTCATTATAAAAGTTCAAGTCTAAATCTTTGTCGAAAGTTCTACATTGACAGCCTCACCCGACACACATTCTGGAACAATCCCTGAATGGGCAGTTTAATATTGTTTGCACATTGCAGAATCAGAACCTGCACCTGGCCTGAATATCTTAATGAGATGCTAGAGAACAAAGTATTATATGAGACAACAAATATCCATGTCTCGCATCCTTCCTAGTCTAGATCCGCTCACCTTCCAACCGTCCATTTACGAGGATTGAGAATGAACAATCATGATGTACCTCTTAAAGCCCACCGAAGAGCTGGGAAATCACTCTTCCTTATCCGGCTCCATATGGACAATCAAGTTAGGGTATCATATGCTTTACAAAATTGACCTTTCCTCGAAAAACTTTCACCGGAGTAAAATTCATCAAGGTTGTATATGGAAAACAATATTCCTTGTATGCGGCCGGCAAACTTTTTTTTGTTAGTACCGCAATGAAGCCATCTTTTGAAGTGATGGTTTTGATATTTATGTAAGTCGAGTCTTGTGAAGATGGTTATTTGGAGCAAGGCCCTAAATGTCGGTTTCGGTCACCATTTCGGTATCGACCGAAACAGAATTTCGATGGAATTTCGGTGGAATTTCGATCGGAATTTCGGTCATTTCGGTCATTTTTTATACTAGGACCCCCATATTTTGGTCATTTCGGTCATTTCGCTCGAATTTCGATTTCGACTGGATATAGATATTCGACAGAAATTCGACCGAATTTCGCTGAAATTTGAGGCCATGATTTGTAGAAATCCCCTTGAGTCGACTCTCCAAGAGGCAACTATTTTCTAACTTAGAAATACCGCTTGAGGAGGCAGCTTTAGACATAGCTCTCGGCATAAAGCTGCCTCCTGAACAGCTTCATTGTATAAACACGATTTCTCAACTGCTGTATATTTTCTATTATCCACACTCTCTCCCATCTTGCACTTGTTTGTTGAACCTATAATCAATTTCTAACAACTCAAGATGCATTAACTCCCATCGTGCATTCAACTCTAGTCGTGCATTCAGTTTTACGAAGAACACACGTAATCTCAATCATTAAACACCTCAAAGCGTTGAAGTAATAAACACCTAAAATCATGTAAACCAAACTTCATTCATTTGTTAGACAACAATATGAGTTACATAAGAGTTTAAAAAATACAATGTTGCAAAAGTTGGTATTTGCCATTTGGTTTTAGTTGGAGGGGTCGTTGAATAAAGAATAAATGGTATTCGAGCGGTCATATAGAATAATTCTGTTTTAAAAATGGTGAAGCCTTCTCCCACTACAAGTAGGGTCGGTTACATGGATTCTTGCTCAAATCCATGGTGAAAGATTCAACTATTTTTTGTGCTGGCTGTCGATTGCCTAAAGGCATTTGAACCCTGGTCTTTTGGGTGGTAGGCACACTGCACTACCACTAGACCATTTAAGTAGAATAATTCAGTTATGTATTTTTAAGTTATATTTGTGGAGATTAATGAAAGAATAAAATGAGGTAATCTTATTCAAGAGGTCGAGGGGTTATATAGATCGAAACCCTAGAGAACTCATAAACAAGTAATTGCATAAAAGGACACCAATGAGTTATAAGTAAATAAAACAAATAGTATTGTCTCTAACGCTCGCCTCTCAAGTTGGAGCAAATCAGTCGATCACGCCCAACTTGGAGATTATCCACGAGAGACATTTCTTTGGTAGCGCTTTCGTGAATATGTCCACAAGTTGAAAATCGATGGAGATGTGTGGAATAGTGATCTTCCCTCCTTGTACAACATCACGAACAAAGTGACAATCAATCTCAAGATGCTTGGTCCACTCATGGAAAACATGATTAATATCAATGTATGTAGTGGACTTGTGGTCACAATACAAAGGAACATGCATAGTGACAACAATACCAAGTTTCTGTAGAAAAGAGAGTAACTGAGTAATCTCACAGGTGGCCTGGGCCATCACCCTATATTTTGCTTCTGCACTCGATCTGGACTATGGTTACTTCTTGCTCCACCTAGTGACAAGGTTTCCACCAACCATCATAACATATTCTGTAGTAGAGCGGTGATCCTCAGGTGAACAAGAATAATTTGCATCAGCATAAGCAGATACGCTACTTGGAGATTCCTTCAAGTAGCGTAGGATCAAAAGAACATCATGCTAATGATTGTAAAGTGATTTCTCCATATGTTGGCTGGCTCTACTCACAACATAAGATACATCTGGCCCAATGCCAATGAGGTAAAGCACTATTGTCAATTAGGTTTCTTTATTGTATAGTGTCTTCAAATGCAGGATTAGCTGAAGTAGAGTCTCAGGTACGCAGGGATGCTAGAAGGCTTGCATCCAAGTAGTTCGACCTCCATTAGGATATCTAAGCCGTACTTTCTTTGTGAGAGATGAAGTTCCTCTACAATATGTATCACCAACGTTGCAAAAATTGGTAGTCGGTACTCAGTCGGTTGGGTCACTGACTAAGGATTAATCGGCAGTCGGGCAACTAATCAGATTTAATCGAACTTTAATCAAATTTATTTTTTAAATTATTTTAAATATCTAAATCATTTTATACACATATTCTTATATATTTAAATAGATTTGTACATTTTTTGTACTATCATAATGAAAAGATGAAATAATTGAATTTAAATAAAATGCTAAACATATTTGAATAAGTTTGATTTTAAAAAAATAAAAAATAGTATCTACAAGCAAAAATTGATTGACTAGTCGACCTAGTCGGAAATAGTTAATTCTCGGTCGACCATCCCACTTACTAGACTAGTCGAACCTACTAGTCGGGCCAGTCAGGGGACTTTTACAACACTGTATATCACTTCTATCCCAAGGAAGTAGCGGAGTTGGCCAAGGTCCTTCGTGACAAAGATCTTCTGAAGGAAAGTCTTGATCTCTTATATGTCTTCATCATCACTTGCGATAACATTTTTATCAACGTAAATTGCAAGTATGACAGTACCAAGGGGCCGTTATCTGACAAAAATAGCGTGTTCAGTTGTTATTCTCTGGAAGTCAAGAGTTCTGACCTCAGTATTGAGTCTATCAAATCATGCACGAGGACTCTTCTTTAGCTACAGATAACGTTGCAAAGTTGGCACACCCACTCCCCCTCGACTTCATAACCTAGAGATTGTATCATGTAAACCTCTTCCTCAAGATCTTCATAGAGGAAAGCATTATTCACATCAAACTAAAAAACATGCCATCCTTTATTAGCAGCCATTGAAAGGATATGAATAGAGCCCATCATTGTTATTGGGGAGAAAGTCTGAAGTAATCAACCCCACATGTATGTATAAAACCTTTGACAACTGGTCGTGCTTTCAATCTATCAGTGGATCCATCAGGCGATTGTTTGGTCGTGAAAACCCATCTGCAGGCCATTGGTCGAATTCCCACGGGACACGATACCATGTCCCAGTTCCCTTGGATGTGACATCATTCATTTCCTCATTCATTGTCAAGGTTCATGAAAGCGGTATGCATTCGGACATGCCCCTGAATACCAAATAAGTCGTATGTTGGGGCATATGGGGGTATGTGGTTCTACGCAGTTTTCTAATTTTTAATTTAAAAATAAATAAATATCTATGTATAACATTACTATTGAATTAACGTATCTAAGTGGAGTTAAAAAAGATCTAAGAAAAACGGTTCATGTTAGATGGTTGAGTATATTCTTTTAATTGCCTAACATTTAATCACAAAAAAAATTAGAGACATACAAACTTCACATATTAGATGATTCATAATAACAAAACTCCGTTACACATACATGCACTGCATGAGCAAAATCTCAATCGGCATATATTAAAATATTTGACGATACATTGCGTATACTCATGAAAACAATACGTGAGATAAACATAAAACATTGGATATATATGATGGTATAATGCATTGCAATTGTATACAAATGCATGCTATATTCTTACAATTGAATGAAAGAAGAGGCATATCAACGAAATTAAGCACCTGAATGAAAGTATTGGGAAGTTGGAGATGCTGGAGCAGTATGTGGGGCATCTACGAGATATGTTGAAAGGACGTATAATGCATCAATTCATGAAATCGGTCTACATGCTGCACGAGCATATGCGATTGCATATGCGACCTGTGTGATCGATTTCGTGAACACTGTTCATTGCCTGTCACCAGCCATGATCTTGTAGAGCACTGTCATTTTGGGAACATAAATAGTCATGAGAGCATCTACATATCTCTTATCAGAGCATGATAAACCAACAGTAGAAGTGAAATGAGACATAGGATGGAAAGTACATTGACTCTTTATTTTGCGGAGAGTGATGTGAAGATCTTGAGGAGCATCTGAGAAAACAATGGTGGGAGCACTTGAAGATGACATCTCATCATGCAAAAAAAGGAACAAACAAAGGCATAGGAGCATACACAGATGTATGCTTGTGCTTAAAAACAATTGGTGGTGGACGAAGATCCAAAGGAATATCCGTGACAAACTCTGTAAAGAAACAAGTCTGTTTGAAGAAAATAACATCTGCAGAAATATACTATTGATGTCCAGTAGGGTCATAGCACCTGTAACCCTTTCAGGTGCGGGGATATCCAGGAAAGATACACTTTATCACCCTAGGTGACAGATTACCAGCAACATGTAAATTATGGACATACGCTATGCACTAAAAAATTCTCAGAGGTAGTAGGAAAGGTGACTCATTAAGATAGAACAACGTAAAAGGAGTGGATCCCTTTAGAATTGAAGGCAAGGTCCATGTTGATAAGATGGACAACAGTAAGGACGGTATCACCCTAATAGGTCTTCGGAACCTTCATTTGAGTGAGAAGGGACCGAGCAATGTCAAGAAGATGTCCCTGGGAAGAGGTTTTGTGGATAGTTCCCTGGGAAGCAAAGAAATTCGTTAAGTCCTGTTGGATTAATTCCAAAGCATTATCTGTACGAAAAGTTTGAACATAAGTAGAAAATACAGTTTTGATATATTGAAAGAAATTCTTGACAATTTTATTGATTTCTAAACATTTCTTTTAGAGTTAGTCCCAAGAGGATTGACTATAATCATCAACAAAAACAACAAAATATTTGCGTCCACTCAGAGTACGAACCAGATATAGTCCCCATATCTCACAATGGACAAGAGAAAAAGGAACTTCACGACTGAGCTTAGCACGTGCAAGAAAAGATGCTCGATGATTTTCTCGAACTGACATGCCTCACACTCAAAAAGCTTCAGTGTAGAAAGTTTAGGGAACATCATGGAAAGATCTTTGGTAGAAGGATGTCTTAGATGGAGATGCCAAAGTAAAGGATCATTGAAGATAGATGCATCACCAACAAAATTAGAATCGTAAGGTATGCCAAGATAGCAGAGGTCATTCTTCTGAAGTTCCCCACCAACAATCTGCCTCATCCGTATGTCCTGAAAATAACAACATAACTCATAAAAAATAACCCGACAATTAAATTCAGCACACAACTTCTGATAATAAACTAAGAGGAAATGTAGGAGCATAATGGACTATGGTCAGTTGGAGTTTGGAGAACTCTACAGTTCCAACTGCAGTGATGGGGGCAGTGTTCAGGAAATCGGCCGAGTGTACCGCATACTCGGCCGTATACTCGTATTCAGTAGACTTGGCGCACCGAGTATTGTCAAATCGGCATCTAAGCGGGTCAGGCCGCATACTCGGCCGACTATACCGTATATGCGGCCGTTTATGCGGTCGATTTTCAAATAAACTTTTTTTAAAACCTTAGAGTAAGTTCGGGCATCCGACTTAATGCTCTTTCAATTGATGTTTTTGCTCACTTGACTCTATTATCCCAATAGTTTTGTTCCTTATACCTTCAATTCTTTATTATTATAATCAAGAATATAATATTTAGAGGATATTAACATGATATTAAAAATTTATTTATATTTTTAATAATAAAAAATACCAAACCGCATAAAACCGCATACTCGCCGCATACTCTCCCGCATACTCTCCCGCATACCGCATACTCTCTATTCAGTGACCCCTCCGACTGAATACCGCATACCGCCTTCCTGAACATTGGATGGGGGAATGTGCCCCGTTAGAAACCCGAACCGTCTTCACAGAAGTGGATGGTTGAGAGAAGGTAAGTAGACTACATTCTCCCATCAAATGCATGGACGCCCCTGAGTCAATAATCCATGTGGGTTCAGAAGTAGAAACAGAGTTGGCTATTGTACCTGAGGTTGTAGCCTAACTAGCAGTAGGTGTAGTGGTAGTACTGTCATCGATGGAGATGTTGGAGTCTATAGAAGCTGCCTCAGGTGGGAGTATTTTGAAGCACTAAAGGGTGCTGTTGTTCCAACAGAATGATGATTAAGCAAGTCCTCTACATTATCATAAGGTGTCTCATATGATGTTGTCTCATAGACACTGTTGGCATTAGATTGTATGTTAAACTTTGCCCAACAGTTCTCTGATAGGTGGTTCCAATGCCCACAATGGATGCATACTGGATACTGAGGTGCGGGAAAATTACGACCACGACCACAACAAGTCACGACCTCAACCTTCTCGGAAGCTACGTCGTCCTTTATTTCCGAACAATGCACAGTGAGTATAATTATCTGTAGGTGGTAGGACATGAGGACATTCAACATATGTCTCGAGCTCTTGTAAACGATAAAAAATGGTCTAAAGGTATCAACCTTCGAAAACTGATCCTTCACAACTTTGTATCGTGGATGTAGTTTAGAAAGGAAGTGATAAACTTGTCGTTCAAATCTTTCTCCCACCTGTTTATCACATCAGGTTGATTGAAAAATCAGAAGCTCCTCAAAAAGATCAGTCAGAAGCCTATAGTACTCAACACAACTAGACTCCCCTTGAGTTGCAGACCAGATTCTTATATAAATGTTTGAGAGGCGAGACTTGGTTGTCTTATGGGAGTAAGTTCGTTCCATATTCTCCCACATCTCCTTTGCGGAGTCTTTGTAGAGCAAAGTCATCGCGATATTTGGATTGACGCTATTTGTCATCCGAGTGATGACTTGACAATTGGCTGCATACCATGTATCATACTCCTTGTCCGTCTCCTTGAGTGGATCTTTGGTAAGGATATGATTCTTGCGTTGACTACTAATGAACATCTTGAATGATTGAGACCATAACACATAGTTTTTGCACCCTTTAGTTAGATATAAGTGCCTTGTACCATCACAGAAGAAGCCGAGTACAAGGGCTTGGTCTCTGAGGATGTCATCGTGGCCACGAAAGTCAAGAAAAAATGACTTAGAATAAGACGTCGTTCAATCAAGCATATGGGTGACCTAAATCATTATCAGCCCCCTTTCAGGCTTCTGGAGCAGTAAATTGTGGCTGTGACGCCACAAATCAGAGCTGCGCAGAGTTGTCAACTCCTACAGATGTAGTAGGACACCCGTAGGAGGTGTTGGGGACTAGGCGAAGGCACTTGCGGGCACTAGGGGGTGTTGATCACCCTTTAATTGCTATTGGAAACATCAAACAATAATAGATAGGTGACATTGCCATTTGCCGTAGACCCAAGCTTAGCTGCAGCAAAGGTGCCGCAGATGCACGCATGTTGCAACAGCTACATCAGAGGTAGAGGGTGACGGTGCCACAAATCCTCTTGGCGGAGGCTACAATGGTTGCAGTTGTTGTACAGAGGTCGTGCAGGGGCCTAGTTGCTCGAAGATGCGGGTGTAGCAGAGATGCGCTTGGAGAGACCCTACGCAGGGCCCTAGTTGCTAGAAGGGGCACACACGAGGGCTAGAGGAACGGGGGACTAGTGATGGCGACGAGATCTATGTCAGAACACTGGTCTAGGATCGTTGCTCTTATACCATGTGGAGATTGATGAGAGAATATAATGATATAATCTTATTCAAGAGGTGTAGGGGTTCTTATATATATCAAAACCCGAGAGCACTTATAGACGAAAAATTACATAAAAAGATCCCGAGGGGTTACAACTAAATAAAACAAATAACGTTGTCTCTAACCATATTTAATATCAAAATTATATCAAATACATTTATTCTTACCTATATATTGAACGTATACAGTCATTAGTTAATAAGAATTTAATTTTCGATGGTAAATATGTATAAAGTAGTGGGTTAAAATTCCAAAAAGAAGTGGCAATACATCATAACTTCTATTTATCATGATTATTAAAGCTATTTTTTAAAAGTGACCATGGGGAAACTAAGATGAAACTTTGAATTTTTGGTGATATTGAGATAAACTTGAACCCTTAAAAATTTAAAAAATCACAGCCAACCAATAATTGGCCAACTAGTCGGCCAAGTAAATATCATGAGGCCCTCAATGGGAGCCACTCGTGACTTGCATTGGAGGAAGAAATGGTTGCGCTCCAATCTCGTGGGACATGGAACATTGTTTCCGCTCTAAAAGAGGCATCTGTTATGAGCTGTAAATGGGTATGTACAGTAAAACACAGAGCAAATGATTCTGTTGATCGGTACAAGGTGTGTTTGGTGGCCAGATGATTTACACATGCATATGGGGTTGATTACCTCAACACTTTTTCTCTGGTGGCTAGACATTCCACTCTACGGATTCTGCTGTCAGTCGTTGTGATATGTGATTGGCCTCTTTTTCAGTTTGATTTCAAAATGCTTTTCTATATGGTGATCTTTAGGAAGAAGTGTATATGCAATAATTGCCTAGGTTTGCTGTTTAGGGGGAGTATATATGCAAATTCTATAAGGCTATTTATGGACTTAAGCAGATCCCCATGGCCTGATTTCAGAAGCTATCAGATTTGATAGAATAAAATGGGTTTATACGGTCGGCTGCAGATCATTCGCTCTTTGTTCAGAGGACTCAGCAAGGTACGATTGTCATCTTGGTGTATGTTGATGATATTATTATTACAGTAGATGATACTCATGGAATTACTGCGACCAAGAACTTTCGGGACTGTACTTTGTCACCAAGAATTGGGTGAAATGCATTACTCTTTTGGTATTGAATTTGCTAGAAACCAACAAGGTCTTGTGATGACCCAAAGGAAATATGTAACCGACCTCCTTTCAGAAGCAGAAATGATAGGTTGCAGATCGGTCTCCACACCAATGGATCCCAATATAAAGCTACATGATGATACCACTGAGCAGGTAGATAAACGAAGGTATAAAGAGCTGGTTGGGAAGCTTCTCTATTACAATCATTTGGACTTGATATTTCTTTTACAGTAAGGTTAGTCGGTTTATGGATGCAATGTACATGATTTGAGATGATTGAAGTATTCTCTAGGCACAAGTCTATTGTTTAACAGAGGAACTTCCATGTCTGTCATAGCCTGTGCAGATACGGATTATGTTGGTTGCCCTAAGGATTGGAAATCTATATCAGGATTTATTGTAAATGTGGGAGCCTCCCTAGTATCATGGAAAAGTAAGAAACCGACTGTGGTAGCATGATCCGACACGAATACGAATAAAGAGCCTTGACACAATGTAGTGTCGGATCTGTTTTTTTTTCTGATATGAGCATCGATGTACCTCTTCACATGCAGTTGCAGTGTGACAATCAATCATCTCTCTTTATCGCTAATAATCCAATTTTTCATGAGGGAACAAAACATATTGAGGTAGATTGTTATTACACCCTCAATATGATCCAAAAGAGTTTTATCACCACTTCCCATGTTTTCTTAGAAGACCAGTTGGCGAATATATTCACTAAGGCTCTTGTCCGAGGATCATTTCAGAATTGTTGTTCGAAGTTGAGCATGATAGACATCTATGCTCCCACCTTTAGGGGGAGTGTTGAGAGTCTTTTTATGTTTCTACATCTAGTTATCATGTTATCTTTATGTTATCCTTTGTGTAATTTACCCAAGAGCTCTCAACTCTATATAAAAGATCCCTAGGGTACCATTGAATAACAAGGTCTTCTTTTCCCTCAACATCGGTTGTCACTTGCTTCTTGGGATATGTAGGAGTGATGGTCACAAAAGGTCACGGCGAGAGATTGCATTTGTGAGTCCTGAAGGGGGCTATGGGCTGAGTCATGACATTTGCAATTTTAATGGACATGAAAAGGAAAAAATGTCAAAAATCAACAGATTCTGTTAATGTTAATGGAAAATAGTAGACACAAGTTAACATTGTGTCATGCCATGTTATGGTTAATAACTATCTTGGGTTCTACATGTAATTCGAAATTACAGAGAGTACATCATGTAGTTATGAACACATTGAAGATTATGGGTGTAAACATTCATATTCATTCTCCATTGGTTATTAAAGTTGGACTTGTCAAAATAGGTAGACTATAAACCAATTCTCTTTCCAATTCTGATGTAAATCGGAAGTTGCAACGGATAAAATTTTTTTATGGTGGAAATTTCGGTGGAGAAGAAAATAGAGGGGTTGAGAGGAGAATACTCGTCGGAATACGAGGGATTTTGGAAAAGAATGTGAGATCTCACACCAGGTGATTGAAAATAGAGGGGTTGAGAGGAGAATACTCGTCGGAATACGAGGGATTTTGGAAAAGAATCGAGGATATCAAAGGAGGAGAGAAAAAGTGAGAGATGATTGAGATAAACTTAAAAATTGATTGATTCTGAACAAATTCCAATGTTGGACTCTCATCCCCTTTATATAGGAGGGATGAATTACAAAAATAGAAAGAGATTGAAATTTAAATCCTAATGGACTCTAATTTTAAATTGGGATAATTACACCCATAACCATGAGTAATTTTGCAATCTCAATCATAACCCTGTATAATCGCGAATTACATGAGAAACCCCGAGTAATGCTTAACTCTTACATGACATAACCCTATGTTAGGGTCCGTTTGATTTAGCCGTTATACTTGACGGTTTCCGTCAAAAAAGACCAAAATACCCCAGATATTTATTTTTATTTGCAAAACATGCCCCCAACCCCTCTCCCCAATTCAACCGACCTCCCAGCCAACCACCGCCCCCCGCCGGACGGGGCCGAAGGCAGAGCGGTAAAGCGGAGCGCAGCCTGCGCAGGGAGGTCGCGGCCCGCGTCGGCGGAGGAGCCACGCGCGGATGGAGCGGGCGGCGTGGGACGCGACCAGAGGCAGGAGGTGGCCCGCGCGCGGAGGGAACGGCGCTCCGCCGCGCGGGCTTCGGCGGCTGGAGCGCGAAGGGAGAGGCACGGTGGTCGAGGCAGCGCGGTGATGGGCAGGATCTGGGCGGCGAAGGGGCAACGGCTTCGGACATTACTCACTTTCAGTGTAATCGGAGATGTTACATCGCGCAGTGCAAATCTAATAAGGAGTCCGATGAAATCTTACTCTCAAGCAGAAACATCTCGCTCTCATCTTTCTATCATATATTCCACCGTCAACATAAAAAAATAACTGTTCTAATGCCTTAATGGCAAGGAGATGAAACTGCAACGGTCAACTCCCCTCTATAGACTGGGATACCTGCACGACCCATAACCTGCGCATCAAGACGAACGATGATGGCAGCACGCAGGATCTGGGCGGCGAAGGGGCAGCGGCTTCGGGCGGCGCCGCTGGACGGGGTCGCGTGTGGCCACTGCGGCTGATGATGGCAGCAGGCGCGCACGGCTGCGCGAGGTTGGAGGGGCTCGGCCTGCGCGAGGCGGCGACAAGCCACTGGAATATGGCAGCAGGGGGCCGAGGGCGCGGGGCTGGGCCGTGGACGCAGGATTGGCGGTCGGCGCCACAATCGGTGAAGGGGAGGCGCGGGGGTGACGACGTGCCGCGGCATCTGAAGGGAAGGTGGCCGCGAGGAGGAGGAGGAGGGAGCAGACGAGAGTGGGATATTTTTTTATTTGGGTTAATCGCAACCGTTAGATTGTTGATCAGTTAGATTAACCCAATCATTGGGTTGAGTTAATGAGATAAAGTAACGGAAGGTTATAGATGTAAGACGGCGCACTTACTCAGGGTCCTGAGCGTAATTCGCGATTATACAGGGTTATGATTGAGATTGCAAAATTACTCAGGGTTATGGGTGTAATTATCCCTTTTAAATTCGAAATTCAAAATGAAAACCGACTAGTTAATTTGAGATTACATGAGATCTCTTTTTTTTTAAATAAAAATTGCAACCACTCGATTAATCATATAAATAATTAAACTCTAATTAACAATAAACATAAATAAATTAAACCATATTTATTACTTTCACGCTGCATCAAGTTCGATGTACTTGCTAATTGCGAAGACCATTGGCGTGAGACTCACGAGAGTCATTGATGATATGGTGAGCCATATCCAATCTGCTTTCATTCCTCATGCATCTGAGACTT
The DNA here is from genome assembly GCA_037367405.1 of Ottelia alismoides. Taxonomy (NCBI): domain Eukaryota; kingdom Viridiplantae; phylum Streptophyta; class Magnoliopsida; order Alismatales; family Hydrocharitaceae; genus Ottelia; species Ottelia alismoides. The sequence continues at coordinate 348,844 of JAZKJV010011255.1, forward strand.
TCCTTGCAAATGTCAGAGGCCTCATAAGGAAGGTGAATTTTGCCAAGGCTTTTATGAGTGTTGGAGTATATGCGTCACTTGTGTAGATGGGTAAATGGATCCCTCCGTGGTCCATTTACCACCAAGGCCTTAAATGTCGGTTTCGGTCACCATTTCGGTATCGACCAAAACAGAATTTCGATGGAATTTCGATGGAATTTCGACCGAAATTTCGGTCATTTCGGACATTTTTTGTATTAGGACCCCCATATTTCGGTCGTTTCGGTCATTTCGGTCGAATTTCGATTTCGACTGAATATCGATATTCGACAGAAATTCGACCGAATTTCGCTGAAATTTGAGGCCATGTTTACCACATCCATTGTTTAGGTTCACGTCTATCAGTGGTGGGACTTGGAGGATCTATGACGGCTATATAAGAAGCCCTAGACCTCCTGTATCAGTCTATCAGATGAGAACAGTAAATGAACACATCTGCCCTTTGAGGCATTCTCGCGTGGTTTCATCCTGCTCCTTAGGGAGTAGGGTTCCACATAAAAATCTCGATGTTCCTTTAATGTATTATCTCTGATTATGCTTCCGCATTTCCATATTTCTAACATGGTATCAAAGCTATGTTAATTTTCTAGCATGGTATCAGAGCGGGGTCGATTCTAGAGGATTTTATGTTTTTGTTTATTCGAGATTCGATTGTCATATTCATTTTCGATTGTTGAATATTTATGTTTGAAGATCATTGTTATGTATCATTGAAGATTCAAGTTCTAAGGTTTCTTTTGAAACCCTAATTCTGCGCCAACATTCTGACCATCTCCAGATCTGCAAAGGTTGTAGAATCGTGCAACGCAATCTTCTCTCATGCATCATCTTGCACATCATCCATCTGATACGCAATATGGGGTTCAATTTCTGGAACCCTAGCCAGTTGTCTCAAGGCCATCGGGCGCTGAAGCCCATTAGGGGTGGCATACCGATCTCTGGTAGAAGCTCAACAGGGGTGGCACACCGATCTCTGGTAGAAGCTCCACAGGGGTGGCATAACACCATCGAGTCCCATCAAGAAGGAGCCCCATCAGGGGATGCAATTCCTCTCACCGTGTGTGCTTCCCGCACGAACCACTGCTCCATCTTGACAGAGCCGCTACATCAAGTCCTAGGCGGCATGCTCCAGCATGGCCTCAAATTTCAGCGAAATTCGATCGAATATCTGTTGAATATTGGTATCCTGTCGAAATTGAAATTTGACTGAAATGATCGAAATATGGGGGCCCTAGTAGAAAAAATGATCGAAATGACCGAAATTTTGGTGGAATTTCGATCGAAATTTCATTTTGATCGGTCACCTAAATGGTGATCGAAATTGACATTTAGGGCCTTGGCTCCATGCGATGCCCTCAACGCACCTCCCCCCTTCGCTTCGCACCCACGAGCAACGACCCTTCCTCCGGACGGCTACTCTGATCTCTCTCAACAGGCGGCGGCGCGATCCCCATTGATCTCGGCGCAACTCCACCCATGTTACCCTTCCAGGCGGCAGCGACATCTCCGCCTTTTGCGCAGGCGGCGATATTAGCCGCATGTCCCAGGCGATGCCTCCTCCAACAGGCAGAAGCGATGAAGGCTCGCTGCAGCATTGCGCTTCAGCAACAAGTGCCTCCAGACGACGCTCCTCCCTCACCCACCTCCTCGCACCCTCCCCTTGATGCGGAGCTTGAAGCTCCAGGCAACGACAAGAGCAAAGCCCCATTGGGGCAGCTCCTGTGAGGGGTTCCCAATTGGGGAACCCTAAATAAGGCTTCTCCCATTTGTGGTCCCAAGTATGCAATATGTATTTAAAAAAAGGAGGGAGAGGCTGCTTCATATGTAGGTCCACTTTGGGATGAGAGATTTTATTTAAAAAGGGGAGATTTTTTTTGAAAAAAGGGGGAGTTGCGTAAAAAAAATTGTATGCGAGAGGAAAAAAGGGAGATGGCTTAAAAAAGGAAATAGCCAAGAAAAAAAGAGAATCGTACACAAAATCCGCATTAAAAAAATGATGATGATTTGAGAAAAAATTGTTATGAAAGCTGAACTTTTTTTTGTGACGGCTTATTGTTTTTTTGTTTCTCCCTATTTTCTTGTCTTATCGCAACTTGGTCGATGTCATTCTTTATGCCAGTGAATGAGAAGCTGGGTTATCACCGGTATCTTTGTTGTTCATTTTGGATATGCTGGCATCATGTATGTCTCGTGCTCATGGGAGAGATATGTTCATAGGGCTCGAGACTCTGAGCATATACCTCAGGCTATTTTGATGTATGGATGGTTTGAATCTTAATCATAGGTTTTGAGGAGGCTTGTCAAGAAAGGCGGTGGTTAGGTATGTGTATGGCTTATGGATGACATGTGTGGAGATGACTTTCATGTCTTTGGCATGAAGGAGGTTGAGATGAGAGCATGCGGTAGGGTCATTGTTGCAATATTCATCCGAATGGATCGAATATTCGGTCGAATATTCTTTATTCCACGGGATGACGGAATAGAATATTTCTATTCGATGAATATTCAGTCCTACCCGAATATTTGGGTACTTGGTCGACTATTGCAACACACTGCTCATTTTTTTCTTTTTATTTTTTAAAGGTTCCCATTTATCCACTATATCACCACAAATGTTAAAACTCCATATATGTAACTTGTTAATTAGAACTTTTATCTTGGATTCTTATTGATTGTCGACCATATATTTATAAATATATAAGAGCGTGTGTGTATATTAGATATACTTTTTATATTTGAAATAATTTTAAAATACATAACTGAATAATTCCGGACATACTCCTAAATATTAGATATTCTTTATTCAGTGACACCTAGGACTGAATACTGAATATCAACTTCTGCAACACTGGGTAAGGCATTGGACACCCAACATATACAATTGTTGTCAATGTACATGGGCTTGTTGACGAACCGATCAAAGTTCTTGTCTAGGGGTAGTCATCTAGTCATGTAGGAGTCAATCCTCTCGACTCCCCCTCTGTTCTACAAGTTAGTTTTCAACTTTTCATGATGTTGTCAAGGGTGGAGAAAAGAATTGATATGGTGCAAAAGATTGTTATAGAAATGTGGGGTTGGGTAAGGCATTTGTTTTGTCAAATGGGAGGAGATATACAAGCTCAAAATGGGGAGGGGGATGACACGTGGATTATGGTCACAAGAAAGAGGTTAATCTAATTGGTAGGATTCTCGAGGGTAATTATGGAAGGATTATGTCCTTCGAGGAGAGGGAGACTTGAGAGAAAAGAATGAATTGATTGACAATGAGACTCTAGGAGTTTCTTATATAAGAGGAGACTATTGTTGGTCAAATTACATAATAGAGACGGAAAAAAGATTACATAAAATACGAAAAGATAAATAGTATCTCAATACTCCTCATGCTCAGCTTGGAATAACATCTCTGGAACGACCCTCTGGCTAGAGCCTTGATGAACACATGTTGTTTGTTCCCTTGAGCTGACATATGAGGTGGAGATAAATCCCTACTGAATCATTTCATGAGTGTAGTGACAGTCAACCTTGATATGCTTAGTCCTCTTATGGAAGGAAAGATGGTTCGAATGAAAATAGCATTTCGGTTGTCGCACCGGAGATGCATGGATCTAACCGACATCATCTTAGTACTCCTTTGTGTTATGGCTTTGTACTCTAACTCTATACTAGATTTGGCAACCATTGTTTGTTTCTTGTTCTTCCATGACACCAAAGAGCTCCTTATAAACAATGAAAAATCTGAGGTATCCTTCGGACATCCGGCATAATATGTGCATGTTGTAACAACAAAGGATATCCATTTAAAACTCCGATATCATGAGAGATCTTCGGGTACCTCGAGATCATATGAACTGCATCCATATGTGCATTTTAAGGTTTGAAATCTCGATTTCGATTCCCCCCAAACCAAAATTTCGATGAAATTTTGACCGTTTCGATGGAAATGTCAAAAATGACACAAAAGCAAATTTCCACATTTTTTTAGCAAATTAAGATTTTCCAAGTTATTACAACAATAAATAACTTACAAATACACATATATCATACATATTGCTCATATATGCCCTTTATATCACACATATCAATAATATTAATCATATCAGCCAAATCGATGTTAATGCTGATTCTTGGCTATTACATATTGAAAATGGATGTCATCCAACCCAAGATCTTAAAACAACAATAGCACACTTATATAGGTTTCAAGCTCACATAGATAATATTAGGAAGAGGAAAGGGAGCCTACTTTGTGAAGTAGGTAACTTACCTACTTCACATTTCATTTTTGCAATTTTTTTTATTTTTTTTCAAAAATGCCACCATGGATTTTCATAATTACATCCCTCTAATATGTCATTCAAATTTCGTCAGAAACAGAGACTCCTACGGCCTCCATCCAGACAATCATTTTTTAACGGTCACAGATTTGCTGTATTTTACATGTTCTGGATGAAGGCCGTAGGAGTCTCCGTTTTTGATGAAATTTGAATGCCATATTAGAGGTATATAATTATGAAAATCCAAGCTGTTATTTTAAAAAAATAAAAAAATGTAAAAATTGGATGTGAAGTAGGTAAGGTTACCTACTTCACAAAGTAGGCTCCCTTTCCTCTATTAGGAATATGTAAATTAGTAAAATCAAGCTCACATAGATAATATTGTTGATATATATCGATATCGGTGAAATTTTACCGATATCTGTTGAAATCCGGGAAATTTTGTATTGAAAATCATGAATTTCAACCGAAATGAGTGATATGTTGAAATAGCATCAATATTTCGACCCATCTCGGTCAAAATTCGGTAAATCAACATATAGGGGAAGTTTCGGTACCCAGGACCTGTTGAAACCGAAATTTTGTCGAAATTTCAATTCATGGTGCATGTCTACATTCCCCCATTAAATGGTTGACTCGGTTCACTGTAAAAGATGTATCTGATGTATCTGGACTGGTGATGGTCAAATATAGAAGCTTCCCAATGTATTCCATGTACCTCCTCTTGTTTATCTCCTCTTTGTTATCATCATACAACTTCATGCTTAGGTCTAGAAGTAGTGGTATGCATGCAATCTACCATGTTTGTTTTAGAGAGAATCTATAGCATACGTCCTCTAGGTCATAAGAAAACCCCACTGATTCTGGGCAAACTCAAGTCCAAGAAAGTAACGTAAATTGCCAAGGTCCTTGGTTATAAACTGCTGACCAAGGAAATCCTTAGCTGCACGAATACCCTGTATATCATCCCCTGTAACGAAGATAACATCAACATATACTAGTACACCAATTGTACCTCTCTGAGTCCTCTAAACGAACAATGAGTGATCTGCAGTCGATCTTATGAACCTCTGCTGCTTTATCAAATCTAAATTCTAGTCTTCGGGCAAATCTTGACCCTTCGCCATGAACCCCCTTTCGACACCCCCTCAACTTGACGAACTCCAGGTCCAATAGAAGCAAGCCCTATGACTAATCTAGTATCCTGGCATTACTTTTCAATAAAACCTCTGAGGGCTTCCCAAACCATGATCTAAGACTCTGCTTAAGGCCACAGATAACCTTATGAAGTCTGCACACCATCTGATACTCTTCGTTAACAACAAATCCTGACAGTTGTAGGTCACCATAAAGAAACACATTATTCACATCAACCTGGTATATGGGCCAATCTCGTGTCGTTGCTATGGTTCAAAAAACGTGCCTCGATGCGCAAAGGCGCTCAAGACGAAATGAGGCAGAAGAAAAGAGCCTTGAGGCGACCGCCTTGGACCCCATGGCCGAGGTGAGCACCTCAGATGATCAAGGCGGTCTAGGCGAGGCGAGGCGCAAGGTGAGGCGTTAGGGAATTTTTCAAGCATTCTTTAAAGGAAATAATCAGTCCTATTAGTATTTTCAGATGTTTATAAAGGTCTAGTTGTTGAGTATATATTTATGGAAGATGAATGCTTAAATTTGACCTCTTTCATATTTATAGTTACCGTTAAATATCCAATTATTTCAGCGAACTCTTACTATTGCACTCTTAAACATATAAGAAAATGCGTGTGAATTCGAATGCCCATATAAGAAAAATCATATGACCCTTCCTCAACTAGTTTCAGCAAAACATACGGTTACGATTCAAATCATATGATTTCTGATCAACATCTCGGATGTCTTTAATGACAACTATAGCCAATGACTCTCTTTTTGATAAAATATTTTTTTGGTCATTAATTTTCTTTTGATTGCGTAGAAATTTAATAAAAAGGTTTATGCAATATGGAATTAACACATCCTTTTTTCATGTTCTTATCTTCATAATTTCATTATATATTACAATGTTACATATTATATGTATGCCAGAAGAGATTATTTCATCAATAAATATATGTATTATACTTTTTGTAATTATTTTCTTATACAAATTGAGGCTTACGCCTCGACCTCCTTGAGGCTATGCTCCACCTAGTCTTCAAGGAAAATACCTCGTTCCACATTTCGTTTTTTCAAACCTTGATCACTGCAACTAAAAGAAGGATCCACAATGTCGAATGTCGAACCGCAGAAGAGAAAATATCCTAATAGTCCACCTCATATGTCTAGGTTAACCCTTAAGTCACAAGCCTTGCCTTGTCGTGATTAACACTGTCATATGTTCGGTGCTGTACTATGTACATTCACTTGCATCCCACCACAGATGCCTTATGTGTGGTGAGACCGATCATATAGGAACGAAAGAAGCACCAACATATCGAGACTGAACAAGTCTGAGCCCCCCTTGCTCACGGTCACATCCAATTTCATTGTCCTTGAGTATCTTTTGAAACACAAGAGAGGGGTCAAAATGACACAAGAATGCAAGTACTACTTAGCAAGGCTTCAAAAATCGGACCGAACGTTGAAATGACCAGTCTTCGGTTTGATCCAACTGGGTCGGACTGTCAATCTAAACCAGTTGGACTGATGATGATGTCAGCATGGCATCGTCATTCCTATCGACTCAGAAAAAATTGGATCGGCCTTAACTTGTTTGACCGGTTGAACCGACAAAACCAGATACATACACACAAGTATGTATGTATGTATATATCAATGAAACATGTGTTTAGAATGTCAAATCTTTCAATATAATAACATGATTGCCTATTTTGAGTAAAAATGTGCAAAAGTTAGCTACATTTTCCAACATTTTATATGAATGCAATATTGTTATCATTTATATATAGTTGCTTCTAGAAAACTACTCTAAGAAGGTAGGAGTACAACTGATATTTTGAAAAAGAGGGGTATAATTGATATTGCAGAAGTTAATAAGGACACTAGTTATAAAAATCTTATTATTTTATTATTTAAACTTTTATTTTTTTTGATTTTTTTTAAAACCATCAAAACAAGATCAATCTGAGTCACCCAGTCCGACCACCGGCTGGACTTGATTTTTTATTTTCTTCTTTTTTAAAATTAATTACATGAAATAGAACGAATCGACATGGTCGGATTCTGTTTCGAGAAATTTAGTGCATGTAACACGTTCTGCAGGCACATGAACAATGTCAAATAGACCTTCCTCGATATTGTAAAAGGAGAATGAGTTCCATCCGTGATGACAATTGACCTGTCAGGGAGTACATATTTGTATGAAGTAAACTGCACTCTATTTTTATACAGATGGTAAGAAGCACCATAATCCATGATCCACTATGTTATATCTACCTTGCTACACTGGTAGAAGTATAGGCTGTACGAGGAGGTTGAAGATGCCTTAGCATAGACTACGACATCTGAAGGACATGTAGTAATGCTGGCAACAAGAGTCATTATCTCTCTTGGACGGGAGACAATATCATATAGCCTCGGATCTGTAGTAGGGGTCGAACAGACATGAGGCTCAGATTTCTCACTTATAGGAGCATATGCGGGGTACATGCTCCTAATAGCACGCCTCCTCCAAATGATCCAGGCGATGGCAATGTGTGCATAAACCACACTATGTCTGACTCCTCTACCATGAGAACCACGTCCTCTGAACTGAGTAGTACCTCCCTTGTTTCGAGATGCATCCATTGTTGAGGAGGTTTGTGTGGTAGTAAAAGGTACCTAAGACAATTATCCTGCAGAGATGACTGCGCGCCTCCTCCATGGGAGGTATAGTTGCATCGGTAAAAAGTTGGGTGTGTGTTGCCTCGTACTTAGGATCTAGAGCAACCAAGAAAACTTCAACCATTGTAGCGTTCATGTATGCCTTTTGCTGCTTAGTAGACGTAGTCCCTGGCATAAAGCTAAACATGCCATAGAGCAAGAGTAAAAGCTGTGTATAGGACGACTATTCTGTTGGCCGTAAAGATGTCAAGCTGCAACTGAAGGATCTTTGACCTCATTTTTCGCCTATCCATATGTGGATGTCGGGATATCCTACATTGCCTTTATCTCCGTGACAAGAGTCTCAGAGAGCCAAATATATGCATATGCGTCATCTTGTTTCACGAAGCGTTCTCTCTAGTCCTATCCGTTGGCACTGGTTGTGTCAGAATGTGCTCCATGTTATTGCACTGCATGACAACCAAAAACTTTATGGAGCACAACTCATAGTTGGTCTCATCCATCTTGATGATGGGAGCTGGGTCCTTGAAGGCACTAGACGAGAAGAAGACATCACCCTTGCTCTCTAACATGATGAAGAATAGGGCTGAAGCATAACTCCACTAGGGTAGTAGTCCAACCTGAACGAGTCTACGTGAGCATACAGGAGATTGGTTGTACGTGTAGACTCATACAACCATCCTCTTCAATCCTGGATGCGCGTGAGGGCTCAAGAGGTTTTCCAGAGGTCTGAAATCACCCTTTTCCGGTCAAAATCAGACTGAAAAAGACCCTAGAACACAAAAATAATGCTGAACGGGATCATGATAGATCCTTGGGGGTTCTAGGAGGCCTTGGTGATGGCATGCAGCTGTGCAAGAGGCTCTATGAGGGCTGGGTGGTAGAAAGGTGGCCCAAGGGGGCATGGGTGACAGACACCGGTAGACCAAAGGGGACTAGGCGGCAGTGCTGTAGCCCAAGCTGGCAGTGTTCCGACCCTTGATGCCGTCGCTGGGGCCCTAGGAGGGTCTAGTGGCAGTGCTGGATGGGGTCTAGCAACGATGTTAGAACCCCTAGAAAGGTCTGTCAATGATGTAGAGCTCCTGGAGGCAGACTGTATGATGTGCATGAGAAGAGGAAAAAGGGGGTGACGAGTGGTGCAGGGCACGTGGTACGGGTACTTTGGTCTAGGACAATCGTTCCGTACCATATGGGAGAAAAGAATGAATGAATTGATTGATAATTTGGCCCTAGGGTTCTTTTATATAAGAGGAGAATCCTGTTGGGCAAATTACATAATAGAGATAGAAAGAAAAGAGAATATACTACGAAAAGATAAATAATATCTTAATAAGACTCTTCCACAAAGGGTGTCAATGACCTTGAAAGGGATGATGCATATGTTGCCATCAGTGAAAATGCACCCGAGGTGGCTAGAGCAATGATGATTTTAGGATCTAGTTGGACGATTGGTAATAGAGTATTGGCAAAGAAATTTCCAGGGTTGCAACAATCGATAGTCGGTACTCGGTCGGCGGGGTCACTGATTAAGGAATAATCAGCATTCGGGCGACTTATCGGATTCAGTAGGTCATTAGTCGATTTTGAATTTTTAAATTATTTTAAATATATAAATCTTTTTTGTACATATGTTCTTATATATTTGCATAAATTTGTACATTTTCTATACTATCATATTGAAACAAATGAAGTAATTGACTTTAACTATAACATTAAGCCTATTATACTAAGCTTGCTTTTAAAAAAGCAAAAAATAAAAAAAAACTCTATGTAAAAGTCGGCCGAGTCGGGTTGACCGACTAACGACCGACTAGGCCTAGTCAAATCGGCTACCCCTGACTTAACTAGTCAGCCTAGTTGACCTACTTTTACAATAGTGGAAATTTCCAAGGCTAGTGGCATTCACGGAGGATATGCGTGAGGCAGCGCCATAATATTGGTTGGGGTAGGTGAGGTTGTCTCATTTTGTGGCACCATTATCTAATGAGAGGGATAATGATTTCATCTTGCTACTCATGTTGCTTGATGGGGGTGGCATCAGCGGATCAGATGAGGGACACGTGGGAGTGAGAAGATGATGACTTCTTATTTGCCATGGCCCGAGGCCTTGAGGGAACATGTCCAAATCTCTGATCCAGGTTTCGCCTTGGATTATCACTTGGCTTAAAATGCAAAGGTGCCTCTGAATTCTGAAGTTGAGGTTCCATGCTAGTGGATTGGATGCCTGGAAGTAGGGGTCAGATGTTTATGAGATTATACGAGTCGACTGCTGGTGACAAGGTTCAGAAATGCGGTATGCGGTTTTCGTTCGGTCATGCGGTCTAAAGCGAGTAAGCGGATATGCAGAGGAGTATACGGAAGTATATGCGGTTTATGCGGTTTATAATATTTTAATTTAAAATATTATAAAATAAACAATAAAATGTGATTATATAAAAAGTTGGTGATCTAACAAGATCCAAAATCAAAAATTTCAAATAAGATAATATAATCAAGAAGATATATAAGCATGATATCATAAATTGATTATTTTTTAGTGTGTAATTTGATTTTAATGCATATATATACCTATACAAATTTAGATTCAACAGGGAAGACACGAATTCTAAGAAAACCTTTAATGTATATTTAGATCATATAGATAATAAAAGCTAAAGAATAATCATAGGTATACAAATCATACATCCAAAATTATCCGCATATATGCATCTCCAAGGGACAAAATATGTTGACACAAAATATAGGGGAAATTGTATTTGCATATAAACTTATTAGAAGATCATAAATGTAAATAGCCAGACTTTTAGTTAATTATTTCATGTTTTATTTGAAAATCGGAATAAATTTCATTAGATAAAAAATTCAACAACAATTGTTAATAGGGATTTTTACCCGACAGACCCTATAATCTTTTGCAATTACCGCTACGACCTTCGCAACATCGTAATTCCTCCCTAGACCCCGTAAACTTGCTCCGTCTTACCCCACGAACCCTGCCGTTAAATTGACACATCTTGATTTAACTCGGGTAGGTTAAAACTGAGTTAATCAAACCATATAAAATCTAACGGTTGGATTTTTTCTCTCATCCATGTTCCTTCTTCTATCCTCTTCTTCATCTTCCCTTCCCTTCCCCAATCCACCACTGAGACAGAACCTTAAAACACAACAACGTCGAGGGCACTTTAACATGGAAGGAGGTTGTCGGCCTGGGAGCAGTTCCATCGGTGCGCGGGGGCTGGGGGTCGGGAGGCAGTGCGTGAACGGAAGGAGGTTTGTGGGGGTCGAGGGAGGAGTTGACCTGGGCTGGAGGGGAGGAGGTTCTCGGCCTGGGAGCAGTTCCATCGGTGCGGCGGCGCCGATTGGGTCGGGGCAGCCGGGAGCGGGGGGGGGGGGGGGTCGATCTAGGCGGAGGCGGCGGGAGGTTTCGATCGGGGCAGCCGGGGGAGGGGGGGCTTTGATCAGGGTCGGTCTGGTCGAGATCATCGTCAACACACGAGCACCATCATCTGAACGAGACCACATAGATTGTCGACACAATTTATATGTCTGATTCACAACATCTGAATCTACCGCAACAACGTGGATCGGACCTGAGAATCTCCTCCGAAGCAACTCCTATTTGAGAAGCTAAGCGACCATACCACATCAAAACAAATTCTGTCAGAGATCAATCCCGAAATCACAAACAACATTTGAGTCTCAGAGATTCATTTGGAAGCATCTGATTGGAAATACGTCATCATTCGTAGATTTGGATTCCACTATAATCATTTGGAGGTGCAAGGATTTGCAGTTCAAATTTCCACGAATTGGATTTGATAGATTACATCCACACCATAGAAACAGTGCATCCTCGGAGACTGAAGAGCACCTCCTGCATCTGGAGATCAATAAATGAACTGCCACATGCGTCTTAAAGAGTTGGAGAAGAACGAAGAAATCTGAGAATCGAAGCTATCTCCAGGCCATGTTGGGGAAGAACAATAGTCTGGTCCATTATTTACAGGAGCCGTTCAATCAGTTCGGATGAACCGTTGTGATCGTGCCACACATCAAATCAACAGCCGCCCCACCGCTCAAGCATAGCACGCGCTTCGTGCGTGCGAAGTCGTTCATTTGTGGATATTTTGCGTTGCTGCCCTACAATATAAACTGGGTATAATATAAACTTAGTTAATCAAACCATATAAATGTAAATTTGATAAACAAATTGGGTATAATATAAATAAACATAACAGAATCGGGTTAATTTTAACGAGTAAATGAACGGAAGTTAACCACAGGGTCTGTAGGGCAAGGGTTAGCAAGATTACGGGGTTGGGGGAGGAATTACGATGTTTCGAAGGTCGTAGCGGTAATTGCAAAAGATTATAGGGTCTGCCGGGTAAAAATCCCTTGTTAATAAGTGTTGGGAACAATGAAAAAAATGGATATGAGAAAAAATACGCTAGATTGTATGCCTAAATGCAACATATTCGAGAATAATGAAAAGATGCGTCAATGTAAATGATAGTATAAGAGTTGCTCGGGAAAAAATCGAGTTCATATGTCATCAACATGTCATGGAACACGAATCCTATCAGATATGCTGCCGCATGGACCGCATTTCCGAACACTGGCTGGTGATCCTGTGGGCCTTTTCGAGCGAGGAATGTGGTGGTATACAAAGGCAAAAGGTTATTTGTTGAGAATGCGGGGCACAACGCAAAAGAATTGCTTGTGTCATGGTTGTTTGCGATGAAGATGAAATGTAAGGGTTAAAACTTAAAAGTGATGTGTAGATGTAGTGTTTTGCTGTGCAGTTTTCTCGTTACAAATTAATATGGACGACATTCTGTGTTTTATCGTAATCACTCTCCTAAAAAAGAGCACCCCTCCTATAGGATGGGACTTTCTAATTTTGTGAGTATGTTCCAAGGTTTGAAAAAACGAAAGGCGGAATGAGGCGTTTTCCCTAGAGGCGAGCGAGGCGTAGCTTTGAAGCGGTCAATGCATAAGTCTCAGTTTGTATAGGAAAATATTTACAAAAAGTATAGTGAAATTCACAGATGAAATTATCTAAATTGACATACATATAATATATATTACTGTAATATATGGTGAAATTATGAAGATAAGAATGTGAAAGAAAGGATGTAAATTTATAAACCTATCTACTAAATTTTTACCTAATCAATAGAATCATTGGCTATAATTGCCATTAAAGTATCAAAGATAACATATTTTTCTCTAAAAATACCATGGTGCATAAAAAATATAATTAGATGTACTTGTTATATGAGTAATATATAAAATATGACTATATTGACATGCCTTGAATTTAATCTTATTTTTTCTAATTGGTATATTACATCGCTCATTATGTCACCTCTCTTAACAATAGCTTTTCTTTAAGCTTTATGATTGTGTATTTATAAGTGCAATATTGAGAATTTTGTGAAAAAATTAAGTTTAATGCTCAATATGAATATGAACAAATTTAAAATTCCAATCATTCATCTTGTGAATATATATCTTAGACAACTATACATTCATAAGCATCTAAAACTACCAATAAGACAATTTAAATCTTTAGAAAATGCTTTAAAATTCAGAAAACGCCTCACAGAATGCCTCGTTCTGCGGCGACCCTCACCGCCTCGACCTTCTGAGACATACGCCTCATCAATACCATCTGAGGTGTATGCCTCGAGGCTAAAAAGCCCCGCCTCGACCGCCTTGAGGCGAGCCTTTTCATACCATACTATGGTCATATGGCGAAGCCTTCTCCCACTTTAAGTTGGGTAGCCTACATGATTCTTGCTTAAATCCTTGTTGAAAGATTCGACTAATTTTTATGCTGGTTGTCTACCTCATGCAACCCCCACAAGGAGAGATTTGAACCATGTTCTTTTGGGTGGTAAGTACATTGCACAACCACTAAACCGTTGAAGTGCAAGGAGTACCGTCATATGGAATAAAAAATGGAATAAAAAATGGAGTGACTCCCATATGCCTCTTTTTTTTGAGTCCGAACCTCGTCCATGTTACTCCCTCTACATGTGAGGATAGTCGCACTCCACTCTTGGCTTTTACCTTTATTTGTACCTTTATGCAGGGTTTCATGTATGGTTTATGGTGTTCGTGGAAGTTGAATGTGATGATTTTGATTTGGAGTGCAAAATTACTCCACATTGGAAAATTTGGATCTGATAATATCTCCGATGAAGTGATTGCTTAAGCAAAATGAACAACCAAAAAAGTACTGTCAAAATTCCATGTTTGTGTCAGATTCTGATGCTATTTTGTTTGTGTAGTAGTTTTTTTTCAACTTGTGCTTCTTGCAGTGAGCCAAACACTGTTTCATTATGTCTCAACTTCTAGAGCAGATTATACAAATGGCTCAGTTCATCCATCAAATATTATAAATGGCGGACCTCCAATGCATCAAGGCTTCCAAATTGCAGCAAATGTTGCCTCATTTAACTCCGCTAGAGCTGATATTCCAACAAGTGCCATGCCTACGGAGAGTCCAACCATGCAAATGGCTTTAGTAAATGGAAGAAAGGGAATATCTATGAAGTTGGAGCCTAATTATTTGGGTGCTTCTGAATTTCCATTTTGTACTGATGGTACTTTTCTAAGTGAGCAGCAGCCACAAATAGATGATGCAAATACTGCATCTTTTAGTGGAGATTTGAGTCCTGACCATATAAATGAACCTCTTGTGGATAATGAGGCATTTGGATTCTTAAGTCAAATACCCCGCAATGTCAGTTTTTCAGATTTAGCGGATCATTTTAATCTTGGTACGCATGTATCATCGCTTTGTTATGAATTGGTTTGAAGACTGGACGAGTTGTTCAAGCTTTTTTCTCGCAGATGTACTGGAGGGCTTTGGAAAATCACCTTTCTGTGTATCTGAACCGAATAACTTCTCTGTGTCTCCTCGCAGTGAATGTGAAGGTAGTTCTTTGCTCGTCTCTGATGGTTTTATTGCACAGACTATACTTATTATCATTCATTTTTTATTTTGTGAGCAGGAGAAAACAAAAGATTAGATACCATAGCTGAAAGTGCTACATATAATTGATGGCAACAGAGGCTTATAGGTTTGCTCTCGTATGATATTCTTTCTGGCATATCAGGTTGAATATTACTGTTTAAATGCAAACTTTCCTCGTATTTTTTAAAATGTTGAATATAAAACAATGTAGAACCATGGAATCCGGTAATTTATTGGAGTGCATATCAACCTATCAGTCAGCATCATTGGTAATACATTGTCTACTCAACGTAGTCCTAGTAGATAATCTTGTAATAGTTGTCTGAGAGAAGGCTCAATGGACAGAACTGAATGGAGCCAAGTTTTCTGAGCAGACCAACAGATCATTGAGTCAAAAAACATTGATTACCTTGGATTCACTGGAAACACCTCTTGGGTTAGTTATGGCATGCGTTTCCAAATCTTCGTAAAGTGTTAATTTTGAGTGATGCATACCTGGTCATTCAAAGAGCAAAGTAATAACGTCCGAGGTATTACAGTTCAGAATTCAATATGCAGGCTGGTCTTCGGAAATAAATCCTGAAAAGAATTCACCTTCGACGGCTATGTAGGTACTGCCTGATACAGGCGTACGGATGTAAACATTTTTAGCTTAAAACTTGTGTCCTGTTCCTGCAAAAAGTGTATTATGGTTGCATTCATGAAGATGGAGACAAGTAATCTGTAATATTCCTGTCATAGACAGATTTATAAGTAATCATCTTTCATGATCAATTGCAACTTTTACTTAGGGTCGGCTTCTTATAAAGTAAGATGATGATTTTAGTATCCAACGATTTCCTTCTTTAAATTTCATGTATAGGTAATTTCCTTTACATGTTTTTTTGCCTCCACAAAGTATGGAGTTGGAATTACCCACATATACGTACATTATATGTTGAGATTACTTGTTGGCTTTAGCGATTCCTTCTATAAGAACTGTTATAAGCAGAAGGGAAGAAACGATATTATATAAATTATAAAGGTGCTTGTCTGGCTTCTTTGAGAGTGGATATGAATGTTTTTTGTTGATTGATATTTTCCATTTTAGGGCTTTTAGGGGAATGTGAATTACAGTTCTCTGCTAATGATGCACTGCCAAAAATATCATTTTTAACTTGGAGTATCCCCTCCGATTAGAATCATGTCATTTCTCTGCAAGTTCTCGAGAGCACAGAATTTGTTGATATAATGGCCTTCTTTCCTGTTCATAAAAAAATGACTTGGCTGTTCTACAGTTAATAGAACACATCTCTCCTAATTTAGCCGAAAATGTTTTGGAGTGCACGTGGATTGCAGGATACTAAATTCTTTGGTAAATAACTGCAGGATAACTCTTCAAAAGTAGTTCTTGTACATAAACAGTGCTTTTGTGGATGGTGATGATGGGCTCATCAGTTAGATATGGTTGTGGCAATGATGGCAGCGAGATCGGTAGGGGAAGAGCAAGGAGCCTTCCTTCAGAGATGAACCCTGCAGGTGGTACCACTAAGTCGTACGACGTTGCTGCAAAAGCCCTATTGTTTGCATGTTTCTTCTGTAGATAATTATGAAGCTCAACTGATGTTTGGTTTTTTCTTCTGTTTATTGAGTGAGATTTTCACGTATTTTATCAAATTCTCCCATCTGCTGTGGGGAGTCCAATGTTTGCTTTGGTTGGAAATAGGAGAATTTATGTTGTGGTGGTCTGGAACTAATCCCCCTCCCCTCCCGTCTGTGTTTCGGTTCGGTTCTTGTGTTCTGCAAAGAGAGTGTCTAGTGTCATTTAAGTTATCGTCTCCGGCGAGCAACTCGCTCATTCTGTGGTAGCTTCCAGTGAAGTTTTCTATGCTTGGATTGTCTGCAATGTAATGGTTTACTAGACTTCTTATGTTGAGGCAGGAATAGAGGACAATTTCATGATTATGCAAGTGGTACTGTCTTTACTAGAGTTCTCGATTGTGTTTCGTGTAATTTTGACTCTGTTGAAGGAGGGACATCTATAATCTGCATTAATGCATCCATATGCATCGAATTGGCCGGCAATGTTTCAGATCTGCAAGAGAGTTGGAGGAACATGTCTGTGGTAGAAAATGATTGTGCTTCAGATCTTAATCTATATAAGGAAAAACTGGACCTGAATATGCAGTAGTTTTTTATCAGATGTTTCATAGATTATTTGACATTACACCATTTTGTGCTTTCGTATCTACTGATACAGCATAATTATACTTTGTTTATTGTTCTGCTTAAAAAGGTATTCCATCTTGTTAGAAAATGGTTAAAGGTACTTTTTTTTTGAACAACTTACGGAGAGTCCCTGTTTTGATTTTGACTTTGTTGAAAATGTTGGGGGACAGTGACTTTAAAGTTCCATTTTAAGATTTGGATTTTTCGAACTCAGATGCTGACTACAATTTCTATATATCCATGATATTCAGCACATCATTACATGGGCTTGCAAATACATGTAATCATGGCTTAAAAAGGTACTGCTTTCTTAGAATTGCGAGGAAATGAATTTGAAATTATTCACGTGGCTGCTGATATTTGGTTTCCATGAGCAGAAAGATTTCTGGTCCAAATTTTTTAAGGATAAATATTTTTTTAAAATGGGATCTTTATACATAAGACCATGTGTAGTTTCATAATACATTCTAACCCCTATAATTGACACACTTGGACCCTCTGATAGCAAGCGGAAGAAGAAAGAGAGTTGTCGATTATTTTAAAATTTTTCCAAAAACACACGTATTAATGGATTAGCGAACTAGATAGGGTTGGATGTTGAGTGATCCAATCCATAAACTAATGATTTTGTTAGAATGTCTAAACCAAGCCAGTATAGGGAGGGGGGATGGGGCTGCCCCATGGCTGCTCTCGTCTTATTTTTTGACTATTTTTTACAAAATCAAATCATGTATATTCATCTATATATCCCTCTAATTTGCCATTTGAATTTCGTTAGATCCAAAGACTCCTATGCCCTCCATATAGAATAAGTAATTTTAATGGTCTAAACATTATTGTAATCCACTAGATGGATGACATAAGAGTTTCCATTTCATATGAAATTCTAATGACATATCAGAGGGATATATAGATGAATATATATGGTTTAATTTTGCAAAAAAATATAAGAAACATCGAAAAACATGGCGGGGATGGCCTCATTGGACACACACACATGCACACGCCCGTGCAGGCTCACGCACATACACATGGTTGAATGAGTATGCTCCAACCTTTCTTTGCATGATTTTTTTTATTTTTTAAAAAATGGAAATTAGGGGGATTTACTTAGAATAATAAGTGGAATATGTGTTTCAAATTTCGTACAAAACAGACTTCCTAACACTTTGATCTGAAGGGGGTAAATTTTAGTAACTCTCTTGATGGAGGAAATAGAAGTCTCGAATTAAGTCGATTTTTGAATGACACCATGGAGACATATTGTGATCTACATTCCACTAGATTTCATTTCAGAAAAAAACGAGGGAAAAAAGGAGGGAGCATGTAAGTTACAAGCTCCTAGGGATATATACCTACATATATACATACACACATACAGGGAGCACTTTAATTGATGTGACACCTTTCCTTGATTATAGAAAGGTGTCATCTTAGGCAGTTGGATGGTGATTGTACGAATGAGATTGAAACCACTATGTGATTTTCGTGCCAACTAAAATTCCTAATATGGTGGTGGATTAATTACCGCTAATTTAGTAAATTACACGTTATTGATTATTCTATATTTAAGTATATATCGAGTGATGTACAATATTTTCCAGAAGTATCTGATGGAATAAATATTCACGTTTTGAAATAACTGTGAACAATTTACAAACGACTATGATATTTTACAATTCTCTATTATAAATTACAAACGCATAACTACTGATATTCGTAAAAAGGCCTAAATTCAAAAAAATTTGTATTTTTGTGTAGATGTATTTCCTAAAATATATGATGCTTTGATCATGTGCTAATAAATTGACATCGCATGGAAAAAATTCTTAAAATGATGGGATTTTTGTTACAAGCATGTTTCCTTAATACAAAGATTTTTATTACAACTATACTCTCAAATCCTATTATATTTTTTTACAAAATATGAGATGTGGCTCTTGGAATCCGTTTGGAAATCAAGCTTCTAAAAGTTTCGAATTTTTCAAGTTCCAAAATTTTATAATGTATACTTCTATATTATAAAGAAAATACTTATTTTATAAATACATGATACATTTTACAAAAAATATGAACATATATGATAAGTGTGTTGACTAATGACTTCTATTATGTGTAAATTTTTAATATTTTACACAATGGTAATATATTTTACATTTCTTAATGATAAATTATATATCTATTGAAATTGTTGTTGTATCAATACGAAAGAAGAAGTTATATCTTCTATGCAAATAACCGATAACTTAAATTTTCATATACCTCAATTTTACAATGTACAATTCTATATTAGAAAGAAATAACTTATTTTACAAAATCAGAATACATTTTACAAAAAAGTGCAGGAATTGATAAGTTAGGCATGTTAACTAATGACTTCTATTATATGTAATTCTTTGCTATTTTACACAATAATAGCATATTTTACATTTCTTTAGAATAAATTATATTTATACTGAGATTGTTGATGTATCAATACCAAAGAAGATATATATGTTCTAGGCAATTAACTGATAACTTAAATATAACACATAAAATAGATTTGAAGACTATGTTCAGGATACAAAAATCAGCTTGAATTGGTTGGTTCAGAACGAGGTATACATTAATATAAAATAAATGACGAATATATGTTCTAACATTTATTTCACTTGATATTCTTCATTTAGAACTAAAGATGGAAGATTTAAATTCGATTGGTTCAGAACATTTATGTTCTAATAATCAGGATAAAAAAAATGAAATCAAATCAACATTTAAATTCTAACTACTCGTACTGGAGAATATTAACTTGTAATACTTGATTATGATCTTTTATTAGATATCTGTAATTTTTTTCAAGAACATAAACAAAATAATAAAATGAAATAAAATTTAAGAACAAAATGCATTTCAATTGCGCAAATATTTTAGTTATATCAAAAAATTTCAAATAAAAAATTTCATTGCATCTAGCCTTAAGACGATTCTTAAGATTGCTGATAGGTTGTACGTTAAAAACAGTTTGAAAAAAAACTATTGGAGAAGAATCAGATACATTGCATTTACGAAGAGAATATTTCAGATACTGTGCATTCTAAAACAAACATGGTAAACTATCGAGATGATTCCGATGAGAAATTAAGGAGCCTGAAACGAAGAATATGGCTGAAAAATCGAGATAAAATCTACAACAACATTGTAGAAGATTCTACAATAATGAACATGAAGACGAAAATATCAATTTTCTTTTAGAAAAAGTATCAAAAGAGACAACAATGCTTTGTTTTTGCCAAAAGTTATATTTTAAATTTTCAAATTGTTTTTGTTATTAGAAAAGTGAAACAAACATATAAATTAAAAAAAGATTTTGCATTTGGATAACTTAAAAAGCATGATTTTTAATAAATATGTAAATTAATAAGATAAAAAAAGTTATACTTTAGTCAAATTAAAATACCTAATATGGGAAAGAGAAAAGAAGGGAATATACCTTGACGATAACGACAGAGTTGGAGATCTTGCTGATAGGCGGTTCAAAAGAGTTACTGCAGACAAAAGTGACGACTTAGGAAGAAGAGAATATGGGGATGTGATGAATCTCTGTTTCATTATCTTTATTCTATCATTTTGACCTTAGAAACCCTAGTAAATTCATGTAAATACCTCTAATTTGTACAAATTAACATTCATGCTTTATTGTATAAATGTTGTATAAAATACTATTTTAATGTCAAAATTATAGAATAAAGAAGAGAAAAGAAACAAATAAAATATCAAAGACATTTTATGACCCCAACCCCCGAGACCTAAGCATCCCGATGACTGGGTTGACAAAGAATAAAGTAGGGGGAGATAATGGCCAATAATAGCAGAAAATTCCTATTTATTAATTCTTTATTTATTCATTCATAATTCCTTTTAAACTTATTTAATTTTCCTCTTTTTGTACATCAAATAAAGAAACTTTGAACATGAAAGTTATAGATAATAATATATAGAAAATACAGAATTGATTTCATACAAAAATAATATATAGTGTGAAAGATACACTCTGAATAAGATTCTAAAATTTATTTTTATCATCTGCCATCATTTAGAGACTACGAAACGATCCTTTTCATGGGTATATTTGTATGAATTTAATTTATTTTATTTACCATTTAGTCTTTATAACTTCAAATATTTATATCTTGAACATTATTTATCGAATTTCGACGTTCTTGATGTCATTTTAATCCATGATTTGTCTTTCATATTAAACAATGTTGAGACATTATTTAGCATTGATTATTTGAGGGTCCATTTTGTTAGTCTTGAGCACCTTTATTCTTTGACATTGATTCTCAATAAATTGTGCATTGAATTAGGGGGTCTATTTTGAGAAATTAATCAGAGTTTATTGATTGTGATACTAAAGGGTGTGCTAATTTGATTGGTTGCTTCTTAAATCTACTTGTCTCATATCCGCTCACATTGCCATTTCGCATCATATCATTATTCAAAAGTCAACAAAAAATATTGTATTTGTTTATTTTCACCACAGAGCATAGCTTCATATTTTCTTGCATTAAAATTATTTTGCAAATTCATTCATAATTTTTCTTTTCGTAATTAATTACATCTTTTTAATTAAAACCCCATCAAAAGTGAAAAAGAGAAAAAAATAACAAAAATATTCTTCTAACCTAAATTTTGAATCATCTAAAAATTGACCTAAGGATATAGTTGCCTCCATGAGTTCGACCTTGGATTCCCAAATAAAAAAATTAAATTGACTGCTTGCTTTTAATCGCTAAAATTAATTAAATTATCATTTTGATAAATCTGAATTTCCCACCTATAATGAAATTTAATGTGAATTCGGCATAATTAGCTGGGGTAAATTTGTCGTTTTTCAACAGTCAACCACAGAAAGGATTGAGAAAGGACGCGGAATCAAATCAGTGATGATGATTCGATGATGACTGATAATTAAGAGTGACAGTCTTTGTAACTCTTACACCTGACTGTGCGGGGGTGCAGTGACACTCAGTTGGGCGGGAGATAGGTAACCTAGTTAGGGTAGCGGTCGCTTCGTGCGCAGGTCTAAGATCCTGGTCTTTTTCTGGATTTTTTGCGAGCGCTCATAGTTTTATGCCTCTTTGGGATACACATGTTTTCTTTTAAGACCAGTTTCACTGACCCTTGTTCTTCAGGGTGACTATGCTGGAGGACTCTCGGTTTTGGTTTTTCGAGCTCGTTTGCTCATATTGGTCGGGTCGGTTTTCTAGAGTGACTTCTTGGGAAAGTTTCTCCCACTCATCTCTATTGCGTAGTTTTGGAGTAGACCCCTCTACCGAACCTCACTTCCACTTATAGGGCTAGACGGAACGGACTCTTAGGAGGGTTCCTCACTACTTGATTTTTGGTTATCATTCCACCAATCGGCTTAGAGATGGTTACAATTGAGTTCATTACATTGAGATTGGCTAGAATTGGGTTTGTTATAGCTAAGTAGGGTTACAATTGAGCTTGGTAATAGTTGAGTTGATTACCATTTGAGATTGATTATAATTAAGTTTGTTACAGATTGAGCTTGGTTATATTTAAGTTGACCATATTGAGATCAGTTACAGTTAAGTTGGTTGCAGTTGAGTTGGTTACAATTGAGCTTGGTTCAGTTGAGCTAGTTACTATTCCGCCAGTAGGTCTTTGCGAAGAGAAAAGATCATATCATGAAAATCATCCTTATCAGACTAAGAGATACTGTCATGGATATCGAAGAATCCAGTGGATGTGTTGGGAACTTAGTTCGGATGCGTTTTACTCCAATGCATGCCTACGAAGGCACCCCGACCCTAAGTCTTCCTTACTACCTTAGAGTTATAGTGTGGCGTCTCGTCCAGACCATGACCATAGATTATCCACTAAGCTTGAGAAATTCAACAAGAAACGAATCAAAATACGAGACTCATCATCTACACTTGCTAAGATTCATCCAAATGACTCGTATATATCAGAAAGAGATCTAGATCATCTCGACCATAATAAGCATTTAATAAATCAAGAGATCTGAATCACCTCAATCATGATTAGCATTGAATAAATTAAAGAGTTTGAAATAGTATGGGAAAGAACGAATATCATATATGGTTTTATACTGGAGACATGCCTTAGATTCATAGTGTGAAGTCACACCCAGACCAAGATCGCATATTATCCACTAAACCGAGAGATCAGATAAAGGCAAATATGGAATCAGAGATTCATCATCCATATTACCACGATCATTCAAACATATATTATAAAAAGGAGATAGCTTAAATATGGAGCATATAATCTAAATATAAAAATGACAAATATGGGTAATTGAGGTAGGATAAATAAGCAGGGAATTCACATACTGAACAACTTGAAAACCTGTTTCAATGCAAGTAGTCCATTAAATTTAATTGTCTATCTGCTTGTTTTCTTTTGGAGCCACTAAATTTCCTGTTATTTTTTAAAATTGATTAGATGTGCTCAATATTTGTTGATGTTCTATTCTGCCTAATGCATGGATTGCTAGAAAAACAGTTGTGTCATAGTATTAGGAGAGTTGAACCTAAACTTCTGCAGTTTGGCAGGTACACATGTTATAGTTCATGATATTTGCAGTTGGAGAGTGGCCATTGGTCTTTCCATGTGATGGGGGTTCTTTTACATTCCCAATCGACTACCCCTTTCAATAGAGGACATACCATGGTTTTGAAAACCCCTTCCTCCAAAAGCGTGAGAGGGAGAGAGAGAGAGGGAGAGAGAGAGAGAGGAAGGGTGCAGCCAGACTCTTCCTCTCTTCTCTAGTTGATCGAGAAATGGTTGGAAGTAGATCTTCTCCTTATTACAACAGCAAGGGCTGTGAGCTTGAGAGGAGTAGCAGTAGGGGTCGCTTGTTGGATGACCTCTAGGGGACCAAACCATCAGCTTTGGATCTCCTTCCGGGAGCCAACAAGGAAACTCTTTCATCCTCTTGGATTTGAGCACTTTGGTATTTTAGATACCTAGGGGGATAGTCGGTTGATTATTCAAGAACTATCAGTTGTGTTTATGCCTTGCACCTCGATTTTGTTGGGCAACAAATCAAGAAGAATATTTGGCTTCTTTCTAACCTAGTGGAATCGTTGCAGGTCTTGCTCTGCGATTTTTCCCTTGCTCGCACCGAGCAAGGGTTTCCCACGTTAAAAATCCTTGTCTCTTTGGTTGCTTGTTGTGATTTGTTGTGTTTATTTGTTTGTCTGTCTTCATAGCTATTTGGTTCTCGAGTGGGGAACCCATATTTATTGTGTCATCTTTACTGCAAGACAGGATTTTGGGATACTTATTATCCCAACGCTCATGTTGTTCAAAGAAACTTTATCAATAGATCTATACTAGTTAGTGTTATAAAATATGAAGAATGCGGAAGCGATTGATAAACAGAGCATAAACAAGAAAGATAGAACATGGAACATCATAATTTTACGTAGAACCCTACTCCGTGAGGAGCGGGATGAAACCACGAGAGAAGCCCTCAAAGGGGCATGCTATGCATTGCTTTTTCTCAATGAGTACAGGAGGTCTGGGGCTCCTTATATAGCCTCTCCAGAGCCTCCAAGTCCCATCACTAGACGGTGTGGGACTAAATAGTGGATGTGGTAAATGGATCTTCTCCAGGATCCATTTACCCTGTTACAACTCAATATGATGCATACACGAATATTCCAACACTCCCCCTCAAGATGGAGCATGCAATGCTCAGCTTGGACAAACAGAAAGAATCTCAACTCAACGCTACAGGACACTACGGACAATATCAATCCAAGGCGCACAATGCAGCAGTCGAGGACGTTGCTTCTCATGCCGTGCAGGTGAGGAGGACGAACGGGCTGGAGTGTGAATCTGCTGAATCTCCTCGTCGGAGAGCATATGCTTTGAACTGCGCCTGTTAGAGCCATTGCAACTAAAATGAGCCTCCTCGTCGGAGTACTCTGGCCCGCCACAATAATATGGACAACTGCTCCATCTCTGAAAAGGGTCGAACTGAAAAGGCGACATGGCTAGCAATCCTCGTCGGAGTCCACGGTCACTGGAGAATGGAGTCTGAGTAACTCTCCTCGTCGGAGAACTGAGTCTCTCCAATCTGGCTCAGAGAATGGTGCACTGCTTTGGTGTACCTATGATACCACATGAAAACCCTTGCCGACATGGCATAGGAATGATCCTCTACTCTGGAGTCCCTATGGCTCACATGAAAACTCTAGATGAAACAACCACAAAAATGATGGGGACCTCGAACAAATGATCGCAAACTCGTGCGTGTTTGAAACTATACTCAGAATCAATCGTCGAGTCTGAAATCGAACTGTAGAGTCTGATCATCTGGCTAGTATAAAGCTGATATCAGAATCTGGAATCTTGGATCTAGACCTGTGACCCTACATATATACTCCCCCTTTCTCACATACTTGTGGGAAAATGAACATCGACAAAGTTGGGAGAATACAAGATAAAAATGGGGACAAAACATCACTTAGCCGATCAAACATTTATCGGCTTTCCAAACATTCATCATTTTTTTAAACAACTTTTTTTAAAACCGTTTGAATTTTTTTTCCCGAATTTTCATCCTTCTTCTTCTTCTTCTTCTTTTTTAAAGAATTTTTCGCACGCCTTTTCTTTGTGCGCGCCCCTTTTTTTTCAACTTGACCCAAATAGGGTCCAAACAAATGCCGCCATTTTTTCTTTTTTTATTTTTTTATGAAATATTGTGGCTTTCGTTTTTTTTCGAAATACGTGTAGCTCTTCTTTTTTTATTGCACGCACCCTTTTTTTTAAATACATTCTATCCATATAGGCCCAAACATATGGATCCCCTGGATCCGAGCCCCCCTCATCATTTTTTTTATAATTAACCCGTGCCCTACTGGGCTACCCCCACGCACAACAATTACTAGGGTTCCCAGCGGGGAACCCTTTTACACACATAGACATAGGAGCCGTCGCCTAGAGGTTCTGCCGATGCCGCTGGGGAGCCGCCACGCATATGGAGGCAGTGAGAAGGGAGATCGAGAAGGGGATCGACAGAGAGAGGGTTGCGCACGTGGAGCTTCTTCGTGCAAGGATGATGAGAATCACGCGGGGCCATTGCGCGGGGCTCGCGGGTTGCTTGGGCTCGCAGGGGGACATGCTCTAGGAATCGCGCTTGTGCGCCTGGAAGCTGTGCGGAGGAGTAGTGGAGTGCGCTGCCTCGAGGAGAGAGGATAGCCCAAGGTAGAGAGTCGCGTCGTGATGGGGAGAAGGACACATGATGGGTTTCACGCTTGGTGATCGTTGAAGAGATGTCGTCTGGTAGCGGCTTGCGAGTCACGCGCAAGAATAGGCACTGATGTGCCATTGCTGATGAGGAAGGGAACCACAACGGCTAGGGCTTGCCGCGTGAGAAGAAGATGCGTCGCCTGAAGAAGGGGAGGCCGCTGGAGCGCAGGAGCGGCCAGGAGATTTGCCGCCAAGGAGATGCTCGAGCCCCCACCTGCGGCCGTATGGAGTAGCACGGCCTGGAATCGCCTGGATGCTCTGTGAGCAAGGAACAACACACGGGAGGAATCTGGAATCGCGCTGGGTGCGCGAGGAGCTTGACGTCGCCGGAGAATAAATCTAGGTTAAAAAAAACCTAGAACAGGAACTTGAACGATCATGATCTTTCAGAAAAATATCTTCACGAACAAACAATGAACATGATAGACTCCTCTTGACGATCTTCAAGAATATAATTTTAAGAACAACAAATCGAATCTCGAAAAAAATGGAACATGGAAAGATAGAACATGGAACACTATATTATAAAATATGAAGAATGCGGAAGCGATTGATAAACAGAGCATAAACAAGAAAGATAAAACATGGAACACCATGATTTTACGTAGAACCTTACTCCGTGAGGAGCAGGATGAAACCACGGGAGAAGCTCTCAAAGGGGCATGCTATGCATTGCTTTTTCTCAATGAGTACAGGAGGTCTGGATCTCCTTATATAGCCTCTCCAGAGCTTCCAAGTCCCACCACTAGACGGTGTGGGACTAAACACTGGATGGGGTAAATGGATCTTCTCCAGGATCCATTTACCCTGCTACAACTCAATATGGCGCATACACGAATACTCCAACAGTTAGGAATGACGTATACATCTTAATGATTCATCAACATTAAGAAAAGCTAAATCCTAACCGACCTGGCCATTACATAAGGATAATTTCTGAGCAATAATCTTCTTCCCTGAAAGGGTTGTCCCACGTTAGGAAATACAATACCAAATGGATACATACATGACAGAAAAAAGCAAAAGAAGTCAATCAGCGACGTTCAAAGACACTTCCTCATTAATCGTCATCGCTAATTTCTGCCATTTTGAAGATCTTTTCCGTTGTAAAACTACTTTCCCATCTATCAAACATTAGAAATCAAGATTATGTCATGCGTTTGCTTCACACGAGCGGGATTAATCTATAGCACGTGTAGCAACGTATGCGCAGCCTGAGGGAATGCATAACAACGTGCAGGAAGGTGCTTTATCTATAGCCTGTGATTGCTTTAAAGACAGTGACGCTTATTGCCAACATTATTAGCATCTTCCGTTGCCAAATAAAGGTAGGGAATGACAAAAACTGAAGTCGAAATCGCATTATAATCAGCCAGTAGATCAGTGCCGAAGGGAACAAATGGGGGAAAAGTTAAAGGTCCCCCACGAGGCGATCACGACAGTGAGCAAAAAGAAGAGAAGATGACAGCACCGAGATCGAGAAAATTTCAGCGTACAACATCTGATGAAAGGGAATAAAGGAAAACAGCGTTGGGTACTTAACAAGCTCGCCAGCGTGCTTGACACGCCCCTATTCATGGACTCGGCCACGGCTGCCGGGTCGCGTCGTGATTTTGCATGTTGTTGTATCTCCATCTACACATCTAATCCTCGTAAAGGGGGTTCACGGCAGAGGATTGACCTCAACTCCCCTTCTGACTTCGAGGTCCAATGTAGGAGACCCCTCATTGCCGATCGCTTACACCCCCCCCCCCCCCCCCCCCGGGGGGGCATGAAATTACGGCGCTTCCCTCCCAACTGGCTATTAAGAATCCGGAATAGGCACTGGTACATCATGGAAAGAAAAAGAAAGCGGCACGTGCTCCTTACAAGCAAAATGGCCCGGGCAGATCAGCCCTCCACTCCCCATCTCAATGACAATTACGACCTGCAACGTTCGGGGACTCAACAAGCCCTAAAAAATGAAGCCCATCATTTGGGAACTAGATAAAGGTAGATTCTAACTTGTTGGACTTGTTGAGATGAAAATCAAGCCGAAAAGGATTTCAAATTTCTTAGCAGCTACTCCTGACGGATGATGCTCCGTCCATAATAATACCTCTCTTGGGAGGGTTTGGCTCCTCTGGAAGGCGGCGAATTAGAACTGTGTCCCCCTGCAGAGGACATCCCAGTCCATAACTCTAAATTGCTCCAACCATGGAGGGCTATGGACTTGTCTCTCAATCATATATGGCTCCAACTTCCGTTCTGAGAGAACGGAGCTTTGGTTTGATCTCCTCCAGCTATGCCCTGCCATTTCTTGCCCTTGGTTACTCTTGGGTGACCATAACGTTGTAAGATATGCAGTCGAGAAGGTGGGGGGCCACCCACCTGGGACTACTTCTGTAGCAGATTTCGACAACTTTATTGACAATGCTGGCCTCATCGACCTGGAACCTTGGGGAAACTACTATTCGTGGAGAAACTCATCCGTTGGCTCTAAGAGAATTGCGGCCAGGCTCGATAGAGCCCTCTGCAATACCGAGTGGGATGATCTTTTCCCCCATTCCAAAGTTAGGTACTCACCTCTAGCTTCCAGTGATCATCTTCTGATCTCGGTGGACCTTCCTAAAAAGGAGAATACTCGAAGGCCATTCAGGTATCTTGACTTCTGGGCAAATAGAAGCGATTATGAGTCCTTAATAGACGAAGCTTGGCCACCCCTATTAGGGGAAACCCTCTCTATGTACTGACAAAAAGCTACATGCGGTCAAAATGTGCCTTAAAGCTTGGGCTACTGTCCATGGTAGATTGGACGATGATATTGCTTGTACCTCGAAGGCTTTGGACAACGTCACCTTGGCATTAGGTGACTCCCCGGGGGAGGGGGTCCTTGCACAACTGGCTAAGGAACTCAAAGACTACTTGTTGTGGCTGGAGGCCGACCAAGAATTTGCTTGGAGGCAACGAGAAGTCGGGTTGATTGACTGAAGCTTGGTGATTGATCCACCAAAATTTTCCATTTTATCTACAAAAATTAGGGATGTAAGGAATAGAATTCCTCGCTTTCTCGACCATGACGGTTTGCTGGTGGACGAACCTTTAAAGATTGCATCCAATGCGGTCTCCTACTTCGAGTCCTTATTCTCGTCCCCATATAATGTGGATGGGATGCACCCCGCCCCTCCTCCAAAGAAGATCATGTCTCCCGAAGCAAAACTGTGGCTTGAAAGGCCATTTGACGAATAAGATGTGAGGGATGCCCTCTACTCTATTAATTCTCAAAAATCTCCTGGCTCGGATGGCTTTAATGCATGATTCTTTAAGCGGCATTGGACGCTTGTGAAAAAGGAAATCATCCCGACATTGGGTTTCCCTTTGTCTAGTCGAAAACCTGATGCTCCACGCTTGATTATATATATACCAAATCCGAGGCTCTCTCTACCTCGACTTTTGCCGTCACTATATATCCAATCGAGCAAATTGGCTTGATGCTGCAAAACTAAATAGAAATATAGAGTAGAGCAGTTTAGCTTTTTATTAACCTCCGCAACCTGCAGCACTCTGAAGGGTGCGTCGAGAGGCTGAAGTGGAACCGATCTTTGTCAGGTTTTCCGGTCGAATCGTCCCTGCCCGAAGTCCAGATCTTTGTGGAGGGCGAGTCGCTTATTGCGTCAATGCCCAGTGTCGAGGCAATTCCACACAAGCCTCGCTCCCTCACTCATACTAGTTGTCGCGCAACCCGGTCTCTACTTAATTCATCTCAGTACTCCAGGCTTCTGAGAAGAGAAGTTCAGTGATTTTCTTTTCTTTTTCTCTGCAGTCTCTTCGCTAACTCTGATCTTCGTTGACAGGTAGAACTGTGGGGGATTGGACAAGTGGGGAGACAGGTTCTTTACTGGCTGCTAACATTTCTCTCTTTTTGTAAGCTTCCTAAAGAAGTCAGATCCATACGCCCTGAGGTCCCCTGCTACGAATATCTAGTTTTGAGGCCATCGGGATAAAGAACCCGGCTCTTTTTTCCGACCTCAGTCTCACCGCAGGCTGATCTCACTCTGGTGGGTCGATGCTCAGGCAGGTCAACCACACCTTCATCACTCTCGTCCCTAAGGCGCAGTCACCTGCAGGTCTGGGAGACTTCATACCTATATCTTGTTGCAACGTCATCTATAAGATCTTTGCCAAGCTACTATCAGAAAGGCTCACGGTCGTCCTCCCGCATCTTATTTCCCAATCAAATGGCATGACGGTTGGGGATAGCGTGTTGGGGATATCGTGAAAACTGCCCAAGAATTAGCTATTGGTTTTGGTAGGAAGAATGCGGCTCGGCAGGCCTGCCTTAAGGTGGACCTCTCCAAGGCCTTCGACACGGCTAGTCACCAGTTTCTTCTTGACCGCCTTAAGGCTATGGGTTTTGGTCAAGCTTGGTGCTCTTGGATGTGGAACTGCTTTGGGACTTCTTCCTTTTCTGTGCTTATAAATGGCTCCTCCTATGGTTTCTTCAGGAGCACTAAAGGCCTGCGGCAGGACGACCCCCTGAGCACGCTCCTATTCACCATTGTCATGGAATCTCTCTCATGCTTGATGGACTATGTGGTGTTGGAGGGTTCCATCAACCCTCTGGGGCGTGTGAGGTCCTTGACCCCTACGCATCTCATTTATCCGATGACCTCCTTTCTTTACCAAGTACACCACAAAAAATATCCTTGCAATTGGCGACATTATGGAGACTTTCGGTAGAATGTCTGAGCTTCGTATGAATGTGGCAAAAAGTAGACTTTTATGCTCCAAAAGTGTGGGCTGCTCATTCACTTGGAATCTGCCCTCAGGGCTACTTAGCGCCCACGAAATACATGGGTATTCCCCTAAATCATAAATTTTATGGACCCTCCACCTCGAGAGACCTGGAAGATAAAATTCGTGGCAAACTTTGTGGTTGGAAAGCTAAATCTCTCTCTTTGGCGGGGTGTCTCCAACTCATAATCTCGGTGATATGTGGCATCTTGCTTTTATGGTCAGACTGCTCGATTCTCCCAGCCACTACCATTAGGTGTATCTCTTCCATGTGTTCGGACTTCCTTTGGGACTACAAACGGCATGAGATTGCGTGGGCTGACTGTTGCCTCTCCATGGAGGAAGGTGGCTTGGGCATTAGGTCACTTATCGACCTGGTGAATGCCTCCAAAGTTTCTTGGGTTTGGAGGTTCCTTACGGTGGAGGGATCCCTTTGGGTTGATTTTCTTCATTCCAAATACATTAGAGATGAAAGTTTTTGGGACACGACTACTTCCCATGGTGCTTCGTTGGTTTGGAAAGCTATGCTTAATGCTCGCCTGATTCTTGCCCCTATTCTGGGTGGATCTATCTCTAACCCCAATCTAGCTCCCACCGTCTACAACTTCCGCTCTACTTTTGATTTGGTTCTTCACAGAGCTCCACTTGTTGATTGGCACTTAGATGTCTGGAGTTCCAAGGCTGCACCAAAACACAAATGCTGTCTTTATAGGATGATAAAGAACAGAGCTCCCACCAGAGAAAGGTTGTCTCGCTTTGGAATTATTTTGTATCCATGTTGCCTCTTCCATGAACATGACTTGGAGCCGTGTGACCATTTGTTTTAGGACTACACCTTCTGCTTCAATGTCTGGAGTAAAGTTTGCTTGGCGCTCTCGCTCCCTGCCCCGGACCGCTATGACAATATGACGCTCTCCATCTCTTGGGCTAGAAGGCTCTAGAATGTTGACAAGCTTAGAGGTGCCAGGCTAAGAACTGCTCTTGCAGTTGCTGTGTGGTAGATCTGGAGGGAACAGAACATGTGCTGGACTGGACTTCTGCTGCTTGCAAGCCTACCGACCTGATCGCCTCGAATATAGTAGGGGACGTCCGCCACCTAATGTGCTGACTGCTGGTTTCCTTTAGTGCATGTAGGTGTTTGATGAAAGTTAAGCTACTTTGAGAGACACTCTATCTGTTGACTTTCTGAAAATTTTTTGGCCTACATTTTGTATGGCTAATAGCCACAGGGGGGTGAACCCCCATCGTCTGTAAAGTTCCCATTTCATTCAATAGAATATAACCATATTTACCTTCCAAAAAAAAGGAAAGCAGCATGTCATTGTCGTCATCAAAGCAGCTTGCTCCTTTATTAATTTCAGTGGCAGTAGTTTCTCTACACTTAGGTCTTAGTTCTCCATTTGCACAGACATGCACCTGCCCAAACCTGCACGTCCAACGCGTAGAATATATTAAGAAGAAAAAACCTACGGACCCAAACCCAATTCTTGACTTCTACAATATTCAGCTATGTTCTTTTCTTTTTCATAATATCAGTTGCACCCATTACTTCCTAAAAAAATTTATAATTCAACCCTTTTATAATTATCAGTTATTGACGTACTTTACCTTAACAGAAGCATTATATACCAACTACAATTTGTCATTCAGACATTTCTAAAGTACTTTTCAACCTGTTTTCGGTAGGGTTTAAATGTTGAAGTTGAGCTATAATCTTAATATACAGTATAGTTGATGCATCTTTACGACACAAATACACATTAACATATCGAAAGGATAAATGCACAAATGTAAGTATTACCGTATCCTTATTAACTTTAAAATCTAGATATAGAAACAGATACATTGCAGATATTGAAAATCCCAAACCATATCCTTACACACGGATAGCTATAGGAAGGGATAATCGAATATATTTGTAAATTTGAAATTAAGAACTGAACAAATCAAAATTTTCTAAACTACAAACATAACAAAATTAAAAACGAAAATAAAGTGATAAGCTTAATTAAAAAAAACTTGGAAGAAAAACATATATACATTCGAAAACACATAACAAAATTAAAAACGAAAATAAAGTGATAAGCTTAATTAAAAAAAACTTGGAAGAAAAACATATATACATTCGAAAACAACTCCAGAAGGAATATATTGCATGTAACCCTATGATATATTTAGATGTATCTGTGCAGAAACTGGTGTGTGTATAATACATGCAGAGTATTAACAATACGTATGTCCTCCAAAATATATGTAACCATAATCAAACCCTCAACGAAAACAACACCCGCATCCATATCTGTATCCGTAAAAAAATGCCCTAACCGTCAAATTACAATATCATATTCAAGACAGTTTGAAACCAGATATGATGGCGACATATCCGTGTGGTTTCATCCGTAGCGACCAAGCACAACAATCGGCCAAAAAGATGTACAATTTAGTCATCACTATTGACGGGTTCCATCACGAACATACGTGATTGTGCTTCTTTGCTTCAACAAGCTTGAGCCCAAATGTACAGCCAGCAAAGGAAGAAAACAAAAAAAAGCTTCAAGAACTCTCAAATTCCTATACAGCCATAACAATGCATAGCACAATAGAACTTACACATTCTAACGCGCTGCAAGTAGAGGACTACTGTAAAATTAAAGTTTGAGATTTACCCCTGTGACAACTACCATGGTCCACAGGAAAAATTACCTCCCTCAAGACTACAGCATACCGCCTAATGTCGAAAGAAAACTGTCCTCCTAACCCATAAGTCATCAAGAAATTGCAGGAGTAAAAATTGATATCTATTACTTGAATGCTG
This sequence comes from Ottelia alismoides, assembly GCA_037367405.1. NCBI lineage: Eukaryota > Viridiplantae > Streptophyta > Magnoliopsida > Alismatales > Hydrocharitaceae > Ottelia > Ottelia alismoides. The sequence goes on from JAZKJV010011255.1 coordinate 383,039, forward strand.
CTGACCAACATGCAGAAACCTGGAGGACATGGGTCGACGGAAGAGACAATTTAGAGCATCTACAACTGTTACAAGCAAAACCTGCTTCTGCAGAGCATTCTTTCCTGCAATGATCATTCACAACAGATGCTCAAAACAACATTCCACAGAGGGTGGGAAACGCAGATTAGATCCATTCAAAAGATTAGCAATGCCAAATAGGACAAGTTGTTAACAGTTTCGTAAATCAGGAAGCCAAAGAGATCAACCAAGGATCAGTAATCACCGCAGACAGGAGTCCAGACAGAATCGAGATTCATCGAGACCTGACCTGCTGCAGAGAAAGAAAGCAGGCCAGTGACTCTGGAGACACCTGGGGTTAATTAAATTACAATAATTCATGGCAGAAAGAGACATCGATCATAAAAAAGTTATCAGGCATACTTATCATTGATCCACGGTGGCGCTGACCGAATCTTATCTCCTCCGAGGATTTTTTTTCTTCTAAAAACTGGTGAAAGCACCAGAGGAAGTTGGGGAGAACATCTAAAAAGGGTGCGGTGTAACAGCTTAAAGCATAACAATCTCGAGCATTTACAAGAATTACAGCAAAAGCACGAATTCCTATGAAAGTTTTTTCTCACATTCCTACGGAAATACACCAAGGTGAAGGCTGCAGATGCATCTGAAGTCTCGCGCAATCAAAGAGCAAAGCCATCCGACAGTGTTCGTGCATGCCTGCAATCATAATGTATCATCATGCATTTGTTTTCGAGAATAATAATGCGGAGAAAATAAGGCACTGGTGTATTACCCATCATGGACGCCGGAAATCATTGTGATTGAGATTTTTTATATACTATCTATGGCCGCGATGGTTGTTTGCACGAGAATCTATCAGAATCCCACCCTCCTTCAGGCTCTTTCCTCTTCAAACCAGCACCTGCCATCTGGAATAACCTGGCTGGATCATCTGTGAATTGCTGTGAACTGGCAACAAAATGTTGCCTGGCAGTCGCAGCCAGCCTTTCATCTCTTCCTTCTGCATCTGCACCTATAGGTCCTGCATTTAGATCAAGACTTTGCCTACCCCATTTTCGACTTTCGGAACCAGTACCACTAGAACTACTCTCGGGAATATTGATCAAAATGGGTCTCACATAAGCCGGAGAAGCAGCACTGGTTGGTCCTGTGAACTGCGATGGAAATGGAGGGAAGCATGCGCCTCCACCTGGAGAAGAATCCACATAACCTGTCGGAACCCCAGAGAATGATGTTGAAGGAAGAGGGAAACTGGGTCCAAAAGGAAAGCTGGTATATGGCGAGAAGGCCATGGCTGGAGAAGACGATAGCACAGGCCCCCTATACAAGTCGGTGCTGAAGGAGCCACCACCTGTGGATGATCCCAGGTTCCTTGGAGCCCCAGGAGCAGCTACAATTGGATATGGATGGTCACCTCTGTCAGGCAAATATGGCGGTATGGCCATTGCAGAATAGGAATTCCCTGGAGGAAACCACAAACTACCCAAGTCAGTGCCATTCATTCTGAGACCCCCCATAGGAGGTAAAAACGGAGAAGCATTATTCCTTGGATGTTGGCTACGCAATGCAGGTTCTGCACCTACTTCATCGATTCCAGGGCCATTGTTCAAATCAAATCCTCTTGAAGAAAAAGTATTGGCATTGGAAAATCCACCAGAGGCAGGTTTTCCTGATAAATTTGGCACTTCTGCTCTTCGACTCGCACTGGTCGACAGTGGTCCACAATCAGATTCTTCATCCACCCTATTTAAATCAAGATCGAGTCCTCCATTTCTTGCTTGAACATCACAGTTGTCAACAGCGCCTGATCGAGAAACAGCATCCATAGCAGAGCTATGTGAAACAATATCGTGGAAAACCCTATCATCAGGTACATTTAAATCAAATTCCAATGGCGGACGGTTTTGCTTCACAGAAGCCAGATCAGACGCCTCGGATGCATTAAGTGGCATCTCAAGAACCTTCCGAGGTTCTGCAGGACGAAATGCACTGGTGGCAGCAGAACCTTTCCAACCAGGTTCCGCTTTATTCCTTAGCAGATTCTCGGGAGGAACAAAAGGACCCTTTGCCGGAGCAGCAACTGTTATTGGCACAGGTGAAGCACTCGATAAAGAGGAAACTGCAAACGGCAAAAAACTAGGCATACGGATTGCAGGTGGACACCCAAGTGGAGCTCCAGCAGGAGACTCTCCTGCATTACCCTCATCATTGGTAATACCTTCATTCAAATCAAAGACACATCTCGCAGCACCATCAGAAACTTCAGGCTTTGGTAAAGAAACGACTTCTGAAGAAGCTGCTACTTCTCCATTGTCATCTGCTTTAACTCCACAGCTTCCATGCCGTTCAATATCTTTAGAGGAATCCATGAGAGGGACATTGCAAATTGCTAATCCATTAGATTGACGACCAGCAATCTCCTTGTTTTGATCAAAGCTGCTAAATGTTGAGTCTGAAAATGAATTCGGCACTGTAGTGCTCGTTTTTCCTTTCACTCTACTATCAGTATTTCCTACAGGAAGCACAAAAGTCAAACTAATTTACAAAGAGAAACACTTTGATCAACTAAAGTATTAAAGTCAAGATCTGAAAGAATTACCTGCAGCTGAACTTGCATGGTTCCCAACGGGGTCAGAGCAACTTAACTCTTCTTTCAATTTATCACTTTTATCCACATTTATGTTCCGAGTTGTGCATGGTTGTGTCTCTTCAGCTACCCTTTTTCCGGACATTTTAGTAGAAACACCAATAACACGGTCACTGGTATCAACTAAAGAGCTGCAAACCAACTCCGATGATAACATATCGGTCTCAGCAGTCTTTCCATTAGCAGAATCAACAGACTTATTTTCATCTAAAGAGGAACTTCGTATTTTTTGCCTAGTATATGCGGAGTTTTCTTCGACCCCGTCATTGGCCTTTCTTTTTCCCAAGACTTGATTTGTTCGGTCAACCTCAAGGCCCATCTTGTCCACTTCCGGACAGGGTGAATTGTGGTCTTTATCAGTGGCACCTGCATTCTTTTTCTCCTCAGTCTCGGTGCTCTCCCTCTCATCATTCCCCGCTAACGATTTAGGATTGAGAGACCCGGATTTTTTCCCATCACATTGAATGTCAATCGATGTTTGTATCACAGCCAAATTTGCTTCCTCAGCAACCAAAACACCAGAAATATCATCTGGTGATCTCAACTTTGCCCCAGGACCATGGGTGCAATGATCATGAGCCGATGAGCTTCTTTCCGGAGAGCCTGGAGATAAGCATTCAGACTTGGGAATCTCTCCGGTAGCCACACTGGCCAATAAATTCATTCCAATATCATCCCCAGCTGATATTAGACCACTAAATTCTGGGTACTGCACACAGCTTTCAGCCAAAGCATTGATCGAGTCTAGGGAAGGATTATGCAAGCAATTAGACTTTTGGTCTGCAGAAACATGTTCCTTTTCCCTAACAGATGATGAACTCTTGGGTGCATTGTCTGTGTTTCCATTGTCTTCAGTAGATCTGGGTTCTTCAACTAGAGAACCAGATAAACAAATATCCTCTGAAGCAGTGGCCTTTTTATAATTAGTAGGAGATGCATCTGCATTAACATCAGCAGAAGGATTGGTTCTACTGCTATCCCCTTTGATCTTTGTTTTGTGATCATTTTGTTCATGTTTCTCAGAGGAAACAGGAGATGATGCTCTACTACCTGTAACTGGTGATTCCTCATGAGAGGCACTTGTTGTACACCGTGCAGGACTTCGACCAGGATTCGGTAGCCTTACTATCAACCTTTGGTTGCTCCCAGTGTCTACAGCTAAAACATCAGACAACCGTTCGCACTGTGTTCCTGATGGTGGTACTTTATCATATGAGATACTCCGGCTCGGAACAGAAGAAGATTTTCCTAAAGAGGCTTCTTTATGAACTACAGATGAGCCAGTTCCCAAGAACCCGTTGCTAGACTTCCTATGGCGGGCCATGACACTAGAGCCCTTGCCACCAGCAATGGACCCAGCAGTCGAGCTTCGTGCATCTTCCCTCCATGAGGTGCCTCCATTTTTTGCATAATCACTGGAACACGATTGACTATTAGTCTGTGATTGGCTGGAACCGCTGCTTTTTTCCTCTTTAATAGCAGTTAACTGCATCTCAGAAGGTCCGCTAGTGCTAGTAGGCTTGGTTGCTGCATCCTGCACACCTGCATTCACAGGCGATGCCAATTTCGAAGACCCCGATGACGCCACAGATGGTCTTGCAGCATCAGCGTGACCAGGTTTAATAGCCAAATTCTTACATATGCCAGTTTGATTGCCGGGTCCTTTCAAGGCTATCTCAGCATCAACGCGTTTTTTCCATGTGTCAACTAAGTGCCTTGCTTTCTTCTGGATATCTGAATTCTTGTGCTGGCGCAAATTATTGACAGACTTCCCAATACTGGATGTTTGCAGAACATGAAGATCAACAGGTAACTTATCAAGAGCCCTAAGTAAAGCCAGCAGAAGCTCCTCAACAGACTTATCACTTTCCTTGGGACTACTGCCATCACCAATCTTGCCTTTGTGAACCTCCTGAAGCCAGTCATCAAGCACAAGTACACCCCTGAGCTGTACAAACTTAACAAGACATTCAACTCTATCAGTAGAGGCAATCACATCAGCAAGCAATACTCGGGCAGGTGAATCTACTTTTTTCTCACTTTGCATGAGATTCAACAACTTCTCAACCCCTTCAGTATCTATTAAGCCTCCTTTATCAGTTATTTTAGAAATCGCAGCCCTTATTGTGCTGTCAGATCTATAATTACCAGAATCCCCATCTTCATGTTTAGGGGCCCTTTCGCGCTTGATGGAATCCAAACTCTGTTCGGTCTTCTCCCTTTTCCTCCCTTTCCCGTGAGAGAGGGCAGAAGAACCACTATTCTGCACACTATCCGATCCAGACTTTAGTTGTTGGGATGAAGGACCATTCAGTTGTTTAGGAGACCGACCTCCTGATTGCACTGCAGCATGCATCTCTAGTTCTGTCTTATCCAATAATTGATCTACTTCTTCTTGATGTTCCTGAACAGAAGATGTGGCAACAATCATGCACAATGACGTAAATACTTTAAAGCAATTATCACAGAAGAATGGACCCATGTGTGTCAAAACTTACATTGATATAATCCTGATCAGTTAACCACCATAAACACTTGTTTGCAATATCATATACTCTCCTGCAAACAAATGATGATATCCCTGGTGGAAGATCAACACCCTTTCGAAGAAATGCAACTTTGCACGGATGTAATAGTGATTGAGCAGATATTTCATCCTTATGGAAAGAATAGAAAACCTCGTTTGGTGCCGCCTCAAGCAGAACACCTTTAGCGAGTTTCACATCAGAAGGCCGATACAGCCAATTAACACTTACTTTCAAATAGTCTTCCTTTTCAAATGAGAACCAACGTATTATTCCGATAAAAGGAGGAGCATTTCCAGACTGAAAAAGTGCACAATCTCCAACATGAATCTTACGCCCATCCTGTCACAGAATAGAACCATAAATACAGTCACTTTTTTGAGCGAAAAATCACTTCTGATGGCAAAGAAAGCAAAAAATGAATCAGACTATATGTTAAAACTCCAGACAGGAAAAAAGCAACCGAACACATGGATAAGACTCAGCACTCTTTCAATGGCAAAATTAGTGTGAGAAAATGGGATTATATGGTAAAAGCACACTCACTGATTAATTTCGTATATTCATTCATAAACTATGAAATTTTTACTTTTGTATTACATGCCAAAAGATAATCATTAGCGATTAATGGTCATCCATATTCGAAAAATTCTGTCTGTTGCATCAACATTATATAATGCCTAACAATGTGTCTAAATTTTGCCCATTCTTCTGTCCTTCCACATTAATACAATAATTCAACCATGGTTGTATCAGTTTACTTGTGCTTAAACAATATATAAGACAATATAGACTCCATGTTTTGAAGAAGATAGTCTTGACTTTAGGTACATCCATCCATTTTCATAATTTGTGTACGAAAACCAAAAGCCTCTTAAAATAACCAACCAGAGTGAAGGCTTAATATGGGCAGTCTCTACACAAGTCATCCAATATTATGACATCCCACTAGATCACGCTGGCAGTTGCATCAAGCATTATTCATGGAGTTGATGGTCTACAAGTTCCAAACAAGATAGAAACAAGATATAATTAATATTGAGTTGACTTACCACATAAACTGTCTGTCTAAACTGTCTGTCACCTACTTCATATTTAAAAAATGAATGCGATTACATGACTTAAAACAACCCAAAATCATGACATATAAAACAGCCCTAGGTTTAAATTTAACAAATTCACATGGCTTTCCAAAGTAGCTAATAATTGAATAACAAGTGTAAACCTACCCAAAATTAACCTTGAAAATTTTATCCAGAGATGGCCTTCAAAACCAATTTACCCTAAATGCTATAGCTATCCACATTTCATAAAATAAGACGCAATAATAACATCATAACCAGCAAAGATGCTACACATTATCTTACAAAGATGCTAATAATGTTGAATGAGGAAGATGCATTACAAAACAACAATAAAAATTCACAGGACCTTCCGACATGGCAACTGAATGATAATATGAACCAACAAGTATGCCCATGTGGCTATACAATCAAAGACACAACCATGTATTATGCTAAAACTTGCTATAAAATGCATTATAAAGAAAAAAACATTACACCTGTGTGGTCCAACCCTTCCCAAAACCCAACACAGACGTAGCTGTGTGCACTATGCTGCACATTCCGAAGAATAAGAACTACCCATCCTCCTCATAATGATGCATAGAAATGTCCACCTATGCCATCATTGCATTAAAAATCAATTCATTTGAAATTCCCTCAACCAGGCCAATTCCATATCCTAACCAAGAACTGAGAGCAAGCCGACCATGCAAGACATAAAATACACAGCCAACCAGTCAAAACGTTCAACATCATGTCCTTTCTCTTAGACAACTAGAGACTTGAAATGTTTCATGACATCACCCACTTGCTAATTATATGATGATACAAGAACTACAGCAACCAGCATAAATTTTGGACTGCAATAGATATTCATCCACAAAATGGAGATCAACTTGTACTGGTAGATTCCAAAAACGAGTGAAAATACAATCCACCAATTCAAATTCCATACCCCATGCATTGCTAAACATACAACCAAACACAGGACATTCCCCAATCCCCTCAGCTAATATAACAATAACCAAATTCAATAAATAACGCATCTAGTTCATCATATTTCATAGCAACGACACATTAATAATAAAATCCACAAAATCAACATTGTATATAATTCAAACAGGCAATTTCAGCGACGCTCCCTTCAGATAGGAAACCAACAATGAGCTGACAGCATTCACCCCCGTCACCAATCGAAAAAAAATCTCCAAAAATCATTTTTTATAGACTATACTCCCCATAGTGGGAGCTTCCATACCGCCTAATAGTGTAAAAATAACAGCAACCAACACAAACGCTCTACGAAAAAATATCAGACTCCACTAATCAACCATCCGTTGGCTTAAAACCCACAACCCAACAGAGGCAAAAGAAACACAGCCAATCACACTCCAATTCTGCCAATCCACCATTCCAAATCACGCCGAACCTCCAATCCAAACCCAACAAATCCGGCAAAGGTCTCACCTTTAGGAAGAAATCGGGCCCGGACTGCTCGGAAGATGCGTGTCCAATCACAGGAGGCTCCCCTCGCGGCGAAGGCGTCCGTACTCCATCGACTTTCCCCTCACCATGGACCGACCACATGCCACTTTTCCTCCTCCTATCCTCACCTTCCCGCCCATGCATAGCCTCGCATCATCTTCCCCAATCGACCGGAAAGCCACCCCTTCACTCCTCATCAATTACCCCAATCAAACCCTAACCCTAGATCCACCGCTCCATCCCAATCTGCGCGGAATCCGCCCGCGAAAACGCAGCGACGTCGGAAACCACGACGACACCGATCGAGCGGCTCGAATTCGATGGCGTCCAGAACTACCGGGTCGAAATCTGGGTCGATTGGGGCACGGCGAGGGACGGAGGGATCGGAGATGGTGAAAATTGTGATGGGGGTGGGGAAGATCCGCAGATTTTGAGGCTGATTTGGGGGATTTGGGGTCGGACGTCGTTGGTGGCGATCGAAATCGAGAGAGATCGAGAGAGGGAACAAGAAGAGGAGAGAGAACGAGAACGAGGAGAGCGTGGGGAGAGGCGTGGTACTTGGTGGTGGTGGAGCGGGTAGGGCGGGCAATGTGAGTAAGGATCCGGAAAGGATCCGAATAGAGCGTGTTGGGACCGTTGGCGGCAGTATTTATTTATATGGTAAGTTGTGTTCTTGGTTAGAAGCTCATAATGGGTATCGACTAGATCAATGTTTGGGCAGCATATATCTTTTTTTATCCAAATGTTTGGAAACTCTATATAACTCATTATATATTTGGTATGCTGACTTGATAATCCTTAACCAATCATGCATCACTCATCTTTATGAGTGTCTTTTGAAGTTGGATCCAATATATTAAATAGATATCCAATCACATAATTTGGATAATAATTTGGATAATATGTCCATTACAGATTGATTCATTGAAGATGATACCATGATCAAGTTTCTATTGAATAATTATTGATGATGCATCAAACTCCCACCTAAATATCTCAACTAATTATGTAACGTTTTTTCCATCTCATAACCCTAACATCTACACTTCAAACAGGTGTAGACATTCCGTAATGTCTCAATCTTAGGTCCTTCGGACTGTTATTGAGAAAAATTGACCGTGATAATTTATTGGGTTCAGGTCTAATTTGTATCGTTGGCAAACATAAAAAATGTTGAAACCAAGTTGTTAAGTTATGATCCCCATCGCTTATGACTCAAGCCCACTAGACATGGCCAAAGTGTGGGTCGGACCATGGACCGGGCCAAACGGACTGGGTTTCTAAAACCCCCTGGGTCTGGCCTAGCCTGTCCCATGGGCCATACTTTAAGGCCCAAGCCCGACCCATGTTTGGACTGGGCTGGGCCGAGCCGGCCCATGGGTCGAACGTAAAGTATTTTTTCTCACTTTGTAATCTAATTTATAGAGAGAAATAAGTTTTTGAGCATCATTTAATCATTGTAAATTACCATAATATATGTTACTTAACATGTAAACTATACAAATGACATGATATTAATAATGTAAAATAAAAACTTGAAGTATATTATATTAGATGTATCTAAATTATTTTTTAAATATATTTTTTTAATTTGTGGGCCAGACCAGGTTGAGCCGGGCTTTGTGGCACATGTCCACGGCCTGCCCAGTTGACAAGTGGGCTAAAGAGCGGGCTGGTACGGGCTGACCCATTCATAAAATCTCTTGGCCCAAGTCCGGTCCATGAGCGGGTTGGGCAAGGAGACCCCTGGCCCATTGGCCAAGTCTAACGCTCGAACTTCGTGAGTATCTTATATGGGACTATGTTAAGGTATTGCAATTTGAATGGCTATTACAGATTTTATTGATAATAATATTTTTGAGGCAACCCATCAATTACCATGCATAAATAAGTATTGGTCCGTCCATGCAATTGAAAGTTCATAAGCTTTTGTCGATCTGAATGATCTATTCTATTACAAATGGTATGAGAGCAAGTCTCCTTTGATATTGGAATGGCCTACACGGTGGGACCTAAACCGAGAGCTTCCAGCCACCACTATCATTGAGAATAAGTGGTGGATATTGCAACGAGGGCGTTGATGAATCTCCATTTCACCACCTTTATTCTATCATTTTGGCCTTAAAAATCATAGCTAAATGCATATAAATAACATTATTTTGTACAAATTAAAATTCAATATTTATTCTATTTATTGTATATAAAATATAGTTTTTAATATTAAAAGTATATAATAAAAAAGAAAATAAGAATAATAAAATGTCAAGGTATTTATAACCTTAAACCTTGAGACCTAAGCATCTTGATGATTGGGTTGACAAGGAATAAAGAAGGGGGAGATAAGGGTAAAAACACAATAAAAGTCCCAATTTATTTTGCCAAATAATTCATTTTTTACCTATTTTATTCTTTATTATTTATACCTCAAATAAAGAACTTTGTATATGAAAGTTGTAGATAAAAATATATAGAAAAATACAAAATTGATTTCACACAAAAACAATACACAATGTACTTTTTATACTCAAAGTAAAAAAGACAAAACCTAAACTTTCCGGACCTATATCTTCTCCATATGAAATCAAAATATATCAAAATCACTTTTAGTTGCATATAAATTTTAATAATTTATTTAGCGAAAGTGTTTTATCCAATTTAAAGTCAAGATGCAAGAGTTAGAATTTAGACCCCTATTATAAAATATGCATGTATATAAATAAAAGAAGAAATTATTCCTTTAATTCTTTTATTCTGTTTTTATATTTTTATACTCTTATAAATATTATTTATACTATATTTTATATAAATAAAATAAATATATAAATACAAAATAGTATACAAATGCATAGATGAATATACTATACTCATACATGTATATTATATACCCTTATTAATTTAAGTATACTTATTATATCAAAAAATATAATAAAAATATATTTATGTATATAAAAATGAGTTATAAATGTATAAGTTATGTATATAAAATAATAAAATCAAAAATACAAAACAAAAAATACATAGGTAAATATACGTGTAAATAAACCCTAAAAATTAACTAGTAATAAATAAGCTCATAAAAATAAATAAAAATCTTATTAGAATGCTACAACAAATAGCAAATATTTTTTATTTTATAACTTAAAATTAATTAATTCATTTAGCATTTATTATTAATTTTACAAATAATTTTAGGTTATCTTTTTTCTGGTTGATCCACTTGGACCAACCAGAGGGAGTCAAGAGTTGACCCCGTTCAACTCTTCTCCCCAAGTCCTAGCCTTGTAAGAACCTAGTTGCGACCCCTTCTTCTCAACTTTTTCTCTCATGATACAAGGCTCGAAGCCCTGTACATCCTTCGTGAGGATTGACCATTATTCATCCTTGATTCTCGTCGAGCATATCTCTTGCATCATCTCTTCCTCCTGCGCCCGAGATCTCCCCTCGAAAAGCGTTCGTTCACAACAAGTACATAAGACCTCCACCTTATTCTTCTCATTTTTGGTTCCTCTTTCTCCACTCTCATCCCCTCAGACCTGTTTAGGCACTTCAACGAGGTGACATCTTGCCATGGTGAGGTTCGCAACGAGGAGGAGTATCGAGAGAGGAGTTCCCAGCCATCTCCGGTTGTCTTGGCCACTGAGGTACCATCTCCTTGGCTTTGGCCGAGTGAGGTAGTTTCTTTAGATCTTTAGATAGCCATTAGCTTTAGGGTTTGTTTTGTATTTTTATTTTGTTCTCTGATTATTTGTTTAGTTTAGGAATTAGATCTAAAACCTCGTCAGAGCACTATAGCTTCAGTTACTGTCCCTGCCATGCCGACATTGTTCCAACCTCGCCCTTCCATCCCATCTTCTTTTCCTAGTGCTTCTCCACTTGTCATGCATCTACTCCATCCAGATCAATCATCGATCTGGAATAATGAGGTCCGCTTCCCTCATCATCGCTAGACATCCTCCTCCCTCACCCATTTCGCTCCGATATCCTACCAAATAACTGCTAGAACTTTGCCCTTTGCATTGCCTCTCTTTTTAGACAATTTGTAGGTTTTTGAATGGTCCTTATACAGGCAAAATAGACTCGAAGACCACTCCATGTGCAAATGCGCCTCCTCGAGCCCCAGATCATCCACCATAGGGATCTGGGGCATTTTGAAGCATCGACTGGCTTTGGAATGAAGAGATGAGGCTTCTGAACCTCTCAACAATGCAACAAGTGGTCAAAGGTGGTTGCTATGTCAGATCGAAACTCCAGTGAGATGGTGTTCTTACCAATTCTTCCAAGCATCCTCTCCGTCATCCAATCGAAGCCATCTCCCAAAACGCACATGTGCAGTCGGATTTTGTTGTGCCTCCACCGTAGATCTCATTCCAGAGATCTAATCAAGATCGTCAGTTGTGAAGCGTCACTGCGCATCGTGGCCGTAAGACATAATTAAGTGAAGTCATCTCAGTCATCCACCCGAGCACGTATAGGGGGTAAATTACGAAACCTTCCCCCATTTTTGTATCATTTTGTTTAAGTCCTGTAAATTATTTATGTAGTTTAAATGTTGCTATAAAACTTGCATGAAGGCCCCTGTACCTTAGTGATATTATTATTAAGTCCAGTCCATCTCAACTCACGTGGCCCCCATTGTGAGATGAGCATTTTACCCTTAAGTCCCTGCTACTTTTGTATTTCATTTTAGTTTTTAAAATTTGTATTTCAGTTAAAAAACTTTGGGCTATTTGCAAAAACAACATGCATTTTATTTTTATTTATACTTATGCCATTTCAATTCATTAATTTTTGTTGATACTTTCTATTTATTAATATTATCTTCCGTGCTCTTAAAATTCTTAAAAAAGGGTTAAGTGCATGTTATATTCATACCATATTTTTATTTTTATATTTTAGGCATTTTACCTATTTATTAAAAATCAAAAGAGCATGATTTTTCCCTAGAAATATGGTAGAAGACTTTCAATAGTAGAAGTCGAAAGAGTAAGTCAGATTAAAATACTTGAATTGACATGTACCTCGTAGTAGTTGCCTTGATGATGCTCGTCACTCATATCCGAGACTTACCAGACCAACCTCTCTTTGCGTACCTCTCGGGATGCTTAACGCCACTTTGCTAACTGCATTAGCCGTGCTTTCGTATCTCTCAGTGTGGTCATCACTGGGTGTTTCCGAGAAGCGAGGCTGACACCCATTCACCTCCGTTCATCCAAAGTTCCTAACCCTTATGCACGAATTTAAGTCGAAACAGCGGGAATGTGTCCAATCAGTATATAAGCTAGCTGGGAAATGATCCCAAAAAATTATTTTGTTCGTATTATTATTTTACAACTCCAAACTAAAAATCTTTAATAATAGAAAAAGAGAAAGATAAAAAATTAAAAAGCTCCAAAATCAGATAAAAAATAGAAGAAATCACCAAAAATCCAAAAATTATTTATTTTTATCTCTAAAATTTCTTTATATTATTATTTATATATTAAAATTGATTTGGAGAATACTTGACAGTTTTTGCTATTTTAATCTTCAAATATATTTGGCCTATTTATTTAATCCCTGATTTGGGGTATTTTTTACTTTAGTTCTCCAAAAATCACAAAAATAGTAAAAAAATATTTAAAATACTTTTTTTGCACCTTTTTTTATTTATATTAGTATTTATATATACATTCCCTTATTTTGTATAAATGATCTATATATAGTTTATATAAAAGAAAAAGAAATTAAAATTCATAAAATATAAAAGAAAGTAAAAAATAAAAATAAAAATAATTAAAAATGTAAAATTGAAAATCCCTAAAAAATACAAAATAAAAACCCAGACAAAAACAAGTAGACAAGAAGAACACGAATTTTGGATTCATTTGCACGGTCTATCTAGTTTGTTCCCTGTGTTCGACACTGTATGTGTGTGTGTGTGTATAATATTATATATACACACACACCTTTATACACATTTGTAGAGTTACAATAAATTCTAACTCCACATTTTATTTTACTTTGCTTAATTATTTATATTGGATTAATTGTTGATTGACTTGAGATTTCTTATGGGTCGCCTCAACGACAATTATCTTCGCTTTCTGTAAGGATAATTTCTGACCCGCGAAAAATCTCGGTTATCAGACATTGAGAATATAAGTGAGAATGGTTGTAATACCTCAACCTAATCATAGTCCTACATAGAAAACTCATAAAATAAGAGTGGATTGTAAGAGTGGGGTAATACTATCTGATAACTTGGACTTAAGAATTTTCTGTGGTTGTCAATAGCCCCATCAGACACAAGCCCAACAAGTTGTCAGGTCCAAATTTCCAAGTGTTTTTTGCACAAGTAGCATCAGTTAGCAGAGATGATTCAGAATTTAAAAAGCATGACTTGTGTGTTAAAGTTTCCCATGAGCAAGTAGCCAAAGAAAAAAAGTCACTTCTAAGTCAAAAATATTTGAGCAGAACTTTGGATGAAAGGCAGATTTGACGTACTAATTGGCAAGTAAATGGTATATAGTTAATTTAAGGTTTTATTTTTTTTCTATCAAAAGTAAGAAGGAAGACATGGTCATTAGCGTCCAGCATTAGTGAGGATTTGAAACCAATCATTTTCTTCCTAAGTTCTAGTGTTTCCGGAGTATTGTAGTGGAGTTGAATTTTCCAACTTCTTAAACTAATTGTTCTTTGCTTTATAGGATTTCAAACCCTCGTAGATAAAAACTTTTTGTTTAACACTATATTCTAGAGGTTTGGATAGAAAGATCGGAGAAGTGTATCCTTGTTGAGAGAATCCATACATAAAGATGATAACTTTCCAGGTGTAAAACTTTGGAAATATCTAGTTAAATAGGGAGAGGTCCCGTAATATGTGCCTTCCAGATCGAGGAATGTGAGGGTAAGGGTCTGCTTCCTAAGATACTAGGTCCCATCGAATAAAGCAGGTGCTTAGAAAGCTAGATAGTCAGGGCTTTTTATGTTCTGTTAAGTTAATGACTGATTTAGTCAGAAGTGCATCTTTGAAAAATCGTATATCGATGATACTGTAACTGTCATTCTCTCAAAGCCTAATAATATTTCCCCAAGCAACCTTAGCTTGCACATGATTCGATGTGTTCTTGTATCGTAAGAATTTGTGTCCGGTTTTTATCCATTTCTTGATTATTTCGCAGGCAACTTTAAATATGATAAAGGACGAGTTGCCAGTGGGGTAAGCCATGAGTTTAGGATGCTTACTCTCGTAGAGAATGGGAGTATTTTTGCCTTCCAAACTTGTAATTTCGAAGAAAATTTCGATATGAGTGGAATACAATCTTTAATAACTAACCTTTTAGTCGATAGTTGTAACCCTAGGTAATCTAGAGGAAATTTTCCTTGTTTCCATCTCGAGACAGCTTTAATACTAATTTTCTCGTGATGTAGTAGGGTTAAACTATAGAAAACAGATTTGCTCGCATTAACCTCTAAGATTGAATGTCCATTAAATTTAAGAGTGGAAATCAATTTTGGGTGAATTGTGTAATATACAATTATCGCAATAGTAATATCTAAGTAAAAAATTCACAAACCAAATAGATTGAGGAAAAACAAACTACAACACAGTGAGGTTACATGGAAACCTAAGCGGGTGAAAACCACGACCCAAAATCTAATTCTAGGATTTCCCCTTCTCCCTCACGGTGAAGCCTGCTTCCACTATTCCAATGTTACTTTAAATAGAGGATCGCACAACCTCCCCTACTACATGTACCCTTTCTTCGACCACTCCCAAAAAATGATTTAACCCTTTCCTCAGGGATAGGAATCCACAACTTGGATATCTTTACATAAAATGCTAAACAGAATATAGTAAGCAATGAAAGTTGAATTCACAAGCTTACAGACTTTAAGCACAGAATATGCTCGAGAATGATCAACGTAGAGCATAAAGAATGTAAACAACTTCAGTAGCTAGAAAGCTTTGGATTGAAGATAGCTCAGGAGTGCAAAGACATTGTAAGAACTCCAATATTTCACAAAATGACTATTCTTTCTTTTATTTTGAGAGTAGAGGATGTTTCTCTTGGTTGTGTGTCTCAAACAATAAGCCTTAGAGTCCCTTATATAGGATTTGCCTCAATAGAGCCATTAATGTTCAAAAAATGAAAGTCAAATATTCTAATTTCCAAAATCCATGAAATGATCGATCATATAAACAAGGTAATATATCATGGGTGTTTGATGAATCTCGGTTTCATCATCTTTATTCTACCATTTTGGCCTTAAAAGTCCTAGTAAATGCGTGTAAATACCCTTAATTCATGCATTTTAGCACTCATGCATTTATATGCAAATTGTGTATAAAATATATTTTTTAATGCCAAAATTATAGAATAAAGAAATGGAAAGAAAAAGAAATAAAATATTAAAAATATTTTATGATTCTAAACCCTGAGACCTAGGCATCTCGATGACTAGGTCGACAAGGAATAAAGTAGGGGATATAAGGGCCAAAATACAATAAAATTCCCTTTTATTTTATTCATTTTTATTCATTTTTAGACCTATTTTTAGTTCCACTTTTTATACCTCAAATAAAGAAAGTTCATACAGAAAAGTTATAGATAATAAAATGTAGAAAAATACAAAATTGATTTCACACAAAAATGATATATAGTGTACAAATTACATTCTAAATAAGATTCCAAAATCCCAACTTCCCAAACCCATATCTCTCAAATAAAATTTAAAATATATCAAAATCACCTTTAATTGTATATAACACTACTTAATAAAGTTGGTTTCATATTTTTGGGAGTTAAGGTGTGAAGGTTAGGTTTTGGAACCCTAGTGTATAACTATACCGATTAAAATATTCATTTTAGTTATTATTTATTATTTTTATATTTTTATTATTTTGTAAATATTATTTATAATATATGTACATATTAAAATTGGAATAAAAACATAAAAAATACTAAAATCAAATATGTATAGAAAATACAAAGGTGAAAAACCTATATCTATACATATATAATTAATACATTTATTTAATTAAGTGTATATATTATATCACAAAAAATAATAAAAATATATTTAAGTCTACAAAAATAAGTTATAATTATATAAAATAACAAATTAAATTAATAAAATAAAAAATACAAAATAAAAAATAAAAGATCAAAAATACATTAATGAATATACCTATAAGATACCCCTAAAAAGTAACATGTAATTATATGCCTCTAAAATAAATAAAAATCATAATAAAATACTTTATAAAATAATAAACTTTTTTATTTTATAGCTTAAAATTAATAAAATCATTTATTAATTCTTTTTTACTTTTTAATCTTTTTCATGTAGCTTTTACCTGGTGGGTCCACGTGGACCAACCAAGTGGCGGGGAGGGTTGACTAACACTCTGACCCACCCTGCAACCTCTGACACCATGCATTTTGACCTCGTTTCGAGGATTTTTGGAGGCAGCAACTTTTGTGATGATCCCTTCTCGTCTTTTCTTCCTCATTCATCGGGCATACACTCCCAGTCGTCACCTCGATCCATGGATCACTGACGTGCTTCCCGTTCCTCAATCTTCCCCATGTCCCAGTCACTTGTACAAAAACCCGACCTCCACCTTCCTCTCTCTTTTGAACCACTTTTGACCATCCCCTTTCCCTCCTGATGCGCTCGTTGATTGGAGGTTGGTGACAGCACCTCTTCCATACCCTTAGGTGGTCGAAAGAACGATCCTAGGGCGGTCTCCACCATCTTCATCGATCATCGGCGTTGAGGTTTCGCTTCGTGGCTCTAGCCACTGAGGTCCTTTTGTCTTCTATTTTTTTTATCATTTTTCGTCCCTAGGTTAATTCTGTGCATTACTTTTATTTATTAACTGCCTCATTTAGCCTACCAGCCACCCTCGATGTTCATGCCTCTGGTGAACCGCTTACTCGTGCCCCACCTCTCTATCGACCACCTAACTGCCACCACTCTCTTACCTAGCTGATTCCCTACGCCCATCTCACCTTCACTCCTCTAGATCCGTCTTGGATTTGGATCTCTACTCCTCCTCCTCCATCAGTCACCGGAGGAGCACCACCCGTGCTACCAGCCATTGCCACCTCGCCAAAAGAGCCCTCTTACCCTCTATTTGCTTGCGCTAACCACTTGTAGGTATGAAAGGCTCTAGAGCCCCGTTTGGGGTCGATTTTTGACAAATTGCAGGTACCTGGAGCCCACTCTCGTCTTCGACCTCATCGTGGTGCACCAACGTTCGCCTCACCATTTTTGAGCCGTCGGTGGGCCGGGTCCCTTCCAGGAAGCTTTCTGGACATTTTGGAGCTTCATCGATTGTTGGAGGAACGTGCATCGCCAATCAAAACTCATCGGGAACTTGTTCTTGGAGAGTTCATTCAAGCATCTCCAGCACCGTTGGATCGTCGTTGTTCTTCCTATGCTACAACAGGCATTGGATCTTTCCCATCTTCAACCGTCAGATCGTCGAGCACAGTCTAATCTGGACCATTTATCGCTGAAGTGTCATCGTGCGTTGTGGAGGCGCCATGTGGCAAGTGAATTACAGCAATTGTTCGATCCACACCTAGTGTGGCATATTTTGTAACTTTAGCCCCACAGTTTTTGTAATTTATTTATAGTACTCAAACATTCATAGGTCGTTACTATATTTTTGTAAATTTTGCATGTCAGCCCCTCAACTTTTGTTATTTACAATCATATCCTTGCTAGCTCACCTCACGTGGGTGGCCACGTGAGGCAATCATTTTGCAACGAAGGCCCCATAGCTTTTTGTATTTTTGTCCAGTCCAAGAACTTTTGAATTACGTATTATATTTTTGGTGAAATTACAGTCTGGCCACTCAACTTTCTGATATTTGCATTAATACCCCTACTAGTACTGCATTTCTCTTTGTAATCTATATTTATTTTAAGTAGCAATTAAATTCTAAAAAATCCCAAAAATAGATGTAGATTCTTGATTGCATATACTTTTACGCCATCATTTTATTTTGCAATTTGGAACCTTTTAAATATTTATTAAAAATAAAAAAATGTCTATTTTGCCCCTGTCTACATTATAAAATACGTAAAATTTAGAAAAAAACTTTTTTAAAAATTACAAAATATATTATTTATTGACTTATTTTACAAGTCCAGATCAAAAATCACTAAAAATTACAAAAGAAAACTCATAAAAATTGAAAAACCATTAAAACCTTTATAAAAATATAAAATTCTTAAAAATACAAAAATTGTATTTTCTGTTCTCTATTTTTATATTATATTATATACATATAAATTAATTGGAGAATTTTCGATATTTTTTGCTATTTTATAGCTCCATTTTAGTTTTGGGTATTTAATTAAACCCTATTTTAGGGTTTTTTACTTTGAAAATATATAAAATTAGCAAAATTCTTAAAAAATAATAAAAACAGTAAAAAATAATTAAAGATACAAAAATATTTTAATTGTATTTTGATTATTTTTGCTATTATTTATTTTTACAATAGCTTATATTGTATATATATCCTATATATAGCTTTATATATCTATTAAAAGAAAAAGAAATATATCTATAAAAAGAAAAAAGAAAATCAAAATATCAAAAAATCAAAATACAAAAATATAAAATGAAAAATAAAATAAATAAATTAAAAATTAAAACCCACAAAAAAGACATATAGACACATTCATCACAATCACATTTTATGCAATTTATTGCCCAATCTATCATGCTTGTACCATGTGTTCGACCTCTACATACTTGCACCTATAAACATCCATTGTAGAGTTATAATAAATTTTAACTCCGTATTATTTCTTATTTCTTAATTATCATTGTGGGTTAATTGTTGTCTGAAGTTGGATTTTTTGCAGGTCCCCACAATGACTGTGTCTCCGCCTTGTGTGAGATGTATTTAGTCCCATGAAAAATCCTCTTCAACCGTGTTTAATCATGCCACAAAAAGTGAATGATCATATCTAATTGTGTCATAAATTCAAAAAGTGATCGATCATGGTCAAGAGGATGGTCGATCAGAGTTAATCGACCATGAGAAATAAAATAATCATTCAAGGGTGATCGATTAGGGGTGTCAAGGTGATCGATCATATGTCCAAAAATTGATTCTGTGAAATTGATGATTCTAACTTAAGTTTGCTTGTTGATCATGAATATGTAAAAACTATAAGACTAATTTTAGCATAAATATGTCACATCAGCATTTGTCGCATCAGCATTTGAGATCTTCAAATCTTGAGCTTTTGAAATTGATTCTTTCTTTAATTCTTTTATCAATCTGATTATGATCCTTGAATCTTTAGACCAAGTCTTTAAATTACTTTTAGTATCGAGTCAAATTCTAGCTTTTCTACTCTTTTCATTATAGAGATTTTGCGAGATTCTACCTGAAAGTAACCAAGATACAAAAGAAATATGCAACTGAGTCATTAGAAAAATCTATACCATTAACAAGATGATTAGAAAATTGGATATGTGATATCATATAGCTCATACATGCTTTAAGAAAACCCTTACATTGGCCATCGTTTGCCAATTTTGCTAACATAACATCTAGAATAAAGACTGAGTGTATAAAAAAGAGGGGTAATAGGATCTCCCTAAAGAACTCGTTTACCATGTAGGAGGAATCCCATCATGAAGCCACTGAGTTTGAAAAAAAACATGAATGGTTTACATGGGCTCCATCAATAATCAATGAGGTCACTAAGAATGTGTCCGTTGACGACCTACGTTTAAGGAAGGTGTATTTGGAAGGTGGGATGGAGTCCCTGAAAAATCCCATTGATTAACAATAAATAATCTTGGAGATGATTAGAATGGATAGATTAATAAGAATGTTGGAATTAAAACTTTTTATTTTGTTTGAATTGTCATGCTTAAAAATCATTGCAATATAGCATTGTTTAGATGGTGAAGGTATCAAGGGTTGAAAGAGTCTCTCTATATGCCTCAAAGCAAGTTCGTGTATAACAAGATTTCAAAAATGGCAAACATTTCTGGATAAACTCAATAATAATCCCATTGACGAACCTTTAATTAATCTCCTTTATTATTTCATTTTGTCTACATTTTCAAAGTAAAATACAGAATCCTCCAGGTAAATCAAAGTTTTGAGAAGGCATGAAAATGAAGAACAAGAGAATCTCTATGTAGTATGATATATGGTATTCATAGGGTTCATAGATCAGGGATACACCGAATACATAAGACATGGCTCAACGCTACGAGGGTCGTCAAGGTGAGCAGACTCAGATGAGTCAAAGATCGTAGAATAATCAGAAGACTCAGCTCTGTGTTCTAACAGATTGGAGACACAACTTGAGAGGAGACCGAGTACACAATACACAAATCCGAAGACTCGGCTTCATGCTCCACCAGAGAGGAGACACCATAAGTGAAACTGAGTACCTATAGAATGATGTATCCTCCCGCAAATAACCCTCGGGGAGTGACACATACTAATCTATGAATAATCAGAACAAAAGTTATCCTTGCGAGGGTCGTCAAGGCAAGTGGACTCAATGGAGTCAGATCCATCAGATGGATTCAGAAGGGGTCTCAGTAGGTGATAACACGGGTTTGGCAAGGGTCTAACTATCTCACACAAGGCAGAGACAAGAGTCGTTGCGACAACCACTCACTAAACCCGTATTAGTCAACAATGAACCCACAATGTAATATCAAACAATGGAAAACAAATGTGGAGTCAAATTTATTTTAACTCTACAAATATGTGTATAGTGCAAGTATGTGTAGAGTGTCGAACTCAGGGAGCAAGCAGGTAGATCAGACAAAATGTGCAAAGAGTGAATTTGATTAAGTGTCTACAAGTATGCAAATTTTTTGTGGGTTTTTAATTTTTAATTTTTTATTTTTTTTAAATTTGTATTTTTGTATTTTGATTTTGATTTTCTGATTTTATATTTTCTTTTTATATTTTATACTTTTATATTTTCTCTTTCAATAATATAATATATATACACAAAGTAAGGAAGAGAGGGATGAAGTATTTATAAAACTCGGTAAAAATAATCAAAAATCAGGAAGCACAATGTTTTTGGTCTTTTTACACTTTTATAATGTTTTTATGATTTTTGGAGGTTTTTATGAGTGTTTTTGGTATTTTTACAAGTCAAAACACTAGAAAACAGAGAACTGAGCTACTGGCCAAAATTAAAATGAGGGTTAAAAATATCAAACAGTATCCAAAATTCCTCAAATTAATTTTACAATAAAGGCAACACAATAAGGAAACTACAGAAACTAAGTTTTATTTTTAGGATTTTTCTAGAATTTTTTAGATTTTTATGAAGTTTTTAGGAGTTTTCTAATTTTTAAGGTTTTTATTTTGAAATTTTTAATGATTTTTGGATTGACACTAAAATATGATAAGATACGCAAAATATATTTTTTTGGAATTTTTCAAAAAATTTTACTAATTTTTATGGATTTTCTAATGCAAACAGTGCTGAAAATGTATGTTTTTTATTTTTAATAATTATTAAAATGCAATAAAAATGCAATACAAAAATATAGCGTGAATGAGTAAGCAAACATGAGCTTAAACTAATTTTTTGGTGATTTTAGCAATTTATGGATGCATGGAATAAATAGATACAACAACAAGAAACTACACTACTAGCAAGGGCATATATGTAAATAGACAAACATCCAAGGGCAACAGTGCAATTTTCACGCAAAATATATAACCAATAAACAACGTTCCAGGACCAATTACAAATATCAAGACCCGTAAGGGTATGCCTGCAAATAACCCAACCCTGCACGTGCTATACACGCGCCTAGGAGGGACCTAAGTGTTATATAAAAAAATCCCAGGGGCTCTCGTGCAAAATATCCAAAAGTTTTACACAAATATCAAAATTCCTAGATCTAAACGAAATACATAAACCCGCAGGGGGTCCTGTGCAAAATACCCAGTCCCCTCACGCGCACGGGCACGTGAGGTGACGTGGATATGACCTAAGTGCAAATATTTAAAGTTCGGGGGTCTGAATGCAAATATTACAAAAATATTTAAACTACCACTGAAAGTTTAAGTACTAAATATTTATTACAAAAATGGCGGGGGAAAATATGCAAAATACCCACGCCTGGCGATCCAACGGCGATGACGATGCCACTTGACACGTGGCGCGATCTGAACGACCGATGACGCTTTGCAGCCGACGTCTGAGATTAGATCTCAGATCGAGATCCAATGGTGGAGAGCGCTGATGATACGACGGTGGTTGTGCGAACTAGAGGTGCGGCCCGATCCGACGGAGGAGAGGCGCGGAGGAAGAACGGGGAAGAATGTCGGCGAGGCGAACTTCCCCGAGCTCGATCTCCGTGCTCCGGTGATCTGGAAGGCTCAAAATGGGGCTGCAAGCTCCTGGAGCTTCCTCTAGGTGTCGGCGGGTCCAAAATACCTCGGCGACGGCCGAGGTTCGCTGGAGACAAGAGCGGAGCTGGTGGAGCTTCGTGGGTCTCCGACGAAGGTCAAAATGACCCCTAGGTAGTTTTCAAAGCTCGTTGACCTGCAAGAAAGGGTGAGAGGGTCCAGGGATAAGTGCATGGACCCCACGGATGTGGAAACAAGGCGTGGGGCGTTGTGAAGGGGACTCGGCCGGAGGTGCACTCCGGCGAGGTATACGTGGAGTGTGATTCAACGGATGAAAGTGGAAGATTCATGGGGGGATTAGGTCCTAAAGCTAAGGCGAATCAAATGCGAAGTAAAAGGGGGAAGAAGAAGGGACCTCGAAGGGGTGAACCTGAGGTGGAAGTACCTCGACGCCGGCGGTGATGGCGGAGGTGATTGGAGATGCCTCGGAGCTCGCTCGACCAGCCCGAAGCTCGGCAAAGGAAGTTGTCACCTTCATCTGTCGATTGGGCACGAAAAGGGAAGCGGAGCTTGTGGAAGAGGGGTTCAAAATTCAAATGGAAGTCGGGGGTACGCTATATGGGGTTTACGAGTGGTGAGGAAGAACGAGGCGCAGCGGCTGACATAGCGACCCATCGATCGAGGTTACACAAGAGCGGGCATGCCCGTTGATCGAGGGTCAAAAGTCAAGTAGAGGTTAGCTCGAAAAGGTGCAAGAACAAGCCTCGAAAAAATCGAGAAAGAGGGGTCACACCAAGGTCTGACACGACGCACATGGGGAGGGACGACCAGTTGACCGAGGTCAACTAGGGCTGGCACCTGGTTGGTCCACGTAGACCAACCAGGAAAAATCCCCGGGAAATACTTTGTAAATTCGATTAAAAATAGAAAATGAATTAATTAATTTTTTATTATTAAATAAAAATGTTTATTATTTTATAAGGTATTTTATTATGATTTTTAATTATTTTTAGGAAGTGTAAAAATAAGAGTTGCTTTTTATAGGCTATATAGGTATATACATCTATATATTTTATTTTTATTTTTATTTTGTATATTTGATTTATTTATTTTTGTTTATTATTTTATAAATTTATAAAGTATTTTTATACACTGAAATATATTTTTATTTTATTTTTCTGAAGTATTTTGTACACTTAATAAAACATAAGTATGAATTATATAGGTATATGTATAGGTATTATACCTAGGTATTGTATTTATAACAATATTTTATTTTATGTTTATTTTGTGTTTTTATTCTGATTTTAATATACATATAAATTATAAATAATATTTACAAAATTATAAAAATATAAAATTGTAAAAATAATGAATAAATAATAAAATGAATATTTTAATCTGTACAAGTATACAATAGGGGTCAAAAACTCAACTTTCAAACCGTAGCTCCGCAAAATGCGAAACCACCGCATTAAATAGCTTATTTAAAATTATATACAATTAAAGGTGAGTTTGGTGCGTTTCGAGTTTTTATTTGCGAGATACAGGTCTGGGAAGTTGGGATTATCGAATCTTATTTAGATCGTAACTTTTTATCTGTGTATTATTTTTAAGTGAAATCAATTTTGTATTTTTATTTATTTAATTATCTACAACTTTCATGTACAAAGTTTATTTATTTGAAGTGTAAAAAGTGGACCCAAAAATAGGTCCCAAAATAAATAAAAAATGAATTGAATTAAAAGCTATTTTTATTGTGTTTTGGCCCTTATCTCCCCCTACTTTATTCCTTGTCGACCTATTCATCTAGATGCCTAGGTCTCGGAGATTTTGGGTCATAAAAGATTTACAATATTTTACTCTTTTTCTTTTCTTTTATTTATTCTATAATTTTGGCTTTAAATACAGTATTTTATACACTATTTACATGCATATGCATGGATGCTAAGATGCTGGAATTAAAGGTATTTACACGCTTTTGCCAGGGTTTTTGATGCCAAAATGATAGAATAAAGATGATGAAATGTGGCTTCATCAGTAGGCGACAACTCGGCTACCAGCAGAAGAGACCGATAGATTAAAAAATGCCATAGCCTCTCGCAGATAACCCTCGGAGAGTACTATGAGCTATGCATAGAACAATCAGACAGATATGGCTCATCCTTGCGATGATCGTTAAGGATATGAGACTTAAAGGAGTCC
The DNA here is from genome assembly GCA_037367405.1 of Ottelia alismoides. Lineage (NCBI taxonomy): Eukaryota > Viridiplantae > Streptophyta > Magnoliopsida > Alismatales > Hydrocharitaceae > Ottelia > Ottelia alismoides. The sequence continues at coordinate 408,348 of JAZKJV010011255.1, forward strand.
CTACATCTAGGATAATTGGTCTCGTGCGGCGACAGATCAGGCACGTACTCAAACAATAAGACCGATAATACATATATCAAACGACTCGATTTTGTGTTCCATCAAGATGGACACACAAGCAGTGAGTGCAACCGATCGTAAAGAAAATGCCGTATCCTCCCACAGATAGTCCTCAGGGATTAATGTAAACTAAGCTAGTGAAAATAAAGGGAATGTTATCATCAACTCTCATGTCCTCAAAGAGTGTCAATCAATCACCAATAAGAGAATATAAGACCAAGGGAGGGACAAAAGATCATCAGGGCCATCACAATGCGGTCCCTCAAAGCAACCAACTCAACTGACATGGATCAAGATGACAGATAGATATCCTCTAATTGTTAATGGTGGATGGGAGAATCATGATATGGAGGAGGGATCTGTAAGGAGATGAGTGAAATCATGGGGGTTCTGGGCACTGTCGCTCTGAAGCACATAAAGAGATAGCACATCAAGCATCTAAATCAAGATGGGCAGAACCTCATAATAAATCGTACACTCAGAACTCAAGGACTCATCATCAAAACATCAAAATAAATCATATCCTCAATCCGGTGTGCGAGATCAAAAATCCTTAATAAAGAGTCGCACCTTGTAATCGTGCCAAAAATCAGAATCCTCAATAATTGCCATGCACATATCAAAAGTCAGATCCACCAGAGATAGCACACAAATCTCAACATCCTCAAATCTGCCCGACTTACCCAAATAATCATGTAATCCATAAATCTCGATGCATGCCTCATCTAGGTAGGGAAGCATTCCCGGGAGATAAAAGGGATGATACTGAAGGGGACGAGGAGGGCGGGCGAGATGTAGGAGGAATATAAACAAAATCGTGGCTTAAGGAGAGAGCCTTCATGAACCGGACTAGAGATAGCGTGATATGGCCAAGGAGAAAGCCATGAAACGAATATGGTGAAGATCAAGATCCAATATCACGACACGTATGCTGCAAGGATAAATATAAAAGGGAGATAGAAAGACTCAAATGTTTAAAATGACTTACACTCACGGGTCTACAAACTCAAAGAATAAATGAAATTTAGATGGACTCAAAATCACAATCAATGTGCAAAGCAAACCTTAAGTTCGCGTACTCAACACAATGAAGACCAGAGATAGTGGTCTTTTATCTTTTCATTTTTAGAGTTAAGGTGATTTTCAACAAAGTTGTACAACCACGAAGATAGGCATGGGATTTGGGCACTAATACTTAGTGTGCACGTAGGAATAAAATGCACATACAATGTGAGGGTTTCTCTCCCCAAAGTAATGAATCCATTACGTTTGTTTTTAAGGTTCATTAGAGTTAGTAGTCCCAATTTTTATTTAGGTTATCATTTTTAGTTATTTTTCAATGCACGCACCTAACGATGTTTGCAATTCCATTTGGCATCCTACGTGAGCAAAATCAGAGGGAGAAGGTCAGAAAAACCATGCAAGTCAGAAATCGGTGATGCATGCAAAGTTAGAAAACTTACAGTGCTTCCTATCTCTCTCCATGCAGAGTGCATAACAGAATTGAAAACTAAGATACATGAGATGCAAGACGATGAAATCGCCTTAAAATAGTAATTTCTATTATTGTGAAGCACCATATGCCAATTATCTATATATGAAACCTAAGGTCTGGTCTTGAGAACCTCTTAGTGCCTGCCACAAAGGACCTTGTAAGTGTTGTATGAGGTTCCTCATGGCACGCGGTTTCAAGTCTAAAAAACCGACAATTATTATTTTGACTAAGTACAAAAGCGAGTCTATAGATACATGCAAATATATTAGGTTTTCGGACCTTAATCTATTGAGCAAGCAATTCCTAAGCTAGGGATCATTCACACAAAATAAATAAAAACAAAATCAGTAAATATGAAAAAAGGAATCGAAGAAAACTAAGCTATATGAGATGCAAGCTTATGAAATCGCTCTAAAATAGTAATTGTTATTATCGTGAAGCATCAGATACCAATTATATAGATATGAAACCTAAGGTCCGGTCTTGGGAACCTCTCGGTGCCCGCCACAACGGGTCATGCAAGTGCTGTATGAGATTCCTCACAGCGCGTGGTTTCAAGTCTAAATAACTGATAATTACGATCCGACTAAGTCCAAAAGCGAGTCTATAGGTACATGCAAATATATTATAGCTTTGGACCTTAATCTATCAAGCAAGAAATTCCGAAGCTAGGGCTCATTCACACAAAATAAATAAAAACAAAAATCGAGAAACAAATGAAAAAAGAAATCGAATAAAAATGCAGAAAACACGATGAGGCCCCCAAGGGAGCAATCCCTCAGAAGTGGACCTCTTGAAGTAGCAGTGTCTATGAGAGTCTACGAGAGTCTAAATTATTGCAAATTAAATGTCACTCTTTCACATGAATTACAAGATAAAAATAAAAAATAAAAAAGGAAAAAGTGAGGAAAACTATCTTCAAAAATTCCTTCATGTCTTACTTTATCGCTCTCTCCTGACGGCTAAGTCAGGAAAGCTAACTCTACGAAAATAGTACCATTTGATGACCGACATCTTGTGAGGGTCTAGAATAGTCTACACAAAGCGAGAACTACAGTGCCGTTGAAGCAACCGCACACGAAATCTCGGTCGATCAATAATTAATTCACAAAAGAAATCAATCAATGAATATAAAAAATGCGAAGTTTAATTTATTAATAATTTTACAACAAGTGTGTATAGTGTACGCATGTGTAAAGGTCGTACACGAGGAGAAGCCGTAGATGGCAGCAATTAAGCACAAAATTTTCAGTCCGACCGTGTACCACGAAGCAAGCTACGGACTAGCCAATCTATCTCTTAGAACTGATGAGGAAAGAAGCCCTTATCGATTCGAGATCCTTCTTTTGAAGAGTACGAGAAAATGCCAGAAGAAGTAGGAGACCACCCCTATTAATTAGTTCGTCCACTGTTGTTTGCGTGGGTTACGATAGCCTGAACAAGAGGTGAGACCTACTCCTAACTTGTCTCCAAGCTGCATGATGCTTATTAGATAACACATCATTAATATGGCAAAGCCAGAGAACATAGGAAAAGCTGGAATGGTCCGGCTAGAACTAAGGGAAGCCTAGAGCCAAGGACGTGAGTTTGACGTGAGAGGTGACTGAAGTAGATAGTGAGCCGGGATCTCTCTTCTCTATCTTTCTCCGCAGTTCGAACTAAGTCGGAAGTCAGAGAGGGGAAGTATAAGTACAGGTGGGTGCGGTTAGCTAGTAGTACTGTTCGAATGAGTTGGCAAATCTTTTCTGTTGTCCATTTTATTGTTTTATGTGTTTTTAATTATATACATTAATTTAATTTTATAATTTTTATCTTTTATTTTTTGATTTTATATTTTTGTATTTTCTGATTTTTATATTTCCTTTTCTTTTTACAATAAGTAATAAATATAAAAGGACATATATGCCATATATAGTAATATAATTATGAATACTAGTAAAAATAATAAAATAAATAAAATAAGTTGTTTTGGATTATATATATTTTCTAATATTATTGTGATTTTTTTATTTTTGCTATTCTTTATGGATTTTAAAAATAAAAAATATCTGAAATCATGTATTTAATAATAGGTTAAAATAGATTTGAATATTAAAAATAGGAAATGAGGTCCAAATTTATCCAAATTATTTTTTTATATATAGATAATTATATATAGAAATTAAAAAAAAACTATTTTCGCATTTTTGAGATTTTTAGTTTTTTATAAAGGTTTTTGGGGTTTTTAATTTTTACGAGTTCTCTTTTTCTATTTTTAGGGATATTCGATTTGAAATTAAAATATGATAAAATTGATAATATACAATTTTTTGGAATTTTTCAAAATATTTTCTATTTTTTGGTATTTAATACTGTAGACAGAATAAAAATACGATCATTTTGTCTTTTAATAAATATTTGAAATGCCAAAATACCAAAATAAAATAGAGCATGAAACTACATATTGATAGGCATCTAATCCTATTTTTACATAATTTTAGGAGCATGGGTGCTATTTTTAATAGATGAAATTCAAGAACAAAAAATTCATAAACTAGCAAGGGCATATATGTACAGGGGCCTTACTGTAATTTTCCCATAAATATACATTGTATTTTCAATTTTATTGGACTAAAAGTAAATACAAAAAGTCACAATAGCATCCTTTCAATTTTCCCATCTTGCGTGGGACTACACGTGAGTTCAACTAGGTAGGACCCACAAGTAATAAACAATATTGTGGGGGGCTTTTTACAAAATGACCAATTTTATTTGCACTTTACATTTTATTTATAGTGTTATTTAACAAAGTAAAATACAAAATTAAATGTAGAGATTAAAAGAAAACATTAAATTCTACCTAAGAAATGCAAGAAGCGCAGCTCATACCTAAGTTCGAAGCCAAGGAGTAGAGGAGGTCGGAGCGTCGCTGTGGGTGCACCTCCTTCCTCCCTCATCCAGCCTCGGACCCTCCAGGGGCCCACCACCTGTCACATGGCGATCCTTAGGTCAGAGGCGGGAACTTTAGGGTTTTGGGGATAACCAAAGAAGAGGATGAAAGCATGTGGAGTTATTTAAAGACAGGTTGGGTTGCCTTTATTAACTTAGGGTTTGGACGGAATCGATGCTATGTACAACAGATCCATGTATTGGGCGTGGATGACTGATGTTGCGAGTTGATCTTGGCGTGGAGATTCAACAATAATGATGGAAGGGATGCCCAAGAAAAATGGCTAAAAATCAAAGAAACGACACCTAACAGGAGTAGAGCGCCTGGGTAGGGAATTGACTAGGAGTCAATAGGCGACTTGACATGATTGGTCTACGTCCGACCACTACAGGGAGAAAATAGTCCAATTATTTGTAAATAATTAATTAAATATGATATATGATTTTATTATTTTTATTATAAAATAGAAAATGTTTATTATTTTATGTAGTATTTTAATATGATTTTTTTTATTTATTTGGTGTTATTAATTGTAAAATAATTTTTAAGAGTATATTTATTATTATATTCATATATTTTTTTATCTACTTTTATTTTTATTTTGTATATTTTATTTTGTTATTTTATTGCCTTATTTTATATATTGAGGATGGGGAGTATGCACCCATGTGCATGTAATTTTACATGCACCGGGCCTTATATCTTTCATATTTTTTACTTTTTTGAAAATATCGCCATACGTATTCATCTATATATTCATCTAGTATGTTATTTAAATTTTGTTAGAAACAGAGACTCGTATGCCCTCTGTCTAGGATAGGTCGATTATACCAATTCTAAGACCGTTAAACTTACATGTTCTAGATGGAGGTCATATGAGTTTCTATTTCTGACGAAATTTGAATGGCACATTGGAGGGAAATATAGATGAATATATATGGTGATATTTTTTCAAAAAAGTAAAAAAATGTGGAAGATATAAGCTCCGTTGTATGTAAAATTACATGCACCTTGGTACAAGCTCCCCTCCTCTTATATATTTATAACTTATTTTTAGTATATAAATACATTTTATTATATTTTTATTATATAATATATGAACTTAAATAAATACGGTATATATTATGTAGGTATAAATACAAGTATTTTGCCTATGTATTTAGCCATATTATTTATTTTCAAGTATTTTCTTTGGTTTTATTTTATCTTTTATATTTTCGATAGAATATAAATGATATTTACAAGAGTATAGAGACATAAATGAATAAAATAAATCACTTTTATTTATTTACAAATATTATCATAGGTATTTTACCTATATATTTATATAGATATTTTATTTTAATATTTTACTTATGGGATTTTATTTTATTCTAAATATGCATAAATGTTATAAATAAGATGTATAAATTTTAATAAATAAAATTATAAAAATAATAAAGGATGAGTAAATTGAATATTTTATTCGGTATATTATACAATAGGGGTTAAAACCTAACTTTCAGACCTTAATTCCAAAAAGTATGAAACCATCTCCATTAAATAGCTTATTAAAAATTATATATAATTAAAGGTGATTTTTGATATATTTTGAGTTTTTATTTGAGAGATATGTATCTCTGAAGTTGGAATTTTGGAATCTTATCCAGAGCATAAATAGTACACTATGCATTATTTTGGAATCTAAAGAGATTATTTTGAGTTTTTATATTTTTCTATATTTTATTAGCTACAACTTTCATGTTTAAAGTTTCTTTATTTGAGATATAAAAAGTAGGAAATAAAATGGGTCCCAGAAATGAATAAATAACGAATTAATAAATGTGGTTTTAAATGGATTTATTGGCCCTTATCTCCTCATACTTTATTCCTTATTGACCAACTCAATTCTTGACTTGGTCTCGGGATTTACGGTCATAAAATACCTTTCTTTTTCGTTTCTTTTATTTATTCTATAATTTTAGCATTAGAAATAACATTTTATATACAATATATTGAACAAATAATGATGCTATTTACAAGCATTAGCTAGGGGTTTAGGCCAAAATTATAGAATAAAGGTGATGAAATGGAGATTCATCATTAGGGACGGGCCAATAAAGTCAATGCCGCATTGAAATACGAAAATAATCCCAAGAGAAGGGTTGTGTGTATTACACAAGGCTGACACGTAGTCGTCAAAGTGACCACTCTTAAAGATCACTTGGTGATCTCAACAATTAACCCATACAATATAAAGATGAAGCAATGAAGACAACACATGTGGATCAAAATTTATTATAATCTAGAAACAAATGTATATAATGGACAAGTAATCCGGGGTCGAACACAAGGAACAAGTCGATGTAGCAGGTATATTATTTATAAATAAATAATTAATTAATAATATAGGTATTTGTATAATATTTACTTAATTAATCAATTAATTAATGTTTTTATGAGGTTTTTATTATTAAAAGATTTTATTATATTTTCTAAATTTATATTTCTTTTTTTAATTTTAATCTTTATTTTCTTTTTATAATTTTCTTAATTTTAATTTCCTTTTATTTTTAATATATAATAAATGTATATATATAATCTATATATGTAATATGTATAATATAGGTAATGTAATATAAAATATATAATAAATATATGAACATCCGAAAATACCAATAAGTACAGTTCTTTTATTTTCTAAAGGGATTAAAAATATATTAGGTTATTTACAAATTAATATTAATTATATATAACTACATTATAGGTATATAATACAATATATTTTATTTCAATTATAAACATAGCTAAATACAATCAAAACTTACAGAATAGAATATTTTTTATATTTTAATGTTTTTGTGATTTTTCAAGAATTTTTACAAATGTTAGATATTTTTAAAGTCTAAAATACACAAAATCAGGGACTTCTAAAATAAGCCAAATTGTTTTGAAATACTAAATAAAGTCAAATTTTCTCAAAATAATTTAGTAGGTAGATAATAATATATATAATAATTCAGACCTAGATCGAAGAATTATTAACTCTTATTTAGGCAATAATTTCCAATAGATCGATGAGGAGGCTCGTGTCCCTATGTTCGACCTTAATAGACTTGCCAAGTAGAAAATATCCACCTATTCAAAGGGGTGGTATTCTGCATGACATCCAAGATCATCTTCTATATTACGATGTTAAAATCAACCTTTTAAAGAGGCAATTTTGCAGTTTATCAGATGGCGATGTTGCTAGGGACACGACCCATCCTTATTTATTTATTTATTTTATTATATTATTCTGAGTTGATTAATTTCAAAAATTAATGCCTTCATGTTGTGTTGTTTTTGCATCATTTTTGTTGATTAATTTTGTTGATATTCTTTTAATAATATTCTTTTGTGTTACTAGTATTTTTAAATTTTTGAAGATTTTTTATTCCTTTTATAAGGATTTTGGATAATTTAATTTAAGTAATTTTCTTTTCCTATTTTTAGCGATTTTTAGTCTGGAGTTTATAAAAATACTATAGTAAATAATTAATATTTTTTTGGAAATTTTAAAGATAATTTTATATTTTTTATTTTCTAATGTAAATAGGGATTAAAACATGATATTTTTTTTAATATATAGAAAATGTGTGTGAAATGTAAAACCAAATATACATCGTGAAGTAGCAATGAATTAGGCATATTATCTTTTTTTCATAAATTTTAGAGCACGTTTGTTATTTTAGAAAATAAAAAACATACACAAAAATTAATTGAACTAGCTGGGGTATTTTTGCAATTAAAAATAAATGTGAGGGGGTGCATGAAAAATTATCAAAAATTATAACTGAACTTCAAATTTTATAAATTAAACTACAATTACAAAAACCGTAGAGCTAAATATACAAAATGCCCAGCTCACATGGGGGATCACGTGAGTTGAGTTGGCAAGGACCTAAAGGTAATATTCAAGTCCAAGAGTCCTTTTGCATTTTTTACAATAAATTACAACTACGGATGAAAGTTTTAATATTAAATATTAATATACAAAAAAGGAGGGGAACTTATGCAATTTACCCCCAAAGGTTTCCCGATCGAGAGGCTCTGGATCTTTTACTTGGTCAAAGCGAGGCCTGATCCGATGACACATGTACACCTGAGGGGTTGGATCTTTATTAGATGGTGCGCAATGGCACTGGAAGAACTGACGAAGAATTCTCCCGTAACGAGTTTGGATCCGATGATGCTCTCATCTCCAACCATCTCAGGCACCACTAAGGGTCTCTTCTCATTCCTGCAGCCTTCCCATACCTCCCAGAAGCCTCAGATGGGTCCGGAGCCTGGTGATCAAGCCCTAGAGCTCAATGGTTCAACAACAACAACAACCCTGAGACCTTATTCTTGGTCCAATCAGATCTCAGATGGGCTCCTTCAAACACGTAAGTAAATTGTACACATAAATATAACTTATTTAAATACATAAATATATTTTTCTTTTATTTTTTGAAATGAATTGTACACTTAAATAAATATGTATGTTTATTATACAAGTATAAATAAGTATATTTCATCTAAGTATTTTTGTATACATATTTATTTTGATTTATTTTTAATGGGTTTACTTTATTCTAATTATGTACATGAGTTATAAATAATATTTACAAAATTATAAAAATATAAAAAATTATAAAAAAACAAATAAATGAATATTGTATTCATGTATAATGTATAATATGAGTCTAAAACCTAACTTTTGCATAACTCCAAACTAGATGAAACTACCTTCATTAAATATTTAAGTAAAAGTTATATACAATTAAAGTGATTTTGATGAATTTTGACTTCATATGGAGAAGATATGGGTCCGGAAAATTTGTATTTTTGGATTTTTATTCTGAGTGTAGAAAGCATAATGTGCATTATTTTTATGTGAAATAATTTTTTATCTTTTTATATATTTTTACCTACAACTTGGACTTATTGGGTATTTATAAACTAGGGTTTCAATGTATTTTTGGCCCTTATATCCCCTTACTTTATTCCTTATCCACCTAGTCATCACGATGCCTAGGTCTTAAAGTTTAGGATCGTTCAATACCTTTGGCATTTCATTTCCTTTTCTTTTATTTATTCTTTTATCTTGACTTTAAACGTATTATTTTATACAATATTTATGGAATAAATAATGTATGTTATTTTGTTAATGTTATTTACATCATTTAGATAGGATTTAAAGGCTAAAAAGAAAAAAATAAAAGTGATGAAATGAAGATTCATCACCCCCTATACTTGCCTTTGCTAGTCCATAGCAAACACTTATGCATATAAGTGGAGAAAAGAAAATAAAGAAATGGAAAGAAAGAACTTGGACTGATTTTAACTTTCAAACTTATTTTCACAGCTTCGTTAGACCTTTGGATTTTTAGATTGGTCTAAACCTTATTGGAAACTAGACTTGAAACACAACAACCTTTCAAATCCATAAAACTCTGACCTAGTCCCATTAAAAGTCAGGTTAGAACAAATCGATGTCATATGCAGTCCCTTATGACTATGAGTCTATCTTGTACAATGTGTGTGGTATGTATCTCTTCTCGGATGAAGCGATAAAAGTCAGTCTTCTCAACCATGGTGACCCTAGTTCCCTAATCCAACAACTCTTTCCTCAAGAAGCGGGGTATTCCCTTCTAAGTTCAAGTGCAACCGACTCAAGAAGAGAAGGTGGATAAGAGACTCGATGTAGCCAGTATAGCTACCTATCCTAGGATGGTTGACCAGTGTAGCTAACTCATCCGGCTGCAAGTTCACATACATTTGACTTTGAAGCTCAAGCTTGCTTATTGACTAAATACATACTCCGAAGGGAATTGATTTTTCTTTGACCTTTACCCATCTATTTTTTTGGTGTTTTTTATTTTGCATTTTTTGAGTACTATGTACAACAATATTTACATATGGAATTTTTCCTCTTGAGCCAGTAGACCATCGCTCTTTTGAAGCATTATTGCAACCCACGACATTCCTTCTTTGGACCTCATGGTTACTGGATCAGGTTGGGGTGCAATGACCACAAATGTGTGACTTCTGATGTTTCCATTGTCTTGTACCTCATACCGACAAATCCAACCCTCTACCACTTCAAGTGAGGTGAATAAAGTGTAAGGTGTAAGTGTGCAAGTTAGGTAACATCGACAAGAGTCATGTGCGTGTTCCAATTTATTATACACAAGCTATCAAGATAACATTGAGCTAAGTCTCATGGTCTCAAAGAATTAAGTCTAGCAGACTCGAAGTATCTCAATTCCAGCTCCTTAAAGATTCATGCGATAAGTGGATTAAGGTCCAACCAAGCTCCAATCTTCGGATTTTATTTAGACTTGTTCTATTGTTATTATCAATCCGAAAAATGTTAATGTTGTGCACAATGCAGAAAATATTTTTGTGATGCAATTTTCTTGTTTTGATCTTTTTATGTAATTCTGGAAAAAGTTTTGTAAATATTTGTGCAATGGTTGAAAACATTTTGCAACTTTTTATGGATGTTTAGTTTTGCAATTTTTTTAGTGATTTTTCAAAAATAAAAGTTTTTAGATTAAAGAAACATGTGCAGATATTTATATGGGAGTATATTTTGGTATTTGAGATATGCAGGTTTATATATAAAAGGTTTATAAAGGATCATTATTTGCTTAAATCATGTACATAGTTTTCAAAAATAATTTGAAAAGATTTTCACAAATATTTTGAAAACTTATTTTGAAAAATAATTTGACAAATAATTTTCACAAACACTTACAAAATTTGAAAATTATTTTGCAAAGATTTTTCAAATAATATGTTTAGATTTTTCAAATCATTTTTGCAACATTTTCAAAACCATTTGCAAATAGATTTTCAAAATATTTTATTTAAATAAAGAAAAGAAATTTTTACAAATAAAATATTTTTACAAAGTTGAAAATATTTTACAAATTATTTTATAAAAATTTTCAAAAAAATCAAAGAGATTTTTTAATCATTTTTCAAACATCTTGTAAAATATTTTTACATGATTTATTAATCAGTATGTACAAGGAATTAAATGTGTGTTTTTATTTTAAATTCATTAGCTATATTATTAAAATATGAAAGTATGAGTTATGGCTAAAGTATATACACCATATATACGACCCCCATATGCTTAGCTTGAATTATGTCCTCATAGATCAGAGAGAAAAAAGAGAAGACATAACTCGACTAAGTATAAAAGAGTCTATACTACATAGACAAAATTAAGAATGAAAGAACAAAGAATGAAAAGTCAACAGCCCCCTATACTTAGAATCAATTAATCCTAAGTATAGCAGACTGTATTCTACATGCAAGAAGGGTCGAGGGTGGGAATGAACATATCATAACTTAGTCGGTCTTCCCCTATACCTCCAGTAAGATATCCCTAAGCATAGATAGAAATACCAACATGAGAGGAGAAAGTTGATGTGACTAACAAAACCAATAAAAAAAAACTAACAAGGGTGCAAGTCGATATCGAGGTCATCATCTGACTCAAACCGATCAGAATCGACATGGTATAGATCCTCAACAATCTCAAAGTGAAAAGGCACGAACTAGTCGATGGAATTAGTTTGGTTAAGTTCGGCCTGCGAAGTCTCTAGAATCTCAAAATGAAAAGGCACAAACTCATCTATGGAAGTAGTCAAATCAAGTACGATCTGTGAAGTCTACCCTAAGTATGCCTTCACACTAAGGTGTCTATGGTTTAAATACCACGGATGTCATCGGCACATCACTACACACATGAAGAGGGAACTCCAAGTTCTATGCTTTCCGAGTCTTCCTCCCTAAAGAGGAACTCTTGGGTCTCAATCTCATCCATGATAAAACAAATCTCTCTGATATCAAAAAATAGGTCATAATCCTTAGAGTCGGCTAACACGGGTAAACTCTCATCAGATGTGGATCTTTGGTATGTGGTGGTTGCAATAATCGAGACGACTCTCATATCGATAGAACGAAAGCATACCTCTTCAGATCCATAATCAATAACCACTCTCACAGAGCTGAGAAAGGGTCATCCCAAGATTATTGGAGAGCACTCCACATGGGTGGAGGTCTCCATGGGAAATACAACAAAACTCAATAGTGTAGCTCATGCCCTAGATCCGAATGACAACATTCTCAAGAATACCCACCTGCCTCTTTATAGATTCATCAGCAAATTGATAAATCATCCTGATTTTATTGAGAGACCCAAGATAAAGAGACTGTACCAACAGGAAAGGTATTATATTAATCAACGCACCATTGTCAAGGAGAATATGATCATATATGTGGTCAGAAATGATACATCTAATGAGTGGTGTAGCAATGTCCTCATTCCTATAGAGTAGATGGTGGGTGGTGGCATAGGCAGTGGCCATGGTGAGAAGGTGTCGTTCGAACATGCTTTGTCACTTTCTAAACTTAGATGGAGGTGTAGATAATTGGTTCATGGCCTTCTGAAGTGGGGCCTCAATAATATCATGAATAGTTGCCGCCACTTCAGGATGGGTCGATAAATGGAGAACTTCATGAAGTGTGAGATGGGGGTGTTGGTGGACTGAGATGACTGTCGGATCATAGTAAATATATGGGTGGAGCATAATGCTCCGGCGAACTACGAATCTATGATTTAAAGCTAAATCTAAGCTAAATAACATGAAATGAAATACGTGATTGAACTTAGGAATGAAAATGCAACATAAAACCAAGTAAAATAGCTCATACCTAATCGGAGATCAGTGAGCAGTGACCTTCATTGGAGCTGAAGCTCGACGATGGTGGACCTCACTTCAGCCACTCTTTCTCCTCGCTGACATAGTGGTTAGCTTCGTAATCCATCAAGAAGCTTGAGCACTACTAGGATTGGGTTATAGAGGGATAAAATGGGTCAAAAAGGTAAAGAAATATAAGGGGATTTATTTATAGTAATGATGAAGTGGCCATCTCGTGAATGAGATAACATGAGGAAGAATAGGGGTTGGTGGAGGCTATGGAGTGGGCATGGAAAATGGATGTGATGTGCTCGATGGATAAGACGGTGAGGAGGAAACATGGAAAATGGGAGAAGAAGGGGTGTTGGCATTCTGACAAAAGTCCAAGCAGTCAGAGGTACAATTGACACGCATGTCAACGAAAGACGTGCTCCCATTGGTCCATGTATGACTAGATGGGACAAACAAAAATAAAAAAAGCTTTATTAGTTCAATAATAATAATAAATGATTTTATTAATTAAAACTTAAAACCTAAAATTATTTTTTATTTTTCAAACTATTTTATTTATTAATTTTTACAACTTGATTTATGAGAGGTTAATGTACATGCCATATATAGGTATATTTACTTGTATTCTATGATTTTATTTTCATATTTATATATTTATAACATTATTAAATATATATTTACATAATTTTGTTATATTTTTATGATTTTATGATTTTACATGTATGCGTAAATAAATACATATATATTATATGTATAGTATACCTATATATTTTAAGGCATTATTTATTTTAATATATTTTTAATCATTTTATTTTGTGTTTATATTTTTAATATATTTTAAATAAAATATACAGATATTTAAAAATATAAGAAGAGTAAAAATATAAAGAAAAAAATATGAATATTATATACATAGCACAATAGTACCCTAGAAAGCTAGCTTTTGTATCTTAAGTCGATTTTTAATGAAACGACCTTCGTTAGATAGATAATTTAGCTTAAAATACAATGGAGTTGGGTTTGTTCAATTTGAGTTTGTATGGAGAAGATGACGATCTATGAAGTTTGGTTTGTGGTTTTTTCATCTGTGTTTACAAGTTGCATTGTGAATTATTTTTACTAGCTATTATTTTTATAATTTTTTATATATTATTATGTAAAAGTTTCATGTTTGAACATTTTATTATTTGAGATGTGTAAACCAAAGAATAAAATGGTGTAAAAATGAGCTATTTTTAGTGTAAATAATTAGGATTTTGAATAGTATATTGACCCTTTTATCGTCCTTCTTTATTCCTTGTCGACCAAGTCAATATTGACTCGGTCTCAAAGTTTAGGGTCATTCAATAACTTTGATATTCATTTATTTTTCTTTTCTTTTCTTTATTATGTAATTTTAGATTTAAATACATATAATTAGGTAATATTACATATGTATATTAAGTGTTGATTTGTACAAGTTAGCATTACTTACACGTGTTTTGATAAGCATTCAAATTCAAAATGGAAGAATAAAGATAGGTGAATAGTTATCCATCTGTATAATGCAAGTTTGGGATCAGACTTATGACAGAAGAGACGAGTTATTCTTCCAGAATAGAAAGGAATGCAATGGCCTCCTTGATGGATAAAAACAATGGGGGATAGTTCGCATATTTTCGAAGAGCCATCAAAGAAACCACATGTCGGTAGGATCCGATTAGAATTGGGCCTTATCCTTAAACTTTAGGATGTCGATACCAACGATATGATAAACTCAAAGTATGCAATTGGAGATTTGGAAATATAGAGGTGTTCTTAAACCTCGGACATGTTCTATACCATGTACCATTTTTCAAACTCCGATGTTTTTCCAGAACTTGGCGCCTCGCTCTTCACAAATGCCAAGGATTTATTTTTATCTTTCTTATGGGACACTGATGAATCCACATTTCATCATCTTTATTCTATCATTTTGGCCTCAAAAACCCTAGCAAATGCGTGTAAATAACCTTAAATAGAGCATTTTAGCATCCATGCATCATTGTGTAAATATTGTATAAAATACGGGTTTTAAAGCCAAAATTATAGAATAAATGAAAGAAAAGAAAAAGAATAAAATATTGTAAATATTTTATGACCCGAAACCCCAAGACCTAGGCATCTTGATGAATAGGTCGACAAGGAATAAAGTAGGGGGAGATAAGGGTCAGATACCTATATTATTTTATTCATTCTTCATTCATTTTGGGACCTATCTTTGGTTCCACTTGTTATACATCAAATAAAGAAACTTTGTACATGAAAGTTGTAGATAATTTTATAAAGGAAAATACAAAATTGATTTCACTGAAAAATAATGTACAGATAAAAAGTTATGGTCTGAAAAAAAATCCAGAATCCTAACTTCCCAGACCCGTATCTCATAAATGAACCCTCCAAATGCAGCAAACTCACCTTCAATTGTAAATAGAATAAAATAAGCTATTTAATGGTGATGGGTTCGCATTTGGCGGATACGGTTTGAAAGTTGAGTTTTGGACCCCTATTGTATACTTGTACAGCTTAAAATATTCAATTTATTATTTATTCATTATTTTTTGTATTTTTTATATTTTTATCTTGTAAATGTTACTTATAATAATTATGTACATTAAAATCAGAATAAAAATACAAAGAAAACTCAAAATAAAAATAAATATATATAGATCATACAGGTATTATACCTATATGTATACCTATACAATACACTCTTATATTTTATTTAATGAACAAAATACATCAGAAAAATAAAATAAAAATATATTTGTGTATATAAAAGTATTTTATAATTTTAGAAAATAATAAATAAAAATAATAAAATTAAAATACACAGAATAAAAATAAAGACCAAAATATATAGGTATTATACCTATATATGGCTAAAAAGTAAACTTATAAAAATATACCTCATAAAATTAATTGAAAATCATAAGAAAATACTACATAAAATAACGAATATTTTTTATTTTATAATCATAAATTAATAATGCCATTTACTATTTTAAATGATTTTAGAAAACATTATTTTAGGGTTTTTCCTGGTTGGTCCACGTGGACCAACCAGGAGGCGCCACCAGTTGACCCGGGTCAACTGATCGCCTTCCCCCCTGTAGCCCTTGTCAGGCCTGGTTTTTGGCCGTATTTGGCGGATTTTTCTAGGCCGAGGCTTTCACCATTTCGCCTCGAACCCTTCTGCAATCTTCTTCCTCTACCAACCACCTTGCCCGCTTTGCGATTACATTGGAGGTTGCATCACTGAGGCGCTCCAACTTCTTTGATCTTTGAGCCCCTGCAGCTCGGGGTCAAATCCAATATAAGCGACCCCCTCCTTCGAATTCAAATTTGAGTCCCCTTGGTCCACCCCTCTCCGCCTCTCTTGTGCTCTGAAGCTTGCTGGAGGTGACAGCTCCGCCACGAACTCCTCAGCCAGGGCGTAAGAGGTCGAGGGCGCCTCCAACACCTCCCGCAACACTGGCGGTCGAGGTACATCTCCTCCTCTGGCTCCGGCCATTGAGGGTCCCTTCATCCATTTATTTTTCGCCCAATCGATTAGCCTTAGCCTTAGGAACAATAGCCCTCAAGAAATTTTGGGAATCGTCACTCGAATCGAACCATCCACCATCTTGGTCGGAGCGCACCTCCGGCCAACCACCGTCGCATCGCTTCTCGCTTCGAATCAGCCCACCTAAGGTCCAAGCACTTTGCCCTGGACCTCCTAATCCTTTTTGCAGGTCAAAGCGCGTTGAATCGCGCATGGAGTCGATTTTGGAAGCTCGCTGGAGGTCTCGAAGCCTCTCAGCTCCGCCAGCGAGCGCCACGGCCTTCGCCGTGGTCTTTTGAAGCCTCCAGGAGGAAGAGCAGACCGTCAGGAGCCTCCACGTCCATTTTGAAGCCCAATCTCCACCGGAGGATGGAGATCTCGCGCGTCGAAGCTCGCCCTCGCCGGCGTCCGACGTTGTTCTTGGTCCTAGCCTCCCAGCCGTCGGATCGTGGAGGCATCCCAGATCGCACAGCCACCGTCCGATCCTCCTTCGCCTCGACTGTTCGATCAACCAAGGAGGATCTAATCCAAGCTGTGCGTCGTCGAAGCGTCATCGGCCGTCCGCAGCGCACCACGTGGATAAGTGGAATCCTCTACGCCGTTGGATCGCGCGCAAAGGGGTATTTTGCATCTCAACCCCTGCGCATTTTCTATTTACTTTTTAGTCTATAAACTTTCGTCTGTAGTGTAAAAGTTTTGTAAAATTTGCAAAACGACCCTTGCATTTATTATATTTACCCATAGGTCCTCTGCCACATCACCTCACGTGACCTGTACGCGTGAGGTGCGGGCATTTTGCACTGAGGCCCTCGGTCTTTTTAATATTTCATTTTAGTACCAGAACTTTTATATTAAGTGTAAACTTTTAGAGAAATTGCATTTTAGACCCCGGAGGTTTTTGAAATGGCACTTAGATCCTTGCCAGGCGCGTGCAAGTCACGCGCCCTAGTGGGTAATTTGCGCCGACACCCCTGTGGCTTTTGTAATTTATGTTTGGTCCTGGAAATTAAATACTCAGTGTTATTTTTGTACGAAAATTGCATGTATGTCCCTGGATGTTCTGATAATTGCACTTATACCCCTACCAGGCTGTGATATTCTTGTGAACTTGTAGCATTTATTTGGAGCCTCATTTTAACTCGAAAAATTCTTAAAAATTTAACTTAAGGTTGTACTTTAACGCCATATGTTTAGTTTTTGATTTTATTTTATTTTAATATTTATTAAAAATAAAAACTCTCTGTTTTAGCACTGTCAAGCTTAGAAAATACCAAAAAAAATCTTAAAATACCTCAAAAAATTCCAAAAAAATCCCTACTGTCTATTTTAACCTATTTTAATGTAAGTCCAAAAATCACTAAAAATTGCAAAAGGAAAACCTTAAAAATTCAAAAATACTTAAAAACTTCACAAAAATATATAAAATCAAAGAAAACTCAGAAAAATATAAACTCAGTTTCTGTTTCCTCTATATTTTATTAGCTTTATTTGAAAAATAGCGTGGAAAAATTTTGTGGCTTTGCTATTTTTAATTCCCATTTCACCCCCAGCCAGTAGCTTGTCCACTGTTTTGCTTCATTTTGCTATTTGAAATAACAAAAACACTTTGAAAATTACCCAAAAATCGCAAAAACAGTAAAAAAATTATAAAAATGTCAAAAAGATTTTATTTATGAATTTTTGGTTATTTTTGCATATTTTTATTAATATTCTATCTTCTCTTTTATTACATTATCTTTATATTCCAATATTGAAAAAAATATAAAATATAAAATATAAAAATCAGAAAATCAAAAATCAAAATATAAAATTAAAAATTAACTAAAAAATTAATAAAAAAATTAATTAAGTTAAAATTTAAAAACCCGCAAAAACTACTTGCTTGCCTAGTGTAGACATCACTCACACTCACGCACACACATTTGATTGTTCTACCCTGTTTGCTCCCTGAGTTCGAACTCTCTGCATGCTTGCTTGCTATACATCTTTTGTGCAGAGTTAAAAATAAATTTTAACTCCACATTTATTTCTAATTGTTGATCTGTAGTGTGGGTTAATTGTTGACTTTAGTCCAGGATTCATTGTGGGTCACCGCAGCGACCTTGGTTGTCTCCGCCTTGTGTGAGACATACTTTTAGGCCCCGTGAATTTTGGCTAAATCAAATGGCGCCATTGCCGGGGAGCAACAACGAGTAGTTTATCTTTTTGTTTGTTTGTGTTTGTTGTCTACCATAGCTGTATTTTATCTCTCTTGCGTTTCTGATATATACTGTTGAGCTTTCTGACCATTCTTTTCTTGTCTTCTTGCGAGGGACCGCGGAGTAAGGTGGATCGCCTAGATGACCCGAAGCATACTTGGGAAGCGGAGCCAGCTATTCTTTAGCTAAGCCGGCAGGAGAGAGCAGGAGTGAGAGAGAGTGCTTAGAGTAGTTGCATTTTTATTTTTTGAGAGAGAGTGATTCATTATTTGTAATAATACAGGGACTTGGACATTCAGACTACCGGGCCTAATTTCCGGGTGTTTGTTCACCCGGGGGCTCACCGCGGTTTTTGACGAGTTTTTCACCGCTGTCATTTTCCGGTTTTGTTTTCATTTTTCATTTCTTTTGTGGATTGAGCCCTTAGTTCTAGGCCTGCTTGATCGACTAAATTAGGTCCAAACACACTAATAACCTTTGCATGTACCTATAGCTCGAACTTGGACTTAGTTTAATTAAACAGTTAGCTCATCGTCTTTGATCCGCCGCACCGCGAGCCCTCCCCATCAAGCGCTACTCCTGAACTTGATGTGTCGAGAAGAGGAGGGGGGTCTAGATCGGACTCTTAGGATCGAGGATTGGTGACTAACTTGTGGTTCTTAACGCTAGCAGTTGTCTATCTTAGGACGATTTCCGCATTGCATATCGGCATGTAGATTAGGTTTATAAATTTCTGCTTTGCATCTCGTATGGAGAGAGCTGGGATTCGCTGTAAGTCTTCTTACTTTGCATCCATCATTTAGGCACAAAGGTGAGATTTCCATCTTTGTGTCGACTTGCACGGCTTTTCCGACTCTATTCTCCCTCTGTTTTTGGACAAAGTAGGATCAAGAAAATACAAAAATCGTTAGGCGCTTGTTTAAATCTACTCAAAAGAAGCGATAACACCAAAAAAAATAAAAAAGGGACTGCTAAGAAAACCTTGACCAAAAATAAAATCGGTGATTGGATTCATTGATTGGGGAGAATAACACCCTCACTTGTTTTCAGGTTGCATCCAAGTGAGGTGAGCGCTTCGTAAGGACTAGAGCCAAAATCCCAGCTTGTGGATGCCTTGTGTATTGCCTGGATTTCCGAAGTATTGACGCTTCTATCGTACGTGGACGAGTAGGGCTTGGTCAACATTGGTGACTCTCTATTGTGTAGAGCATCGACCTTGTCCGAAGTATCGAGCCTAGGCCACGCCTTCACGGGGGTGTCTGTCTCATCGTCTCGCGTCCGAGTAGGTTCTTGCACGCTCACGGGTGATTCCGTTGCGACCGAGTTCCGAAGTATCGGTTTCGCCTATTGGCTTCCTCTCTTATTCTTTGGATGAGTAGGGATCCAGGAAGGGTTACAAGGACCTCAAAAAGCGCAAGCTACAGGTTACACAGGAGGAGGACAAGTACGGGATACTCTTCCGGCAGTACTCTCTCTCTCCTTTAGGCGTAGCGCTCTAAGGACTCGTGAAAAGATTAATTTCTGAATTCAAGCTAAAACCAACAAGGTAAAAGCCGAACCTTCATGGCTTCATGTGTTGAGTTGGTGAATTCACCCCTGTTTTGTGTTTGATTGCTAGTTTATTTAGGTCAAGATAAAAAACACAGCACAATTATGCGCAATTTTGTTTCTCCTTCATTCCTCTTCTTCTACATTCCCCCTGCTCTTCCCAATAATCAAGATGATGGGACGGAGATCTCTTAGGCCGACCTTGTCGGCACCGCTATCCAGCTCTCCTCCTCATTCATCTAGGACTACCTCAGAGAGTCCGCTCTCCGAGCCTGAGTTTACCTCCACCCTGTTCCCCCTCGACCACCCTTCTCATTCTCCTTCCATCAGTCCAAGAGTGTCAGAATTTAGTGCATCACAGAGTTCTGGGCATTCGACAGCACCTGAGATGGCCTCTTTTGCTTTTTCAGAGAATCTCGAGATGGCTGACAGAGGCGAGCATCCTGATGATCATGAGCACCCGCCATTCTTCATTGATCAAGCCGCCATCAACAATTCACTTCTTGCATCCCTGGAGACCATGCAGAGGAAGATTCTTGACCAGGGTACCTTTATGGGTGATCTCATGAGAGAAATTGCACAGATGAGAGAAAACCGACCAGGGGATGGTGGCGGTGGAGGAGGAGGACCTGATGCAGGAGGAGGTGATCCCGACGCTGAGAGACCGCCACCGACTATCATGAGGGAATTGCACAATCCAGCCGCATCCCTCACTCATCGTTGGATCAGACTTCCGTCGATACATGGAGATTTCGAGCTGCGGCCCCATACCATTCAGCTTCTCCCCAAATTCCATGGGTTGCCGACCGAAGAGCCACACCTCCACCTCCAAGAGTTCGAAATGATCTGCAGTACCATACATGATAGGTTGATGACTGAGGACACGATCAAGATGATCGCTTTCCCGTTCTCATTGGTTGACAGAGCCGCATATTGGCTCAAACACCTTGGGCGATTCGTCGATACATGGGCAGATCTACGGACCGCGTATCTGAAAAAATACTACCCTTTCGACCGGACTAACGCAACCGGAGCTATGATAAGCAACTTTGTCATGATCCCAAATGAACAATTCCATGAAGCTTGGGATCGCTTTCGAGAGCTCATCGTGAGCTCCGGTGTCCACATCATGACATCTCCAAGCCAAATTTAGTTTAGAGTTTCTTTTGTGGGCTGACACCGGAGCTGCAGGGGCTTGTCAACGCCTCTTGCGGTGGATCTTACTTTTTAAAGGGTGAAGACGACGTCTGGACCATCTACGAGGGCATGGCAGAGAATTCAACAGTAATGGCCCAAGTCCATGTCTACACGCAGCAGAAGCCCCCGCAAGGAGCGGGATCATTCCATAGGATCGTCCGCATCGATGCCGGTCCCAACACATCGTCGGCAGCCGCAGCCCAAGCTGAATCAGTCGCAGCCGACATGGGCATAATCAATGAAAAGTTGGATCGTCTCGAGATCCTCAAGAAGAAACAGATGCAAGGCATGGCCCAGATGGACCAGATCGCTAAAACCATGAGTGACTTGAAGACGCAGATCCTTTGCGTCCAGGAGGCACATACTCACTCCCAACAGCCTCCTAGGTCACGGGCTGACCCCAGCAGTAGCAGTTCCAACCAACCCTCTACCTCATACCGCCAGGTGAATCATATCCAGGCAGAGCCGGTCCCACTGCTACAGTATTACCCAACGCAGTCACCATCTCCAGACACTCAGATGGTGGTGTATCAGCCGGAGCAGCCACTGGCAGTTCTTCCCCCACCTTCCTTTGAGCAGGACCCATTGATGGAAGTCAATGGGATATGGTACGAACGGTACCCTCAGCCCGGGATTCGTCGTGATCATCCCAGATTCCGTTGGGGCAACGGTGGCTCCTCATCCCAACAGCAGAATCCCGCTCAAGGACAGCAGAACAGCCAACGGCCACAGCAACAGCCCCAATATGCCCATCAGCAGCAGTATCAGAGTGGTCCTCGTCCCGCTTATCAGGGACAGCAGTGGAGGCAGCGTCAGCAGTCTCACCAATCTTACCCCCATCACCCCCAGTACTAGCAGCAGCAGCCTCACTTCCAGCAGGAAAACCCATCCGGTCCTCGAGCTCCTGCTTTTGAGAAACCAGCATTAGATGATCTTGCCCGCTTGCTCTCCGAACAGCGAGCATCCTTCAGGCAAGAAATGGATGAATTCCGACAAGAAATGAGGGAAATAATCAAAGGCAAGGCCGCCATACCCGCTCAGATCGAACCTAACCCGAACAGTCTGAAAAGAAAATCTGAGCAGGTAGAGTTTATAGAAGATACCTCTCCTAGTGACTATTTGAGTGACATATCTCTCTCTTTGTATGATGCTGATTTTGTGACTACTAAGAGCGGTAGGATGCCAGCCGGCGGCGCCTCTTCTGAGCGACAATCACATGCTGAATCAAGAGCGCTAGAGGAGCATAGTAGCGGTGTTGATGCCACTAAGGATGATGATGAGGACGGTGGTGCTGATGCCACCAATGATGGAGTCCCAGACCACGGTACTGAGGCCGTTGTAATACCAGATGCAGACGGTGGTGCTGACGCCACCATTTTGGATGCTGAGCCAGAGCGCGGTGCTGATGCCGCGAAGACAGGTGCCGGTGGTGGTACTGAGGCGACCACATCTACTTTTGTTGAGCCCCCATATGTGATGTTACCACCTTTTGTACCTATGGACTGTGGTAACAAAAAGAAAAACAAAAATATGAATAAAGGAAAGGTTTCTGTTCACATTGCGGATCCATATGTGTGGCATGATGATGATTGTATGGATTCTCCCCCTTCACGGGCACAGGGACCTATTCCTAGCCCTCCATCTGTGGAGGCCCCTACCATCCCCTTTCCTGAGGCACTCCGTCGAGCGAAGGGGAATAAAAAAGAAAATCCCAAAAAAGAGCAACAGGTAGAGTTCAGCAATCAGATGATAGACAGATTCCATATTCAGCTGACTCTGCAAGAAGCACTTGAGCACATCCCCCTCTTCAAAAAGAACTTGAAGGAGAAAACTACCATCCGCAGGAAGAGGAGGAACCACAGAGATCAGATCCATGTGCTCACTCATTTCACTTGTTGCACCATTCAGAACAAGCTGCCAGCCAAGCGACCAGATGCAGGAGCTCCCTATGTCAGATGCGAGATTCAGGAGCAGCAGTTTGATCGTACTCTGTTAGACAGTGGCTCTTCGATTAACCTTCTTCCGACAGCCTTACTCGACCGATTCGAGTTTGGTCCTCTTCTTAGGAGCAGGACAGTCCTTCAGTTTGCTGACAGGTCGACTAAGAGGCCGAAGAGGTTATTGAAAGACGTGGTCGTTACCATTCAGGGCCTAAAATTCCCCGTGGACTTCGTTGTGTTGGACATGGAGATCCCTGAGTCGGTAACTGATGCCCCCTATCATACTCGGACGTCCATTCTTGGCCACAGCCAAGGCGGTGACCAATCACGATAGTGGGAAGGTATGCTTTCGCGTAGAGGGTGAAACCATACAAATAGAAACGATCGAGGAAACCAGAGCCAGAGAGTTAGAATGCTAGGAGCAGTCAAGCGAAGCCGCACAGATGACAGAGAAAGAGCTGGACATCCACCAGGCGTGTGATTTTGTGATGACTGATGATGAATCCAATTGGATAGATCCTGTAGCACCGACCCTCGCCTTGCCCACAGATTCACTATATCTCAAGCTCATGGCAGTCGAGAACCGGGAGAGCACACCCCTGGACGAGGATACACCTGAGGCTGACAGTGTTGTCATAAGTGGTGCCGATGATTTCCATTCTTGTTCATCTTCTTCTGATCCCTCGGATCCAGACATTGATTGGGATGATTTTGATGATTATTTGCCTTGTCTGATTCCTTCTGAGCCGACATCCACGACAGAGTGCGAGCCAGTGCAGTTTATTGATGATTCAGCATGCCGCCCTTCATCAGAAATTCATGCAGAGCGAGAGTTCTCTCATGCAGACCTAGTCGCCTTCACACAGACATATCAGAAGCCAGATCTGCCACCCCCCAGTTGTCCAGAACTGAAGCGTCTACCGCAGTCGTTGAAGTACAGATTCCTTGCGGGTGAGCCAGATATGCACCCAGTCATTATCTCAGCAGGTTTGACTGGAGAGCAAGAATCTCGTCTGATGGAGGTTCTTGAAAGAAACCGCAAGGCAATAGGTTGGAGTATAGCTGATCTCCAGGGGATTAGTCCGGCTCTGTGCTCTCACCACATCTATCTTGAGGATGACGCTAGGCCATCGCGTGAGTTCCACTGACGGCTGAACCCGAATCTTCGAGACGTAGTCATGAAAGAAATTTCAAAGTGGTGAAGTGCCGATTTTATCTACCCCATCTCCGACTCCAAATGGGTTAGTCTGCTACATGTGGTACCCAAGAAGACGGGTATCACTACAGTTGTCAATGAGTCTGGAGAGGAGATCGCTACCAGAGTGCCCACTTCTTGGAGGGTCTGTGTGGATTATAGACGATTGAATGAGGCCACCAAGAAGGATCACTTCCCGCTACCCTTCATTGATCAGATTATCGAGCGGCTAGCTGGGAAGAGTCATTATTGTTTTCTTGACGGGTACTATGGATATAATCAGGTGGCCATTGTACCCGAAGACCAGGAGAAAATGACATTCGCATGTCCGTTTGGGACTTATGCTTTCAGACGGATGCCCTTTGGTCTATGTAACGCTCCAGCGACATTCCAAAGGTGCATGTTGTCCATATTCGCAGACATGGTGGGTGACTGTTTAGAGGTCTTCATGGATGACTTCTCGGTCTATGGCGACGGGTTCGATGCTTGTCTTGACTGCCTAGACCGTGTGCTTCAGCGCTGCATAGAGGTCAATCTTGTTTTATCTTGGGAGAAGAGCCACTTTATGGTGACTCAAGGGACGGTCCTCGGTCATATTGTCTCCAACAGGGGCATGGAGGTCGATCCGGCCAAGGTGGATATCATCAGAAAACTCAATCCACCGTCCAACTTGCGTCAGTTGCGGTCTTTTCTGGGGCATGTCGGTTTCTACCGACGGTTCATTCAGGACTTCAGTCGTATTGCCCGACCGCTTACTGACTTGCTGACAAAAGACACCGAGTTTACTGTCAATGATAAGTGTCTGGCGTCTTTTGAGACTCTCAAAAATATGGTTGTTTCAGCTCCTATCCTACAGCCACCCGATTGGTCTCTCCCATTCGAGATCATGACGGACGCTTCAGATTTTGCCGTTGGGGCTATGCTTGGACAGAGGAGGGATGGGTTACCTTTTGCCATTCACTACGCCAGCCGGACTTTGGATGTCGCTCAGCGGAATTACACTGTGACTGAGAAAGAGATGCTGACCGTAGTCTTTGCTTTGGATAAGTATCGATCTTACATTCTCGGATCTAGAGTGACAATTTACACTGATCACACTGCCATCCGGTACTTAATGGCTAACAAGGATGCCAAAGCACGTCTTACCAGATGGATCCTTCTACTCCAGGAGTTTCATATTGAGATTAAGGATAAACCTGGAGTCAAGAATGTGGGGGCGGATCATCTCTCCAGATTGGAGAATCTTGAGGAATCTGAGCCCAGCGTACCTATCACAGAGACGTTTCTAGATGAGGCGATCTTGGCTGTCACCTCGCTCCCGTGGTATGCCGACATTGTGAACTATCTTGTTGCCAAGACGGTCCCATAAAGTTGGCCTAGGCAGAAAATCGAGACCTTCCTGGCAAAGGCCAAGTTTTACCATTGGGAGGACCCCGTCCTTTATCATGAAGGAGGGGACAGCATCTGTAGGAGGTGCATTCCTCAAGAAGAGCATCATAGCGTCCTCACATACTGCCACAAGCTTGAGGCAGGAGGACATCATTCTGGAAAAAGGACAGCACAGAAGGTGCTTCAATCCGGCCTATGGTGGCCTACTCTCTTCAAGGATTCTGATGAGTTCGTGAAGAGATATACTGACTGTCAGAAAATGGGAACCTGCGGACAGAGAGACATGATGCCCATGCAACCCATTCACTTTTGTGAGGTTTTTGATGCATGGGGGATTGATTTCATGGGCCCATTTCCTAAGAGTCAGGGATTCGAGCATATTTTGCTCGTTGTGGATTATGTCAGTCGATGGGTTGAAGCCATCCCTGCCCGAGCTGCAGATGCTAAAACCGTATGCAAATTTTTGAGGAAAAATATCATTTCACGGTTCGGGGTACCTAGAGTTTTGATTTCAGACGGGGGTTCTCATTTCATCAATGACAAAGTTAGGGCCCTTGCAGACAAGTTCGGCATTGACCATCGGGTTGCCACACCGTATCACCCTCAGACTAATGGTCTTGCCGAAGTATCGAACCGAGAGATAAAAACAATATTGCAGAAAGTTGTCCGCCCAGACCGAAAGGATTGGTGACAGCGTTTGGACTCGGTCTTGTAGGCCTATCGGACTTCTTTCAAGAATCCATTGGGGACATCTCCCTTTCGACTCGTCTATGTCAAGCTGTGCCATCTGCCAGTGGAGATCAAGCATAAATCTTTTTGGGCAGTCACTGAGTTACTGTTAGATCCCGAGAGCATAGGAGAACAGAGAAGAGCAGAATTGGCAGCCCTGGAGGAACTGAGAGATACAGCCTTTTCCAACAGCCTACAGTACAAAGAAAAAGTGAAAACATGGCACGATTCGCATATCAGCCATAAACAGTTTGAGCCAGATCAGAGAGTATGGTTGTTTGATTCCTGGCTGAAATTATTTCTAGGGAAATTACAAAGCAAGTGGAAAGGTCCCTATGTGGTCAGGAAGGTACATGACAATGGCAGCATCGACATATCCGAACCGTCATCTTCCTCTACCTTCCGTGTCAATGGTCAACGCCTGAAACTATATCTAGATCATGATCCGCCGACCATTGACGTTGCCCCCATTCTTCTGGTATGAGATGTGTTCTTTGACTCACATCATCTGCATCTCATACATGGTGATCACTTCTATCTTCCGCTGTACAGATCATTTGTCCATATCACTCTTTCATCTGTTGATTTATTTTCTTCTTTTCTTTCTTTCTTCTTTTCCTTTTTTCTTTATCTATCAAAAAGGTACTGCCCCTTGTTGTCAGTTTTCTGTACTTAGGACGTACTTTGTCCTAAGTTTAGGGGGGTGTGCACCCTGAGTTTCTCTATTTTTCGATCCTCTCCATTGTCTCCTCTTCTTGTCTATACTTAGGGATATTTTACCCTAAGTATAAGGGGAGACAATCTGAGTACGATCTGTTCATTCCCAACCTTGACCCTCCCTGCCTTGTGTACAGTCTGCTATACTTAGGATTTTTTGATCCTACGAGTTATGTCTTCTCTTTTCTCTCCGATCTATGAGGACATAGCTCAAGCTAAGTATAGGGGGGTCATATATACTGTGTATATACTTTAGCCATAACTCGTACTTTCGTATTTTCTTAATAATATGGCTAAAAATTCCTTAAAATTCATTAAAAATATTTAATAAAAAGGTGTTCTATTCCTCAAATTATTTTTGTATCTACTGATTAATAAATCAGGTGAAAATGTTTTTTGCAAAATGTTTGAAAAATAGTTTGAAAATCTTTGTGAACATCTATTGAAAACTATTTTGAAAATGTTTTGTTACATGTTTTCAACCTGGGTAAAAATGTGTGGTTTGTAAAATTTATTTTCTTTGTGTGAAATAAAATGTTTGAAAAATGATTTGCAAATGGTCTGAAAAATGAGTGCAAAAATGTTTTGAAAAACCTATATATACTGTTTTGAAAGCCTTTGCAAAATGATTTTCAAATGTGTGTACATGTTTGTAAAATGTTTGTAAAAACTATTTTGGACTATAGTTTTCAAAAATTGTGTGAAAAAGCTTGTGTCAAATAAGTTTGAGGAATATTTACATCACACCAAAATCCATCTTATCTATATATGTATAAAATTGACCACTTACCCTTGTAAATTCTTAAAATCCACTTCTTGTATATATATGAAGCACTCCCGTGTAAATATTTTAACCCAGCTTTCCTCCAAAATCTTTTTATTTTCAAAAATCCCAAAAATATTTGCAAAAATTAAAATCCAAAAACATTTGAAAAATCTTTTGAAAAACAAAAAAATATGCATATGCATCATCATCATCTTTTCAAAAACCCATAAAAAGTTCAAAATCTTTGAAAATTGCATCACAAAAATATTTTCTGCATAACATTGCATAGCTTGAGCATTTTTCGGATTGAGTTTGATAGTTGAACAAGTCTAAGTAAAATCCGAAGATTGGAGCTTGGTTGGACCTTAAAATCTACTTAATAACAGGAACCTTATAGGAACTGGGATTGAGGTACTTCAGGTCTAGTTGACTTAATTCTTTGAGGATCACGAGGCTTAGTTCAATGGATTCTTGATTGCCTAAGTAGAGTATTTCGGAACACACGCACGATTCTTGTTGATAATGACCTAACTTGGACACTTGCACATTTCACATGGCTCAACTCAGTTGGAGTGGTGAGGGGGTTGGATTTGCCGGTATGAGACGCACACAGGTGGAAACACTTGTCCTCCTTTAGGGAGGGAAGTGCGCCCCAACCCGTCCAGTAATGATGAGTTTCGAGGATAGGAGATCGTGGGTTGCGATAAAGCTTCAAAAGAGGGATAGTCTACTGGCTCAAGAGGAAAAACCCCCTATGTAAATGTTGTTGTATATAGTATTAAAAAAATGCAAAAGCAAAAACTCCAAAAAAAAGTGGACAGGCCTGTACAAAAATAAAAATGCCTGCCGGAGTGTATTTTTTTATATGTTGTAAAGTCAAATAAGCAAGCTTGAGCTTCAAAGTCAAATCATGTGAGCCTGCAGCTGGATGAATTGACTACACTGGTCTTGCATCCTAGGATAGGTAGCTACACTGGCTACCGTCCATTCTTCTCTTCACCTCCTCCTCTTGGGCCGGTTGCCACTTGAACTTAGAAGGGAATACCCTGCTCCTTGAGGGATGAGTTGTTGGATTGGGGAATCATTGGGTTGTCATATCAGAGAAGTCAGTCTCTTTGTCATTTCAGTTGAGGAAAGCCACCATCACTTACACTGTACGAGTCAGATTCATAGTCGTAAGGGTTTGCGTATGAGTTGAAATATTTTTGACCTGGCTATTGAGGAGACTTGAGCAGAGTTTTGGGATTCTCTAAGGCTGTTGGATTTCAAGTCCGGTTCTCATTA
This sequence comes from Ottelia alismoides, assembly GCA_037367405.1. Lineage (NCBI taxonomy): Eukaryota > Viridiplantae > Streptophyta > Magnoliopsida > Alismatales > Hydrocharitaceae > Ottelia > Ottelia alismoides. The sequence continues at coordinate 438,089 of JAZKJV010011255.1, forward strand.
AGGTTCCGCCCGCACTAAAAATCCAAAGGTCTGACTTAAGCTCCAAACTTTGATTTTGTGAAGACAAGTTTGATAATTAAACTTCATCTAATTTTCTTCTTTTTCTTTTCTTTCTTTTTCTTTTTGCACTTATTGCATAAGTGTTCGCTAGGGACTAGCAAAGGTAAAGTATAGGGGGATGATGAATCCACATTTCGTCATCTTTATTCTATCATTTTGGCCTCAAAAACCCTAGCAAATGCGTGTAAATAACCTTAAATAGAGCATTTTAGCATCCATGCATCATTGTGTAAATATTGTATAAAATGCGGTTTTTAAAGCCAAAATTATAGAATAAATAAAAGAAAAAGAATAAAATATTGTAAATATTTTATGACCCGAAACCCCGAGACCTGGGCATCTTGATGAATAGGTCGACAAGGAATAAAGTAGGGGGGAGATAAGGGTTAGATACCTATATTATTTTATTCATTCTTCATTCATTTTGGGACCTATCTTTGGTTCCACTTGTTATACATCAAATAAAGAAACTTTGTACATGAAAGTTGTAGATAATTTTATAAAGAAAAATACAAAATTGATTTCACTGAAAAATAATGTACAGATAAAAAGTTATGGTCTGAATAAAAATCCAGAATCCTAACTTCCCAGACCCGTATCTCACAAATGAACCCTCCAAATGCAGCAAACTCACCTTTAATTGTTTATAGAATAAAATAAGCTATTTAATGATGGTGGATTCGCATTTGGCGGATACGGTTTGAAAGTTGAGTTTTGGACCCCCCCTATTGTATACTTGTACAGCTTAAAATACTCAATTTATTATTTATTCATTATTTTTTGTATTTTTATATTTTTATCTTGTAAATGTTACTTATAATAATTATGTACATTAAAATCAGAATAAAAATACAAAGAAAACTCAAAATAATATAAATATATATAGATCATACAGGTATTATACCTATATGTATACCTATACAATACACTCTTATATTTTATTTAATGAACAAAATACATCAGAAAAATAAAATAAAAATATATTTGTGTATATAAAAGTATTTTATAATTTTTGAAAATAATAAATAAAAATAATAAAATTAAAATACACAGAATAAAAATAAAGACCAAAATATATAGGTATTATACCTATATAGGCTAAAAAGTAAACTTATAAAAATATACCTCATAAAATTAATTGAAAATCATAAGAAAATACTACATAAAATAACGAATATTTTTTATTTTATAATCATAAATTAATAATGCCATTTACTATTTTTAAATGATTTTAGAAAACATTATTTTAGGGTTTTTCCTGGTTGGTCCACGTGGACCAACCAGGAGGCGCCACCAGTTGACCCCGGTCAACTGGTCGCCTTCCCCCCTGTAGCCCTTGTCAGGCCTGGTTTTTTGCCGTATTTGGCGGATTTTTCTAGGCCAAGGCTTTCACCATTTCGCCTCGAATTCTTCTGCAATCTTCTTCCTCTACCAACCACCTTGCCCGCCTTGCGATTACATTGGAGGTTGCATCACTGAGGCGCTCCAGCTTCTTTGATCTTTGAGCCCCTGCAGCTCGGGGTCAAACCTAATATAAGCGACCCCCTCCTTCGAATTCAAATTTGGGTCCCCTTGGTCCACCCCTCTCCGCCTCTCTTGTGCTCTGAAGCTTGTTGGAGGTGACAGCTCCGCCGCGAGCTCCTCAGCCAGGGCGTAAGAGGTCAAGGGCCCCTCCAACACCTCCCGCAACACCGGCGGTCGAGGTACATCTCCTCCTCTGGCTCCGGCCATTGAGGGTCCCTTCATCCATTTATTTTTCGCCCAATCGATTAGCCTTAGCCTTAGGAACAATAGCCCTCAAGAAATTTTGGGAATCGTCGCTCAAATCGAACCATCCACCATCTTGGTCGGAGCGCACCTCCGGCCAACCACCGCCGCATCGCTTCTCAGCCCACCTAAGGTCCATGCACTATGCCCTGGACCTCCTAATCATTTTTGCAGGTCAAAGCGCGTTAACTCGCGCCTGGAGTCGATTTTGGAAGCTCGCCGGAGGTCTCGAAGCCTCTCAGCTCCGCCAGCCGCCAGCGAGCGCCACGGCCTTCGCCGTGCTCTTTTGAAGCCTCCAGGAGGAAGAGCAGACCGTCAGGAGCCTCCACGTCCATTTTGAAGCCCAATCTCCACCGGAGGACGGACATCTCGCGCGTCGAAGCTCTCCCTCGCCGGCGTCCAACGTTGTTCTTGGTCCTAGCCTCCCAGCCGTCGGATCGTGGAGGCATCCCAGATCGCATAGCCACCGTACGATCCTCCTTCGCCTCGACCGTTCGATCAACCAAGGAGGATCTAATCCAAGCCGTGCGTCGTCGAAGCGTCATCGGCCGTCCGCAGTGCGCCACGTGGATAAGTGGAATCCTCTACGTCATTGGATCGCGCGCAAAGGGGTATTTTGCATCTCAACCCCTGCGCATTTTCTATTTACTTTTTAGTCTATAAACTTTCGTCTGTAGTGTAAAAGTTTTGTAAAATTTGCAAAACGGCCCTTGCATCTATTTTATTTACCCATAGGTCCTCTGCCACGTCTCCTCACGTGACCTGTACACGTGAGGTGCGGGCATTTTGCACTGAGGCCCTCAGTCTTTTTAATATTTCGTTTTAGTACCGGAACTTTTATATTAAGTGTAAAATTTTGGAGAAATTGCATTTTAGCCCCCAGAGGTTTTTGAAATTGCACTTAGATCCTTGCCAGGCGCATGCAAATCACGCGCCCTGGTGGGTAATTTGCACCGACACCCCTGCGGCTTTTGTAATTTATGTTTGGTCCTGGAAATTAAATACCCAGTGTTATTCTTGTGTGAAAATTGCATGTATGTCCCTGGATGTTATGATAATTGCACTTATACCCCTGACAGGCTGTGATATTCTTGTGAACTTGTAGCATTTATTTGGAGCCTCATTCTAACTCGAAAAATTCTTAAAAATTTAACTTAAGCTCATGTGTGCTTGTACTTTAACGCCATATGTTTAGTTTTTTATTTTATTTTATTTTAATATTTATTAAAAATAAAAAACTCTCTGTTTCAGCACTGTCTAGCTTAGAAAATATCAAAAAAATCTTAAAATACCTCGAAAAATTCCAAAAAAAATTCCCTACTGTCTATTTAACCTATTTTAGTGTCAGTCCAAAAATCACTAAAAATTGCAAAAGGAAAACCTTAAAAATTCAAAAATACTTAAAAACTTCAAAAAAATATAAAATCAAAGAAAACTCAGAAAAATATAAACTCAGTTTTTGTTTCCTCTATATTTTATTAGCTTTATTTGAAAAATAGCGCGGAAAAATTTTGTGGCTGTTTGCTATTTTTAATTCCCATTTCACCCCCAGCCAGTAGCTTGTCCACTGTTTTGCTTCATTTTGCTATTTGAAAATACCAAAAACACTTTGAAAATTACCCAAAAATCGAAAAAACAGTAAAAAACTATAAAAATATCAAAAAGATTTTATTTCTGAATATTTGGTTATTTTTGCATATTTTTATTAATATTCTATCTTCTCTTTTACTACATTATCTTTATATTCCAATATTGAAAAAAATATAAAATATAAAATATAAAAATCAGAAAATACAAAATCAAAATACAAAATAAAAAATTAACTAAAAAATAATAAAAAAATTTAATTAAGTTAAAATTTAAAAACCCACAAAAACCACTTGCTTGCCTAGTGTAGACATCACTCACACTCACGCACACACATTTGATTGTTCTACCCTGTTTGCTCCCTGAGTTCGAACTCTCTGCATGCTTGCTTGCTATACATCTTTTGTGCAGAGTTAAAAATAAATTTTAACTCCACATTTATTTCTAATCGTTGATCTGTAGTGTGGGTTAATTGTTGACTTTGGTCTAGGATTCATTGTGGGTCACCGCAGCGACCTCGGTTGTCTCTGCCTTGTGTGAGGCATACTTTTAGGCCCCGTGAATTTTGGCTAAATCAGACACAAAATTCCAAGAGTCATTTGTCTCGTTTGTAAACCTTCACCTTACTCCAGGCAGTAAGGTAACAACGGAATTCTTTTTTCTTATTGGAAGATTCAATATCAAGTTTATGACAATAAAATTGCTCCAAGATTATTAGTAGTCCGTGTCACTCTCACAAGAATCCATATCCATGCAAATATGATATCATGTATATTTCTGTTACAATACGATAAAAATGGGATAGTTTGAATGAAACTAATCGATATGTATTGATGTACACATCATCAGGATGTAGTTCAATTGGTTAGAGAACCGTCCTATCAAGGCGAGAGCTACGGGTTCGAGCTCCATCTGTCCCGAACTAGGATCCAATGAATTGATCAATTCAGTTTTTCTTTTTCATGGAAAATGAAAGGATGGAATGGAACAAGCAAATTATGATTCACAGCCAGTGCCTTTATTTTTTTCCTTTCGCGTTTCTCATCAGCGTCAAATAAATAAGAGAATTGTTCTTTATTCTAATAGTACTGATTGATAAAAAAGAGAGGTATATGTAGATTGGTATAATCATCCAGCAATATCATGGTAGTTAGGGAGTTTGAGAGATACTATACTATACTGCCTTTTCACTACCTATTGATCAATGAAATAGAGTACAGTATTTATATTTCGATCAGTATTATATTTTATTTAATATACTTATTTAATTATTATACAATGTACAATCAATATGGATTTCACATAATTAACTCTACTAAATACTTTTTAAGAAAACCTTTATTATTATATAATATTATCAATCACCCATTTTAAATGATCTAATTTAATTGGAAATAATTTGTTTTATTTTCGTTCAAATCGCACACTGAATTTTTTATGTATACACGCTAGTATCGATCCAAGGATTGAGTGAGGATCCTAATTCTAAAAAACATAAATCAAAGAAAATGCCTTTTGAATTCCAAATTAACTCATTAAAAAAATATTTTCTTGTTATAAATAATATCTTGTTGTTGACATATAAATGTTTACTAATCAGGCCATTGATGAACTTTGTAAAATGAAATGGTTGAACAATCAAAAAATAGATTATTCATAAATATACATTGAATGTTGATATTATGAATTGAATTTATGATAGTGGATCCATATATAAAAAGTTCATCTGATTGTTTCAGAAGAAACGAAATAAAAGATAGTGTAGAACTAGGACATTTATTGTATGAGGCCTATTCAATGCTAGATGCAAAAGTGCATAACAGATCGATATGAACATCGTGAGCTGTCCCATAATAAAGCTAGTTGTTGTTGATATCTCCTTCTCAATTCCTTCTTCCATAACTCGAGCTTAGAGAAGGAGAGATAAGAGGGTTCTATGGAGAATATGGTCAGAAATACATAATAGAGTCCGATCACAACCACTAGATTTATTATATTCATGCATAAGGATAATAGATTACTGATAAACTCAAAAATCGACCGATCTTGTATTCCACACAAGGCGGGAACACAGTCGAAGTGTCGACCAATCAAAATCTGAATTTAATCAACAATTAACCCACACTGAAGATCAATAATTTAGAACTAATGTGGAGTTAAAATTTATTTTTAACTCTGCACAGACGGTGTATAGTGACAAGTATGCAGAGAGTTCGAACACAGGGAGCAAACAGGGCAATTCACAAGAGTGTGCTCAAGTGAGTGTGTGATGGTGTGTCTACACTAAGCAAGCAAGCAAAGATGTTTTTGTGGGTTTTTAATTTTTAAATTTTTTTTGTATTTTGATTTTTAGTTTTCTGGTTTTTATATTTTATATTTTATACTTTTTTTTTCTTTTTCAATATTGGAAAATAAAGACAAGACAATAGAAGGCAAGCTAAAATATTTATAAAAAGGTGCAAAAATACTCAAAAATTCAGAAATAAAATGTCTTTGGTCTTTTTATACTTTTTTACTGTTTTTGTGATTTTTAGGGATTTTTCAAGGTGTTTTTGGTATTTTTAATTACTGAAATAAGGCAAAACAGTGGAAACAATGCTGGCTGTGATAAAAATGGGAATTAAAAATAGCAAACAACACTCAAAATATTTCACACTATTTTTCTAATAAAAAGAACAAAATTAGGAATAAACAGAACCTGAGTTTAGAATTTTTGGAATTTTCTACTATTTTTTGTAATTTTTTTGAGGTTTTTGAGTGTTTTTAAATTTTTAGTGTTTTTCTTTTGAGATTTTTAATGATTTTTGGATTGACACTAAAATAGAGTAAAATAGACACTAGGTGAATTTTTGGGAATTTTTGGGGGTGTTTTACTATTTTTTTGGTATTTTCTAAGCTAGACAGTGCACAAATAGCAAGTTTTTGATTTTTAATAAATATGAAAATCAAGTAAAATCAAAAACTAAAAGGTTGGCGTCAAAACACACATGTCCAGGAGCTTAAGTTCAAAATTCGAAAAATTTTGGAGTTAAAATGATAGGTCAAATAACTAGAACAAACATCCAAACATTAAACAGTCCTGGTAGGGGCATATATGCAATATATCAAACATCCAGGGGCCTACATGCAATTTTCCACAAAATATTGAGCTGAATATTTAATTTATAGCACCAAAAAGCAAGTACAAAAGCCGCCTAGGCACGCAAGCAATTTTCCCACCAGGGCGCGTGACTTGCACGCGCCTGGCGAGGACTGGAATGTAATATCACAAAATCCTGGGGGCTTATATGCAAAATATCCAAAAAGTTTACTCTTGATATGAAAGTTTTAGTACTGAAACGAAATACAAAAATGACCGAGGATCCTTCTGCAAAATGCCCACCCCCTCACGTGTACAGGTCACGTGAGGTGACGTGGCGAAGGACCTAGATGCAAATAAACAAAGTTCGGGGGTCCTTTGTGCAAATATTACAAAACTTATACGCTACAGACAAAAGTTTAAATACTAAACATTAAATACAAAAAGTGCGAGGGTTGAGATGCAAAATACCCTCGCTCGGGCGCTCCGACGATGACGCGTGGCGCGAATCCAACGGCTGGAAGCGAGGCGCGATCCAGCGGCGGGGAACAAGCCACTTATCCACGTGGCAGCACTGGGGCGTCCGATGACGGTTGGCGTCGACGTCCGAGATTAGATCTCGAAAAGAGATCCGACGGTGGCTGGGCGTGGAAGATCGGACGGTCCACGATCTGTCTGGGGCTCCGCCTCGATCTAACGGTGGCGAAGCCCGGAGCAGGAACAACGACGAACTCCGGCGAGCCGAGGTTCGCCGAGGTCAAGCTCCGTCTCCGGCGAGCGGTTTGGCTTCAAAAGCGGGATGGAGCTTCCTGGGGCCGTCCTCTATCTCCTGGGGGCACCAAAAGTGCACGGCGTTGGCCGTGCCGCTCGCAGTTGATCGGCGGAGCTGTAGAGCTCGGCTGAGCTCCGGCGAGCTTCAAACACGCGCCCAGGTGCGAGTCAACGTGCTTTGACCCTGCAAAAAGCGTTATAAGGTCCAGGGCAAAGTGCCTGGACCTGTGATGGACCTAATCGATGCGCGAAGGGAAGTGGACGTCGGTGGCCGGAGGTGCGCTCCGGCGATGATGCTTGGCGTGGTGAAATACGCGATGGAACTTATAATCTTTTTGGGGTTTTCGAAGCTTAAGCTAACAGGAATCAAATGGTGCAAAGAAATGAGCGGAGGAAGGCCCTCGATGGCCGGAGCCAGAGGAAGAGAGATACCTCGACGCCGACTGTTGGCGGAGGTGGTGGAGGCACCCTCGACTTCGAACGCCTTGGCTGAGGAGCTGGCGATGGAGCTGTCACCTCCAGGGAGCTCTGGAGCACGATGGAGGCGTTGAAGGGTGGACCAAGGGGACTCGATTCGAATTGGAAGAGGGGGAGTCGGTTTTAAGTGGTTTGACCCGAGGTGACAGGGGTCCAAAGACCAAGAGGTCTGGAGTAGCTCATTGATCCATAGCCCAATGTAAACACTCGGCGGGCAAGAGGGATGAACGAGGAAGCGGATCTCAGAAGAAATCGAGTCGAAAGGATGAAAGCTCGCGCCTCGAAAAATTGGTGAAGATGGGGTCAAAAGCGGTTCTGACAAGGGCTAAGGGAGTAGGTCAGACAGTTGACCGGGGTCAACTGTCAGACCATCCTGGTTGGTCCACGTGGACCAACCAGGAAAAACCCTAAAAAAATATTTTATTAATTCTATTTAAAATACTAAATGGCCGAATTAGATAAACGTTATAAAATGAAAAATGCTCAAAATTTTATTTAGTATTTTATTCTGATTTTTATTTATTTTTATGACTTATATTTTTACAAGTTACCATTTTAACCCTATATAGGTATAATACCTATGTATTTTAATATTTTATTTAGGTATTTTATTTTTATTATTGTTATTTAGTATTTTATAAAATTATAACATACTTTTATATACATAAATATATTTTTATTTTATTTTTCTGATTTGTTTTGTATATTTAATAAAATACAAGTGTATTGTATATAGGTATAAGTGTATGTATAATACCTATGTAGTCTTTGTACAAGTATATTTTTATTTTTATTTTTCTTTGCATTTTATTTCAATTTTAATGCACATATATTATAAGTAATATTTACAAAATTATAAAAATATAGAAAATATAAAAATAATGAATAAATAATAAATTGAATATTTTATTATGTAAAAGTATACAATGAGGGTCCAAAACTCAACTTTCAAACCGCAGCTCCGCCAAATGCGAAACCACCGCCATTGGATAGATTATTTTATTCTATATACAATTAAAGGTGAGTTTGATGCGTTTGGAGTTGTCGTTTATGAGATACGGGTCTGGGAAGTTGGGATTCTGGATTTTTATTCAGACCATAACTTTTTATCTGTACATTATTTTTCTGTGAAATCAATTTTGTATTTTTCTTTATTAAATTATCTACAACTTTCATGTACAAAGTTTCTTTATTTGATGTATAAAAAGTGGAACCAAAAATAGGTCCCAAAATGAATAAAGAATGAATGGAATGTATAGGTATTTTCTCTGTATTTCTGACCTTATCTCCCCCTACTTTATTCCTTGTCGACCTATTCATCAAGATGCCTAGGTCTCGGGGGTTTTGGGTCATAAAATATTTACAATATTTTATTCTTTTTCTTTTCTTTATTTATTCTATAATTTTGGCCTTAATTACAGTAATTTATACACTGTTTGGATGCACATGCATGAATGCTAAGATGCTCTATTTAGTGCTATTTACAGGCATTTGCTAGGGTTTTTGATGCCAAAATGATAGAATAAAGATGATGAAATGTGGATTCATCATCCCCCTATACTTTACCTTTGCTAGTCCCTAGCAAACACTTATACAATAAGTGCAAAAAGAAAAGAAAGAAAAGAAAAAGAAGAAAATTGGATGAAGTTTAATTATCAAACTTGTCTTTACAAAATCAAAGTTTGGAGCTTAATTCGAACCTTTGGAATTTTAGTGCGGTCGGAACCTTAATGAGAACCAAATTTGAAATCCAACAGTCCTTGAGAATCCTAAAACTCTGTCCAAGTCTCCTCAATAGCCAGGTCAGAAATACTTCAACCCATACGCAAACTCTTACGACTATGAATCTGACTCGTACAGTGTAAGTGATATGTAGCTCCCCACCTCAGAAGTAACAAAGAAACAACCTCCCTCAACCTGGTAACTCTAATGCCTCGGTCTAGCAACTCTTTCCTCGAGAAGCGGGGTATTCCCTTCTAAGTTCAAGTGCAACCGGCTCAAGAAGAGGGGGAAGAGGTATAGACTTTTGGAAGCTCAGCCAGTGTAGCCAAGTCTCCCGCTGCAAGCTTCATGAGATGTGACATGGATACCATAAGCTTTTGCTTTATTGGACTATATACACTCCGGTGGGGTTATTAAATTTTCAATCCGACCCACCACTTTTTTGGAGTCCTTTTTTTTTCTCTTTTTTTTTCAATTGCATCTGTACAACATATCTACATGGTGCAGCATATATACAAGAAATTTTCCTCTTGAGCCAGTAGACTATCCCTCTTTTGAAGCTTTATTGCAACCCACGGCTTCTGTCTTTAGCCTTCATCACCACTAGACCAAGTTGAGGTGCACTTCCTTCACTATAAGAAGAAGAGAGGTTCCGCCTAGAAGTACTACCCTCATATGCTACCCCAAGCCAAAGGAAACTGCCTCCTCACTACCTCATCCGTGGAGAGCTATGTGAAAGGTGCAGGTGTCCAAGTTAGGTCATTATCAACAAGAGTCGTGCGTGTGCTCCGAAATACTTCTACTTAGGCAGTCAAGAATCCATTGAACCAAGTCTCGTGATCCTCAAAGAATTAAGTCAACTAGACCTGAAGTACCTCAAACCCAGTTCCTATAAGGTTCCTGTTATTAGGTAGATTTTAAGGTCCAATCAAGCTCCAATCTCCGGATTTTACTTAGACTTGTTCAGTTATCAAACTCAATCCGAAAAATGCTCATGCCATGCAATGCTATGCAGAAAATATTTTTGTGATGCAATTTTCAAAGATTTTGAACTTTTTATGGATTTTTGAAAAGATAATGATGATGCATATGCAGATGCATTTTTTGTATTTTTCAAAAAGATTTTTCAGATTTTTTTTTGGATTTTCATTTTTGCAAATGTTTTTGGGCGTTTTTGAAAACAAAAAGTTTTGGCTAAAAACTAGGTGAAAATATGTACACAGGAGTGCTTCTTATGTGTACAAGAAGTGGATTTTAAGAATTTACAAGGGTAAGTGATCAATTTTATACATATATATAGGTAGTGGATTTTGGTGTGATGTTAGTATTCCTCAAACTTATTCGACACAAGCTTTTCACACAATTTTTGAAAACTATAGTCCAAAATAATTTTTACAAACATGTACACACATTTGAAAATCATTTTGCAAAGGCTTTCAAAACAGTATATATATAGGTTTTTCAAATATTTTTGCAACCATTTTTCAAACCATTTGCAAATCATTTTCCAAACATTTTATTTCACACAAAGAAAATAAATTTTACAAACCACACTTTTTACACAGGTTGAAAACATGTAACAAAATATTTTCAAAATAGTTTTCAATAGATGTTCACAAAGATTTTCAAACTATTTTTCAAACATTTTGCAAAAAAAACATTTTCACCTGGTTTATTAATCAGTATATACAAAAAGAATTTGAGGAATGATAACATCTTTTTATTAAGAATTGTTAATGAATTTTAAAGAATTATTAGCCATATTATTACGAAAATACGAAAGTGCGAGTTATGGCTAAAGTATATACACAGTATATACGACCCCCCTATACTTAGCTTGAGCTATGTCCTCATAGATCGGAGAGAAAAGAGAAGACATAACTCGTACTAAGTATAGGCAAGTCTAAAGAATGAATGAATCAATGAATGAGAAGTTGACCGTCCCCCCTATACTTAGGATCAAATAATCCTAAGTATAGCAAACTGTACACAACGCAGGGGGGTCAAGGGTGGGAATGAACAGATCGTACGCAGATTGTCTCCCCCTATACTTAGGGTAAGATATCCCTAAGTATAGACAAGAAGAGGAGACAATGGAGAGGATCAAATAATGGAAATACTCGGGGTGCACACCCCCCTATACTTAGGACAAAGTACGTCCTAAGTATGGAAAACTGTCTACAAGGGCGACACCTTTTTGATAGATAAAGAAGATAGAGATGGAAAAGAAGAAAAGAAGAAAAGAAGAAAATAAATCAACAGACAACGGAGTGATATAAACAGATGGATCTATACAGCGGAAGGTAGAATTGATCACCATGTATGAGATGTAGATGACGAGAGTCAAAGGACACATCTCATACCAGAAAAATGGGGGCAACGTCAATGGTCGGCGGATCATGATCAAGATATAATTTCAAGCGTTGACCATTGACGCGGAAGGTAGAGGAAGATGACGGTTCGGATATGTCGATGCTGCCATTGTCATGTACCTTCCTGACCACATACGGTCCTTTCCACTTGCTCTGTAATTTCCCTGGGAATAATTTCAGCCTGGAATCAAACAACCATACTCTCTGATCTGGCTCAAACTGTTTATGGCTGATATGCGAATCGTGCCATGTCTTCACTTTCTCTTTGTACTGTAAGCTGTTCGAAAAGGTTGTGTCTCTAAGTTCCTCCAGGGCTGCCAATTCAGCTCTTCTCTGTTCTCCTATACTCTCGGGATCTAGAAGCAACTCAGCAACTGCCCAAAAAGATTTATGCTTGATCTCCACTGGCAAATGGCACGGCTTGCCATAGACGAGACGAAAGGGAGATGTCCCCAATGGATTCTTGAAAGAAGTCCGATAGGCCCACAAGACCGAGTCCAAAAGCTGAGACCAATCCTTTCGGTCTGGGCGGACAACTTTCTGCAAGATAGTCTTTATCTCCCTATTCGATACTTCGGCAAGACCATTAGTCTGAGGGTGGTAAGGAGTGGCAACCCGATGGTCAATGCCGAACTCGTCTGCAAGGGCCCTGACTTTGTCATTGATGAAGTGAGACCCCCCGTCTGAAATCAAGACTCTAGGTACTCCGAACCGTGAAATGATATTTCTCCTCAAGAATTTGCAAACGGTTTTAGCATCTGCGGCTCGGGCGGGGATGGCCTCAACCCATCGGCTGACATAATCCACAGCGAGCAAAATATGCTCGAATCCCTGACTCTTAGGAAATGGGCCCATGAAGTCAATCCCCCATGCATCAAAAACCTCACAGAAGTGAATGGGTTGCATGGGCATCATGTCTCTCTGTCCGCAGGTTCCCATTTTCTGACAGTCAGTACATCTCTTCACGAACTCATCAGAATCCTTGAAGAGAGTAGGCCACCATAGGCCGGATTGAAGCACCTTCTGTGCTGTCCTTTTTCCAGAATGATGTCCTCCTGCCTCAAGCTTGTGGCAGTATGTGAGGACGCTATGCTGCTCTTCTTGAGGAATGCACCTCCTCCAGATACTATCCCCTCCTTCATGATAAAGGACGGGATCCTCCCAATGGTAAAACTTGGCCTTAGCTAGGAAGGTCTCAAGTTTCTGCCTGGGCCAACCCTGAGGGACTGTCTTGGCAACAAGATAGTTTACAAAGTCAACATACCATGGGAGTGAGGTGACAGCCAAGATCGCCTCATCTGGAAATGTCTCTGTGATAGGTGCGCTGGGCTCAGATTCCTCAAGATTCTCCAATCTGGAGAGATGATCCGCCACCACATTCTTGACTCCAGGCTTATCCTTAATTTCAATATCAAATTCCTGGAGTAGAAGGATCCATCTGGTGAGACGTACTTTGGCATCCTTCTTAGCCATTAAATATCGGATGGCGGTATGATCAGTGTAAATGGTCACTCTAGATCCGAGAATATACGATCGATACTTATCAAGAGCAAAGACTACGGCCAGCATCTCTTTCTCGGTCACAGTGTAATTCTGCTGCGCGGCATCCAAAGTCCGGCTGGCGTAGTGAATGGCAAAGGGTAAACCATCCCTCCTCTGTCCGAGCACAGCCCCAACGGCAAAATCTGAAGCATCCGTCATGATCTCGAATGGCAGAGACCAATCGGGTGGCTGAAGGACAGGAGCTGAAACAACCATGTTCTTGAGAGTCTCAAATGATTCAAGACACTTATCATTAACAATAAACTCAGTGTCTTTGGTCAGCAAGTCAGTGAGCGTTCGGGCAATTCGACTGAAGTCCTGAATGAACCGTCGGTAGAAACCGACATGCCCCAGAAAAGACCGTAACTGACGCAGATTGGACGGCGGATTGAGTTTTCTGATGATGTCCACCTTAGCCGGATCGACCTCCATGCCCCTGTTGGAGACGATATGACCAAGGACCGTCCCTTGAGTCATCATGAAATGACTCTTCTCCCAGGATAAAACAAGGTTAACCTCAATGCAGCGCTTGAGCACACGGTCTAGGCAGTCAAGACAAGCGTCGAACCCGTCGCCGTAGACCGAGAAGTCATCCATGAAGACCTCTAAACAGTCACCCACCATGTCCGAGAATATGGACAACATGCACCTTTGGAATGTCGCCGGAGCGTTACATAGACCAAAGGGCATCCGTCTGAAAGCATAAGTCCCAAACGGACAGGTGAATGTCGTTTTTTCCTGGTCTTCGGGTGCAATGGCCACTTGATTATATCCAGAGTACCCATCAAGGAAACAGTAATGACTCTTCCCAGCTAGCCGTTCGATAATCTGATCAATGAAGGGCAGCGGGAAGTGATCCTTCTTGGTGGCCTCATTCAATCGTCTGTAGTCCACACAGACCCTCCAAGAAGTTGGTACTCTGGTAGCGATCTCCTCTCCAGACTCATTAACAACAGTAGTGATACCCGTCTTCTTAGGTACCACATGTAGCGGACTTACCCATTTGGAGTCGGAGATGGGATAGATAAAATCGGCGCTCCACCACTTGGAAATTTCTTTCATGACTACGTCTCGAAGATTCGGGTTCAGCCGTCGTTGGAACTCACGCGACGGCTTAGCGTTATCCTCAAGATAGATGTGGTGAGAGCAAAGATTTGGGCTCAGCCCCTGGAGATCAGCTATACTCCAACCGATTGCCTTGCGGTTTCTTTCAAGAACCTCCATCAGATGAGATTCTTGTTCTCCAGTCAAATCTGCTGAGATAATGACTGGGTGCATTTCTGGCTCTCCAGCAAGGAATTTGTACTTCATCGACTGCGGCAGAGGTTTCCGTTCTGGACAACTGGGAGGTGGCAGATCTGGCTTCTGATATGTCTGTGTAAATGCTACCAGGTCTGCATGGGAGAACTCTCGCTCTGCATGAATTTCTGACGAAGGGAGGCCTGCTGAATCATCTATAAACTGCACTGGCTCGCACTCTGTCATGGCTGTCGGCTCAGAAGGAATCAGACAAGGCAAATAATCATCAAAGTCATCCCAGTCAATGTCTGAATCCGAGGGATCTGAAGAAGATGAGCAAGAATGGAACTCATCTGCACCACTCATCACAACACTGTCAGCTTCAGATGTATCCTCCTCCAGGGATGTGCTCTCCCGGCTCTCGACTGCCATGAGCTTGAGATATAGTGAATCTGTAGGCAAGGCGAGGGTCGGTGCTACAGGATCTTTCCAGTTGGATTCATCATCAGTCATCTCAAAATCACAAACCTGGTGGATGTCTAGCTCCTCCTCTGTCATCTGCGCTTCTTCGTTGGACTGCTCGGAGCACTCTAACTATCTAGCTCTGATTTCTTCGATCGTCTCTATTTGTATGGTTTCGCCCTCTACGCGAAAACATACCTTCCCACTATCATGGTCGGTCACCGCCTTGGCAGTGGCCAAGAATGGACGTCCGAGAATGATGGGGGCATCAGCTACCGACTCAGGGATCTCCATGTCCAACACAACGAAGTCCACAGGGAATTTCAGGCCCTGAATGGTAACGACCACGTCTTTCAATAACCCCTTCGGCCTCTTAATCGACCTATCAGCAAACTGAAGGACCGTTCTGCTTCGAAGAAGAGGGCCAAACTCGAACTGCTTGAGTAAGGCTGCCGGAAGGAGGTTAATTGAAGAGCCGCTGTCTAATAGAGTACGATCAAACTGCTGCTCCTGAATCTCGCATCTGACATAGGGAGCTCCTGCGTCTGGTCGCTTGGCTGGCAGCTTGTTCTGGATGATGCAACATGTGTCATGAGTGAGCATATGGATTTGATCTCTGTACCTCTTTTTCCTTCGGACAGTAGTTGTTTCTTTCAAATTCTTCTTGAAGAAGGGGATATGCTCAAATGCTTCTCGTAGAGTCAGCTGGATATGAAATCTGTCAATCATTTCGTTGCCGAACTCTACCTGCTGATTCTTTTTTAGATTTTCTTTTTTGTTCCCCTTCGCCCGGTGGAGTGCCTCAGGGAAGGGGATGGTAGGGGCCTCCTCAGATGGAGGATTAGGACTCGGTCCCTGTGCCTGGGAGGACGGAGAATCCATACAATAATCATCATTCACCACATATGGATCTGCAATTTGAACAGAAACCTTTCCTTTATTCATATTTTTGTTTTTGTTTTTGTTCCCACAGTCTCTAGGTACAAAATGTGGTAACATCACAGTTGGTGGCTCAACAAAAGTAGATGTGGTGGCTTCAGCACCACCACTAGCACCGGTCTTCGCGGCATCAGCACCGCGCACTGATTCATCATCCAAAATGGTGGCATCAGCACCACCGTCTGTATCTGGTATCACGACGGCATCAGCACCGTCAACCTGGACTCTATCATTGGTGGCATCAGCACCACCGTCTTCAACATCATCATTAGCGGCATCAGCACCGCTCCTCTGCTCCTCTGGCACTCTTGATCCTGCATCTGGCTGTCGCTCAGAGGAGGCGCCGCCGGCTGGCATCCTACCGCTCCTAGTAGTAACAAAATCAGCATCATAATAGGAATAAGACTTGTCACTCAAATAATCACTAGGAGAGGTATCCTATGTGAACTCTACCTGCTCAGATTTTCTTTTTAGATTATTAGGGTTAGGTTCGATCTGAGCGGGTATGGCGGCTTTGCCTTTGATGATATCCCGCACCTCCTGCCGGAACTCATCCATTTCTTGCCTGAAAGATGCTCGCTGTTCAGATAGCAAGCGGGTAAGATCATCGAGAGCTGGGTTCTCATAGGCTGGACCCTGAGAACCGGATGTCTGTCCCGGCTGGAAATGGGGCTGCTGCTGCTGGTGTTGCTGCTGATACTGGGGGGAAGGTTGGTGATAATACTGCTGAGGCGGCTGTCGCTGCCTCCACTGCTGTCCCTGATAGGAGGGACGAGGACCACTCTGATACTGAGATGTCTGGGCATACTGGGGCTGCTGGTTGTGCTGCTGTGGCTGGCTGTTCTGCTGTCCTTGAGCAGGAGGGTGCTGTTGGGATGAGGATCCACCATTGCCCCAACGGAATCCGGGGTGATCCCTACGAATTGCGGGCTGAGGGTACCGGTCGTACCAAATCCCGTTGACTTCCATCAACGGTTCCTGCTCGAAGGAGGGTGGAGGAAGAACTGCCAGTGGTTGCTCCGGCTGATAGACCACCATCTGCGTGTCCTGAGATGGTGGTTGCTCTGGATGGTACTGCAGCAAGGGCACCGGCTCTGCCTGAATGTGATTCACCTGGCGGTATGAGGTAGAGGCCTGGTTGGGATTGCTGCTGCTGGAAGCAACCTGTGACCTGGGAGGCTGTTGAGAATGGGCTTGTGCCTCCTGAATACATAGAATCTGGGTCTTCAGGTCACTCATGGTTTTGGTGAGAAGGTCCATCTGGGCTAGACCTTGATTCTGCTTCTTCTCGAGGATCTCCATGCGGTCCAACTTTTCACTAATTATGCCCATGTCGGCTGCTGTTGATTCGGCTTGGGCTGCGGCTACCGACGTTGTATTGGGACCGGCATCGATGCGGGCGATCCTCTGAAATGATCCCGCTCCTTGCGGGGGCTTCTGCTGAGTGTAGACTCGGGCTTGGGCCATCACAGTAGAGTTTTCTGCCATGCCTTCGTAGATGGCCCAGACGTCGTCTTCTCCCTTGGAGAAATAGGACCCACCGCAAAAGGCGTTCACTAGCCCCTGCATCTCCGGTGTCAGCCCACAGAAGAAACTCTGCACCAAGTTGGGCTTGGATATATCGTGATGTGGACACCGGTCAATGAGCTCTCTGAATCGATCCCATGCTTCGTGGAACTGTTCATTTGGGATCATGACGAAGTTGCTGATCATGGCTCGAGCTGCGTTGGTCCGGCCGAGAGGATAGTATTTCTTCAAATATGCGGTCCGGAGATCTGCCCAAGTATCGACGAATCGCCCTAGATGCTTGAGCCAATATGCGGCTCTATCAACCAATGAGAATGGGAAGGCGATCATCTTAATGGTGTCCTCGGTCATCAACCGATCATGGATAGTGCTGCAAATCATCTCGAATTCTTGGAGGTGGAGGTGCGGCTCTTCGGTCGGCAACCCATGGAACTTGGGTAGAAGCTGGATAGTGTGGGGCCGAAGCTCGAAATCTCCGTGAATGGGTGGAAGTCTGATCCATCGGTGAGTGAGGGATGCGGCTGGATTGTGCAATTCCCTCATGATAGTCTGTTGCGGTCTCTCAGCGTCTGGGTCTGCTCCTCCTGCATCAGGTCCTCCTCCTCCACCACCTTCTCCGCCAGCTCGGTTCTCTCTCATCTGAGCTATCTCCCTCATGAGATCACCCATGAATGTACCCTGATCACGGATCTGCCTCTGCATAGTCTCCAGGGATGCTAACAAGGAATTATTGATGGCTGCCTGATCAAATAGGAAGGGAGGGTGCTCATGATCATCTGCATGCTCGCCTCTGTCTGCCATGGCTGGATTTTCTAAAAAAGCAAAAGAGGCCATCTCAGGTGCTGTCGAATGAGCTGAACACTGTGATGTACTGAATTCTGACACTCTTGGACTGATGGAAGGAGAATAAGAAGGGTGGTCGAGGGGGAACATGGCGGATGTAAACTCAGGCTCGGAGAGCGGACTCTCCGAGGTATTCCTAGATGAATAAGGAGGAGTGCGGGATAGCGGTGCCGACAAGGTCGGCCTAAGAGATCTTCGTCCCATCATCTTGATTATTGGTAAGAGCAGAGGGGGGTTTAGAAGAAGAAGAGTGAAATGAGAGGCAACAAAATTACGCACGATTGTGCGGTGTTTTTGATCTTGACCTAAACAAATCTAGCAATCAAACACAAAGCAGGGGTGAGTTCACCAACTCAACACGTGAAGCCGTGAAGGTTCGGCTTTTATCTTGTCAATTTTAGCTTGATTCAGGAATTTATCTTTTCACGAGTCCTTAGAACGCTACGCCTAAAGGAGAGAGAGTACTGCCGGAAGAGTATCCCGTACTTGTCCTCCTCCTGTGTAACCTGTAGCTTGCACTTTTTTGAGGTCCTTGTAACCCTTCCTGGATCCCTACTCAGCCAAAGAATAAGAGAGGAAGCCAATAGGCGAAACCGATACTTCGGAACTCGCTCGCAACGGAATCACCCGTGAGCGTGCAAGAACCTACTCGGACGCAAGACGATGAGACAGACACCCCCGTGAAGGCGTGGACTAGGCTCGATACTTCGGACAAGGTCGATGCTCTACACACTAGAGAGTCACCAATGTTGACCAAGCCCTACTCGTCCACGTACGATAGAAGCGCCAATACTTCGAAAATCCAGGCGATACACAAGGCAGCCACAAGCTGGGTTTTCGGCTCTAATCCTTACGAAGCGCTCACCTCACTTGGAAGGAGACCTTCCCATGCAACCTGAATACAAGTGAGGGTGTTACTCTCCCCAAGCAATGAATCCAATTACCGATTTTATCTTTGGTCAAGTTTTCTTAGCAGTCCCTTTTTTAAATTTTTTTTGGTGTTATCGCTTCTTTTGAGTAGATTCAAACAAGCGCCTAACGATTTTTGTGTTTTCTTGATCCTACTTTGTCCAAAAACAGAGGGAGAGGAGAGTCGGAAAAGCCGTGCAAGTTGGCACAAAGATGGAAATCTCACCTTTGTGCCTAAATGATGGATGCCAAGTTAGAAGACTTACAGCGAATCCCAGCTCTCTCCATGCGAGATGCAAAGCAGAATTTTTAAACCTAATCTATATGCCGATATGCACAACGGAAATCGTCCTAGAACAGGCAACTGCTAGCGTGAAGAACCACAAGTTAACCTCCTATCGTCGATCCTAAGAGTCCGGTCTAGACCCTCCCCTCCTCTTCTCGACACATCGAGTTCAGGAGTAGCGCTTGATGGAGAGGGCTCGCGGCGCGGCGGATCTAAGAAAGGGGGCTAATCTGTTTAATTAGTCTAAGTCCAAATACGCACTATAGGAGCATGCAAAGATAATTAGGGTGTTTGGACCTATTCTAATCGAATCAAGCAGGACCTAGAACTAAGAGCTCAATCCACAAAAGAAATGAGAAAGGAAAACAAAACCGGAAAATGACAAGCGATGAAAACTCGTCAAAAACCGCGGTGAGCCCCCGGGTGAACAAACACCCGGAAATTAGGCCCGGTAGTGTCCAAGTCCGAATGTACCTGTATTATTACAAATTATAAAAGTCACTCTCTCACAGAAATAAAATGCAAGCTAACTAATCACTCTCTCTCACTTCTCCTGCTCTCTCTCCTGCCGGCTTGGCCCAAGAAGGCCGGCTCCGCTTCCCAAGGATGCTCCGGATCACCTAAGCAATCCGCCCCGCTCCGCGGTCCCTCGCAAGAAGACAAGAAAAGAGATGGTCAGATAGCTCAACAAGATATATCAAAAATGTAAGAGGTGGACAATAATGCTATGGTAAACAATCACACAATCAAACAAAATGTCAACTACTCGCTGTTGCTCCCCGGCAACGGCGCCATTTGATAAACTCAAAAATCGACCGATCTTGTATTCCACACAAGGCGGGAACACAGTCGAAGTGTCGAGCAATCAAAATCTGAATTTAATCAACAATTAACCCACACTGAAGATCAATAATTTAGAACTAATGTGGAGTTAAAATTTATTTTTAACTCTGCACAGACGGTGTATAGTGACAAGTATGCAGAGAGTTCGAACACAGGGAGCAAACAGGGCAATTCACAAGAGTGTGCTCAAGTGAGTGTGTGATGGTGTGTCTACACTAAGCAAGCAAGCAAAGATGTTTTTGTGGGTTTTTAATTTTTAAATTTTTTTTTGTATTTTGATTTTTAGTTTTCTGGTTTTTATATTTTATATTTTATACTTTTTTTTTCTTTTTCAATATTGGAAAATAAAGACAAGACAATAGAAGGCAAGCTAAAATATTTATAAAAAGGTGCAAAAATACTCAAAAATTCAGAAATAAAATGTCTTTGGTCTTTTTATACTTTTTTACTGTTTTTGTGATTTTTAGGGATTTTTCAAGGTGTTTTTGGTATTTTTAATTACTGAAATAAGGCAAAACAGTGGAAACAATGCTGGCTGTGATAAAAATGGGAATTAAAACTAGCAAACAGCACTCAAAATATTTCACACTATTTTTCTAATAAAAAGAACAAAATTAGGAATAAACAGAACCTGAGTTTAGAATTTTTGGAATTTTCTACTATTTTTTGTAATTTTTTTGAGGTTTTTGAGTGTTTTTAAATTTTTAGTGTTTTTCTTTTGAGATTTTTAATGATTTTTGGACTGGCACTAAAATAGAGTAAAATAGACACTAGGTGAATTTTTGGGAATTTTTGGGGGTGTTTTACTATTTTTTTGGTATTTTCTAAGCTAGACAGTGCACAAATAGCAAGTTTTTGATTTTTAATAAATATGAAAATCAAGTAAAATCAAAAACTAAAAGGTTGGCGTCAAAACACACATGTCCAGGAGCTTAAGTTCAAAATTCGAAAAATTTTGGAGTTAAAATGATAGGTCAAATAATTAGAACAAACATCCAAACATTAAACAGTCCTAGCAGGGGCATATATGCAATATATCAAACATCCAGGGGCCTACATGCAATTTTCCACAAAATATTGAGCTGAATATTTAATTTATAGCACCAAAAAGCAAGTACAAAAGCCGCCTGGGCACGCAAGCAATTTTTCCACCAGGGCGCGTGACTTGCACGCGCCTGGCGAGGACTGGAATGTAATATCACAAAATCCTGGGGGCTTATATGCAAAATATCCAAAAAGTTTACTCTTGATATGAAAGTTTTAGTACTGAAACGAAATACAAAAATGACCGAGGATCCTTCTGCAAAATGCCCACCCCCTCACGTGTACAAGTCACGTGAGGTGACGTGGCGAAGGACCTGGATGCAAATAAACAAAGTTCGGGGGTCCTTTGTGCAAATATTACAAAACTTATACGCTACAGACAAAAGTTTAAATACTAAACATTAAATACAAAAAGTGCGAGGGTTGAGATGCAAAATACCCTCGCTCGGGCGCTCCGACGATGACGTGTGGCGCAAATCCAACGGCTGGAAGCGAGGCGCGATCCAGCGGCGGGGAACAAGCCACTTATCCACGTGGCAGCACTGGGGCGTCCGATGACGGTTGGCGTCGACGTCCGAGATTAGATCTCGAAAAGAGATCCGACGGTGGCTGGGCGTGGAAGATCGGACAGTCCACGATCTGTCTGGGGCTCCGCCTCGATCTAACGGTGGCGAAGCCCGGAGCAGGAACAGCGACGAACTCCGGCGAGCCGAGGTTCGCCGAGGTCAAGCTCCGTCTCCGGTGAGCGGTTTGGCTTCAAAAGCGGGCTGGAGCTTCCTGGGGTCGTCCTCTATCTCCTGGGGGCACCAAAAGTGCACGGCGTTGGCCGTGCCGCTCGCAGTTGATCGGCGGAGCTGTAGAGCTCGGCTGAGCTCCGACGAGCTTCAAACACGCGCCCAGGCGCGAGTCAACGTGCTTTGACCCTGCAAAAAGCGTTATAAGGTCCAGGGCAAAGTGCCTGGACCTGTGATGGACCTAATCGATGCGCGAAGGGAAGTGGTCGTCGGTGGCCGGAGGTGCGCTCCGGCGATGATGCTTGGCGTGGTGAAATACGCGATGGAACTTATAATCTTTTTGGGGTTTTCGAAGCTTAAGCTAACAGGAATCAAATGGTGCAAAGAAATGAGCGGAGGAAGGCCCTCGATGGCCGGAGCTAGAGGAAGAGAGATACCTCGACGCCGGCTGTTGGCGGAGGTGGTGGAGGCACCCTCGACTTCGAACGCCTTGGCTGAGGAGCTGGCGATGGAGCTGTCACCTCCAGGGAGCTCTGGAGCACGATGGAGGCGCTGAAGGGTGGACCAAGGGGACTCGATTCGAATTGGAAGAGGGGGAGTCGGTTTTAAGTGGTTTGACCCGAGGTGACAGGGGTCCAAAGACCAAGAGGTCTGGAGCAGCTCATTGATCCATAGCCCAATGTAAACACTCGGCGGGCAAGAGGGATGAACGAGGAAGAGGATCTCAGAAGAAATCGAGTCGAAAGGATGAAAGCTCGCGCCTCGAAAAATTGGTGAAGATGGGGTCAAAAGCGGTTCTGACAAGGGCTAAGGGAGTAGGTCAGACAGTTGACCGGGGTCAACTGTCAGACCATCCTGGTTGGTCCACGTGGACCAACCAGGAAAAACCCTAAAAAAATATTTTATTAATTCTATTTAAAATAGTAAATGGCCGAATTAGATAAACGTTATAAAATGAAAAATGCTCAAAATTTTATGTAGTATTTTATTCTGATTTTTATTTATTTTTATGACTTATATTTTTACAAGTTACCATTTTAACCCTATATAGGTATAATACCTATGTATTTTAATATTTTATGTAGGTATTTTATTTTTATTATTGTTATTTAGTATTTTATAAAATTATAACATACTTTTATATACATAAATATATTTTTATTTTATTTTTCTGATTTGTTTTGTATATTTAATAAAATACAAGTGTATTGTATATAGGTATAAGTGTATGTATAATACCTATGTAGTCTTTGTACAAGTATATTTTTATTTTTATTTTTCTTTGCATTTTATTTCAATTTTAATGCACATATATTATAAGTAATATTTACAAAATTATAAAAATATAGAAAATATAAAAATAATGAATAAATAATAAATTGAATATTTTATTATGTAAAAGTATACAATGAGGGTCCAAAACTCAACTTTCAAACCGCAGCTCCGCCAAATGCGAAACCACCACCATTGGATAGATTATTTTATTCTATATACAATTAAAGGTGAGTTTGATGCGTTTGGAGTTGTCGTTTATGAGATACGGGTCTGGGAAGTTGGGATTCTGGATTTTTATTCAGACCATAACTTTTTATCTGTATATTATTTTTCTGTGAAATCAATTTTGTATTTTTCTTTATTAAATTATCTACAACTTTCATGTACAAAGTTTCTTTATTTGATGTATAAAAAGTGGAACCAAAAATAGGTCCCAAAATGAATAAAGAATGAATGGAATGTATAGGTATTTTCTCTGTATTTCTGACCTTATCTCCCCCTACTTTATTCTTTGTCGACCTATTCATCAAGATGCCTAGGTATCGGGGGTTTTGGGTCATAAAATATTTACAATATTTTATTCTTTTTCTTTTCTTTATTTATTCTATAATTTTGGCCTTAATTACAGTAATTTATACACTGTTTGGATGCACATGCATGAATGCTAAGATGCTCTATTTAGTGCTATTTACAGGCATTTGCTAGGGTTTTTGATGCCAAAATGATAGAATAAAGATGATGAAATGTGGATTCATCAATTACTTATTAGAAAAGATTTCAAAATCATCACAAACATCCCTTTTTTATTTTCTATTGCAAATGATGATTTCTTAACTTTCCATATATAGAAAAAGAGAAACTATAAATGACATCTCTTATGTTTTTTATACCAACGGGATTTTAAATGAATGGAATTGAGATATAGATGGAATATAACGAAAATAGAGCCACTATGAGGTTCAATATGAAATAAGGCATGGAACAAAGCCATTACGAAGAAGTTCCCAGAGTTATGAAGGAAGATTTGGACTCATATTGTTCATGGGTTGAGAATGGGAGTTGAACTCTATGAGATCGAATTTCCCGTTATTCCTTAGTAGTTCAGTGGTAGAGTGGTCGGTTGTTAACCGATTGGTCATAGGTTTCAATCCTACTTGGGGAAATTTAATTAACTCTTAATTAAGAAAATAAGAATGAAAGGGCTCGCTCTGGCCATTAGGAGTTAGGAGTGGGTAATAAGTTCCACGTCTTTCTTTGTATCTATTGCATTCTATTCCATCGTATCGCATTCTGTTATCAATATTTGAGAATTATCGTCAATGCCTGACGTAATTAAATTAGTTGATAACATTAGATTAGTTGAAATTTTTGAAATATTCTTTTTCAGAGGTTTCATTCATGTCTATTCCATGTCGAGTAAACCTTGTCATTGTAAGAATTTTTAATTTATGAATTATAGGGAGGGACCTATGTCACCACAAACAGAGACTAAAGCTAGTATTGGATTCAAAGCCGGTGTTAAAGATTACAATTAACTTATTATATTCCTTATATGAAATCAAAGATACTGATATTTAGGCAGCATCTCCACAACCTGGAGTTCCACTTGAAGAAGTAGGGGTCGCAATAGCATTCAAGTAATGCCCTTTGATTTCACTTGTTTTGGCTTGCACTTTATAGATAGTTTGATGCAAAATAGGAAACACTCTCTCCATCACATAAATGACTGTGATTTTACATTTTCATCGTCTTTGGTAAAATCAAGTCCACCACATAGACATTCATAAACGTATTTACCGTTATTTTCATGGATACTCCCAATTTTAGTTTAATAGTACATCCCAATAGAGGATGCATATATTTGTTCAATTTATCTCTTTCAACTTGAATTTCGTGAGGTAGACCTTAGAAAGTTTTGGAATAAGCTGGAGGAATTCGCAAATCCTCCAAGCGAGAGCTCATGGAGCTTTGAATCCAAATACATTATTTATAATGGAATTAAATTTCATATTGGTAACATAACCTTCTTCAAAAAGGCCTACAGGATAAGCTACATAAGCAATATATTGATCTTCCTCTGCAACAACAAGCTCAATGTGGCAGCATTGTCCTTTTTAACGATCAAGGCTAGTAAGTCCACACAGTTGTCCATTTACTAGTAGAATATTCGGCAACTCTCGATGGCCTCTCTTTCATTACCGGAAGTGAGTGGTTTGTTGCGGAATTAGTAGTATTTTTTAGAATAATTACTAGCTCAAAATATCTTTTCATGCCAAAAATACTGTAATGGCAATTGAAATTATATTAATTCATATTTATATTGTATATGTTACGTAAAATATTCTATAGATACAAATTATTTAATACTCAAAAGTCTTATTTTGTGGACTATGGGTCACGCGAATTATTTGTTTCAATTTGTGTCTTTGTTCGTAATAACAATTGATATTTATCTTGATTTTATTTTCTTGATATCAGCTGATAAGGTACAAACTATTGTATCCAGTTACTTTCATAGATAATTTTGATGAATAAAGCAAAGGGAAGAGTCAAATAACTATATTATTTTTTTTAAAATGGTTCACCGTACAATGTAAAAGAAATGAATTAAAATGGAAATGAGATGTACAGATCCATGGATCTATGTGTCTATTATGGATATGTACCCTCTGGGATCGATAAACATCTCGTATCTTATTAACCAAAGAGATACGACTTCGAGCTATGGTCAGCTCAGCACCAATCAAGAACCCCCAAGGGATTCCAAGAATTCTTGATATACATTCATTCCAACCTTTAACCCTCTTTCCGAGATTCATTTATATTGAATCAATCGAACGCACTTCTAAGACTTGTTCCACTTTTAGAAGATATTGTGGTATGTCACCAGATCTCGATTTTTCAAATATAAACGTAACTAATATATCTCATTCATAAAGGATTTCCCATAATGACCAAGAACATTGTTCCTGGGGTGACCAAATAAGGTTTAACAGATCTTATAATTACTAAATAGTTCGCATGAACAATTATAACTTGATCGGATTTATATGTGGTCCTTATTTGAATAAACATATATTTTCGCAAATAAATTGTCTAAGAATAATTATTAGAGATGATTCCTCACAATAATCATGATGTAAAAAGTGTCTATTCAAAGTCAGTGGATTCAAAATGATGTTATTGTGTGTATCGGGATTTGAGATCTTCCTATTTTCATTCATTAAACAATATTTAAATAGACAAATTTCTATTCTTAGGAACGCATACAAGATTCATCACTACAAAAAAGAGATAGTGGTAACATCGTCATTTATTAATTTCGTAGCAAAAGAAATCCACAGCAATATTTTTGAATCGATTCATAATGATCAAATTATATCTGGTCCGTTTCTACTTTTCTAGTTATTCTAGATACAATTGTGAAATATTACTAATTTTCTAGTTATTCTAGTTATTCTAGATACAGTTGTGAAATAAAAATATTAGTAAGTCGAGTATGTCCAGAGTTAGTCGATTGAAACACAAACAGGTAGACTGACAGTATAAGTAGTCAACCAATGTAAGAACATGAGTCGATTAAAAATTACTAACTTGTAACTTCCAAAAAAACAAAATTAGGTGACTTGAGTGAACATTGTAGTCGATTAAAAACGATAATTTTTCCAATTATTATTAAATTTAGCAGCGATATATATAAATTTCGATGGCCTAAGTGTAACTATTAAGATTGCACGGATCATCTACCATAAGTACGAAAATATTGTAGGAATTCGAAGTACTAGTTATTTATGACAATCTTTGCAACTATTTTTCAAAATTCCCCCTTTGCATGATGTCATATATCGTGAACAAGTAGAATACATAGACCAGCGTTTATTCGTCCTTGGCATTTTTAAATTGCTTGCTTAATTGCCACGATATCAATGATTGAAAATGGTTGAAAATTCATGACATCCATCACCTTCTAATATGGACGCTTTGCTACTTAATTTTACTATCTCAAGCACAATCAGAAACGAGACATGAAGTCAACCTCAAAACATATTTAAACGTTCTATTCTTAAAAAAGAACATGCAACTTTATACTTTTATTATATACAAATAAAAAAATGTAATAATATAAATCATTATTCCCTCTTTATTTTTTCTTGGATTTAGTATATGCTTTTCATAATAACAAGGGGTTGATGGGCTGCTCTGCCCCGCTCCATTTTTGGGTATTTTTTATTATTTTTTTTGAAAAATATTATCATGTATATTCATCCATATATCCCTCTTATGTGCCATTCGAATTTCGTCAGAAACAGAGACTCCTATGGCCTCCATCCAGATATTGTTGATTTAAAAAATCCTGCGACCGTTAAAAAAATGACATCTGGATGGAGGTCGTAGGAGTCTTTGTTTCTGACGAAAATCGAATGACATATAGGAGGGATATAGAGATGAATATATATAGTGATATTTTCCAAAAAAATAAAAAAATTTTGAGAAAAATGGGGTGGGGGAAGCTTAAGGGCAGCCCCATTTTTCCCTAATAACAATTATGTCGTTAATTGCCTTTTGCAATTACAAATGTGTGCTTAGCCGTGTCTTACCATTACGGATGCAAACGGACGGATATTAATACGTATATAAATATTATCGTATCCTTATCTATTTTTAAATACGAATACGGATGCTGATATGGATATTGACAGATACTAAAACTTTCTTGTTATATCTTAAAAAACAGATACGGATGTAAAACGAACAACGATCACATACAAGTAATGATAGAAATACTGTATAGAATCGATTTAAATATATACAGATTGGATAGAAAACACATGATATGAATTTAGCAGATGTGTTTGTTTCATAAAAATTATACAAATATGGTAAAAGAATGTACAGAATTATGTTATATATGGTTGAGAATAAATCTATGACTATATTTATATACGAAAAACAGATATACGGGTCATATACGGATGTTTGCGGATATCAAAACGATATCCGCATCCGTATCCATTTTAAAACAGATACGGATAGGAAAGTCAAAATCTGTATAAAACAGATACGGTGACGTATCAGATAAGAGTATATCGGTAACCGTTTGCATCCTTACCTGTCATTATTACACTTGTGCCCCTATATTATATAAATGTACGAGCATTTATGTGAATTTTGCACGAGTACAAGAGGATATGTATTATTAGAAAAAACTCGGAAAGATACAAATGTAAAAGATAATAAATATAATAAAATTAATGAGAGGAAGAGGCCAAAGTGGGGGAAGAAGTGATGTTATGCGATAATAGCATGAGAGAGAGAGGGGGTCCTAAGCATATAATGGAGTGATTTCCCAGAATGGAGAGAGAGAAGAAAGTTTCTCCCATTCTGGGTATCCTGTGAATATATTTCCCGGTCTGGGTATATATCGGCAAATGGTTTGCCGCTCGCTCATGTGGCGCGGCAAACCATTTGCCGCGCTTACGTGGAAGGAGCGGTGAACCGTTTGCCGTGCACAGTGGCACGATCGTCGAGACGCGCGGTCTTCGGCGCAGACTGGCGCAGACGACGGGACCGCGCGCCAGAAGCGGTCGGCGACCCGCCCTGCACGGCAAATAGTTTGTCGTGCCGCGGCAAACCATTTGCCGCTGGGCGGCATATAAATAGCCCGCCCGAGCCCCCATTCCCCTCACGCATCCTCTCATCTCTTCTCTCATTCTCTCATTCTCTTCCTCCTTTGAAGATCCAACTTCTCCTCCTTCTAAGGTATGAATTTTTTTAATTTTAATTTCTATAATTGTTAAGTAAAAATTGTAGATGTCTTTTATTTAAGTAGAAAATTATTTAGTTGTCATGAATTTTTTTTATTCCTTAAAATGAAATTTTAATTAGTTCTTCATAATTATTGATAGTTGTTT
The DNA here is from genome assembly GCA_037367405.1 of Ottelia alismoides. NCBI lineage: Eukaryota > Viridiplantae > Streptophyta > Magnoliopsida > Alismatales > Hydrocharitaceae > Ottelia > Ottelia alismoides. Next base: position 467,479 of record JAZKJV010011255.1, read on the forward strand.
AGTTGTTAATAATTGTTGTCTTTAAGAAGATGTTCTTTTTTTCGAAATAAGTATTTAGTTCTTGATAGTTGTAGTATTCCATTTAACGCTAAGATTAGCTTAGAAATATATAATCGATGACATACATGCCCACATGCCCACATGATATTATTAGGAAAATATAAAATTAGAGTCACATTAAAATGCCATACAATCCCCCCATGACACACACTAATATTAATATATTGTAGAGGCCATTAATTAAAGAAAATAATTTATTACTTATATAGGAAATTAATTAAAGTAATTATGTCGAAATTTAGATTTGTAATAAAGTAATTTATGTTTGTATTAAGTAATCCTTATTAGTAATAAATGATGTATATAATGTGTATTAGTATTAGTAAAATTAGAAATTAAATAATGTTTGTTAGTAATAAGTAATTTATATTAGTAGTAAGTAATATATATTAGTAATAATTAATGTATATTAGTTATAAATTACGTTTATAATGTGTATTAGTAATAATAAAAGTAAATATTAAATAATATTTATTATTAATAACTAATTTAGATTAGTAATAAATAATGTATGTTTGTAATTAATAATGCATATTAGTATTAAATAATGTATATAATGTGTATTAGTAATAATTAATGATTATAATAATATAGATTAAGAGTCCTAAGTAATCTAAATTATAATTAAATGAAATAATGATATTAAATAAAAGATTAAATATTAATTAATTATAATGATTATAATAATATAGATTAAGATTCGTAATTAATATAGATTATAATTAAATGAAATAGTGTTATTAAAAAAATTAAAAATTAATTAATTATAATGATTATAATAATGTAGATTAAGATTCATAATTAATATAGATTATAATTAAATGAAATAGTGTTATTAAATAAAAAATTAAAAATTAATTAATTATAATGATTATAATAATGTAGATTAAGATTCATAATTAATATAGATTATAATTAAATGAAATAGTGTTATTAAATAAAAAATTAAAAATTAATTAATTATAATGATTATAATAATGTCGATTAAGATTCCTGAATACCATTGATTTTAATTAAATGATGTAGTGTTATTAAATAAAAAATTAAATAGAAATTAATTATAATGATTATGGTAATATAGATTTAGATTCCTAAATAATATAGATTATAATTAAATGAAATATTGTTATTAAATAAAAAATTAAATATATATTAATTATAATGATTATAATAATATAGATTAAGATTCCTAATTAAACTTAAACCACTTTTTACAATTAAATATAGATTTAGAACTTCATTTTCTGTAGTTAAAAAAGGCATTAACTTTCAGTTGTGAATAGGAAATGGGTGATGTCGCTGCCCTTTATGTGTTATGGGGCGGGAGAGTAATCAACATAGACTCTGAGGTCGGTTACGAAGGCGGTAAGAGTGATATGATAGCCACATCACCGCTTTCAGAACCTGTGGACGAGGAAGAAACCTTATATGCTGACTTAGCTGATCTCCATTACACCATCGCATTGAAATATGCACGTCTGAGTGCGCTGCGTGGAGAGCGAGTGAGGTCAGGTCGTCAGTAGAGTTAGTACTTTTTGTTGTTTTGTTTGAAATCTAGTGATGTCTATGTCTACTTTAGGAGTCTCTTGCGTATGTATTCTGCATGGATCTTTCTCAAGAAAATGAAATATTTCAGCTTCTACTATTTCGAGAATTTATTAATGTATGTGCGTCCCAGTTACATGTTAAATATATTTCAGTTCCCATGTTAAAAATGTTCACTTGATTTTAATATAAATTAAAGAGCTTTATTGTTAACTCAATGTTAAAAGATCCAACATTCATCTACATATAAAGATGTTTATTATAATAGTATACACATATCTAATATAGAAATTATAAGTACCATAGCATATTAATTATAGATATCATAACGTATTAATTGCTAAACCTATACGAATTATATTTTTAAATTAAATAATAATTGCATAATAAAACATAACGTTTATATAATTGTATTTTTAATTGTTACATAATATTTATTATTAATGTTTTAAAGTTACTCATAAATAAATACGAAATACACTAATAAAGTCTTACTTTAATTATATTATTTAATATAAAATCACATTTATATAAATGTAATTTTTATTGTTACATAATATTTATTATTAATATCTTAAATTTAATCTTAAATAAAGACAATATAAACATGTAAATTGTTAACTAAACAACATGTTTGGGCGGGAATGGCAAATGGTTTGCCGTAGGCGGCAAACCATTTGCCGCTCTGTCCACGTGAGCACGGCAAATGGTTTGCCGCGCCACATGGGCGAGCGGCAAACCATTTGCCGATATATACCCAGTCCGGGAAATATTTTCAACGGATACCCAGAATGGGAGATAGTTTTGTCTCTCTCTCTCCATTCTGGGAAATGTCTCCATATAATGTGACGTCGACATCGAGAGCAGTCCAATCCAAACGAGGGTTTGCTTCTTCTTGTTCTCATGACACGACAACAAACAACGAGGCCATTCCATTCCATTCCATGATGTGATGAATGATGATGTATATAAGTAAGACAAGAAATAATTCCTTCCTACATTTCAAGGACAATGACGTGAATTGAATCTTTGTTCGTCCTTGCTTTGGTCATATACTTCCCAACAACTTTTGCTTACGATGACGAATCTGTGTTAGTGATAACAACATGTTATCCAATTCACGTTAAACCATATATGGTTAAAAGTTTTGTACCAACTCTTGTTACATTTCAAAAATGATGTCTATATAATTGAGAGTCGAGGTTATTTTGTAATTTATCTATTTTTTTGTATTATTCATTTTATTTTCTTTTTCTTAGACATGATTTTGCACTAAGGGCCTGTTCGGTACAAGCATAAGGGGCCGGAATAGAGAAGAATAAGGGGTCATTTTCCTCCCGACACGGTTCCCCGTGGTACGACTATTTCCCATTATTTCATCTTATTTCACTCTTATTCCTATCTTTATCCCACCTTATCTACCTTTATTTCATATTATTCTCCTTATTCCTATCCTCCAGCCGAACAGAGAATATACCATTATTCTCCTTATTCCCAATCCTTATTCCTGCTTATTCCCGAAACGAACGGGCCCTAAGAGAAGTTCAGTTAAGGATCAAAAGAAGTGAAAGATAAAGTCGAGTGGTTGGAGTTGAAAATGGGTCTGATAAGGGAGGAGGAGGAAGATTGAACAATTGAAAGGATTGCCTTAGCTGGAAATTCGAACTTGTCAAGAAAGGATCATCTAGTTCAAAATCATAATGATCATAAATCGAATTTGAAGTAGTTCCTTGAACAAAAGGAACTGAAGTTCTTCCATATGAAGGTGGTCATTGGTGATTTGGGTGATTGATCATGTCTTCTTGCCATAGGCCTTTGGAGAAGTGAAAAGATAAATGGTCAATGGTGGTAATGTATGCAACATTTTTAACTTTTTCTTCACTTTCACCTACTAGAGCCCCCATGAGCTTTAGCAATATTGTTGATCATTTAGCTTTATCCACTCCCGCTTCTTTGACCAATCTAATTTTCCTACACGACGACAAGGAAAAATCAACCATTTACGTCCTTCTATCAGAGATTGTTAGTATCTAAGTATACAAAAGCATGGTCAAATCTATGAATAGGAGATGTTTTTTTGGGTATGTATAGGACCTAAATCATTAATGGGTTTGTAGATAGTCAGTTGGAAGTTTCTCTAACCTCACCAACTGAAACACTTATTATTGCATGAAATCACAAAACTCATTTTGCAAAAGCCATTCAAATTTCAATAGAAAGGAGTCATCAGTTTTACGATTATTTTTATTGAGTTTTTTTAGAATTTTTTAGAATTTCTATTGGAAGAAAATTAAGAGTTTCATTTATAGTGATCTAATTGTTGTGATATCAAAAATCTTAAAAACTGGTTGCAGAGAATCAATATAATTATAAAAACTAAAAATTTGTTTTGTTCATCAAAAATTTAAAAAAAATTATGACGGGTAGAGTATAAATAAGTGGAATAAAATAAGAAATTACATTTTAGATCATAGGGCTTAGGTTTTCAATTGACTTAATAGATCTTTTTTTGGACCACGATGAGACGTGCTTTAGGGTCAGCTCTTAGATGCTATGTTTCCCTTTTCTTTAAAGGTTGCTGTTAGTTTTTATTTATTGTGTATGCAGTATTAGGGTTTTGTATTCCTAGGGTTTTACCTTGATATTAAGGTGGTTTGGTGTGCAGTGTTTGGGAGTAAATGCTTAAGTTCTTCCTAGTTTTTGTGATGAGGATTTTGGATTAGAGGGGTATAGATTTTCTAAATTTGATTTGTAGTTTATTAATTGATTTAATAATTACATGTGTTGGCGAAGTGGGTTTCTTTCTAAGAAAGCATCTTTGAATTAAGAACCATTTGTATCCTTCTAATACTGTTGGCTAAGTGCCATGTGTTTTAGATCAATCTATGTGAATTAAGCTAGCTTCCACTGAAGCTAAGTGCATGTTGATTATCATTTGATTTCATGCAATTTAGATTTGTTAATGTGTTGAATTAGAGATTCATCCCATACCTTAGTTGAGCAAGTACCTCCTATACCTTGGAGGGACTTTATCATACAAATGAGCACAGATGGGAGAATATGTTGGGAGGAACATACACACCATCAAAGGACATCACTAGAAGAATATAGAAAGGAGACCAGGCATACATCATGTGATCTTTGCAAATCGATCACTTGCAGGTGAAAAGTAGATGGTTAGCGAGCAATCGCTCCTGTTAAGTGATGGCATGTAATGATCAATTACTTCAATCAAGGGGTCTGATGGTAATCGATCGATTGCATTCAAGCAACCATTGATAATCAATCAATAGCTCTGCTCAACCGACCACTAGTTATCTACCATTTGCCACCAAACAACCATTGATAATCAATAAATTATACAGAAGTCTCTAAACTATACACCTAATCTCAATGCAGTACATGAACTTTATAAGGTAATAAAGTGGCACCCTATCTTTAATATTTGTCTCAATGTGATTTTAAGCTGTTGTGATTTAAGGTTAGAAAGATAAAACGATCAACTAAATTTCAATAGTGAAGGACCGCACTAAGACACATCTTGAAGATCGGAGACGTTATTATTACCTTTTAAATTTCAAGTACGCCATTGAAACCAAATACATAGTTCATGGATTTTTGCCCAATTTACCCAAAAAAAACTCTCTCTTTTTTAAATTGTGTGTGAATATTCTCTATTAAATCTATTCTCTTGAGATCCATGGTAGCCCTCCTCGTAGTCGAAGGATCTTCCCCATATGAATATGGACACTCATTTTATATGTAATGGACATCACAGTTGATGTATGATTTCGAGAACTACGGAAATAGTTCTATTGCATTGAATTGTAGTATTTTTTTAAGTTTAAAATTTCTTGTTTTTCATATTCCTCTAAATGTTAATCTCATGTGCCTTAACAACTTCTTAACGTCTATTGCAAAGTTGTGACTATAACACTTCCAATTGTCAATTTTCTAGAAAAATATCTCTGAGTACATTATTCAAGTAAAGAATTATTTATAGTCATGATAGGTCGAAAAATAGGGTGTTTTTATTGTTTTCGAAGAATTTATATTATTTTTTTAGTTTCTAAGAGATGAAATTAAAGAAAATAAAATTTATCCAAGAACTGCGTATGATGAGATATTTTATATGAATTATTAAGTATCAACATTGTACCAGATTAAGCCTACAACAATGTTCAAACAGAATGAACTTACATGCGATTATAAAACTCAACAAATTTACATGCAAATTTAATAATGTTGTTTACCCAAATTAATAAGCAAGAATAAATAAAAATAAAATAAAAACGGACTTGATAGTAAATGAAAATTAACCGATTGCAACTAACAAGAGAAAAAGGGCAAGTATGTAAAGAAACCTAATTAATAAACCTAAGAAAAATTTCTGGAGAAGGGTTTGATAAAGATACACATTACAAAAAAATAAAAAAATTACACTAATTTTTTGTCTCAATAACTAATGGAGAGCCTTCCTGGTACTTGTATTCCATGGGAGGAGAGCACACAGGTTTAAGGCATGAGCATATGCCTACAGGACCGAAGTAACCTCCGATGTAATGCATTTGGCATTGATAAGCTCTATTTTTAGTTGTAGCAGGCAATCGCAATTGATGCTATAGTGTTCAGAAGGAAGCATCCACCAGGATTGTGAGCTTTGCGTCGCATTTACATGCACTCAACATGACAGGGTCATTGGACCTTGGGATGGAAAAATTAGGTTCCATTGCGCTGGTTAGAGTGGCATGCATCTTGTTGATAGCCATGATGGGGTCCGACCTTGATTGTGTATGCTTTGAAATGCATTGATCCAACCAAATTCGATACAGAATTGTGCACGCCATAACAAATTGTTTTGATTCCCTGGTAAAGCATGTTAGGAAGTTCAAGGAGGTGGTCACCATATTTTCCGAGGTCCTGACTTTGTAAGAAAATGCAAACCATATTGCTCACGCATAGGGGCATGTGCCAAACAAATGAATCTCATCTTTCACAACATCTGAGCATAACGCACACATATCACATATTCCTTGAATTCTCTCCTTGAATAGACTACATGTTACAAGACATTTTAACAGCAACTTCCACATGAAAAGTTTTGTCTGAAGGAAGAATTCCTTGTGATTCCATACCATTTTAATGCATGATATATTATCTGGTTGTGTAGCAACTTCATCCCTGCTCATATGCGAACTTCGTAGAGAACTGACCAAAACGATGTGGCTTCCGTACCAAGGTGTCATTCCAAACTTATGATTCAATAGGTCTCAGATCAACTAAGATGCAACTATTTAGAGTAATCAGGCACCCATTGATCCCTCCATATATTAGTAGCATCGCCAAGTTTTCAAATGTATAGTTTCGAAATCAATGACAACTTTCCATAAAAGGGAAGATGATGTCAGTGCGAAAGCATCCCAAAAGTTCGTTGGCCTGGAATATTTTCCATTAAGGATTTCTTTCAAAAGGGACGTGTGGGGTTTAATAATCCAACATGCAAGTTTGAGAATTAAGGAGTTATTCATCAGTTGCGCATGTCTAATTCAGTAAGGAAATATCATTTCAAGCTTTTATATAACAATGCCTCTTGTTATCCAGGAAATCCAAAGGGACGAGAGTTGGGTTTACATTGATGTTGGGTTTAAAATATGATTACTATCACACTTGCAGCCCTCTGAAATTCAGCTATTATAGTTAGAGTTCAATGGGGCTGCCTCTTAAGGGAAGCTAATTTGGCTCCCCCGCGCAATTTCGCCCGGTTTTTTATTTTTTTTTGAAAATTTCTTCCATGAAATTTCATTACTAGATCCCTATATTATGTCATTAAAATTAAAATTTCGTGCGAAACAGAAACTCCTACGGCCTCCATCCAAACAGTTATATTTTAACGGTAACAGAATTGCTAAAAACGACCCCATTTGGATGGAAGCAGTAGGAGTCTCTGTTTCATACGAAATTTTACTGACATAATATAAGGATATATTGATGATAATCCACGGAAGAAATTTACAAAAATAAAAAATGAAAAAATTGGGTGAAATGGGACAGGGAGAGCTAAGTTAGCTCCCCCATGGGGCAACCCCATTTTACCCTTATAGTTATGCCCCTACTTTTTTGTGCAATAATACTTGTACCCGTGTATTCTTACAAAATTCACATTATTGCCCTTCCATTAAATGTAAAATAAGTGTGTGTGTGTGTAATAACAGGACACTCTTGTGAATGTTGTAAGAATACAGGGGTACAAGAGTAAGGGTATAGTTGTAATTGCAGAATTTTCAAGGGGCACAAGTGTGAAAAATCCTTTTAAAAAAAAGCCAAACATCATCACTTTCCACATGACTTCAAAACTACTCAAGCAAACACAATCATGACAACCTGCCTTCATCTAAAATGTCCTGCGAATTCCTTGACAAGTGGATCGAGAAATACTTTCCAAAGGGGAAAGCATCAAATGATTGCGTGATGCCACAAGTAACTGTAGCAAAAATGGGTTCCACTGCAAACCCTTTTGAAGACATGCAAGAGAACTAAATTCCTCGATCTCTTTTTTACACTGGGACCACAATAAATAATTGCAAACCCATCTAATAAGAACATAGAAATAAAAACAGCACTTCAGTACCACAACAGTATGTTTCACTCGGAATCTCCACTTACCTGCCAGCATGAATAGTGGAACAATAACAAAGCCTTTTCCCACATTAAATAAAGTTCGACTACGTGAATTCTTTGCCCCCATTCAGATTTATCTTGAATCATTCTCGGACTTAGATCCAAAAAACTACGATCCATTCGTATAGTCTCATTCCAACGCTTCTTGGACCTTCCTCGCCCTCTCTTAACCGGCTCAACATCACAAAACTCACATCTCCTAACCGGTGCATCAACAGGCCTCCTTTGCAAAAGGCCAAACCACCTTAAACAATTTTCTCACATCTTATCCTCGATTGGAGCTACACCAACTTTCATTCTAATTGCATCATTCTGAATCCAATCTTTACGTGTGTGTGTGTGTGTCCGCACATCCAACTTAACATTTTCATTTCTGCTACTGTCATTCTCTGCACATGACTTCACATGCCAACATTGAGAATCATAGAGCATAGCAGGTCTCACAACTGCTTTGTAGAACTTTCCTTTGATTTTCAAAAAATAAAAATCTTACCACAAAGAACAACAGAGGCTCATCTCCACTTTAGTCACTCTGCATTTATTCTATTAGTAACATCTCCATTAATTTCCCTATCATGTTGCAAAATAGATCTCATGCATATAAAAGAATCTCTCTTCTGAATGGTAATGTCACTAATCTTTATCTCGATTCCTTTATCATTGCTTCCATCAAAAGTACACTCTATATATTCGGTCTTAGCCCTACTTATACGAAACCCTTTAGTCTCCAATACGTCTCCGCATCATCTTTGTTTTATTATTTGCTAGAAGATCTTTAGACATTGGATAACAATTTATCTGATTGATAAAATTTTCCAGAGGATGTTAGGGTTTTGGGATCAGTCTAGATAACATACAATTCGCAAGTGCATACAGGTTGCCAAATGAGAACTGACTGATTTCCATATCAGAAAAGGAAAGAAAAGAACACGTTGATAATCACTGTAGAGCGAACTTCTGGATCAGCAACAAACCATCTATTAAATTCTGAACTACAACATTACAACTGTAGCTGTACCAAATATCCATAGTTGTATGTGCCAACAGAGCGGTGATCGTGTCAGAAGACAGCATAACAATGATACAAGAAGGCATAGCAGAAGAGAGATGTGGTACACGATAGCGTGCATCAGAGGATATTCAACTACAACATGAACAAAACGAAATAGCAGTGCTACCTGGGAAACTCCACTTTCATGTTGTTAGGAATGGGTGTAGAAACATGCCATATAACACAACCGATCTGTATAAAGAATAAAAAATAATGTTCATTCGCTAAAGCTGGAGCAACCAGTAAGAAGAAATAAAAGCTGGGTGTAAACTATAATCACCTTTTATTTGGAAAGAAGGAGAAAATTGCACGAAAAAATGAATGCCTTAAAGCAAGAATTTGGTTTGTTTATCTTTAATCATCTGACCTTAACAATAGGAAAAGATGAGAATTTTCGCTAGGGAACAACATGGTATTACAGTAAATTCACAGAAAAGGGTAATTGAGATGCATGATAATAATAGTAGCTGTAATAGACCGAATCCACGAATACCTTGGAATTAATATATTAGCTCCTCGGAATAGTTTCTGTTCATTTCAGAGAAAGCCCCATATTTTTAGATTTAGAGGATGTCAACAGAGACCGTGTATGAATGATGTATTCAATATCTTGATAGAGAACTACGGCAGAATTTTGCATTTTCGTTCAAGTACATATTATATGCATTGTGAGGTATTCAGTGACAGCAGAAAACTCTTGCAGAACTTAACATTTCTATTCAAGCTCGCATAATATTAAAAGCAAGCATTAATCTTTGCAACAGATTCACTCTTGGACATGGATCACAATGGTTAAGGAAATTAAGTACTAGGCTTAACAAGACCCATAATCCTAATAAGAATACAGCTGTATTCTATGAAAAGTCTTGACAATGATAGAGGGGTGAATCATTGCTCCCTACAAATAAAATCGGTACGAGAGAAAAAAGAAACAAGAGTTATACTTGTTTTTCTTAGTGGTGGTTTCTCTTGTCCAGTGGTCGAGAGGTAACTGACCGTTACAATATCGTGACTTCATCACATGATTTCAAGTTGGTTGATTGTGCAATGTTTTCCCCAGCTAATATTAAAGCGAGCTCCGGCATGACGTGAGGGAGTGAGACATGGGTATTCATAGTGTTAGAAAATGAGAATGCAGAAACGTAATCAGAGATAAAATAATAAGAATGGAAGAATACCGGGATTTTACGTGGAACCATACTCCCTAAGGAGCGAGACGAAACCACGGGAGAACGCCTCAAAGGGTTGATGTGTTCATTGACTTTTCTCATCTGATACAATGGGTGTGGGGCTTCTTATATAGCCCCTACTGACTATCCAAGTCCCACAAATAGTAGATGTGGGACCAAACAATCCAAACCATTGGACGTAGTAATTAAACCCTGGATGGATCCAATTACCTATCTCCATATGACGCATATACTCCAACACTCCCCCTCAAGCTAGAGGATGTAATGCTCAGCTTGAACAAACAGAAAGAAATCTCAAACTCACAATACAAGGCACTATGGACAATAAACCATCTAAAACCACCCGCCGCCAGGAGAGAGAAGCTCTGGGGAAAAGAGCGATTTTGAGGCGATTTTGGGAGCTCTTCACTCTCCAGGTCAATCTAGCTTCTTGTATCGATTTTTTAGCCTATTATCATGGGTCAGATCTTCGATGTACTCTGGTCTTGGATTTCCGAGACTTCTTTTTGGATTTAGATCGGTTTTCAAACTGATTTGAATCATTTTTCAAAAACCGGCTCGTTTCTGGAGGAATAGTGCTGCGATCTGAGCGAGCGAGCTGGTCTTTGTAGCTGATCTGGTGGTTGCTGACTGTTGGATACATTCTTTAAGTAGAAAGTTGGAGCTTTGGGTAGAGGAAAACTCTTGGAGATTTTTTGAAAGAAGAGAGGTTTTGATCGGGAAGAGCTGAAGTTTTTTCTCTTCTTTGTGTTTGTGGCCCCTTCGGTTATCCTTCCTCAAATCACTAAAGGACACCTGGACTTTTTCGTTGGGATATTTTTTGGAAAAGCTGATACGAGGGGACATTCTCTATCGTATTGGGGATCATTCTCTGCTGCCTTATTTACACGTGGCAGTGGTTGTCTGTTGTTTATTGCATCATTTTCTGAAATCCTCCTCTTAGTAGAAGACACGTGGCAAGGATTACACACTGGATATGGACTCTAAAGTTACAGACCAAGATGTGAAACTGGTTGATTCTGAGCCAAATGGAGTAGAGATTTCCACTCCTAATTCTGATGGTTTTGTAGGAAATGCTTCCGATTTTCCTATTTTATCTCCGATTATGTTTGGGCAAAAAAGAGATATCAAGAAGATAGCTGTAGAGTCAAGTACGGCTAATAGAGAAGATGTGAAGAAGACTTCCTTTGCTGCTGCAATGAAAGGAATACATCAAATTCCTTATTTTGGTGAACCAATTCCTGTTAGAAAAGCTTCTATTGTGGATGGAGATTTTGTAATTGAAATCTCTGAAGCTGAAGTCCTTCAGCTACAGAAGCCATTTAACTCCAGCCTTGTGGCAAAATTTCAACATTCAAGGGCTGATCTTCTATATTTTCGAAGCTTCCTGAAGTCAAGATTTGTTCACTGCGGGGAAATTTTTCTTGGTGCTATTGATTCAAAGCATATTCTAGTCAGATTTGAGAAAGAAAATGATTTTGTGCAAACCTATGCAATGGGTGATTTCAAACTCAGAGATTCTTGGGTATCTATCACTCGTTGGCCCCCTTATTTCAGGCCAAATCTCTGAACTTCTATTGTTCCTGTATGGATTGGTCTTCCTAGCCTCAATGTACACCTACATAATTCAGGTGTAATCAATTCCATTGCAAATACTATAGGAAGATATATCTGTATGCATAAGGACGTTAAAGATTTCACTAAACCAAGTTATCTGAGGATTTATGTGGAAATTGATTTGCTGAAACCTATCATTCCATTCATTCTGATCACGAATGGGACTCAAATTATCAAGCAAAAACTAGTATATGAACGAGTGCCAAAATTCTGTCAACAGTGTTGTGTGTTAGGTCACAAATACTCACAATGCTGATGAAAGTAAAGGAAGGAAAAATGCAGGGGGAGGATTTGCAGGGAAACAGAGGAGAGGATAAAGTTTGAAGGGTAAAAATCTCTGATGAAGAAAACCAATCTCAGTTGGAGAAACATCAACAGCCAATAGCAGAACAACAATCCCAGGGGAGCTATAAAACCCCTTCAATGCAAAAGCATCTGTCAGAAAGAATTCCAGAGGAATTCGATTTAAGCCAACAGCATCAGCATGTTGTGTCTCCAAATGAAAAATCCCCTATACAACAACAAGATGGTGGGGTGGGGTGGGGTGGGGTGGGGGGGGGGGGGGGGGAGTCTAAGCAGAAGTATATACAACTATCTGATCATGCTGATAATTTCCAGAAGCAACAAAAGCCGCATCATATTCTGAATCAAATGATAGACATTGGAGAAAGGGAAAGGAATTCTAAAGGAGGGATTTGATCCTCCTGTCAATGTTAAGAAGGATGGTGCACTTATAATAAAAGATGGAGACGGAAGGCAACTGTGAAGGCAACTGTGCAAAGAAATAACTGCACCATTTCCTTCCAAGCCTCAGTTTTTTCAGCCTCAAGAAGAGGTCAGCAATGATGATGGGTGGAAGATAGTGAATTATAAAAAGAGAGGAAAGAAGAGTTTGGATTCAGAGATGAAGAACAAACTAACTCCTCAGCAACTTCACGAAACAACAAATCAAGAGAGGCGGCTTTTAGCCAAGGAAACTGAAGCTAATGCACAGCAGCAACTGATGTTGGATGAAATTGAACTGCATCAGAAAAGGTCGTCAGCAGGTGGTGAAAGTAAAAAATCTCAAGCTTCTGATATCCAGTCTCAACAGGAGATGTTGGCAAAGTCAAAAGCTGCCTCGTTGTATGAATTCCAGCAAGATTCATTAATAATTCAAAAGAATTTGGAGAAAAAATTGGAAGAGAAAGATTCTTGGTCAGTGTTAAAGAGGAAGGGCATCCAGCAAACACCTCAGCAGTATTGTATGCTAAACTCAGAAGTGTTAGATATACCAACCAATGATGAGGTGGCTGAAGGTGAGAGTGTAGAAGAAGAAGTTCCTGACATAAGTGATGAAACAACCTATAGCTCTGACTTCAAGCTTCATTTGAATTCAGGGAAAGCCAAGTTGCGATCTCCAAAGTTTGGGAAAGCAAAAGAGAAAGTAAAGAAAAGGCAATTTTCTTTTGAAATTTAGAAGGCCATGTTGGCCATTTTGAGTAGATTGAGTCATGTAAGAGGCTTCAGGATTCATCTGAGTGTCATTGTAATATCTTTCTTTGATCAATAAGAGGGGATACCCTGACCCCCAAAATTACCAAGCTTGAAAAAAAAGGCACTATGGACAATACCAACTCAACGCATACACAATTGTCGATTGTTGACGAGGACGTTGCTTCTCATGTCGTGCAAGTGAGGAAGAACAAACATGGAGTGTGAGTCGAACTGGTTCTCGTCATCGGAGAACATGTACTGTACTGCATCTATCAGAGTTATTGAAATTGAAATGAGTCTCCTCATTGGAGTACTCTGGCCCGCTACATGTAAAAGATTGTGCATCATGTGGACAATTACTCCATCTCTGAAGGGGCGAACTGGAAAATCCGTGGAAACATCCTCGTTGGAGTCCACGGTCGTTGAAGAATGGAGTCGGATCTCCTCGTCGGAGAACTGGGTCTCTCCCATACTGGCTCAGAGAATGGGATCTCTGCTCTGGAGTCCCTGTGAAATCACATGGAAACCCTAACCTACAATGGCAAAGCGAATTGGATCTCTACTCTAGAGTCCCAATTGATCATATGAAAACTCAGAGACCAAAAACAAAAATGGGGACAATACAAATGATGATTGCATACATGTGCGCATCAAACTGAAGACACGAAATCAATATGAACATCGAGTCTGAATTTGAAAATCCGTAGAGTCTGAAACATAACTGACCTGGAATCTAGAGAATCTGAAAATCTAACATGTAGAACTCTACACAATACTCTCCCTTCTATTATTGGTTGAAAAACAATGATGTTGACAAGTTGTGAGAAGACAAGAAGATGAGGAGAAATAAAAATTGACATAAAGCCGGTCTTAATTTTTTTGGCTTTTCTTCTCACAATTTTTTTCAACTCTTTCTTTTCCGACCATTCCTTTTTTTCTAGATGTCTCCCTCCTTTTTTCCCGCATATAGTTTTTTTTATGAGAAAGAGGGTGCGCTCCCTAAACGGGAGTCACCACAACTGAAATTCATTTATAAAAAGATAGGATACATTACCGTGAAGTCCAAAAATTATAAAGGGCATTACAATGTGATACAAATCTATGGTTCTTGAAAATCAAGTCATTCCACCCAGTCCATATGGCCCAAAGCACAACAAACGACTTGAAACAGTCATCCGACGATCCCATGCCCAAAGGGGGAACCGATCTCCAAAATAGCTCTAACTCGTTGGCCTCCACTCAAGTGATCCTCAACTCCCTCCAAACATGCGCCAAAGCCGCGCAATCGAAAAATAGGTGATCCGTATCTTCAACGGGGCCCTCACACATGTCGCATCGCGTGTCCTACAAGCCCAACAATCTTCCCCACCTTGCTTTATCGCATAAGAGATTTCTTCTCAGACACAATAGGAAGATCTTCACTCTGTAGGGGATCTTGGTCGCCTAAATGACCTTCATATCCTGACACAGGTCCAAGTCCCGCTCATGCACCACTGTCGACCCCCTCATGGCCTCGTATGCTTTCTTTACAAAGAACCCCACCCCCTTTCCATTCAAAATGATCTGCCTCCTGAGACAGCACCCCCGACGGAGGCACCTCTGCCAGCAATCATGAAGTCCTCCATGCATTGATCTGAAAGGTCCAAGCTGAACAGCGGTGCCCACGACCCGTGATCCATCACCTGAGCAAGAAGCTAAAACCATCAATCTAGGGAACCTCCTCCCAAGCGCGTCCCCTCACGTCCAATCATCTCTCCAGAATCTGAAATTCTTGATATTCTCCACCCTCAGCCGCAACCTAAGTGATATAGTCGACAGTACGGCACGGATTCCGACCTAGAGCGGCGACTCGAAACTTTTTCTATTGGCTAACAATTCCCCGTTGACTCCATAAATATTCCTCGGTAATCTGGCATCTATCAAGGTCAGAGAACCCCAAATCTGAATCACCCACTTGGCAAGCAAGGCTTTGTTCATGAGTTCGACATCACGGACTCCAAGGCCACCATCGTAAAGCCCCTTCGTAACCTCCTCCCATCGAACGAGATGCAACCCGAATCTTTGTTATCTACCGTCCGACCAGAAGAAAGTCTTCATCAAAGACTCCAATTTTTTCCTGACCCCAACCGGCATTAGCCGAGTCGAGTAGAAAAAAATGGGGATGGCTGCGAGAACATGCATTAGGAGGGTCAACTTCCCTCCCCTAGATAGTGTGATCGCTTTCCACACAGCCAACCTCTCTTCCATTCTGTGTAACACGCAGTCCCAGTCCAACTTCCTTAATTTACCATCCATCAGCAACAAACCAAGTAGGAAATAGGGAGTTCCCCCAACGGGCACCCCACCAAGTCCGCGAGTCAGCTGCGCTCATCCTCATCCATTCCAAAGCTCACGGCCACTGACTTCTATCTGTTAATCTCAAGAACAGCGAGACGGCCAAAGATATCAACAAAGCGTATCGTTTCTGTTCTGTTCCTCCGAACCACCAAGGAAAAGAATCGTGTCGTCTACATATTGTAGCAACGGGATAGATAGACTCCCCAACAGGAAGATCTCGTACCAGTCGGCCTCCACCGCACGCCTGAACAATACCGCCAAACAATCCGCTACCAGAACAAAGAGCATACGAACAAGCGGGCATTCCTGACGAACCCCCCGCTGAGGCTGCACGAAACCACCCTCCGACTTGTCGTTCACTTAGATCGATTACAAGGATGTAGTGACACATCTTTTCATCCAATGTATCCAGGTCTCCGGAAATCCCCTCCGCCGTAAAGAGGTCCACAAGAAATTTCAGTCGACACAATCATAAGCTTTAGCATAGTCAATCTTCCATGCGCACCCTTCTTTCATCAACCACTTCCACTCAAGGCAAATCTCGATGCAACAACCATACCCTCTGCCATCTGACGTCCACTGACCCTGAATGTGGACTGACCCTGAAGCACCACTGTGTCCATAAACAACTTGAGCTTGTTCGCGAGCAATTTTGCCACGATAAGATAAATGGCATTGGGAATCGCTATTAGCCTGAAGTCACCCACCCTCAATGGATTCTCCTTCTTAGGAAGGAGGAAGACCAACGCCGAATTAATTTTCTCGAAGCCTCTGTTGCCAATCCTGAATTCATTAAGAACCTCCAAAATGCCTTTAAAAGGTCCCAGAACTCGCGGTAGAAATGTATAGGAAATCCATCTGGCCTAGGCACCCCATCCGCATTTAGCCCCCAAACAGCCTTCCTCACTTCCTCCTCTGAAAATGCAACTACTAGACCTTCCTCATACCCCCTGGTCAAGGATTCTGCCCCCACAGCCAATCACCCCCACCCTTCCCTCTGCCTCCTACACGAGACTCCACGAAGTGGCCTCACAACGCATTGTCAATCTGCTCCTCCCTCGACACCCTCACACCACCAATCTCAATCTCATGCAAGAAATTCCTTCTCCTCCGATCGGAAGCCATGGAGTGAAAGAACCTCGTGTTGGTATTACACTCCATCAGCCACTTCTGCCTCGACCTTTGTCTCCACCCCACCTCTTCCTTTCTGTCTTCTAGCATCAGCTCTTCAAGCAAGCCCAGCTTCTCTGCCACCTCCTCCTAGTCCAAACCCCTCTCATCATACATGCCATCCAACCTCACCACACCCGCTTGGGCTTCCCCTCTCCTGATCTTTCGTCGAGCCCTGATCTCCCTCCCGAAGGTCATAAGGGAAGACCTGAGGTACCTCAATTTTGCCGCAAACCTTGATACCGCCGAACCCACCAGAGCTCAGCTTCTTTACTGCTCAACCACCATCTCCTTGAAGCCGTCCTCTAACGGCCAGTTGCGCTCGAAGTGGAAGCGAAACCTGTTATTCCTATCCTCCCTCGACGATCAAAGAATGGGTGTGCGGTTCGAGTACACCCGCGGCAATGCCCAAGCTCGAGCCAATTGGAACGATTCCATCCCCTCAGTAGACAAGAAGAAACGGTCAAGTCTGGACTGCGATCTGACATTCCACCAAGTGTAAGCGTATTTGATCGCGTCAATAATGGATAGACCCAAGGAGTGGGCCACTCTTCAGAAGGGCTCCGAACCCGAGTCGCTCCTGCCTTACAGTGGTGATATCCTCAAGAAGCAGAGTAGCATTGAGGTCACCACAATGATCCAGATCCCAGACGAAAACTCCGCTCCCAATCCCTCAAGCTCTGTCGCCAATGACCCGTCATTTAACCCACTCGGTCCATAGACTTTCGTGACCACTAGGGTAGCTAATCGAACTGAACATGTTCGTATTCAATTAGAGTTTGTTCGATAATAGTTCAAAAAATATTCGTTCATTTCTAAACTAACTGAACATGAACTTCAAATTTTAGTTCGATAGCTTAACGGACCGAACATAAACATAACATATGTTCGTTCGATAAAAGTTCAAGTTCGATATGTGTGTGTGTGTGCGTACGTGTGTGTATTTGTATGTGTAACTTAGTATTTATACACTTTGATAAATTTCAAGGTTAAAGAAATTGTGTTATTTATTAGGCTTTGTACCACTTTAATTTGAATAATTTTTATTTTTACTGACCTTGTTATCGAACTCTAGTTTCGAACCTGTTCATATAAACAAATTTTAGTTTAGTTACATTGTTAACGAACTGTTGTTGAATGGAACTCGAACGTTCGTTTATAAACGAACTCAAACTCGAACATATCTTATCGAACATTTATCGAACCGAACTCGAACATTCGAACTTCCTTATCGAACCGAATTCGAACATAGGTACGTTCGTTACAGTTCGATTCGATTAGCACCCCTAGTGACCACGAACACCAAACAATCCGCCCTCTTTCTCAAAGACACCGAAAGACATAAGGAAATCTTCGAAACCCCCAACGTTTCAAACATATCGTTCGACCATCCAGTAAGGATGCTCCCCGATGCACCCTGGGCTTCCAGCTCCGCCATCTCAAACCGATCCCCACCTCCAAGTTCCCTCCAGACCCTGGCCTCGCACCTCGACAATTTCGTCTCCTGGAGCAAAAAGACACCAGCACCAGCCTCCTTTATTAAGTTCTTAACCCCCAGCCGTTTATCGGGGCGGCCCAACCCCCACACATTCCATGAGAGCATCTTCATTTAGGGGCACCGTGTCTTAACATCTTTTGAGGGATCACACCCAACTTTTCAGCAATGCACCTATCCATCAGATCAAAACGGTTGTGCACCTTCGGCATCCCGTTGTGGCTTGGGGGACCTGTGTGACAGCTCCACGTGCACCATCGAAGCATAAAGCGCATCCCTCCGCTTCATTCTTTTTTTTTGAAACCAAAGCATTTCGGGGGAAGCACGCCCTGGTGTTCGCCCCAAATATTATTGAAATCAAAAGGGAACGAGAAGGGGGGGAGGAAGAAGAGAGGTACATTCACAAAGGATCGAGAGGATCCCGCAGCATACGCGGCAACCACTACAACATCAGCCACTCACTCAGAAGTCTATCAATGTGTGCTAAAACATTTTCCCTATTGAACCTTTGTCCCCTGAAAATCTTAGCATTCCTAGCGAGCCACAGCGCCCAAATGCAAGCAAACGGGCAAAGCAACTCCCTTCTTGGTCGATCAGCACCCGAACGCATGGAGGCCCAAAAAGAGTCAGCCGAGGAAGCATTGAGCCACGTTTCATTCTCCGCTTCATTCTTTCCGACGTAAGAGATCCTCTCTGCACATAAGATGCGCTGAACTTGGGGGCCCATCACTCGGTTTCCATGGAAGCCTCACATCTTTGACGCTCGCATTAAACATCCCTGCAGCAGACCCCCAGTTTGCCACCTCTTCCCGAGGATCCCCTTTCGCACCTCCGGCACAACGCGGTGCGGCCTTCGACAACTTCGGCCAACCGACAGCCTCCTTCGAGCCCCTAGGCGCTGGAGGGCGGGGGAGGGGCTGGAGTCGGCGATGGCGGGGAAGAGCGATAGGGGGAGGGCGAGACAGAGGCACGGGGCGCTGGCGAGGCCGAGGGAGTGGTGGCGAGCGGCTGGTGGGAGGAGGATCGGCGAGGGAGAGAAGCGGCGGCGTGACGAGGGGAGGAGGGGGGCGTTAGTGTTCGGGGGAGAACACGAGAGGGTAGGGAGAAAAAGGGGGTGTGGGATTAGAGAGAGAGGGAGAGAGAGGGGGGGAGATAAGTGAGGTGGAAAATAACCTTCGTTCAAACTTACTTAACCCTAATACAAGGGGGCCTTTTATAGAGGCTAATTCCCCCCCAAAATAAGCAACAACTCCCTAAAATTTAGGGAAAGAAAGAAAACAAAAAAGAAAGGATAATAAGGCCTTGTATAATGAGCCTTTTACATAGGAAATAAATAAATAAAATAAACATAACAAATGATAAATAAAATAAACAAAACAAATGTTCACTAAAATTAAAATGGATATCATGCTGCATCAACTCCCCCTTGCTGAAAAGAATCTCGCTCCGTCGAGATGGCATCGTGGAAGTTCTGAAGTATATCGGGGCGGAGTTGTTGGAGTTCATCCTCATCAATCCAGGTGTAATCGGTAAGAGATCGTCCCTTCCATTTGACAAGATATCGTCGGAAGAGACCACGTATAGTCGTCATATCTCGGATGTCTGCAATATCGTCAATCTGATCGGCATCGGTTGCGGCTGGCGGTTGGAGCGTATCCTCAGCAGGAATTGCTGGCGTGGTGGCATCTGTCGGTTCATCTCCATGATATAGGAAGAGATCTGCTACATTAAAGACATGTGATGTCTGAACGTCTGGCGACAGATCGAGTAAGTAGGCATTGGGTCCAATCTTCTTGAGGACTCGGAATGGACCAATCTTTCGTTCACTCAATTTTTGGTGGACTCTCAAAGGAAACCTCTCTTTTTTAAGGTGGATCATCACTAATTCTCCAACTCTGAACCCTCTCTCTCTCTTCGGTGTAGGTTGGCTTGGGCTTGGTATTTTTGGGTCATGCTTTGGAGTTTGGCTCGGATTTCAGTATGGATGTGGGTTAGGTGTTCGACCAGATCCTCAGCAGTTGCACTACTTCTCCCTTGCATGGTTGTGGGTTTTAGGTCTAGAAATTGGGTAAGTGGAAAGCCGTACACACTCTCAAAGGGCGATTTTTCGGTGGACCTATTAGTGGAACTGTTATACGCGAATTCAGCTTGGGGAAGAATTAGATCCCATTTGGACGGAGAGTCCCCTGCAAGACATCGCAATAAATTTCCTAATGATTTGTTAACTACCTCGGTTTGCCCATCAATTTGTGGATGATAAGCGGTGTTGTATTGCAAACGAATACCAAGACGTGACCAAAGCGTGCGCCAAAAATGACTCAAAAATCGAGTATCACGATCCGAAGTAAAAGAACGAGGGACACCATGCAATCGAACGACATCACGAAAAAACAAATCAGCTACATGAGATGCATCTGAAGTTTTTCTACATGCAATGAAATGCGCCATTTTAGAAAATCTGTCCACAACCACAAAAATAGAGTCAACTTTCCGTACCGTGAGGGGTAAGCCTAGCACAAAATCCATTGTGATGTCTTCCCAAGGTCGCATGGCCTTTGAATCTTTGGCAGGTTTGGCATTTTTGTACGAACTTTGTAACGTCCTTTCGCATTTGTGGCCAATAGAATCACTCTTGGAGAAGGGTCAAGGTCTTGTCCCTTCTAAAGTGTCCAGCTAAGCCACCGTTATTTAGTTCTGAAATTAGGTTCTCACGAAGGGAGGTGGCAGGGATGCACAGTCGGTGGGCTTTGAATAGGAAACCCTCGTGAAGAACATAAATGGTTGTCGGATCCTGCCCAGTATCACCACACTCTGCATAAACTTGTCCGAAGTCAGGATCAGTGGGGTAGAGGTCCTTGAGTGTGTCAAATCCCGTTGTGCTGATGGTCATTGTGGTCAGGGCATGTGCTCGTCGGCTTAACACGTCGGCACACGGTTCAGGGTACCAGCCTTGTGCTAGAGATGGAACGTGTATTCTTGGAGGAAACTAACCCATTTGGCGCGGCGCTTGTTAAGGGTTTTCTGCGAATTCAGATATCTTAAGGCTTCATGATCAGAGTTAAGGACAAATTCACGTTGGATCAGGTAATGCCTCCAATGCTTGAGAGCTTGTACCACAGCATAAAATTCAAATCATAAATGGAGTACCGTGATCTGGCTTCATTCAATTTCTCACTGTAGAATGCGACAGGTCGTCCTTCTTGACTTAGGACAGCACCAATCCCGACATGTGAGGCGTCGCAATCAACTACGAAAATGGTGAAGTCGGGAAGTGCCAAAACAGGGACATGTGTCAATTGGTGTTTTAGATTTTGAAAGCCGATTTCTGCTTCAAGAGTCCAAGCGGGTGCACCTTTACGCGTGCAATCTACCAACGGAGCTGCACAAGTGCTAAAGTTCCGGATGAAGCGGCGATAAAAAGAAGTCAATCCCAGAAAGTTACGAATCTCAGTGAGGGTTTTGGGCACGGGCCAGCTCCGAATGGCTTGAATCTTGGAGGGGTCAACCTTAAGTCCGTCGGCAGTAACAATGTACCCCAGGAAGAGGATCGTGTCAGACATGAATGAGCATTTCTTGATGTGGACATACAGTTGTTGGGCTTTCAAGGTTTCCAGGACTTGTCGCAAGTGAGATAAGTGGTCTTCTTTGGTCAAGCTGTAGATCAGGATGTCATCGAAGTACACAACCACAAACTTACCAATGAAGGGTCGCAATACATGATTCATGGTTCGCATGAAGGTGTTGGGGGCATTCGACAAGCCGAAGGGCATTACCGTCCATTCATACATGCCCTCTTTGGTTTTAAAAGCAGTCTTCCCCTCGTCTCCAGGTCGGAGGCGAATCTGATGGTAGCTGTAAAGCCTTGAACTTGGCATATCTTGGATCCTATATAATAAGATCCGGCTTGTCAAGAGAAAACCAACGAAATTTGTTTCGTGTGAATCGGACTTCGTTTCGAATTGTTATGATTTTCGGAAGAAAGAGAAGTAAGGAAGGCCAAGATGTCATTAAACCATAATGACTGTCATTAAGACTAATTAAACATGATTAAAGAAACTAATGATGGATTGAAAACCGCTAATGATAATTAGTAAACATTAATCGATAGTTAGTAAAAGATAAGCGTAAGCCGCGAAAGTTAAATCACGATTAGTGAAAGTAAATCACGATTAGTGTTAATTAAGCGTCATTTGCGAATCTAGAATCCTCTGGAATGTTCTAACTTAAGTCCCAAGTCTGGGATAGGTTTTGGTCAAAACCATGGGCCAAAACCATGGATTGTTAAACCATGCTTAAGGCCTAAACCATGGTTTTCTAACCATGGTTAATGGTTTTCCGGGGCCTATAAATAGACCCCCCACCCATTCATTCTCTACGACTTCCACTACCACCACCACCCCAAGGACTAGGGTCGAGAGGTCGGGAGGAGGAGTGGGAGGTGAGGGAGGAGCGCTAGCGAAGCGCTGTCGGGAGAACGAGAAGGAGAAAGGTACGATCCTCTCTTAGTTTGCTTCCTAAGCTAGGCTTTCAATTCATCCTCTTGTTCTTCCAAGTGTTGTTCTTGATTTATCTTTCTTTCCGATTTGTTTTCCTGTTGTGGTTCGAGGAGAAATCTGTGTAACACCCTACTTAGGTGCGGGCGGCTATGTACGTCAGTGACCCTTTGATTCGTCACACGTTCACTCATCTAAGATGCGTGGTGTCTACCGATTCTCCATCGTTTGTGTTTCTATTCTTTCTATTATACTTTTATAATTATTTTGATGGAGAAATCTGTGTAATACCCTACTTAGGTGCGGGCGGCTATGCACGTCAGTGACCCTGTGATTCGTTACACGTTCACTCACCTAAGATGCGTGGTGTCTACCGATTCTTCATCTCTTCTTGTTTGAGTATATTCTTTCAGTTTTGCTGTTGTTTTCCTCACAATTGATTTTATAGAGGAAACTCTTTTCATTTTTATTTTGAAAGATGTCCCGATATAAGGGGAAACTCAGCCGAAATTTTCCGAGAAATATGTCCCGATATAAGGGGATACTCTACCGAAATTTTCCGAGAAATATGTCCCAATATAAGGGGAAACTCTGCCAAAATTTTAAGAGAAAATATGTTCTTGGTGTTCTTCACGTTATTTGCGTTCTTCGTTCGTTATTCGCGTTCTTGACACGTTTTTAGCGTTTTTGATACGAAAATGAAATTCGATCTTTTCAGGAGCCTTAAAATAGCCTTTCTAAAAAAAGAAACACGATAAACCCTTGCATACACGAGAGAGAGTTCAATTAGGTAACGAAACCCCTCCTTTTGCTGTTGGGTTTTCATACGAGATTACTGAAATTCTTGATTTTATTTTCTTTCCTATTAAGAACCCTAATTTTGACCATTTCTGAAAAGTCTGAAAAGTTGCTTTGTGATTCCCACTAAAATAGGGTTTAAGCATCAAATTGATGCGGTAGCTTTGAAAGTTAGGGTTTGGGAGTTAAAATAAGCATAAATACGAGTATAAGTGGTTACGAATAATATATATGTGAGTCTATACTAAATATTGCTAATTATGCAAATCGAAGATTTAACGAAAGAATTACATCATGGGAATTGATGTGGCTTGAGTTGGATCCTGAAAAGGATCGTGTGTCACGTTAAGGATGACTGGGAGTAGAACTACAGGTCGGGCATGCAACCTATAGGTTTGTCGGAAGGAACCCGTGTTGGCGTTTCCCTACCTAGGTGGTACACGGTTGCCCTATTATGATAAGTGCACACAAATTGAATGTTTTGCAACGCGTGGTACCGGGAGCCAATATATTCAGGTTGGAACGACGGAAGATGTGATCGTGCCATGTGGAGGCACGGGTGGTTCAATAGCGGCTGGGTCACGATAATATGTATTTAAAGCCGCTAGGTTATATGATTAAATATTATCCTAAGGTTTTAAGCAACCGAGTCCTCGAGGACGGTGTGCTCATTTGATTTTCCAGGTTGAGGGTTTGAGACCCTGTTTAATAAAAGAAAAGGATATTGTCGGGGTAGTATTGGAGGATTGGTTGAGGCGACGTATGACGGCATAAGCTTACCAAGATCAACACAATCTCCAATCCCGAAGTGTCCACAGCTTCGGAGTCCAACTATGGTGGGGTTCCCCTGCACTAATCCCCGATGTGGAACAGAAAGGAATAGGACTTAAATTAATGAGAAGGCAAATAATTTTTTATGATATCAAGTTTTGAAAAATTACCCAATTTGTTTGCTTTTCTCTTCTTCGTTACTTAGCGTTCGCTAATTTTTATCCTATGATTTATGGAAAACCTAACAGGTATCGGTGAGCCATCGCAAGGACTTTAACAATTACATCCAGCTTACATACTAGACATTCAGCCATCCACAGTAGCTTTACTCTTTAAGGTAGTTAGTAATCTTTTGTATATTTTCCTTTCAAGCTGATGTACATGTAAATGGTTATAATGGGACAGTGTATCATCTGAACTTTATTTTGTGAATAGAAAAGTGTTGAAATACTTTCTTCTGAGTATTTTTAATTGCAGTCTATTTCTAAATGTTAGTTGTGATTGCTGAATAAATTATTGCTGAGTAACCAGATCCTGATATGGGAGGATCCGAGGGCCTGGGGAATCGGGGTCGCGACAGATTGGTATCAGAGCAAGGTTATTCCAGTAATTTATTTAGTAATTATCAACTATGAGCGGTATTCAGAAGGCTAAGGTTGTATTAAGATCCTTTGATCTTAATAACTGACTGCAGTACCATTCACAAGTCATTGTCCCTTATGTACATCATGCTAAGACATATAGGAACTGATCTATGACCTTGACTCATCCCAGGATCATAGCAGATCAAGACGTGTCTAGACAATTAGCGACTATGGTAGAGATGACCCATGAGATGGGTCAAAGGTAATAGGCATTAGAGCGAAGACTCTGCCACTATGAGAGATCAAAGTCCTCCAAACCCGCAGATAATAGAGTTGAGGATTCTATTCATCCTCGTAAGAAAGAGTTTAGATACCATCAGTCCATAGAATTTTGTTGCTCCTCCATTTAGAGGAGCGGTGGAGGAGGCACTTCGTAGGAACACCAAAACAAAGAAGAATATTTGATTCCTATTGTAAGGATAAGATTCCGATATAAGAACAAAACTATTATCTCAGTTGGAACCAGGAGGTCGATTATAATTCAAGAAGATCTTAGAAAAATGTGCGGGACAGATTGCAGGACATCACTCACCTGCTTATCTGCTACTTATTGAAATGAATTACTTTGATCTTATCCTAGGGATGAATTGGCTAGAAAGGCATCATGCATGTCTTGATTGTTTTCAGAAGACAGTAACGTTTCACCTTCCTAACTCGACAGAGTTCCAGTTCATTGGAAAGACATCCAACGATAATATCGAATATATCTCTACATTGAAGGCACAACAGTTGTTAGAGCAAGGATGCCAAGGTTATTTGGCCTATGTAACCACTAAATCAGGGTCAGACAGAATGATGGAAGAAATACCTATAGTGTGCGAGTTTCCTGATGTATTTCCAGAAGAACTACCTTGATTACCACCTGAGCGAGAGATTGAATTTGAAATCTCTCTCATACCTGATACTCAACCTATCTCTATCCCTCCGTATAGGAGGCACCAGCTGAGTTACGAGAGTTAAAGGTACAATTGGAAGAACTGTTAGATAAAGGATTCATTCGTCCTAATACTTCACCATGGGGTGCACCTGTCTTATTTGTCAGAAAAAAGGATGGGTCGATGCGGTTGTGCATTGACTACAGACAACTAAACAAGAGGACAATAAAGAATAAGTATCCATTGCCGAGAATAGATAATCTCTTTGATCAGTTAAAGGGTTCAACTGTGTATTCCAAGATTGATTTAAGATCTGAATACCATCAGTTGAAAATTAAAGATACAGATATTCCCAAGACAGCTTTTCGAACTAGATACGAGCATTATGAATTCTTAGTCATGCTTTTTGGACTAACAAATACCCCAGCAGCCTTCATGGATCTCATGAATAGAGTATTCAAGGAGTTCTTAGATCACTTTGTAGTAGTCTTTATTGATGATGTGCTTATTTACTCCAAAGATAAGTATCTTCATTAACACCACCTCAGGCGGGCACTTGAAACTCTAAGGAAGAACAAACTGTATGCTAAATATAGAAAATGTGACTTCTGGCTATTTGAAATATCTTTCTTAGGCCATGTTATTTCTGGGGAAGGTATATCAGTTGATCCTACAAAGGTTAGTGCGGTGATGAGTTGGGAATGCCCGAAGACTGTTACAGAAATACGATCTTTTCTGGGATTAGCTGGATATTATAGAACATTCGTGAAGGACTTTTCACGAATAGCATTGCCAATGACTAGATGAACTCAGAAGGAGGTCCCATTCTTATGGTCTGATACATGTGAAGCTAGTTTTCAGACACTGAAAGAATGCCTAACATCTGCACCAATCCTTACTCTACCCTCCGGGAGCGAAGGGTTTACAGTGTACACTGACGCATCTAAAGAAAGACTTGGGGCGGTTCTTATGCAACATGGTAAGGTAGTTGCGTATGCATCATGACAGCTCAGGACACATGAGAAAAACTACCCAACACATGACCTTGAATTAGCTGTCGTAGTTTTCGCTTTAAAGATATGAAGACACTACCTGTATGGTATTACTTTTGAAATCTTCACCGATCATAAAAAGTTGAAATATATGTTTGATCAAAAGGAGCTCAATATGAGACAGAGACGGTGGCTAGAGTTGTTGAAAGATTATGATTGCACTATCTCCTACCACCCTGGTAAGGGGAACGTTGTAGCAGATGCCCTTAGCAGAAGAACTTATTCACCTGGATTAGTGAGTGCTATCCACTTCTGGGATTTACTATCAACGTTAGGTGAATGGAAACTATTTGATAGTAGTGTTAATACTATAACTATTCCTCATCGATACAAACCAGAGATCTGGGATAAAATAAAGAAAGGACGGGAGGATGATCCAGTCCTTAAAGACTTGAAACAACAACTTGAGAAGCATGAGATAGAGGAATTCCAGATACAAGATGAGTTACTATATAACCATCACAGAGCTTGTGTACCAGACACACATGAACTAAGGAAAGACATCTTACGAGAAGCGCACTGTTCAAGATTATCTATTCATCCAGGAATTTCAAATATGTATAAGGATCTCCATTCATACTTTTGGTGGTTGGGAATGAAGAAAGATGTTGCTGAGTTTGTGAATTCATGTTTCACTTGTCAGTAGGTAAAGCCTTCACACCAAAAGTCACCGGGATTATTGCAACCCCTTCCTATACCTGAATGGAAATGGGAAAGCATTTCCATGGATTTTGTTACTGACTTACCTCAGACGACTGGTAGTAAAGATTGTATCTGCGTTATAATAGATCGTCTGACAAAGGTAGCACACTTCATTCCGATAAACTTATCTTTCACTCCAGACCAGCTTGCTGAGTTATATATTACACATGTGATTCGCCTCCATGGTATCCCAAAGGAAGTAGTTTCCGATCGAGATTCACGATTCACCTCACACTATTGGAAGAAATTCATGAAATCCTTAGGTACACAATTATGCTTGAGCTCAGCATATCATCTACAAACAGACGGTCAGTCAGAACGTACGATTCAGAAACTAAAGGATATGCTACGAACATGTGCCTTAGAATAGAAGGGATCGTGGATTAAACATTTGCCTCTTGCAGAATTCACCTACAATAATAGTTACCATACAATTATTGGCATGGCACCATTTGAAGCACTATATGGACGAAGGTATACTACTCCTTTGTGTTGGGAAGAGGTCGGAATAAAGAACCTTTATGAGTCAGATAGACTTCAAAAGACACGGGAAGTTGTAGAGCTTGCTAGAAAAAGACTATTAACTGCCCAGAGTCGCCAGAAAAGTTATAGTGATACCAGGCGAAGAGACCTTGAATTTGAGGTAGGTGACTTTGTATTTCTCAAAGTATCACTTATGAAGGGTGTTCAGAGGTTTGGCTTGCGTGGGAAGTTAGCACCCAGGTTCGTGGGTCCCTTTGAAATTATTCAACGGATTGGAAAAGTTGCCTATAAACTTGCGCTTCCTCCACATCTTTCGGCAATATATGATGTATTTCATGTATCAAATCTGAGAAAGTGTATTAGGGATCCAGAGCATAA
Source organism: Ottelia alismoides (assembly GCA_037367405.1). Taxonomy (NCBI): domain Eukaryota; kingdom Viridiplantae; phylum Streptophyta; class Magnoliopsida; order Alismatales; family Hydrocharitaceae; genus Ottelia; species Ottelia alismoides. The sequence goes on from JAZKJV010011255.1 coordinate 496,294, forward strand.
GATAAGTTATGATGATTTACATGTTGAGCCAGACTTAACATACCAAGAGATACATGTGCAAATATTTGAAAGGGATATCAAGAAGTTGATAAACAAAGAGGTGCCTCCTGTTAAAATATTATGGCGGAATCAAGAGTTTGAAGAAGCCACATGGGAACCAGAGGCAGAAATGAGAGAAATACCCCTACTTATTTGAGTAATAACACTGTGTATTGTATATCTTCTTTATAAATGAAATGAGGTTCATTCTCTTTAAGGTTGTTATGGTTTCATACCTCTTTAAGGTTGTTATGCTTGCATTTCTAGTCTCGAGTACGAGACTTCCTTTAAGTATGTTATAATTGTAAAGCTTGAACTTGGCATATCTCGGATCCTATATAATAAGATCTGGCTTGCCAAGAGAAAATCAACGAAATTTGTTTAGTGTGAATCGGACTTCGTTTCGAATTGTTATGATTTTCGGAAGAAAGAGAAGTAAGGAAGGCCAAGATGTCATTAAACCATAATGACTGCCATTAAGACTAATTAAACATGATTAAAGAAACTAATGACGGATTGAAAACCGCTAATGATAATTAAATACTAATCAATAGTTAGCAAAAGATAAGCGTAAGCCGCGAAAGTTAAATCGCGATTAGTGAAAGTTAATCACGATTAGTGTTAATTAAGCGTCATTAGCGAATCTAGAATCCTCTATAATGTTCTAACTTAAGCCCCAAGTCTGGGATAGGTTTTGGCCAAAACCATGGGCCAAAACCATGGGCTGCTAAACCATGGTTAAGGCCTAAACCATGGTTTTCTAACCATGGTTAGTGGTTTTCCGGGGCCTATAAATAGACCCCCCACCCATTCATTCTCTACGACTTCCACTACCACCACCACCCCAAGGGCTAGGGTCGGGAGGAGGAGTGGGAGGTGAGAGAGGAGCGCTAGCGAAGCGCTGCCGGGAGAACGAGAAGGAGAAAGGTACGATCCTCTCTTAGTTTGCTTCCTAAGCTAGGCTTTCAATTCATCCTCTTGTTCTTCCAAGTGTTGTTCTTGATTTATCTTTCTTTCCGATTTGTTTTCCTGTTGTGGTTCGAGGAGAAATCTGTGTAACACCCTACTTAGGTGCGGGCGGCTATGCACGCCAGTGACCCTTTGATTCGTCACACGTTCACTCATCTAAGATGTGTGGTGTCTACCGATTCTCCATCGTTTATATTTCTATTCTTTCTATTATGCTTTTATAATTGTTTTGATGGAAAAATCTGTGTAATACCCTACTTAGGTGTGGGCGGTTATGCACGTCAGTGACCCTGTGATTCGTCACACGTTCACTCACCTAAGATGCGTGGTGTCTACCGATTCTTCATCTCTTGTTGTTTGAGTATATTCTTTCAGTTTTACTGTTGTTTTCCTCACAATTGATTTTATAGAGGAAACTCTTTTCATTTTTATTTTGAAAGATGTCCCGATATAAGGGGAAACTCTGCCGAAATTTTCCGAGAAATATGTCCCGATATAAGGGAAAACTCTGCCGAAATTTTCCGAGAAATATGTCACGATATAAGGGGAAACTCTGCCGAAATTTTAAGAGAAAATATGTTCTTGGTGTTCTTCACGTTCTTCGTTCGTTCTTCGCGTTCTTGACACGTTCTTAGCATTTTTGATACGAAAATGAAATTCGATCTTTTCAGAAGCCTTAACATAGCCTTTCTAAAAAAACGAAACACGATAAAGCCTTGCATACACGAGAGAGAGCTCAATTAGGTAACGAAATCCTTCTTTTTGCTGTTGGGTTTCATACGAGATAATTGAAATTCTTGATTTTATTTTCTTTGCTATTAAGAACCCAATTTTGGCCATTCCTGAAAAGTCTGAAAAGTTGCTTTGTGATTCCCACTAAAATAGAGTTTAAGCATCAAATTGATGCGGTGGCTTTGAAAGTTAGGGTTTGGGAGTTAAAATAAGCATAAATACGAGTATATGTGGTTATCAATAATATATATGTGAGTCTATACTAAATATTGCTAATTATACAAATCGAAGATTTAACGAAAGAATTACATCATGGGAATTGATATGGCCTGAGTTGGATCCTGAAAAGGATCGTGTGTCACGTTAAGGATGACTGGGAGTAGAACTACAGGCCGGGCATGCAACCTGTAGGTTTGCCGAAAGTAACCCGTGTTGGTGTTTCCCTACCTAGGTGGTACACGGTTGCCCTGTTATGATAAGTGCACACAAATTGAATGTTTTGCAACGCGTGGTACCGGGAGCCAATATATTCGGGTTGGAACGACGGAAGATGTGGTCGTGCCATGTGGAGGCGCGGGTGGTTCAATAGCGGCTGGGTCACGATAATATGTATTTAAAGCCGCTAGGTTATATGATTAAATGTTAGCTTAAGGTTTTAAGCAACCGAGTCCTCGAGGACGGTGTGCTCATTTGATTTTCCAGACTGAGGGTTTGAGACCCTGTTTAATAAAAGAAAAGGATATTGTCGGGGTAGTATTGGAGGATTGGTTGAGGCGACATGCGGCAGCATAAGCTTACCAAGATCAACACAATCTCCAATCCCGAAGTGCCCACAGCTTCGGAGTCCAAGAATGGTGGGGTTCCCCTGCACTAATCCCCGATGTGGAATAGAAAGGAATAGGACTTAAATTAATGAGAAGGAATGAAATTTTTTATGATATCAAGTTTTGAAAAATTACCCAATTTGTTTGCTTTTCTCTTCTTCATTACTTAGCATTCGTTAATTTTTATCCTATGATTTATGGAAAACCCAACAGGTATCAGTGAGCCATCGCAAGGACTTTAAAAATTACATCCAGCTTATATACTAGACATCCAGCCAGCCACAGTAGCTTTATTCTTTAAGGTAGTGAGTAATCTTTTGTATATTTTCCTTTTAGGCTGATGTATATGTAAATGGTTATACTGGGACAGTGTATCATCTAAACTTTATTTTGTGAATAGAAAAGTGTTGAAATAATTTCTTCTGAGTATTTTTATTTGCAGTCTATTTCTGAATGTTAGTTGTGATTGCTGAATAAATTATTGCTGAGTAACCAGATCCGGATATGGGAGGATCCGACGGTCCGGGGAATCGGGATCGCGACAGTAGCCACTGCGGAGATCCATTTTGGAGAACAATTTGACACCCGATAGCATATCAAGCATATCATCAAGGCGCGGAATGGGAAAACGATATTTGATCATTATCTTGTTGATAGCACGACTGTCCACGCACATTCTCCATGTGTCATCTTTCTTCGGGGTAAGCAGAGCAGGAACCGCTACAGGGCTCATACTCTCTCGAACATATCCACGTCGTAGCAGATCAGTAACCTGTCGGTTCATCTCTTCATGCTCACTTGGGCTCATTCGGTAATGTGGCAAGTGGGGTAGGCTGGCCCCTGGGACTAGGTCAATGTGGTGTTGAATGTCTCGCAATGGGGGTAGTCCTTCAGGCAACTCTTCAGGTATAATGTAGCGAACTCTTGGAGGATGGGCTTTATCTCAGGCGGGACTTCGGGTGTAGTTGTCTCTTGATTGTCCACTTCACGTCTCATTAAAGCATAGATGGTGGAGCTCTCTTGAATCTCATGTTGGAATGTCTGGGCTTTCATCAACAACACGGGGCCCGTAGTCGAAGTCTTTGACGGTGTAGTGTGTTTACCAGTTCGGACGGTCGCAGCTCGAAGTGTAGCCACTTGGCGAGGGCTAAGGGCTTCACGTTGTGGTCTAAGGATCACACGCACTTTGTCTATGAGAAAGGTGTAAGTGTTCAGTTTTCCTCTGTGCTCAGTGTCTCGATCGAATTGCCAAGGTCTTCCTAAAAGTATGTGACAGACATCCATAGGGGCTACGTGGCACCACACCTCGTCTTTATATGAAGGTCCAATGGAGAAGTTAACTAGGCTTTGACGGTGGATCGGAAGTTGAGTACCACCTCGAAACCATGCCACACCGTAAGGTTTCTCGAGCGGTTGAGTTGGTAGACCCAACTTATCGACCATTTCTTGAGAAACGAAATTCTCAATGCTTCCTCCATCAATGATCAGCGAACAACGACGTCCTCCTGAGGTGCAGGTGGTTCGGAAGATGCTGCGTCGCAGCCAACTATCAGCATCATGGACAACGGGTGTAAGCAGGATGTTTGTAGGTGCGCTGTCAGGAGCGATAAAGTTCTCGTGTTCAATTACCAGGAACGGACCGGATTCGTCTCCATCCACTCCTAAAGGCTCATAGTCATCGGCTCCCATGGTGTCAGTAGTCAAAGCAGTCGGTTCCTCTGCAGGTGATTCCTGTGGTTCAGGGTCAGGGTCTTCAGGGTCGTCGATAGTGCATAAATGGACGGGTCTAGCCTTAGGGTTTGAGCACTCTGTTGCTCGATGTCCCTTTTGATAACATCGGAAGCAAGTATCAGGTCCTACAATAGGTCAACTTCCCAAGATGTCTGGTCCGGAGTTTCCAGTAGGTGGTCGGGCGACGGCAGGAGTTGATGGTTTGGCTTGGGGTTTACCCGCAACGATGGATGGGGAACCTATCAGTTTGGAGGTCGTCATCGGGGTACTGGTGCGAGGGACGGAGTTCGCAGAGAAAGACATCTTCCTGGTTTGGGCTTTAGCGAGCTTGGTCTCAGCCCGTTCAGCCTGCTTGTAGGCTTCGTCGACGTCTCGGCAGTTGTGAAGGTAGAGTTCATCCTGGATAACTTGGCGGAGGCCTTGCATGTAGCGGGTGACTTCCTAAATAGGAGTCTCCTGCAAGCGGTTGCGATGGACTAGGGATTGGAACCCTTCGGTGTATTCTTTCACGCTCATGGTGCCTTGTCTCCATGATTGCAGTCGTGCGTATTGATCTCGTTTGTAATCTTCCGGCACGAATTTGGTTTTCAATTTGGCCTTCATCTTGCTCCAACTGCGGATCTTACTTTTTCCTTTTCGTTTGCATTCAGATTGCAAACAGTCCCACCATAGCAGAGCATGTCCCTTTTATTTTATTGTGACGAATTGAACTTTTCGTTCGCTAGGCATAGACTTCCACACAAAGAAGTGTTCGACGGCTTGGAGCCAATCCAAAAAGACATCAGGGTCTCTTCCTCCGTCAAATTCTGGAACATCGAGACGGATTCCTCGATCCCATCCATCATCGGACCTAGGTTCATTTCGTGGTGGAACATGATATTCGCCGGGAGGTTGTGAAGTATACCCAGAGGTGTGTGGGTCTTGGATCTTGGAAGTGAAAGGGGTGTAGTCTCCTGGTCCTTCTTCTTCGCTTTCTTGTGAGTGATAATCGCTAAGTGTCCGTCAGAAGTAGATGAGCTAGAGTCGTGGGAAGTGTGACTCCATAAGGGTCTTTGTCGACTAGTATGTCGACCTCTGTTTGGTGTCTCATCATTATGGTCTTTACCTAACACACGACTAGTCAATGTGGCAATTTGTCCGCTCATCTGTTCGTACATCCGTTGCATGTGTTGCATTTGAGCAGATAAAGATTCTAACGATAGTTCAGTGTGTGGGGTATAGCCGGTTTTAGAGGTAGCTGCTTTTTCGGCCATGGGAATCCTAGGGTTTACGCTCTCTTTTGTTTTGGGGATTTTGCTATTTGTTTTTTTTCTTTTGTTTTTTCTTTTGTTTTTTTTATGCAATGAAACAAATGGAATGCAGACGAAATGCAGAATCATTAGGCTCTGATACCAAATTGATGCAACCTAAATGAATAATGAACTAAATGGCATTCCTAACAATTGAACAAATGGACTAACTAACAATAACAAATAAAATGATATGCGAAAAGCAAAAATCAGCAACAAATGAAAGCGATGACTCGAGTTCTAGCATCGGTTTCTTCCACAGTTTAGGGCAAATCGATTAGTTAATGACTACTGGAAATAAATAACGACATTGCAATATAGAATCTCAATAAATCACCAAACCGAATAGCAATATCACAGGCCACAATACTAAGTTTATATGGTGGAATAATATGTGGAGAAAAACGCTCATACCACAACCGGCAAAGGATTGTTCGGCATGCTTCAGATCTGATCTCCGGAGAAGGGGGGAGTGGGGCACTTTTGCGGCACTTGGACTGTTATCCGTAGGTAACAGGGGCGGCGGCGAATCGAGCGGGGCGATGGAGGTAGCCAAGGACGTAGAGGCGCAGGCGGGAGGAGTGGGCTGCGGGCGAGTGGGGAAGTCGGCGCGGGCTGGGCAAGGCATAGGCGACAGGGATGGATGACGCTGGAAAGGAGGAGGCGCAGGCGGGAGGCGGGGAGGCTGGTGTGCGGGAGGGGTGGGCGTGTGGCTGGGGCGGCGCGGTTGGGGTGGGAGAGAAGGAGGGCTGGGGAGGTTCGGACCGGGGGCGAGGCGCTGGTGAGGAAAGCACGTGAGGCAGGGGGAGGTGGGCGGCGAAGGCGAGTCGGATGAGGAGGAACCCGAGGGCGTTGGAGGGCGGGGGAGAGGCTGGAGTCGGCGATGGCGGGGAAGAGCGATAGGGGGAGGGCGAGACAGAGGCGCGGGGCGCTGGCGAGGCCGAGGGAGTGGTGGCGAGCGGTTGGTGGGAGGAGGATCGGCGAGGGAGAGAGGCGGCGGCGTGACGAGGGGAGGAGGGGGGCGTTAGGGTTCGGGGGAGAACACGAGAGGGTAGGGAGAAAAAGGGGGTGTGGGATTAGAGAGAGAGGGAGAGAGAGGGAAAGAGAGAGGGGGGAGAGATAAGTGAGGTGGAAAATAACATTCATTCAAACTTACTTAACCCTAATACAAGAGGGCCTTTTATAGAGGCTAATTCCCCCCCAAAATAAGCAACAACTCCCTAAAATTTAGGAAAGAAAGAAAACAAAAAAGAAAGGATAATAAGGCCTTGTATAATGAGCCTTTTACATAGGAAATAAATAAATAAAATAAACAGAACAAATGATAAATAAAATAAACAAAACAAATGTTCACTAAAATTAAAATGGATATCATGCTGCATCAGGATACATTCTGGGAAGACTGACTATTTTGACATCAACACCGGTCTGCATCAAGGTTCAACTTTGAGTCCATTCCTTTTTAATTTGATTGTGGACGAGTTGACAAGTCACATTCATGATGAAATACCATGGTGTATGTTATTCGCTAATGATATTGTGTTGATTGATGAGACTAAAGATGGAGTAAATGAGAAGCGTGAGGTCTGAAGACATGCTTTGGAGACTAAAGGATTTTGTATAAGTAGGGCTAAGACTGAATATATGGAGTGTACTTTTGATGGAAGCAATAGTGAAGGAAACGATGTTAATATTGGTGATGATAACATTCAGAAGAGAGATTCTTCTAGATACTTGGGATCTATTTTGCAACATGATGGAGAAATCGATGGAGATGTTACAAATAAAATAAATGCAGGTTTTCTAAATTTGAGAGGAGCCTCTATTGTTCTCCGTAATAAGAAAATTCCTTTAAAAATCAAAGGAAAGTTTTACAAAGCAGTTGTGAGACATGCTATACTCTATGGATCTGAATGTTGACCTGTGAACCATATACATGTGTAGAGAATGGTAGTAACAGAAAGGGAAATGCGAAGGTGGATGTGTAGACACACACGTAAAGATCATATTCAAAATGATACCATCATAAATGAAAACGAGTGTAGCTGATCGAAGATAGATGCGAGAAAATTGATTAAGGTGGTTTGGACATTTGCAAAGGAGGTCAATAGATGCACTGGTGAGGAGGTGTGTGTTTTGGATTGCTGAGCCGGCTAAAAGAGGGTACAGAAGGCCCAAAAAGTGTTGGAATGAGACTATATGAAGGGATCTTAGTTTTTTGGATCTAAGCCTGAGAATGACCCAAGATAGATCTGAATGGAGGGGAAAAATCCATGTAGCCGACCCTACTTACAGTGGGAAAAGGCTTTGTTGTATAAAGTACAACAATAAAATGTGATTATATAAAAAAAAGTTGATGGTCTAACAAAATCCAAAATCAAAAAATTCAAATATGATAATACAATCAATAAGATATATAAGCATAATATTATAAATTGATTATTTTTTAGGGTGTATTTTGAATTTAATGCATATATATACATAAACAAATTTGGATTTAACAAGGAGCAATGAATTTTATTAGAAAAGCTTTAATGTATATATATAGATCCTATAAACAACAAAGCTAAAGAATAATCATAGGTATACAAATCATACACCCAAAAATACACACATATATATCTCCAATGGACAAAACTTGTTGACATAAAATATAGAGAAAAATTGTATTTGCGTATAATATTTATTAGAAACACAAAAATGTGAAGTGCTAGACTGTTAGTCAACTATTTCAAGTTTTATTTGAAGAATTAGAATGAATTTCATTAGATAGAAAATTCAAAAAGTAATAAGTAGTTTATAAATAAGTGTTGAGAGCAATGGGAAAATGGATATGAGAAAAAAATACCCTAGATTATATTCTCGAATGCAACATATACGAGAATAATGAAAAGATGCATCAATGTAAATGATGATATAAGAGTTGCTCGGAAAAAAATTGAGTTAATGTGTCATCAACATGTCATTAATTAACATAAATACTATCAGATATGTGGCCGCATATGCGATCGTATATGCCTCATATGCAAACTGCATATGCATTTTGACCGTGTATTGCCATATATGGCATATGCGCTTCGGTAAAGTGACCGAATACGCATATGTAGCCGCATGGACTTCATTTACGAACACTAGATGATCGAAGATTCTTCGGATGTCCCAGGTGTGATCTTCCCCCATTCCACCTTGTGGGCCATCGGCAACATCAACAAACAATGACCCCTCGATGGTGAGATAGGTTCTAGAGCAATGTCTTTGTTAGTTGAAAGGCACTAGACCCTTCTCAAGTTGCTCCAACAGATTTTCTCTTCTTGATTCTAGTACAATTGTGCATTGTAATTAAAAAGAAGATAATTGGGCTTTGGTATCTGATTCTTCCCGTAACGTTTTTTGTTTACAAAGATGAGATTTTTGAGCGGTTCAGGCATCGGGTTGAGACTCCTGTTTGGATTCATGTTCTTGGCTATGGTTGTCGAGGTGTACTACTTGCTTTGGTGGAAGAAGAGATGATAGCGAAGGATAAGAGCACATATGAAGATTACGACACATCTGCGAGGGAGTTCTTGGATCTCTTATGCTTCAAGAAGTCCTCATCTCTTGTAACTGCACCTTTTACACACAGAAATCTGCCCCTCGGTGAGGATCTGAAGGTGGCCAGCTCTCCCTCGACTCCAAAGCATGCAAAGATTCGAATTTACGAGTTACTTAGGAGGGTGACAAGGAGGAGAAGGGTTGGATGTTGAGCTCATGTGGTTCAACAACCTCTTTGGGCTTCCAATGATTCTCTTCACCATAAAAAGAGGAGACTTGAGTCTGAGGATGAGACCAAGGAAAAGGACATTGAGTGATTTGCTCCTTGTTGTCGAGAGCCCATTTCTCACACCTCTCTCTTCCCCACCAATAATCCCTCATTACCCTCATCATCATGTCCCTCATCTTCCCTCATATGATAAGCATGGCATCAATCCACTGTTCGAGTCGCATCTGGAAGATGATTAGAAATGGTCGTGGTCGTCACCTCCTCCCAAGTTCAAGATCTTGAGATGCCAAGGAGAAGCTATACAGGAAGACCCTTGTGGAAGAGGCATTGAAAGTTCATAACTTTGGTGTTACCATTCAGAGTAATGTGGCAAGCATTTCATCCCCTCCTCAAATCTCTGCTTCTGTTGTCAAAGGTGGCACATTGACCACAATCTGTGAATTGGACCGTGGGTCCGATGCTCTCGTCCAGTCGATTTTCATAGACTGAAGGGCGGAGCGTCTCATGACCAGACTCAATATACCAAGTTTAAATATTTTTAATTAATCCCAAATTAGTTATAAGATCTGAATGGAGGCGAAGAATCCATGTAGCCGACCCTACTTAATTGTGGGAAAAGGCTTTGTTGTTGTTGTTGAATCCCAAATTAGTTATTGAAAAAACACAATGAAATAAATAAATCCCTGATAGTTACAAATTTTAAATTCACGATGGCATCATGTACCTTCCCACATATAGTTGACAAAATAGATAAATTAGTCACGGTTCTATTTTATTCTGAAATAAAAAAATTTCAACATTTGTTAATTATGTTTGCTTCTCAGTTTACTTTTCACGCGGATAGCATATAAGACTAGAATCTTCCGTACATAAGTGCATTACAAAAATTGTGATTTCCCACGGATAAGGGTGATTACTCAGCAGAATCAGGTACTTATATTCCCCACACGAGTGGCAATGTCTGCCCAGTTTCAGACCCACACAGATCTGGTACGGATAAAAAACCATTTCTCATGATTTTTTTTCCATTTTGTGTTTCAGGAGCTACATCATGATCCCCTCAGTTTCAAGTCCACACCAGCACCATCCAGCATTCTGCCGCCACCATTTTCCAGTCTCACTGTAGGGCAAATGATGTGAGGAGTTCATAAGCTGCTCATTGATTTGTTTGTTAAACCTTTTTTATACATTAGGTGGTTTAAATTATTTTATCTTAATCTACATGTTGAACATGCATTGTGTAGTACATCAACTATTATGCAGTGCATCAATCATAGGATAGTATTGCTGACTGAATAGCTCATTCTCGAGATTATGCATGCTTTGAATATTAGAATTCTGCGGATAATGTAATCTATTCTTGTTCAATCTTTTACGGTTGCTTATTGCCGTGGATCTTTGAAAGGGTAAACCGAGGCTACCCCAAGGGGGAGCCAACTTAGTTGCCCCCATCTATTTTTTTTAACTTTCTTCCGGTATTTTTTTTAAACATCTAGGGGGTTTCGGATCACCTAATATCAACATCTCATCAAAAAAAACAACTCACTTCGAGGTTAGTGGACATGTTATCCGCGGTCAAAGTTTATAATTTCACCACATTCCAATCATTCATCCAGCTAGTCAACAAATCCGCAATATTTTCCCAGGTATGTCGCGAGGTTAGTGCAGCAAAACTCAATTTTTTTTCGCAGCCTCCATTAATCATCAATGAAATGTGTCGTCAATGACATGTATCGTAAATTTTGGATCGATGACCACATATCTGTTGTGACGTAAATTCTTCGTGTGGAATTTTTCAGGATACTCATCGGATTCAACTTCTTGGTTGCGTACATCTTCAAACAATCCCTCTTCAATGTAAAATGCGAGAGAACCTTGTACTTAGTGTAGACTCCCAAAAAAGTTACGAAATTTAGGATTTTCCATAATCCTCAATGGCATCTCACCCGAAATGATCCACTTCACAAACTCCTCTCGGCTCTATTTAAGATCAAATTTCCACATCGAAATTGTACTCCCATTCTCCGAGTGATGTACATTTGACGAGCATTGGAATTTTGAGTTCTCATCTTTCTTGTAACGCAAACCCTTATTTTCCAGATGACAAATTAGATGACTTGTACCACTTTTACTTGGGCAAGATAACGCTTTTCTACAGTGATTGCATAAAAACATCTCCTTCATAACACCCATGTTCGTCAAATGCTTCCACACCTAGGATTAAGATTGATGTGCATGTTTACTAGACACTTGGAGATCAATATCTAAGAACTCATTTTCTATTCTTCTTGTCTACTCAAATCCTCCCCCATGGTGGGAGTAACCTCTTCGTCACTTTGCACAGTTGCCATTGACATCCACCATTTATATCAAATTTTAACGGTCTCAGAATTTGCTATAATCCTCCCCCATGGTTACGAATGTTTCACGAAATTTGAATCACATATTCCTCTTACTAATATAAGTTAATTCCTTCATGTGTTTTAAAAAAATAGCATTAAAAAGTTTAAAAAAACAGACAGGGGAATCTAACTTGGCTCCCCAGGGAGTAGCCATATTTTTCCCTTTTTGAAATTATATTGCCTAAAAATAATTTTGGATAGTTTTTTGGTTGGGTCAGTGTTGCATCTTTTACTGATTTTGCATGACCCCAAGCTATATTTTTAAAAATAAAATATGCATTTCAATGTTATATTTCTTTAAAAAATATATTAATTATTTATCTATGAATAGAAAGCTATAAACTATGAGCTCAAGTAGTCTCTAGCAAGATTGGAAAAAATGAGAGGTAGATCAACACGGTTTCCTATAAATGAAGGCTGAAGCAAGGCATACACCTCGAGGTCGTCGAGACATAAGCCTCAATCTTTATAGAGAAATCAGAATAATAAAGTGACACGATGTTAAACTGGAAATAGGTTTCTTCAGGGATTTTCGACTTATTTCATTTTTGCCATATCCATAGTAATGTTGTTTTATTTAAATATATTGAGATCGCATGTGATCTCAATAGACTATTTAATCATTTAATTTGAGTAGTTTTAGAGGTTAAGTTGGATATGTAATGATCTCTTTATATTTTAATTATTTTTTTGTAAGCACATCCTCTCTCTATATAAAAAAGCTAAAGGGAGAATTGTAGGGAATAGATCGATAATAATAAAATTGGAGTTTCTCCAACTTCTCTCTCCTTTCTTCCTCCCTCGACATGCATCTACGTGCTTTTTCCCCCAAAAAAACCTTTTGTTTCAATGCATCTTCCCTTTTTTCCCTCGCCCATCATATATAAACCTTGTGTGCATTCCATTCTGTATCAAGTCATGTGCATATACAGGTGTATAAATATAAGTACTTTATGTGATAAAATAATGATATTATAATAAGTTAATATTGTACAAATTTCATGACTATACAAAATTGTCAACATTAAAGGTTCTTTAAATATATCGCATTCAAGCTAAAAAAATCTCGTTCGGATAATAATATAATATTATGTTCAACATGGAGTGTGAAAAAGGTAAGGAACGTTTCCTTAAGGACCACAACAGTTACAAGATAACCATAGAAAAAGCAAATTCTAACCAACAATATCCAGATTTATAAAATATTTTTTATAGTTCAAGGATTTGTTTTACAGTCAAGCACTCGTCATAAAAGTTATTTCTTCTAAGTTCCCTAAAAATATAACCTAGAGAAGACCAAAGGGAATAACTTCTTTAAAATATCGTATATTGTACAAAGTTCATGACTATACAAAATTGTCAACATTAAAGGTTCTTTAAATATATCGCATTCAAGCTAAAAAAATTTCATTCGGATAATAATATAATATTATGTTCAACATGGAGTGTGAAAAAGGTAAGGAACGTTTCCTTAAGGACCACAACAGTTACAAGATAACCATAGAAAAAGCAAATTCTAACCAACAATATCCAGATTTATAAAATATTTTTAATAGTTCAAGGATTTGTTTTACAGTCAAGCACTCGTCATAAAAGTTATTTCTTCTTAAGTTCCCTAAAAATATAAGGGATTTTTACACTCAACCCTGAGTAATTTCGCAATAACATTCATAACCCTGCATAATCGCGAATTACATAAGAAACCGTGGATAGTCACTCCGTCTCACACTCATAACCCTCCGTTAGTTTAATATCTTAACTCAACCATATGAATGGGTTAATCTAACTCATCCTCAATCCAGTCGTTAAGAAACAAACAGAAAAAATCCTCTCCCTTCCCTTCAACCTCCATCTTGCTTCGGGTCACGGAGCAGTGGGTTGCAGGGCTTCGAGCAGAGGCAGAAACTCGGATCGTTGGGGGGAGGCGGGGGAGCAACTCGGGGGGGCTCTGCATGCTGCTCTCGGCCTTCTGCTACACGGAAATCGCCGTAGACATACCGGTAGCCGGCGGTGCCTTCAGTTACCTCCATGAAACGTTCATTGAGCAATCGCCTTCAGTTTCGTGGAAACCCCTGGGGCTGGACTTTTCTGCCTCCTCGTCATGATCCAATATCGCCGTCACATTATACCTTCCGCATCTATTTGCTGGTACTCTGTTTTCTCCCATCTTTTTATCTTTTCTGGCATGTACTCTCTAGGTGAATTTCTCGAACGTGGCGGTCGCCCGGAGCTTCAACGGGTATCTGGGAACCACCATTGGCGTGGACACCGCCGCGAAGTGGCGGATCAACGTGGCAGTACCAAAGAGAATCACCTCTGAACGCGGTGCTCACCACCGTTCACCTCCTGTTAATATCGTGATTGGATTCTACAAGGGGAACGGGGGAACTTCACCCACCCGGCCGACCTGGTCCACCACGTCAGCGGGTTCTTCCCCTTCGATGCGTCCGACGTATTCAACGGTGCAGCCATGGTGTATCTGAGCTACATCGGGTATGATGCCGTGTCAACCATGGCTGAGGAGGTGAAGAACCCAATGCGAGGCTTCCCGATCGGAGTCGTCGGATTGGTTGCACTCGTCACAGTCCTCTACTGTTTGATGGCAACCTCCATGTGCAGGCTCCTCCCTTACGATGTGGTACACCCTCTCTCTCTCCCCGCCCAGTACCATCAACGATGTTAACAAATATGTTAACAAATACGATGTTAACAAATACAACAGAGGCACACTTGGCAGGGGGGGGCGGAGGCATGCGGGCTTGGACGAAGGAGCTTGGCAGCGCAGACTTGACTTTGACGAGGGGGGAGCAGATCGGCACGGAAGGTCTTCGAGGAGAGCTCGTCGTCGACGGGGGGAGGGGGGTGCAAAGATGGTCGGCCAAATCGGGGAGAGGGGTGGGGGAGGTTCGAGTGAGGGGGTGGGGGAACGGTTGATGGTGTGTTTTTTGCAAATAAGAATGAACATCTGGGGTATTTTTGTCTTTTTGAGTGGAAACCGTAAAATATAACTCTCAAACGGAATATAACATAGGGTTATTCCATGTAAGAGTTAAGCATTACTCGGGGTTTCTTATGTAATTCGTGATTATATAGGGTTATGAATGTTATTGCAAAATTACTCAGGGTTATGGGTGTAAAAATCCCAAAATATAACCTAGAGAAGACCAAAGGGAATAACTTCTTTAAAATATCGTATATTCCCTAAAAGACTAGAGAATGCCTTTGTTATGTCTAAATATAACTTCGGACAATCAATGCTATTAAAGCAATCTAGGGCTGTAGCCCCGAGACTATTTCCTTCAAAACCACATCCATCTCAGTACCTTGATGTGTGCTTAGTACCTACCATGTATCAATTTTCACAACCTTGGCTACCATATGTAGATGTTGAGGGCATAAAGTTGGAATCATTAAGAAACGGAAATGCAAGAGGATGGCACGTCCTGTTGGCTCCAATTTTTTCCAGGAAAAAAGAAAGTAAGCATGGAGACACAGAACCCAATGACTAGACGTTTCCATCTCTTGATTGCTGCAATGTTATTGCTAGACTCATAAATTACTGCAAGCAAGATTTTAGCCGCAGACCATGACTGCAGCACTGCCACCATGGTGATAGACTAGCAGTTGCAGGGACCTCTTAAAGACCGTTTTGTAACCTCACAGGAGAGCAGAGACATTTTTTTGTCAAGAGGTTGTAAAATACTAATTGTAACCAAGGTGTAAAAAAACTAAAAACGGAACGACGTGGTTTTCCTGTAATCGAGGCAAGGCGTATCCTCGAGGCAATCGAGGCGTAAGCCTTATTTTATAAGGATAAATACCTATAAAAATACAATAAAACATATACTAATGAAATTATAAGTATATCGCTATAACATATGATGAAATTATAGAGATAGGAACACTGAAAAGAAAACATATACAATTGTATATGCATTTTACTAAATCTTCATCCAATCAAAGAATGAGTGTGTTTGATATCCCCCTGAATTCTAACCATCTAACCCATGTTGAAGAATCGTCGTATGCACCCCCTCTGTCGTACCATACCCCAAGAAGACGGAGGTCTCGTTGCCCGGTCAGCGAGCCTGAGGGGGTCTAGGGAGGGGCAGGTGCGCTCCCCGCCTGCGGAAGTGTTGGGGGGAACACACCCGACAAATTTTTTATTAATGGTTTTATTTCTATTATGGTACATGAATTTGTTTTTTCGTCTTGGTATATTATATAGCTTGTTATATAACACCACTCCCTAAAAATAAGTTTACATATAACGTTTTCAATGGTATTTGCGGATTCGTATGTTTAAGGGTATAATGGTAAGAGTTTATTGAATAATTGGACATGTTTAATGGTATGAACATGTAAATGGTCAAATTTAAGCATTCCTCTTGTATAATTATATGCTAAACAACTGAAACTTCATAAACATCTGAAATTACCAATAGGACAAATGATTTATATAAAAAATACTTTGAAAATAAAAAAAAACGCCTCGAGGATCGCCCCACCTCTGCCTCGACCAACTGAAGTGGTCGCCTCTCAAAGCCTTGCTGAGGCGGGTTGTTCTGAGGCGATTCCAGACCGCCTTGCCTCGAGGCGTACACCTCGTGCGCCTCGAGTCGCGTTTTATCAAGCCATGAGTGCAACCTAATTTAGCTAAAAATATCTAGCACTGATACATGGAGTAGGAAACGGATGCCTAATATAAATATAAATATAAATGCGGTTCAGGAGACACCAAGAACAGTTGAAACTCTCAACGGATGTGATAAGGCCAAACGTTTTGAAATGTTGAACGTGGAAATAAGTCCATAAAAAAACTTGACTAGGAAATGTAAAATGATTTGCGAAATCTGGTGCATACGCAAAAAGGAGTTCCATGAAGATACAACTCACAACTGAACAGATCAATTGCCCAGCATTCGTCATGTTGCTTCCCGCTGTTTCTACTTGAATGAAACCTTGCATTTCATTGCAGTTATATGAGACAGCTCAAAACTATGACTGATAAAAAGAAGGTTGGATACTGATAAGAAGGAATTAAAGATGTGATTAAAATCATAATCACTAAATACATGATTTTACCACAAATAACATATATTGTCCGGGCCTGATATCTACTTACATGATCCAAACACTTTGTTACCATCAACAGCAGAATTTTACCATGATCTACACTTCTTTACCACTGAATATATGTCCCTTACCTCTGCAAACAGTCTGTTACCCATGTTGACATGTATTTAGCAATGACTCCGTGAGTAGGGTTTTTCTCTAAATGTGTACTTCATAAAATATGGGGACTAATTATTCCGTATATCATAAAGTTTAGCAACCAAATATCTTCACCACTTCATGATTCATGAGCAAGTCTGTCCAATGTTTATGAAACTCGTCTTCCTAGTCATAGTAACAAGCAGATTTTTTTTAAAAGAACAAGCGGAAATTGTTGATAAGACTGAGCTCGTGTAATTAACATTTCCCGCCATGTGCATTCTGCATAAACATGCCATTTACATAACCTATGTTGGCTTTTGGTAGAACAAGCATTATGGCACTGCAAATTGGTTTATCCTGATCTGTGGACATGATCAATGGGTTTTTTCTATGTATGGGCTTTTAAGAATGTTTTAACAACCACTTGAAGGAATCAATGCACTCATCATATAAGTGTTGCACATAAAATAAACATTTGACTGCGTAAATTAAACCATACAAAGACACCAAACTATTTTCTTGACATGTTATTGAATGTGGTGTCAAATTGGACCATCATTGGAAGAGATACAATCTATAATCATTAGAGTATCAAGCAAAAAAATATTTGTAACTTGATCCTCGTAATCGAGCCAAAGTGCATAAAGGAACATTGGATTTTCAACTGATTGATGATGAAAGAACCACATTAAAAATCAAGTTCACCTCCTCACTCCATTTCATGTGGAAGTCGAGTTCATATATAGTTTTTAAATCCCAATTTTTCTCTACCACCGACACTCTTGCCAGCTAAATCAAATACTCCTTTGCAACGTATTAGCTAACATGATTGAGTTCTTATCAGGTTAATGCTTCCTCCTATATAAGATTATGGCAGTTTCATCTAATTGGTATGGAAGCGTACCACTAGATCTATATGAGTCCCTTGGGTAAGTGATATACTTCTCTGTAACCGTAATGTATGCAAACACTCCTCACTTTTGAGTAGGTGATTCCGATCATTGTTGTATTCAACAACAACAAACCTCTCATTCTTATTCCAAGAACTTTTTAAGAATGTGGTACATCAAGTATGAGTTTCGTATCTTAGGTTACAAGATCTCACACCATATTTATCAAGCTCCACATGGCCCTCTTTTGAACATGCAAACTTTCCCAGAGTGAAATGTTTGTGATCTTATTTTTATAAGTGTAATCCTTGCGTACACTAAAACCACAAAGACCGGTAATGCAGAAAGGTATTTTTATGTGGAAGAAGATTTTAGGGAAGAGAGAAATATGGTGGGTAGAAGAATATAGAGGAGTGCTTGTATCATGGAATTTTAAGAGAAACACATAGTTGTGTGAGGGAGAGAAGTAGAAAGGTGGAGAGAATAAATGACGAAACTTTAATTTTAATTACTTGATCTTTTACAATCCACCCATTAGCTTCTTTATATAAAGATGATGGGATTACAAAACTAGATAAATAAAATTAAAGGAAATCCTAAACAAACCCTAATTTGACTGCCTGAATTACTCAACCTTATACAACAACAACAAATCCTTTTGATACAATTAAGTATGGTAGGCTACATGGATTTTTTTGCCTCCATTCAGATATATTTTGGATCATTAAGTATATGTCAATGATTGCATTATTTAATAAAATAAAATTGGCTCAAATTGGACGACGAAGCCTAATTTTAGTTAGACTCTAATTGGGCAAACATAAAAGTATGACAATTTATTTATAATAAAAACCCCAATTTAGCCCTAATTTCAAAATCCATGTCGTCAGTCCATTTCCATAGAGGGGTGGACACGGAGTTCCCGTTCAAGTCAGCATTCTAGTTCAAGTTTGTAGGTCTTCTAATTAATCATTTATTTTATTCTATTATATATCTAGTAATGTTTTAGTTGACGTTGGCATAGATAAGTAAGGGAGATTATAGCACCATAAACATAGTCTCACATCCGGTAAATTCAAATTCTGAGAGTGAGTTGTAAGTAAGTAATAAGGGCTACTATTAGACACCTTGGGCTTAAGCATTTTGAGTCGTGGTCAAGGGGCCTAGTTGTGCGCAAGCCCAACAAGTTGTGTAGACTAATAACCACCATTAATAGACGGGGTTGAGGGCCAGGGATGTTACAAACACCGCACCTTGTGAGAGGGTGTGGTTCCTAACACGATGGGGTGGATTTCTCCACATGCCTGAAAAGCATGTTTTCGAGGCGCTTCACACAAAATGCATACAAGCACGGCAAAGACTTTGTGATTCAATCTACGATGGCACTTCGGATCGACGATCAGACGTCAGGAAACATCTTTTATTTATTATTCTTAGTTATAAAATTCTTTTTATAGTAATTGAAGTCTCATTATTGCATTTCTTGTAGATGTTGTTGCCTTTATCTCTACTTGCATGTTATAAATTCATAGTTATCAGTGACCTACATTTTTCATCGGTTTAAATTATAAATCTTTGATTGAATTTTTCAAGATAATTTAAACTCCAGATTCCTAATACATTGCCTCCATGTATTCGACCCAAACTCCCAATCTGGTTTTTACAAATTGTGATTCAACATGATTTCCGACTATGATGGCCATCATTTTTTTTCAAACACCAGATATAATGTGAGATCAAAATAATGTCATCATCGCCAATTAATGCAGAGAGGAAACTCTATGTGGAAACAGAATTTAGGGAAGAAGAAGAAGAAATATAGAGGGTGGGAGGACATGGAAATATAGAGGGTGAGAGGGTGGTGGAAGTGTGCTTGTAGTACAGGATTTTAGAAGAGAACCGCATAGATGCATGAGGGCAAAGAGAAAGGGGGAGAGAATAAATAGAGAAACCCAATTTTAATTGGACTTGAACTATCTTACAATCCACCCATTAGCCTCTTTATATAGAGATGAGAAGAAGACAAAAATAGATAACTAAAATAAAAGAAGATCCTAAAATAAACCTAATTTGACTCCCTAAATTACTCAATCTAATAATTAATTAGAGTACAGGTGATCTCATTATTTAATAAAATCAAAATGACTTAAATCGGATGACAACCTATAAATTTAGTTATTAGGTTGTCTTCCAATTTACGGGTTGTCATCCAATTTAAGAAATTTTGATTTTATTTAATTGGACAAAAGTAAGACCAACAAACTTTTAAAAAGATAAGTCTAATTATTTAATTAAGGTTTCTTGGTTTTACTTTCGTCAAAATTAAGGTTGACTCTAATTGGATGAAAGTAAGACCAACAAGCCTTTAAATAGATAGGTCTGATTATCGGATTGAGGTTTTTTAGTCTTACTTTCATCAGAATTAAGGTTAGACTTTAATAGGATGAAAGTAAGATCAAGAAACGTTAATTTTAATCAACCTTAATTTAGTCCTAATTTTGAACTTCACGTTGCATCAGTTCTATGTTGCTTCGAAAAACTCATCTCCTGATGAGTTGTTGAATGTTTTGTTACAATGTATGATGGATTGATCTTGTTTTGGTTTGATGATTTGTTTCTCAATAATGTGTTGATCCTTTGTTTCCTTGTAATTTTTTGTGGAAAAGGGGGCCTAGTAGCAAATATGTACTCCCTCACTTTTACAAATTCTCCTCCTGATACTTTTCCTATCTTCGACCATTGAATAAAGTAGTATTAGAAGAGAGATATACTTGAAATCTTCCATATAACAACCTTCATATTAATAGAATACTTGACAAGAGAGAACTTCTCCGTCCTTGCTAGGGTACAACACCCTCACACCGATAGCGACTTTAATGCTTCGAGGTAGGGTGGCAGAGACCGCATCAATCACTAAAGAATCGGATCTATGATCGACATGCTAACCACCAGTAACAACTGTAGTGGGTGACAAAGCCACATTGGCAAAAATAAAGGATGGGGCAATAACAATGATGCAATCATTCTCCCTTGTCGGTGTGCAGAATCGTGCAGCGGTGGAATGTATTGATCTTGGGGTGGAGTTTCATAGGGGTGAGCGATGTTTTTTCAGTAGTAGCTACTATTGGTGAGGAGTTAGTATTGGTGAGGGGTAATGGCACCATCCACTGATGTTAGTTGGGGTAAAGCTCATCGCCTGGAAGTAGCGGCATCGAAGTGCAATGATAGGGCTTAGGCTCCAAGCATCTGATGCTCGCAAAGGGACCAGAACCCTGTGAGGGGCGGCAAAAGTGTAGTCGATGAGGGCTACGACGACTATTCACAGGCAACGCGGTGCTTTACATCTCGATGTCAAAATCCTAGCTGACAAATTCAATACGAGACGATGCTAGTAATGCATCATCATCAGGAGTGCAATCATTGTTTTCTTCTATACTTCCTTATTGTTACCTTCAATTTTGTGTGGATCATCCTTTTGTTTTGGGTTATCCGCAATGTGTACGTCTATTCAATCCCGACATGGTCATCGATTTCTTCAGCAACAAGCTTCGATGGTGGTTCCTTAAAATCTGAAGCGGTTTCATGTTGAATGGGGGTTGCAACAATTGGAGTTTCTTGGTGGATGCATGCATTTTCCTCTTTTAGTGAATCCAACGAAACGATGTTGTAGTTTAACGACTGAAGAAGACTTGGATCTCGATCTCAAGAAATCTTGCGCATCTCTGAAAGTGTCTCTTCAATTTCTACAAATATTTGGTGACCCTTTCAACAAAAATCTCGATTAAAACTCTACTAAATACCTAGAATAATCGTCATATCGTGAGAATGATCTGTACGCCATCCTCTGATGCCAATTGATGCAGAATGGAAATTTTGGGTGGAAGAAGAATTAAGGAAAGAGTTGGAAACATGGAGGATGAAAGGAAGAAGGTAGAAGCATTCTTTTCGCATGAGATTCTAAAAAAAATCATATAGATGCCTAAGAAGGAGGGAAAAGGAGTAAGGAATAAATGGAGAAACTCCAATTTTTATATGGCTTAAAATGCTTTACAATCCACCCATTAGCCTCTTTATATTGAGAATATGGGCTTGCAAAAATAGATAATTAAAAAAAATTGCTAAACAAGCCCTAATTTGACTCCTTAAATTTCTCAACATAATAACTAATTACATATCAAATACGACCTCATTATTTAATAAAATGAAAATGACCCAAATTGGATGATAAACCCTTAGATTTAATTAGATAGTAATGGATGAAATTAAAAAGTACGACGAACTTTAATTGTTAATCAAAACCTTAGTTTAGCCCCTATTCCAAAAGGCCACGCGATAACAACCAACAAAGATATTGTAACAATGAATGCATCATCATATGAATGGAACTCTTGATCTATCTTCAAGACCTTGATGCAGAAATCGAGGGTTCAAATTCCTGAATTTATCCAACCACCGATACAGTAGCTTATATTTATAACATCATTTTGGTTATATAACGCCTTGCAATGATTTGTGTGATGATTTCATCTGTGTAATTAGATCATTCAATTTTACCTAAGCATTAAAAGACGGGATACACAAAAGAATGATAACATCACCATCATATTTATGACCATCTTTATGTCATGATAAGTTGCAAGACAGGACACACACCTTGACTTGAATCTCCTCAGCCTCACATTATTTTTTCATTACCTTGATATTAGTTTTTTGCAACCTTAACGTTGTCCTGTGCTAATTTTTTAAGCTTTTGATGGTCATATCTGTCAAAATATTCACGTTAACCACAAAACATCAAGCAATGAGGTCAAAAGCAGCAATGAAAATGTACCACGATGAGGAAGATGAGGAATGGCCGAACAAGAAGGGACAACATGCACTAGAGGATGTGTACATATGCAGATGGAGAATCGCCAATTGCATAAGGGAAGGAGAAGGCTTTGGAGTGGAGGTCCTGCTGCAGAATAGAGCTTTGGAGGAGAAGGAGGCCATTGAAGGAGGGTGGGGAAGGGGAAGTCGTGCGGGCAGGATTGGAGGCAGGGGTGGGGAGTCGTGTGGGAGGGGGAGACTCCTCTTTGAGTTATTGACCTTATCTGATTGGCCAAACAACATTTTAGATTAGAAACCACTTGATAGAAGTAAATTTGTGCCGAGATGAAGATTCTCCTTGGATCACAGCCATAGGGTGGCGATTATCAAAGCATCCCCACGGTAAATCCAGTTGAAGTAGGGGATTTGAATCCAATTCCAACGCACAACTATTGACGAATAAATCTAACGATAAACTCCCCAGAATTTCATAAAAAAAACATTTATCACAAATTCAACAAATGTATCATACAAGCTGGCATCCAACTGAGCATGGGCAGAAAAGCAGGACGATATCCAAACCTCGGTGCCGAAATACCGAATGATTTCAATTTTAAGCATCAGAAACCATCAGCAACAGAGATAACAACAAAATCCATTTTTAAAAAAAATCAAAACTGCGAGGATCGAAGAAAAGATCCAGACCTTCAACGCCAAAAAATCAAACAAAACAAGTAAAGATCCAAGCTTAGAACTCCAAAACACCAGATAACGTTACCTCTTTTGCTCACTGCTCCCCGGCGGTTCCGAGCGGCACGACCCCTATCTCTCTCCCGCTCTCGCCTCCCTCAACGACACCGATCTCGACGGCGTATCCGGAGACGGGAAGCCTCATCTCCCTGAGGACAGCGAGGCCTTCGGCGAGCCTCCCCCTGGCGACCTCCCGGGCAGCGTCGCATCGGGGGAGCCAGGAATCGGGGCGCCACTCGTCGGGGAGGTCGGCACCCTCCTTGCGGACGAGGTCGGCAAGCTGGAGGTGGAGGTTTAGGAGGGGAAGGGTGGGCGTGGGGGAGAGGAAGAGGAGGTCGTCGTGTGGGGAGGGGAGGGCGGAGACGGAGGAGAGGGTAAGGGGGAGGGGTTCGTGGCGGGAGGCGAGGGAGCGGAGGGAGGGGAGGAGGCGGTCGAGGGAGGGGGAAGGGGAGGGGAAGGAGAGGAGGGGGAGGTGCGGGCGGGAGGAGGTGGAGATGAGGTGGGAGGAGATGTGGCGGCGCGCGAGGGAGTTCCAGGACTTGAGCACTTGATTCTCCAGCGAGGGATCGAAGTAGAGGATCAGGGATATGGTGGTGGTGGCGGGCGGCGGCGGCGGCGGAGAGGAGGTGGGTGGTGGTGGAGGTGTGGAGGGGTGGGTCATGGCTCGTCGATTTTGGGGGAAGATCACCAAGGACGACAGAGGTGGAATCAATGAAGATTATAGCAAATTTTTTTAGACCCGCTTACTTTGATTTAATACCTTGAAATATTAATCAAATTTCAATAAAAGCACATCACATAAATCCTTTCAATTTTTAACCCATCAATCAAACACCAAAACTCAAAAACGAATTATCCTCTCCTGGATAACCCACCAACCAAACACACCTTAATAAATGGATTCCATCTATATGCAGTATTTGATCCTATGTCGATACAGTCCTTTTCTTAGTAATATAACTATCAATCAATATATAATAGAGTGTGGGTATTCTACTATTGGCATGTGATTATCCAGTAGGTATTATCAATTATATGACATTGTTCTCTGTAAAAATCCATAAATTCTTACTAAAAGTACTAGTTCTCTGATTTCTAATTCTATTAATTTCCTATTACTTCGAATTTATTTGCAACATTCGATATTTTAGTTTGGTTAGATATTAATTTGTTGGATGGCTCAAATACACAGTATTTATTAATCACTACATTTTATCACACAAATCAAAATTTCTAGACTTAATAAAAAATTATAAGTTTCTGTGTTTTTATTTAAGTGGAAGAAGAGTAGTTAATACTGAAGAATAAACGCAATCGCTAAATACCATGACATCTTCTATCTGATCTCTTTTAAATAGCATCTAAGTTCTACCTCTATACAGAGCTTGGATGTTTAGTTAACTACTCGTTGGGCAACACGAGACTAATATCCATCTCTTTTGTACTATTATACACAATAACGTTGCAAGCAACTAACTTTGAAACTCGATTCCCATCATATTTCTTAACGAATCTGAGTATTTTTAAGTATGTAAAAAAGATCTACAACTTTCGTCAAAAAATGCGATTTGATCATTTCAATATTGAAGTTTTGGCTCAAAGTTAGGAAAATCCCATATTTTGCTGCAAAAATCTGTACTTAGAGTTGTGAACGTATTTTTCTTAAAGTAAATATTTCAAGCACATTTATGAATGTTTTTTGTTGATTTCAATTTTGATAGAAAACCTTTTTTATTCTATATGTAGTAGAGTCTTTAGTTTTGAGAAACTGACTTATCTTGGTTCACAAGCACTAAGTTGGCTATTTCATTTCGATTTTGTTGCTACACTGAAACACCTTGTGACATTTCAAAATTGATTCATATTACGTTTCTAATCGAAATCCCATGATTTTTAAAGCTACAGAAAAATATACAACTTTCTCAGCAAAGAAGTTTTGCATTCCCATCACGTTTGGGCCTTCAAATTTCAAGCTTAGTGTGACATTGTTGTTCTACGAAACAACAGATTGTCAATATAACACGTTGATATGAAATTTCACATCCTCATTGAACCCCACAATAAAGATGATGATTTTGATTGTGTATGAAAGTAAGGCTACATTGTTGTGAAAAGCATTTCATGTTTTGACCATGTCATGACATTTATTTTTATGAATTTTTATCCCACGAACCATATAAACTTTGTAAATTACCTTCTCAACCTTTGAAACATCGATATTTTGCCATATAACCCGCAAACTTGCTCCGTCTAACCCCACAATCCATGCCATAAATCTGACTCATCTTGAGTCAACTTGCTTGGTTTAAGTCGAGTTAATCAAAGCACACCAAAATCAATTATGGATTTTAGGGTAATCTCTCTCCTTCCCTATCTCTCCTCCCTTCTCTTCCTTGATCTAGCATACCATGTCTTCGGTGATGCGCAAGGCCGACTGGGGCAAAGCAAGGTGAGGGAAGGAGGAGGTGGAGGGGGCGGAGGCGGAGGAACAAGGGGAGATCAAGGGAAGGAGGCAGCTGGGGGCGAAGCAAGGTGAGGGGAGGAGGAGGTGGAGGGGACTGAGGTGGAGGAGGAGCAAGGGGAGGAAGAGGTGCAGCTGGGGTGGAGAAGATGAGGGGAGGAGGTGGTGGAGGGGCGGAGGTGCTAGGGGAGGAGGAGATGGCCATTGGGGTTGGAGCAAGGTGAGAGGAGGAGGGGGTGGAGGGGGCAAAGGAGCAAGGGGAGGAGGAGGCGGCGGCTGGGGGTGGAGTATCTGGGGAGCTAGAAGCACCCTCCGCTTTCAGCGGACCCTGGTGAGGTTGTGAGCCCGAAACACCACCATCACTGCTCCGACTTATGAAGCTTGGATCCCCGCCCCCGCGCCGCCATCGTCTCCACCGCAAGCCCCGCAAGATGATGACCTCCTTCACAACCGAGCTTATCCCCTCAACGTTGCTCCACCTCTCTGTGACCGACATCGGAGGAACAAGGGGAGGGAGGAGGAAGAGGAGGAAAAAGAAAAGGAGATGGAGGAGGATGTTATTTTTGTAAATTTTTTAAACAAAAAGGGCAATCCGCACCTCTTTCAATGGATCCGATTAAAGTTAACGAGTAAATGGATGGAGTTAACCGTAGGGTTCATTGGGTAAGGGTTGGCAAGTTTACGAAGTCAAGGGAAGAATATCGATGTTTTAAAGGCGGAGAAGGTAAATTTCAAAGTTTATAGAGGTTCGTGGGGTAAAATTTACTTATTTTTATGTATGAGCAATCTCTTAGTTTATCTCAAGGTCTAATAGTATTAGACATACATCATTCTTGCTACATCGATTGTCATATCATATTTTCATGAATCTTCACATTCTATAGCTTGATTTGAAACCTCTCATGTCAGTTTCATAAAACGTATGGTCTTTGGATGACTAGAAAAAACAAAGCCTTCGAAATTCGCAAAGTAGCACAAACTTACCATATGTCAATTTTTGTTACAACATAATGCCCATGCCTTATATTCTCATAGTGATAATTGCCCCATACCTCTTTATACTAATCATGTCTCTTTGGGATAATCTATTATGTGCATGCACTTGCTTATCCTATGTGCAACATCCTCATCTCTGTAAAAATCCTCATATCTTATTTCCTGAAATGTTCATCGCCATCTCAACCTAAACCACGTCTCCTTTTCTATTTCATGCCACCCCCTTGCTTCCAAGTGATCATCTTTTTGGCTGAGGACAACCCTCGGCAATGGAGAGATATCTGAAGCCTCGAGATCATGAGGGCATCTAATTTGGACAACATCCCATGGACGATATCTGCAGGAGAATGGAGTCTATGTCAAGCTCCATTCTCTAGTCATTTGGTTTGTATTCTCGTGTTTTGCTTGACATCTTGTTTAAAATACCTATTTAGAGCATATTCAAGTTTCAATGCATTATATTCTCTTTATCTTTACTTGGCATACTTCGTAACATTGATGATTTAAATTCAAAAGCTACAAAAAAAAGGAAAGAAGAAGCACGTTTTAGGGCGCATATACCTCCATGTGGTTTGACCCATTCTCGCCCCTATATAGTCATACACATCCATATGTGACCTATTTGTTTAAGTTTAGTTATTCTCAGTATTTATTCGCTTAGATGGTGTCAAATAGGGTGGAGCATTGGGCTCGATCCAACCCAACCTGGAAAAACTCAATCCGAGTCGTAGGCCTTGGACCAGGTCGAGGCATGGTTTTTTAGTAAACCGAGGACCTTGACCCGACCCAAGGCCCGCGTGATCGGGCTCGAGTTCGGGTCGGGCTCGGGTTCGAGCCAGGCTCAGCCCACACCCATTTTGATTCCAGTTTATTGTTATTGATATAATTCATCAATAACACATGAATATTGGATGTATTGTTATGATATAATATTACTATTCATGGATGAAGGAAATATTGGATATATTGTGACTATAAATCAATGTCCCATAATTTGGTTCTAACATGATATTTTGAAATATGAGAGTCTGGGTCCAGTCCATTTGTATTTCGGGTTTGGGCCCGGCCCGGTCAGAGTATAATGTTTTTGAATTATGAGGGTCCGAGCCCGATCAATTTATACATCGAGTCCGGGTCAGGCCCGAGCTTTTGCGGGTCGGGTCAAGGTCGGGTCCGGACCTTCCCGACCCAATGCTCCACCCTATTATCAAAGACGGAAGTATGTTTTTTTTTGCACGTCTTAGAACATGTGATTTTAGCCAACCAATACTGGCACTCAGTGTTGTACCATGGTTCAACAAAATTAACGTCAAATAGTCGCATGTGATTTGTAACTATCGACCAGTCACCACATCTTGGCTCACTTCATGAAGTTAGTCTTCCTTTCCCTTGATAGATATATGCAAATTGAGATGCGATGCTACATCTCTACCGTAGAAGTATACGAACTTGGATAAATGGGTATGATTTCCAAATGAAACGTAGTCGGATGTTATTCCATACGATCCTACCACAACATATTCCAATCTTGAATATTTGTTTCTTAACACCTTTGTATCTCTTATATCCTTAAATTGTTGGGATGTAGCATATTGCATCTAGATCTAGATAAACATGATAACATCTTAATCAAGCATATCATCTCTTAACACGGTGGGCGTATGTTACATAGTTGATGTCTACCAAGATAGGTGCCTAGCTCAATGTGTATGCAACAATATTTAATCCAAGTATTCGAGTAGCTCTAGTTTTCTTTTTGGTCCTTTTTTGAATCATCTTCAAGTCGAAGATGTTCCTTGAGAGTTTCATCAAGGAGAGTCCAAACACCATATGGGGGTGGCACTTTGAATAAGCATAGCGCTCACTAGGTGAGCACCCTTATTTTACAAGTGTTTACAATAAAAAATGGCAAAGCCTTCCCATCAGACCCATGTTGAAACATCTAACCATTTTTATGGTTGATGGTTACTTAACACAACCATCCTCGAATGGGGATTAGAACCTAGTCTTTTGGGTGGTAGGTGCACTGCTCTACCACCGGACCATTGAAGTGTGTACAACAAGTGTTTACAATCATTTTGAATAAAGTATTTATTATTTTATGATTGTTATAAATAATCATTTTCGCAAAAGATAAATTAACTACAAATGACTCTTCTATTTTTACAAATGATCATTTTGATTCGATTTAAATTTGGATTTTGTAAAAATGGTCATTTTTGCTGTAATGATCATTTTTATAATAATAATAATAATATTCTTACTAAAATAATCATTATCGTAAAATATAAATTAACTACCAATGACTCTTCTAAATTTACAAATGATCATTTTGTTTCGATTGAAATCTGGATTTGTAAAAATGATTAGTTATAGTAGAACACGATATAACATTTGTAAAACAAAAAACATTTTGCTCAAAATGATCGTAAACACTCATAAAAATAAGGATACTCGTTATAATCCTGATGAGTTAGTATGCTTATTAGAAAATCCCCGCACCATCCCCCATATAGTAAGTAGACTCTTATTGTATTATGCAATATGCCAATTGTCCTTTTTCATTTTCTGCAGGCAGCCTAACATGGAAACCTCTTTTGGCTCTAGGATTTCCTCTGTACACAAAGAGAGCAAAAGGGTACATAAAGCATCTCATTCAATTCCTTCTGCATAGTATCAAAGTCAGGTTTTGATCTTAGGACATGTGGATCACGGGATTCTACATTAGACCTCACATGCATATATCTCTCAACAGAATGGTGTAGCTGAAAAGAAACATGTGCACATTTTAGATGCCACAAGGACTCTCCTGAAACATAGTCATGCTCCTTACTCCTATTGAGGAAATTTTGTCCTCATCGCTTGCTATTTTATTAATCGTATGCCATATACATAGGACACCATGAGGTATTGTCGTTATTTTGGAATATATGTAGATGACATTATTTTTACAGGAGATGACACACAGGGCATCAGTGGGACAAAATAGTTTCTTAGACACCATTATATCACCTACAACCTTGGGGAGTCGTGATACTTTCTTGCCCAAATGTTTGCCAAAAATCACATAGGATTTGTGATGAGTAAAAGAAAGTATGTAATCTATCTTCTCCTAGAGACTAAGATGGCATGCTACATACCTGTCATTATTCTTTTGAATCACAGTATGAAGTTTTACGATGATGACATTGAAGAGGTCAAAAAGAGGAGGCATAGGGAGCTTGTTAAGAACTTCTTTCTAAAACATCAACAGACCATAAATCTCTTTTATTGTTAGAAAAGTCAATCAGCTCATGGAGCAGCCATGACAAACCCACATGGATGTTATCATAATGATTCTCATGCGTATGAAGTCCTCACCAGGTACATGATTACTTTTCAACAAGGGGGCATCACTTGATATAATAGGTTGAGCAGATGCAAACTCTGCAAAATACCATAAAGACAAAAAAGGCAACCATGGGTTTTATCGTGTTCAATGGTAGCACTCTTGTCTTATGAAAAAAAAGAAGTGAACTATGGTGGCAAAATCAAGTGTTGAATCTAGGTAAAAGGCCATGGTTGAGGTTAGCGCGTGAAGATGTGGGTTAAGTCAAGTTTAACTGACCTCATAGTTGGTGTACATCTTCCAATGCAGCTTTTGTGTGGCAATCAGGCAACATTATTCATTGTCAAGAATACTACGTTCCATGAGTAAACCACGCACATTGAGGTGGATTGTTATTACACTAGGGACACGATAGAAAAAGGCTTCATTTATGCATCC
This sequence comes from Ottelia alismoides, assembly GCA_037367405.1. Lineage (NCBI taxonomy): Eukaryota > Viridiplantae > Streptophyta > Magnoliopsida > Alismatales > Hydrocharitaceae > Ottelia > Ottelia alismoides. Next base: position 526,929 of record JAZKJV010011255.1, read on the forward strand.
CATGTCAATTCAATAGAAGGGACACGATAGAAAAAGGCTTCATTTCTGCACCCCATGTCAGTTCAGCAGAACACACTAGACCTACCGTTAAAACTCTCGTCCGAGGATCATTCTAGAAGTATCCATCTAAACCGAGAGTAATGGACAACTATGCTCCAACTTGAGGGGGGTGTTATAGTAATTAGACTCAAAGGGATAAGTAATGCGACAATTGTCCTCTTTTCCTTTTATTCGTGTAGCCCAACATGACAACCTTTTGAGCTTTAGGGATTCATGACTATATAAAGAAAGCTTTATGGTCCATAGTACAACATCTCATTCATTTTCTTCTACACCTCTAGTAGTAATATCTTACTCATGTGGAATTCTTTATTTAGAAGATAAAATCTTTTAAGATGACCATTATCCATATACATGATCTCTCTTGATATTTACTCCCAAAAATACAAAAATCAATCAAACCCTGGATAGCAAATGTGCGTTGATAACTACAAGAACAAATTGTTTAAAATTATACTTAGATCAAATTTAATATTTTTTAGCCTTCATCGAGATGAAAAATGATCATTTATAATTATTTACATATAAAATCACATGATTATGCCATTTATAAAATAAAAAATAAAACAACACGTATATAATTTAATATTTGGCATAAATTTTGTTAGAACCCTTGCAACCCAAATGAAACTATCATAACTGATAATTTAGTGATTTGATGATGTATCTTTTGATTTTATTTATGACACTGGATATTATTTGTTGCAAAATTATCTCCGATATTTGAGAGACGCAGTTAATGTCATTTTTCAATAAAAATAATATGATAAATCATATGATAATGATTATCTATTGATTTTCTTAATAAAATCTTTTAAGTATACTAAATTAGCAACAAGTTCTGTACATTTCAACTAAAAGCAATAGATAAATATCGCTATATAATAAATTTGCAATAAATATGATCTTTGTTGTGAATTACAAGTAACTTTGCAACAATGTACACTTGTTAAATTTAACATAAAAAAATATAGCAATGAATATTTAAATTAGACATCGGCATGAACTAGTTTTATTGTGTTCTATTATTTAGATTATAGTGATTCGATTTTAAGATTGGATTTTAAATAAATATCTAATAAGTTATCATATACATGAAATTATAAACTTGTATCAACATAAAGTAAGGATACATGATTTAGCAAGGGATAGTCAAATAAGGAGCCATGACCATGGTCATTTCAAAGTATAGGACATGATTTAACTCTTGAGGTTATAACATAACAAAATCCTAGGAAAACAAGGGGGAGAGGAGGGGCACCATGGCCTCTACAACATATCAAGTGGTTTCCCCCATGCTTGAGACTAGGGCAATCACAATACCTTAGTCATAAGGCTAATACTGACATGTTCTTTAAAACCACTAAGCGGATTTCTGTCTACTCTAGTTATCGCAAAACAGCTTTTGTTATGGATTTCATATAATCGTCATGAATAATTATCATTGACAATGATTCCAAACTGTCATGAAAGATTGACATCCTAGTCACAACCACTCACCACTAGCATCTCTTTTCTTAACATTAACGACACTAACTAAATGCCAGTATTAGCTTCATCAACAAATGTTATAAACGTCACAAACGGGATCAGCGGAGTTACAACCATATATCGGGATAAGTGTTACCATATTCTTGTCCATTTTTAAATACGAATACATATGCAAATACAGAAAATAATGAATACAAAAAACTATGTTACCATATCCTTAAAAAATGAATATGGTTGTAAAATGAATATTGATCATATACAAACGATATTAGAAATAATCTATAAATTGGCTTAAACACATGCATTGGTGCTTATAAAGTGAGGGAACGAGGGAGAAGATTAACCAAAGTGGGAAGGTGCAAGCATAGTAATTAATGGATCCTCTAAGTTCATCTCCAAGGCGTTTTTGGTTACTCTGATGACAACTTAATTTAATAAGTTGTTCTCTGAAGAGAGAAGCTAGCACCTGACATGGCTAGCTCTAGAAGTAGGGATGAAGACGGATAAACGAATACATATATAATATTTACGGATACAAAAGTGATATCCATATCCGTATCTGCATTTAAATGAATATGGATATGAATGTCAAAATCTGTGTAAAGCAGATATGGCAGTGAAACATACACGTATATATCCATATACGTTTGCATCCCTACGCATCACCTACAATATCACAAGGTAATGCACATCAGTTTCCATTCATATAATGTAACATGCCTGCTACATAATAAACCATTCGCATTCACATAATTTAATAAACCATATAATGCACCACCTACTAGTTAAAATACCTGTTGCATAATAAACCATTCACATAATTTGATAAACATCAATAATATAGGCATATTCTAATTTAAGAGTACGAACATCCATTTCTAAAAATTATGAAAATGAACTTAAACGAAGTTCAGGTAATAAGAGTGACAGAAAATGCATGTTACATGGTTGTATTATGTACTTAAACAAAGTTCTTAAATTTAAAAAGTAAGCATTCTAGCTAATCGTCATTGGTATGGTTAGGAGGTTGTTGATTCTGACCTTAGGAACAATGAACTGAATGGTTTCCTTATTTCCTCCATATATCTATTGCTTGCCTCAACTCATAATTTTGTCCGTGCTGCCCTCTTATTTGTTCAATGAGGCCATTGTCACTACCTCCTTGTGAAGAGGATCTTCCATTCTCGAACCAACTTCTAATAATACTCCGACGTTCAGCACATCGCATGCATCGAGGTTGCTTGTGGCCTGTGACACATACAAGAAATGTCCTCAAGAGAGTCAGGACCAATTAGACCTTGAACTTCACTCTTAGAATTGGGAGTTCCTATCAGAAGCTTAAACATATGCACCCTAGAAGAGAAATAAATATATACTGATACAAAGCAATAATGACTAAAAAATTAACAACTAGTAAATTTGATATTATTTTACATGTTACTGTTAAATGTGTCATGCACCCAGTCCCTACAACCATCTCCCTTTGTTATGCTTTCATCATTTTAAAGGCCTGCATCATCTTTAGCTCCAGTCACTTTTTTCGCCTGAAAATATTAAGTTTACCGATAGTAAGACATCAATGATACAACAATAACAACAAAACCTTTCTCCACATTAAGTATGGTCGGCTACATGGATTCTTTGCCTCCATTCAGATCTATCTTGGGTCATTCTCGAGCTTGGATCCAACAAACTAAGATCCCTTCATATCTAAATCTCATTACAACGTTTCTTGGGCTTTCCTCGCCCTTTCTTAGCCGACTCAACATCCTAAATCGGTGCATCAGATGACCTCCTCTGCAAATGGTCAAACTACCTTAAGAGGTTTTCTCGCATCTTATCCTTGATTGGAGCTATACCAACTTTCCTTATGATTGCATTATTCCAAATCTGATCTTTACATGTGTGTCTGTCCACACATCCACCTTAGTATTTTCATTTCTATTACTGTCATTCTTTGCATATGTCTATGGTTTACATGCCAACATTCAGATCTGTAGAGCATAGCAGGTCTCACGACTCTTTCGTAAAACTATCCTTTGATTTTCAAAGGAATTTTCTTATCACAGAGAGCAGTATAAGCTCCTCTCAATTTTAACCAACCTGCATTTATTCTATAAGTAATATCTCCATCAATTCCCCCATCAAGTTGCAAAATAAATCCCAAGTACCTCAAGGAATCTCTCTTCTGATTTTTATCGTCGCCAATCTTCACTTCGATTCCATCAACATTGCTTCCATCAAAAGTGCACTCCATATATTCAGTCTTACTCCTACTCATACGAAATCTTTTAGGGCTTGTTCTTTTGGAGAATAAGTATTGGAATAAGAGGTCAACTCCCCGTCCAGTGCGATTCCCAAGAGTACAAATATTCCCATCCACATCTCATTATTTCACCCTTATTCCTATCTTTATTCCACCTTACCTATCCTTATTTCACCTTATATTCCTTATTCCTATTTTTCCAACCAAACAGAGAATAGACCATTATTCTCCTTATTCTTCATCTTTATTCCTGCGTATTCCCGAACCGAATGCCCCTTTAATCTCCAAAACATGTCTCCAGATCTCAAAGCTTCTTATTTATTCCATCTCTAGTCTCATCAATCAACATAATATCATCTGCAAATAACATACACTAAGGTATCTCATTCTGAATGTGACTTTCCAACTCGTTTATAATCAAATAAAAAGGAATGGACTCAAAGTTGAACCTTGATGTAGACCAATGTTGATGTTAAAATAGCCAGTCTTCTCAGACTGGATCCTTACACAAGATGAAGCCCTATCATACATATCCTTTATGAGATTAATGTAGAGGACACGTACTTGTCTCTTCTCCAAAATTCTTCACAATATCTACCATGGGACAAAATCATAAACCATCTCCAAATCAATAAAAATCATATGGAGATTCTTCCTTTTAGCTCTATAAATCTTCATTGTTCTCATCAACAAGTGGATGGTTTCAATAGTTGAATGATCTAGCATCAATAGTAAGAAACCAATGATATTATCAAAAAATCATACCAAATATTATATTAAGAGATACTTTCTCACATCGTATATGTTGATTTAACCCCTTTTCATTAATTATCATTTCCGATTTGACTCGTCTTATTGACAAAACGATTGGCAACAAAATAATAACAATCAACGAAAAAATACCATCAAAGAATCGTTGTGTATACATAATATGTGGTCAAAGAATCGTTGTGTATACATAATATGTGGTCATGGAAAGCGATCTTATCGTAACTGCAAGCATGAGAAAATGGAAAACATTTCGATGCAAGCAACCATTTTAGATAATCATCACATTATATGAGTTCATAACTAACAATATCAATGCAAGAAATTTGATGCGCAGGAGACATTTTTAGATATGATAGGAAGAGTAGAGAAAAAACTCTAGGCTTATGAGGGAATCCAATGAATGTGGATTGTATGTGATTTTAATGTGTGGATCATGATATCTTACCAAGTGACCATTGTGACATCACCAAGAGAAGACATCTGAGCCATTTGATGTGTTGTTGCTGGAATATGGAGCTCTACGACAATCTTTGTTGCCTGGCATCATTGTATGGGAAACTGATGATAACGAAAGGGCTGTGTACGCAAAAATTGCAAAACCAATAAATATGATGAGTTGACCAACCATGCAGCAGGTTGGTCACATATCAATCCCTGTGCAGTTAATTACATTCTTATCAACAAGGCATTAAGATCACCATACCTATGAGTTTCCCACTTCTTCCCCGTGCATTATGTGTCCCAAACTGCGACAGACAATGAATAAAGAAATCCAAATACTTAAAGGTTAGCCTATAAACTGCAGTAACAGAGAAAAATGAAGTTATGAATGTAGAGATCTATTGTATTTGTAAATACCCAAAACTGAAAAGGGAAAATTACGCAAACTGGCCATCATCAAGAGTGGAGACAGTAGAAATCATGCACATTATAGAAATATGGTTTCTGCTTTGACTCACAATTGAGAAATATCTATAACTTCTGATATTGATATCAATTCACAAATCCGGTTGATAGAGAATTCTGCTTTAGAAATGGAGAAAACACTCTAGCCATAGCTGTACTTACAGATCCACAAGCACCCTCATGCCAACTCTCTGACTTCCACGGTAGTCGGGTCAGGATCGAGGAAAGTTACTTCAATAATACATATTAGACATGCCCGAAGCATTCCATGAAATTGAATAAACTTAATGACAAGCATCCTCATCAAGAACAAGGTACAATGAATTATGTACATGTACTGTGCATTTAATGTATAATGGATAATGGTAGTCTGAACTGTAGTGTATTCTGTATATTTCATGTTTAATTCCAACACATGTGCCATAGATAGGTTTAGAAAAAGCAAAATTATGTGATTCAAATAATCCCTTCCATCTCCTTGAATGGTAGGCAATTACTTACTAAGTTACTAGCATGGGCATCACTAGAATCAACGACAATACCATTGTAACCCTCCTATCACTAGGGAAAGGCTCTAAAGAAATTGGAAGCTGCAGTGAGGTATGCGATTCAAAATGATGGAAAATCGGCACAAATTCGAAATATACAACTTATAAATCTGAATGAAAGATATGATACATCAGTTCAAAATATACAACAGGTGAAAATGGGTAGAAGGCACCCATTTCCATCGGTCTCACAGGAAGGCCCCATAATAAAATATTACACTCAAGTAATCATATTGCAATGAGTGACCGAAAGTATTGATGCATTTCTTGATAACATTTTACTTTACATGGTATCAACAATACAACGAGGCTGTATTCCTGAGGATAAAATTTACCCGATCTTCAAATATAGAAAGTTGTCAGAGAGTCCGGGAAGATTCCAGCAGGCCATTATACTGACCTCTGCACCACTTGAAGAAAAAGCACGGCTGTCTTTAGACTAGAGGAGTCAGAAAACCATGGAAAGCACGTGAATTTACCAACTGTGGAATCCAATTCAGATTTTTATCAACCACTAATGGCCAGCTTCAATTCTTTCCAATACTTCCAACCTCGTCTTTCTTCTCCAACTTTTCACGTTAGCGACAAGATTGACCAAACCAATAACTTGACTTTTGCTATATTCCGGATGAGATTGCCCCCAGTGAACATATTCAGTTTCTGGCAGATAATAAGCCTTAATGAACGTCTCAACGATCTGAAACTTTGGTCTCACGCTTATTGAGACAAAGTGTTGCAATCCATTGATAAGGACCTGGAGATCTAATGACATCAGAGCCCGTCCTTCATCAGTGCACTTCTTTACACGTGATAAACCTTCCAGAATTGTTTCCGCGATATTTTCAAGTCCATACACGAGGAGTAGGACTTGCACATCGTTATTCAGCCCTCCATGAGCTAACCTTGTTTTATAATGTTTGAATTCTCCCAGCAGCAAGTCCACATAACCATTATGCTCCAATCCAAGCTCTTTAACTTCCCACTTAGCATTTGCAATTCTATCCGCATATCCATCAATATGGAGAAGCTGGCGAGCGGTTGTCCGATGAATGTTTTCTGTGAGATATGGGACGGAGTTTACCATATTTTCATAAAAATCTTCGATTACTGACACTTTGCTCTGTGAAAACATTGATTGAAGATGATTTCTAGATCGATATAGAACTTGAGCAATGTGCGAGATTGCCTCTGCAGCAGCACATCTTTCCTTTAATCCAAATAGTGTAGTGGGAGCATGTCCGAACATTGTATTGGCAGGAATAGTGGGTGTCACATCCATTTGTGCAAAGGCTGCACCAATTGACACTGGAGAAATAGGAGAACAAGGCAAGCTTTGTTGCCTTATCCACCTATCGCAATCTTGCATTATCTTTGAAATTGTCGCCTTTAGACGGTAAGATGGGGAATCTGAAGGAGCCTTTCCGAAGAGGGTAATATCCTGTTGACCAAATGTTTCAAAGACAAAGTGAAAGTACACCCCAAAAAGTTGGCAAATACCCTTGAAAAAATCAATATTCACAATTTCTAGCTTCTGCATGAGCCTTGCATACTTGTCCATCAACCGAAGGAGACAAAGTGAGGATCCTATTTGTGCATTTATCTCCTCATCATTCCACTTGGATGTGGTACCTGCATTCCGTGATTTTTGTATCCTACTAGGCAATTGACTGTCCTCATCAATAAAATCAGCCAAAAGATCTTCATTCTCATCGTCCAAAGCCGATGAAATTCTGTTCAACTGACTATGGCTGTGCACTTCCACGGCAGAGCTTCCATTGTGGAATAAATTGTTACGTCGATTATCTGGCGATGTCTCTTCAGAGTCATTGAGCACATCAGCATCTGCAGATTCTCTTGGACAAACAACACTTGACAGGAAGGGATTCCCAATTTGAACCCACTGACCAAATCCATTTTTCTGCAATTCGGATTCCACCACTTTTTTCTTATTGTGAAGCATGTTTATTGCAACTGTACCAGATGATGGAGTAATTAGAGGAGCCCCATCACCAACAAGGCCAGCTAAACTTACTACTTGCATGGCTTCTGCTGATATCTTCACCCAACTTTCTTTCTCCAAAACCATTTTAAAAGCTAACATGTTCTGACGGTGAAACATGGCTATATAATTTTCACAAACAGACCTCAACCTCTGCCTGAATTCAAGAGCTTCGGTTCCACAAAAAGCCTCTCCAGCCAAGACAAACACGTTTAAATCTTCATAGTTTCTCAGGAATTGATGCGTACTTGTTGAACAAACCGCGGAACAGGAGAGTAAGACCGACACACGACTAGTGGTAAGCTGCCAAAGATTCTTTCTCCCTCTGTCCAGTGTACGTGACACAAACGCAGTTGTCTCCTTTCTGAGCTGACTGAATGGATTTTCGCCATTGGTCAGAAGTTGTTCCTTATCGATTATTACATTACTTTCTTCAGGATGGAAACTCATGATCGAATAGTATGAGCTCATGAGCTTAAATAAGGTCTCAAGTGTTCTGAGGAGGCACTTGCGAAACTTCAACTCGGGTACTTTAGCGCAAAGATCACTGTATGTGAATCTGCTTCTATGTACATCCAGCCCAAGATCCTCCTGCAAGACATCCTTCAACACGGAATGTGTCTCGGATAGAACTTCCTGCATAAAGAAACTCTGAATCTTCTCTGCAAGACCAGCCCCATCGCCTATAATAGCATAAGCATCAACTGCTGTTAGATAGCTCTCATCCTTGAATCTCCGACAAACACCAAGCAGGAGCGTGTCGAGGTTCTGCAATGTCCTAGTTAACCAGGTCTCGACACCGCGGCTCATTTCTTGCATAGCAGAGAGCCCGGAAAACCCTTCCAATAACTGGAGATACTCCGATACGACTTGGAATGCCTTAACGTAGTTCCCATTTTCTACAAGAATATCCAGCTCTGATTGCATATCAAGGGCACGACGGAGCTCTGAGAGGATCGGGAGCAAGTCTACAAGCGCTTGTTTCTTCTTCGCATTGGAGTGAACTATGAGATCACCGGAAACCTCGTGCATCGACGAAGTCAAATGCCTTCGACCGTTCATGCAGATGATGTGTGCAACCTTCAGATCCTGCTCCAGTTCCCTCACCAGCTGCATCCCTTTCACCATCTCTTCATAGTGATCCATCACGTGGCGCGACAACCGCTCCGATACTCTATCAAGCTGAGCTAACCTGACGTTCGCCCTCTCCTCGAAATACGTCAGATCGTTTCCATCCGAAGGTATGCGTTCCAGAACACGTTTCACAGGATCGAACTCCTCCGTATAGAAATCCTCTTCCAGTTCTTCGATCGGATCCGGACCGGATGGACTGCTACCATAAATAGAAACCAAAGCCTCTGAGCTGGAGGGAAGATTGAACCTTTGATGCGGCGAGAGGCCGGCGATGGCGCGAGCGACGACGGCGGCTGCGGCTGCTCGAGCTGGGACCTCGGGGCGGTCTTGAGGGAGGAGGCCGAGGGATCGGGCGGAGCGGACGGAGCTGAGGATCCTCTCGCCGACGCGGGAGAAGTCCATGCCGCCGCTCTGGAGGAAGAGGGAGGAGAGGAAGAAGAGCGCGCTCGGGGTCTCCGCGAATCCCGCGCCCAGGAAGGGGGAGGAGGACGGCGGCGGCGACTGCTCCCGCATCTCAGCGCCGATCCATCACCTCAAGGCCGAGCGAGATCCATCCGGTGAGGAAGAAAAACAAGGGATTGGCTTTGTTGGCTTGTGGGGTGTGAGCACTGTGTGAGGGGATGGGGTCATTGACCATTAACGTAGTAAATATCGAGGTAATTAACTGGTTCGCATTCATCACGATTCACACGCATGCTAATGTTACCCTTTACAAGTTCACGGGCTTTATTTTATTGGGTAATTAGAAGAAAGTCCCGACTATACATTCAGCATACCCTATATGCCAACATTAAAGACTAAAGTTGAAAGTTTGAACCTTATTTGTTACATTTGAAATTTTACCGGATGTATGCAATAAGCTAAACCCACACCAATGAAAATAGATTTGAACAAAGGTCTTCAATTGATTACTTTGTTATGTACACATTTTTTTACCACCTCATTCGTGGAGAGCTATGTGAAAGGTGCAGGTGTCCAAGTTAGGTCATTATCAACAAGAGTCGTGCGTGTGCTCCAAAATACTCTAATTAGGCAGTCAAGAATCCATTGAACCAAGTCCCATGATCCTCAAAGAATTAAGTCAACTAGACCTGAAGTACCTCAAACTCAGATTAAAATAAAAAATGTTTGTTATTTTATAAAATATTTTATTATGATTTTTATTTATTTTTTTAAGATTAATAATTACAAGTTACCTTTTATGGCCTGTGTAGGTATATTTATCTATATATTTTAATATTTTATTTTTATTTTGTATATTTAATTTATTTATTTTTATTTATTATTTTATAATTTTATAAAGTATTTTTATACACTTAAATATATTTTTATTCTATTTTTTGATGTAATTGTCGTTCTTTAAGTCCATTCCACAGGAGAGGGATGTGTGCCAAGGCTTCCGAAAGAGTTAGTTGGATCGCGAATTTATTGATCATCTCTTTCGTCAGATCATTCATTTTGGATCTTTTTGGTGTTTTCTTGTTTATCGCCTTTTCCTAAGCAGAGTGCTTTGGGAAAAGGAATATGTACATCTTCCAGGTTAGTCTGTATAATCAGAGGATCAGAAGAAGACGAAGGAAAGGTTTTTGTAAAGCTGGGACCTGTTTTTTTTTCAAATCATCAGAAAGAGAAAGATCTTGATCAACAATCTTTTTATTTCTTTTTTATTTCTTCTCTTTTGTACATTTTTTTTGTGATTTTCTATCATCATCACTATTTACAAGGATTGGTAATGCAGCTACGTCGGCGTTCGGCTCTGGCTGCTCTTTAGTCCAGGTGGCTTCAACACCACCATCTCCTTTGTCAAAGGGTATTACGGCTTCAGCACCGCCATCAGTGTCTTCTACATGCTAGCTTGTGTTATCCAGAATATCCTCCTTGAGCCTAGAAGAGTCTCCACCTACTGCTACTGGAATCCTATCGCTCCTAAGAGAAATGAAATCAGCGGCATCACAGTCGTTTGGAATGTACATTTACACGTTTTTCACCTTATATATATGTTCATCTATTTTATTTATCATTTAAAAAATCTCAATTAAAATATTATATTCATAAAAGTTGTTTATAATAATATAAATAAATGTCTAAAATATCAGAAAAATTATTAATGTAATAATAATTCATTATGATGAATCGAAAAAAAATCATAAAAAACTAACTTTCACGGTTCGTAACTATTTATAAAAATCTCCAAATTGACAAAACTTGCTTATAAATTTCATTTTCTAATTAATCTTAATTATTAAAAATACAAAAAATTGTATAAGAAATCATGTGAGTTTTGACGTTTGGACTCCTATATATATGTACTATATGTAAATAAATCTTCTTTGTTTTTATAATAGTATTTAGAACTTCGATTAATTTACTATTTTCTATATTATATATAAAATTTAGTGGAAAAAATACAACTTAAAATTAATTATTAATAAATACCAATAAATTTTATAATCAAAAGGCATAAACTAGAACATCTGAACCTCATAACTTGGTCACATGAACTCCGAATTGGGTATACTCACTTTTAAAGTTCATTTTATAAAATCATATATCATATAAAAGTGATCTCACTAAAAATAGAATTAATGTGCAAAAAATAAGTTTTGGGACCATATTAGTATACTTGTACAATGTATATTAATTTTATTTGTATCTATTGTCTGTTATTTCTTTTGCATTTTATATTTTGTAAATATTTTATTACTAATATAATTTTAATACAAAATAAAAATAAAATTTATTAAAAATTACAATAACTTAAAATAATTAATTATACTTATTATATATGTATGATATAACTCTATTTTTTATTTTTTAACCTATTAAAATATTATTTATTTAATACATATTTACATTAAATTATTTATTAAATTATTTATAATTTTTATTTAGTTATTTAATTTTATTAATTAATTTTTATTTATTTAAATATTTATTTATTCAACATGGGTTTGACCAGTCAATCCCTTTCTCTTCCCTTTCGTCCTCCTCCCCTTCGTCTTCTACCTTCCTTATTCTTCTTTCTTCTTCCTTCCTCCTTCTCCTTCCCGTCAGCTACCCAATAACTTGACCGTTAGAACATTCCCCTCTCTTTCTTCCTCATCGACTGAATCCCGTCCACGTTCGATGAACCTGTACATCCATCCCTCGCCTATATAAAGACCTCCACCTCCCTTCGAGATCAAAATATGCAATTTCTCTACATTTCCTGTAAATCCACACAATCATGGCATTTCACCGGAGTACAGTCGCCCATCTCACCCGACGACGCCTACGGTCGGCGCATAGCGAGTGATAATCTCGGAAATCGATCGGTCTTGTGTTCCACACAAGGCGGGAACACAGTCGAAGTGTCGACCAATCAAATCCTGAAATTAATCAACAATTTACCCACACTAAAGATCAATAATTAGAAATAAATGTGGAGTTAAAATTTATTTTTAACTCTGCACAAATGATGTAAAGGGTAAGTATGCAGAGAGTTCGAACACAGGGAGCAAGCAGGGTAATTCTAAAAGATGTGCACAAGTGAATGTGAAGTGTCTACACTAAGCAAGCAATCAAAGGAATTTTTGTGGGTTTTTAATTTTGAAATTTTTTATTTAATTTTGAATTTTTAATTTTGTATTTTGATTTTTAATTTTCTGATTTTTATAATTTTATAATTTATATATTTTTTTGTTTCTTTTTCACTATTGGAAAATATAAGCAAAGTAATTAAAGACAAGATAAAATATTTATAAAAATGTGCAAAAATGACCAAAAATTCCGAAACAGAATCTTTTTGATATTTTTATAATTTTTTACTATTTTTATGATTGTTGGATATTTTCAAACTATTTTTGGTACTTTTTAGATACTGAAATAAGGGAAAACAGTGAAATATGTGCTGGTTGTGATTAAAATGGGAATTAAAATTAGCAAACAGCAACCGAAATTTTTCACACTAATTTTCAAATAAAGAGAATGAAATATAGAACAAACAGGAACTGAGTTTGTACTTTTCTGAGTTTTCTTTGATTTTATAGATTTTTTTGAAGTTTTTAAGTATTTTCTAATTTTTAAAGTTTTTCTTTTGAGATTTTTAGTGATTTTTGGACTGACACTAAAATAGGCTAAAATAGACACTAGGGATTTTTTTTTGGAATTTTTAGAGTATTTTAATATTTTTTTGGCATTTTCTAACCTAGACAGTGAATAAAAAGCATGTTTTTGATTTTTGATAAATATGAAAATGCAATAAAAATGCAACGCAAAAATATGGCATGAAAATACAAGTGAACATGAGCTTAACTTGATTTTTGTGGAATTTTTGGAATTAAAATGATGCCCTAATTAATTAATACAAGCACATAAAGATATCACAGCCTGACAGGGGCGTAATTGCGAATATCAGAAGTTCTGGGGGCAAACATGCAAATTTTTCCAAAATATTACAACTTAAATTGATAGTTCATGGACTAGGATGAAATAACCAAACCCCAGGGGGTCCTTGCAAAATACCCAGCCCCCTCACGCGCACTGGCACGTGAGGTGACGTGGATAGGACCTAAGTGCAAATATGAAAACAATGAGGGTCTGGATGCAAATATTACAGAAATATTTAAACTACAACTTGAAGTTTACGGACTAAAATGAAATACAAAATTTTGCAAGGGTGAAAGTACAAAATACCCATGCCTATATTCCTCGTGCGCGATCGAACGGCGGAAGGCCGCTCACTTATCCACGTGGCGCGCGCACAACGCGCGATGATGGTTCGGCGATGAATGGTTGCGATCAGATCTCCTCGGCAGGATCAGATGGTGATGGTTGGAGAAGATCGGACGGTTGCTGCTGGTTCTGGAGATGCGACCTGATCTGACGGTGGACAGGCGATGAGGACGAACAGGGAAGCAGCGCCGGTGAGGCGAGCTTCCCTGAGCTGAATCTCCGCCCTCCGACGATGGATGAGCTCCAAAAATGGGTTGCGAACTCCTGGAAGGTCTCTCTATGTGCTGGGGTACTCAGCTTCGTCGAAGAAGCACGATGGCGGTGGCGCGAAGGCGGCGGAGCTTCGAGCTCCAGGGATCTCCGGTGAAGCTTCAAAATGAGCCCCCAGGGGCTTTGACCGTGTCTTGACCTGCAAAAAGAGGTGAGAGGGTCCAGGGAAAACTGCCTGAACCCCGCGGAGGCGTAGTGGACGGTCGGAGGTGATCGGTGGAAGGCGAATGAACGACAACCGGAGGTGCACTCCGGCGATGAGCAATGGGGAGCGAATTAAACGATGAAACTCGGATTTTTTTGGGGGTTTTCGATACAGAAGCTAAGGGAAATGAAATGAAACGAAAAGAAAAGGGAAAAGAGCAAACCTCGAAGGCTGAGGATCTGAGGTGGTGGAACCTCAACGCCGGTGGTCGACGGAGGTGGTGGAGCCGCTACAGAGCCTCCTCGACTCGCCTGAGGGTGTGGATGCGGAGCTGTCACCTCCAGCAACACGAAGAGCGCAACAGGTAGGAGAATTAATGGCTAAGAAGGGTTCAAACCTAGGCTTGAAGGTGGCGGGGCGTTTAAGTAGAAGATGATGGCATCTCCTACAAGCAAGGGCAACGCGCGCATCATGAGGATTTTGCGTGATCTGAAGGCGGGTCGTGGAAGAGCGATGATCAGGGAAGAAGTTCCAAGAAGGATTCGAGGCGAAAAAATGGAAGAATCGGGCACCATAATTTCTTGAAAACGGGCAAAATCAAGGGTGTCAAGAGATGGCAGGTCTCGATCAGGGAGTTGACCGAGGTCAACTCTAGACCGCACCTTGTTGGTCCACGTGGACCAACCAGAGAAATCCAGGGCATAAATTATTTAGAAATTCAAAATAAAATAGTAAATAAACTTATTAATTTTAGATTATAAAATTAAAAATGTTTGTTATTTTATAAAGAATTTTATAGTTATTTTTATTTATTTTTCTGAAGTATATTTTTACAAGTTTGCATTTATACCCCCTATATAGGTATATTATCTATATACTTTATTTCTTTATTTTTTTCTTTTGTGTATTTTAATTTTTTTTTATTTTAATTTATTATTTTCTAAAATTATAAAGTATTTTTATATATATAAATATATTTTATTTTATTTTTCTGATGTGTTTTGTATATTTAATAAAATAGAAGTGTATTTTATATAGGTCTAATACCTATGTATATGATATATACAGGTATTTTATTTAAATTTTATTTATGCTTTTATTCTGATTTTAATGCTCAAAATTATTATAAGTAATATTTACATAATTATAAAAATATAAAAATACAAAAATAATGAATAAATAATAAATTGAGTATTTTAATATGTACAAGTATACAATAGGGGTCCAAAACTCAACTTTCAAACCGTAGCTCTTCCAAATGCGAAACCACTGCCATTAAATAGATTATTTTATTATATATACAATTAAAGGTGAATTTGCTGCATTTGGAGCTTTCTTTTGTGAGATACGGGTCTGGGAAGTTGGGATTCTGGATTTTTATTCAGACCATAACTTTTTATCTGTACATTATTTTTCTGTGATATAAATTTTGTATTTTTCTTTATTTAATGATCTACAACTTTTATGTACAAAGTTTCTTTATTTGATGTATAAAAAGTGGAACCAAAAATAGGTCCCAAAATGAATAAAGAATGAATAGCATAATATAGGTATTTGACCCTTATCTCCCCCTACTTTATTCTTTGTCGACCTATTCATCAAGACGCCTAGGTCTCAGGGTTTTGGGTCATAAAATATTTACAATATTTTATTCTTTTTCTTTTCTTTTATTTATTCTATAATTTTGGCCTTAATTACAGTATTGTATACACTATTTAGATGCACATGCATGAATGCTAAGATGATGGAATTAATGCTATTTACAGGCATTTGCTAGGGTTTTTGATGCCAAAATGATAGAATAAATATGATGAAATGTGGATTCATCATCCCCCTATACTTTACCTTTGCTAGTCCCTAGCAAACACTTATTCAATAAGTGCAAAAGAAAGAAAGAAAAGAAAAAGAAGAAGAACTTGGATTTAATTTGATTATCAAACTTGTCTTCACACAATCAAAGTTTGGAGCTTAAGTCGGACCTTTGGAATTTTAGTGCGATCGGAACCTTAATGAGAACCAAATTTGAAATCCAACAGTCCTTTAGAATCCCAAAACTCTGTCCAAGTCTCCTCAATAGCCAGGTCAGATATACTTCAACTCATACGCAAACCCTTATGACTATGAATCTGACTCGTACAATGTAAGTGATATGTAGCTCCCCACCTCAGAAGTAACAAAGAAACAACCTCCCCCACCCTGGTAACTCTAATGCCTCGGTCTAGCACCTCTTTCCTCGGGAAGCGGGGTATTCCCTTCTAAGTTCAAGTGCAACCGGCTCAAGAAGAGGGGGAATAAGAGGTATAAAATTTTGGGATCTTAACCAGTGTAGCTAAGTCTCCCGCTGCAAGCTTCATGAGATGTAACATGGATACCATAAGCTTTTGCTTTATTGGACTATATACACTCCGGTGGGGTTATTAAATTTTCAATCCGACCCACCACTTTTTTGGAGTTCTTTTTGCTTTTTTTAGTGTATCTGTACAACATATCTACATGGTGCAGCATGTATACAAGAAGTTCTCCTCTCGAGCCAGTAGACTATCCCTCTTTTGAAGCTTTATTGCAACCCACGGCTTCTGTCTTTAGCCTTCATCACCACTAGACCAAGTTGAGGTGCACTTCCTTCACTAGAAGAAGAAGAGAGGTTCCTCCTAGAAGTACTACCCTCATATGCTACCCCAAGCCAAAGGAAATTGCCTCCTCACCACCTCATCCGTGGAGAGCTATGTGAAAGGTGCAGGTGTCCAAGTTAGGTCATTATCAATAAGTATCGTGCGTGTGCTCCGAAATACTCTACTTAGGCAGTCAAGAATCCAATGAACCAAGTCCTATGATCCTCAAAGAATTAAGTCAACTAGACCTGAAGTACCTCAAACCCAGTTCCTATAAGGTTCCTGTAATTAGGTCGATTTTAAGGTCCAATCAAGCTCCAATCTCCGGATTTTACTTAGACTTGTTCAATTATCAAACTCAATCTGGAAATTGCTCATGCTATGCAAATGCGATGCAGAATGCAGAAAATATTTTTGTGATGCAATTTTCAAGATTTTGAACTTTTTTATGGATTTTTAAAAAGATGATGCATGCGTATGCAGATGCATTTTTTTGTATTTTTAAAAAAGATTTTTTTTATGTTTTTGGATTTTAGTTTGCAAATGTTTTTGGGATTTTTGAAAACAAAAGATTTTTGGCTGAAAACTAGGTGAAAAACTATGTACACGGGAGTGCTTCTTATATTTACAAGAAGTGGATTTTAAGATTTTACAAGGGTAAGTGATCAAACTTATAGGTATAGATATACAGTGGATTTTTGGTGTGATGTATTTATTCCTCAAACTTATTTGACACAAGTTTTGCAAACAATTTTGAAAACTATAGTCCAAGATAATTTTTACAAACATTTTACAAACATGTACACGTATTTGAAAATCATTTTGCAAAGGCTTTCAAAATAGTATATATAGATTTTTCAAAATATTTCTGCAACCATTTTTCAAACCATTTGCAAATCATTTTTTCAAACATTTTTATTTTACATAAAGAAAATAAAATTTTTCAATCAAAAGGTTTTTACAAAGGTTGAAAACATGTACAAAGTGTTTTTCAAAATAGTTTTCAAAAGGTTTTTCAAAGAGACTGTCAAACTATTTTTCAAAGCACCTGATTTATTAATCAGTATATACAAAAAGAATTTGAGGAACAAAACACCTTTTTATTAAGGGTTTTAGAGAATTATTAGCCATATTATTAAGAAAATACGAAAGTATGAGTTATGGCTAAAGTATATACACAGTATATACGACCCCCCTATACTTAGCTTGAGCTATGTCCTCATAGATCAGAGAGAAAAGAGAAGACATAACTCGTACTAAGTATAAGCAAGCCTAAAGATTAATTGAATAAGAGATGAATGAATAAACCAACGAGAAGTTGACCGTCCCCCCTATACTTAGGATCAAATAATCCTAAGTATAGCAGACTGTATACAACGCATGAAGGGTCAAGGGTGGGAATGAACAGATCGTACTCAGATCGTCTCCCCCTATACTTAGGGTGAGATATCCCTAAGTATAGACACGAAGAGGAGACAATGGAGAGGATCTAATGAATAGAAAAACTCAGGGTGTGCACCCCCCCTATACTTAGGACAAAGTATGTCCTAAGTATAGCAAAATCAAATGATGACGATGGGGTGTGAGCCATAAAGAATGAATGATCGATGTACAGATGAATATATATACAATGTCGGATCTCAGTGATAATCATGTACGATATGTCGAAGGTGTGAGTCAAAGAATCATCTCATACCAAATGAATTGGAGCAACAGCAACAGTCGGCGGATCATGATCTAGATATGGTTTCAAGCGCTGACCATTGACTCTAAAGGTGGAAGATGAGGAAGGTTCGGATATATCAATGCTGCCATTATCATGCACCTTCCGGACCACATATGGTCCTTTCCATTTGCTTTGTAATTTCCCTGGGAATAACTTTAACCTAGCATCAAATAACCATACTTGTTGTTCTGGCTCAAATTGTTTATGGCTGATTCGGGAATCGTGCCATACTTTCACTTTCTCCTTATACTGTAAGCTACTTGAGAAGGCTGTATCTCTTAGTTCTTCCAGGGCTGCCAACTCTGCTTTCCTCTGCTCTCCTACACTCTTGGGATCCAATAATAACTCTGTAACTGCCCAAAGTGACTGATGCTTTATTTCCACTGGTAGATGGCACGGCTTGCCATAGACGAGACGAAAGGGGGATGTCCCTAGTGGTGTCTTGAAGGAGGTCCGATAAGCCCACAAGACCGAGTCCAAAAGTTGTGACCAATCCTTTTGGTCTGGGCGTACTACCTTCTACAAAATTGTCTTAACCTCCCTATTCGAAACTTCAGCAAGACCATTAGTCTGAGGGTGATATGGTGTGGCAACACGATGGTCAATACTGAACTCGTCTGTAAGGGCCCTAACTTTGTCATTAATAAAGTGAGACCCCCCGTCTAAAATCAAGACTCTCGGCACCCCCGAACCGTGAAATAATATTCTTCCTCAAGAAGAGACATACTGTTTTAGCATCTGCGGCTCGGGCGGGGATGGCCTCAACCCAACGGCTCACATAATCCACAGCAAGAAGAATACACTCAAACCCCTGACTTTTAGGAAATGGGCCTATGAAATCAATTCCCCATGCATCAAAAACCTCACAAAAGTGAATGGGCTGCATGGGCATCATGTCTCTCTGTCCGCAAGTACCCATCTTCTGACAGTCAGTACACCTTCTCACGAACTCATCAGAATCCTTGAAAAGGGTAGGCCACCAAAGGCCGGATTGGAGCACCTTTTGTGCTGTCCGTCTCCCAGAATGATGTCCTCCTGCCTCAAGCTTGTGGCAGTAGGTGAGGACGCTATGTTGCTCATCTTGAGGAATGCACCGTCTCCAGATACTGTCCCCTCCCTCATGATAAAGGACGGGATCCTCCCAATGGTACGACTTGGCCTTCGCAAGGAAGGTCTCAAGCCGCTGTCTGGGCCAACCTTGTGGGATAGTTTTGGCAACAAGGTAAGTCACAATGTCGGCATACCATGGAAGAGAGGTGATAGCAAGGATCGCCTCATCTGGAAAAGTTTCAGTGATAGGTGCTATGGGCTCAGATTCCTCAAAGTTCTCTAGGCGAGAGAGGTGATCTGCCACAACATTCTTAACTCCAGATTTATCCTTAATCTCAATATCAAATTCCTGGAGGAGAAGGACCCATCTGGTTAATCTGGCTTTGGCATCCTTCTTCGACATTAAGTACCGAATGGCAGTGTGGTCTGTAAAAATTGTCACTCTAGATCCAAGAATGTAAGATCTGTACTTATCCAAAGCAAAGACTACCGCTAGCATTTCTTTCTCAGTAACTGTATAGTTCCTCTGAGCTGCATCCAAAGTCCGGCTAGCGTAGTGTATGGCATAGGGTAATCCATCCCTCCTCTGTCCAAGCACAGCCCCAATGGCATAATCGGAAGCATCCGTCATGATCTCAAATGGGAGAGACCAATCGGGTGGCTGAAGGACAGGAGCCTCGACAACTAAATTCTTGAGAGTCTCTAAAGACTTAAGACACTTATCATCTACAAGTAACTCGGTGTCTTTAGTCAATAAATCCTTCAGCGGTCGGGCAATTCGACTGAAGTCCTGAATGAAACATCGATAGAAACCGACATGCCCCAGAAAAGACCGCAACTGTTTCAAATTGGACGGTGGATTGAGTTTTCTAATGATATCCACCTTGGCCGGATCAACCTCCATGCCTCTGTTGGAGATGATGTGACCAAGGACCGTCCCTTGAGTCGCCATAAAGTGACTCTTCTCCCAAGATAGTACAAGGTTCACCTCTATGCAGCGCTGAAGTACTCGGTCTAGGCAGTCAAGACAAGCATCGAATCTGTCGCCATAGACCGAGAAATCATCCATGAAGACCTCCAAATAGTCACCTATCATGTCCGAAAAGATGGACAACATGCACCTTTGGAATGTCGCAGGGGCGTTACATAGACCAAAGGGCATCCGTCTGAATGCATACGTCCCAAATGGATAGGTGAACGTCGTTTTATCCTGGTCTTCGGGCGCAATGGCCACTTGATTGTATCCGGAGTACCCGTCAAGAAAACAGTAATGACTCTTCCCGGCTAGCCTTTCGATAATCTGATCAATAAATGGTAGCGGGAAGTGATCCTTCTTGGTGGCCTCATTCAATCGTCTGTAGTCCACACAGACCCTCCAAGAAGTGGGTACCCAGGTGGCGATCTCTTCTCCAGACTCATTCATAACTGTAGTGATACCCGTCTTCTTGGGTACCATATGCAAAGGACTAACCCACTTGGAGTCGGAGATGGGGTAGATAAAATCAGTGATCCACCATTTAGATATCTCCTTCATTACTACATCTCGAAGATTCGGGTTCAGCCGTCGCTGGAACTCACGTGAAGGCTTGGCATCCTCCTCGAGGTATATATGGTTGGAGCACATGACCGGACTTATCCCCTTGAGATCGGCCACGTTCCATCCTATCACCTTGCGGTTTCTTTCAAGAACCTCCATCAGACGGGATTCTTGTTCTCCAGTCAAATCTCCTGAGACAATGACTGGGTGCATTTCATGCTCACCCGCAAGGAATCTGTACTTGAGCGACTGCGGCAAAGGCTTCAATTCTGGTTTGGTGGGAGCTGGCAAATCTGGCTTCTGATAGGTCTGCGTGAAAGCAACCAGGTCGGTATGTGAGAACTCTCGCTGTATGTAATCATCTGACGAAGGGAACCCTGCCGGTGTGGCTATCATCTGTGCTGGCTCGTTCTCCGTCCGATCTGTCAGCTCATCTGGAAACAAACATGGTAAATATGTATCAAAATCCTTCCAATCAAGGTCTACCTCCGAGGGATCTGAATCAGTACAATTATCAATGTCATCATGCAGTACGCAACTGTCAACCTGTATGGTGTGCTCTGCCAAGGGTGTGCTCTCCGAACTCTCGTCTGCCTCAAAAGGTGGGTACTCTGAATCCGCAGATATGACGAGGGCTCGTATATCTGAATCTTCCCAAACTGCTTCATCATCGGTCATCACAAAATCACACTCCTGGAGGACGTCTAGCTCGGCGTCTGTCATCGGCCCTGTATCACTGTTCTGCTCTGAGCATGCTGAATCTCTCGCTTTGATCTCGTCGATCATCTCTATTTGTATACTCTCACCCTCTATGCAAAAGTACATCTTCCCACTGTCATGGTCGGACACTGCCTTGGCTGTGGCCAAGAATGGGCGTCCTAGTATGATGGGGGCATCAGTCACCGATTCAGGGATCTCCATGTCCCATACTACAAAGTCCACGGGGAATTTCAGACCCTGAATGGTAACGACCACGTCTCTCAACAACCCCTACGACCTCTTAATCGGTCTATCAGCAAACTGAAGGACTGTCCTGCTCCGAAGAAGAGGGTCAAACTCGAATCGGTCGAGTAGGGCCGCCGGAAGGAGGTTCATAAAAGAGCCGCTGTCCAATAGAGTACGATCAAATTGCTGCTCACTAATCTGGCATCTGACATAAGGAGCTCCTGCATCTGGATGTTTGGCTGGCAGATGGTTTTGAATAACACAACATGTGGCACGGGTGAGCACATGGATCTCTCCTCTATTGCTTCGCCTCTTCCTGCTCATAATAGTCTTCTCTCTCAAATTCTTTTGGAAGAGGGGGATGTGCTCAAGTGCCTCCTGTAGAGTCAGCTGGATCTGAAATCTGTCTATCATATGTTGGCTGAACTCTAACTGCTGGGTCTTTTTGGGATTTTCTTTTGAAGTCCCCTTAGTCAAGCCGAGTGCTTGAGGGAAGGGGACAGATGGACCCTCCTCAGACAGAGGGTTAGGAGAGGGCTTCTGGGCCAGTGAAGGACTGGCATCCATGCAATCGTCATCATTCATCACACACGGACTTGGAATAGATGGAGAAGCCTTTCCTTTATTCATTTTTTTGTTCTTTTTCATTGAGTCTAGAGACACAGAAAATGGTAACACAGAAGGTTGGAATATAGATTGATTCAAAATGGGGGCATCAGTACCACCCGAAATATTCTTCTTTGCGGCCTCAGCACCGCACTCTGGTTCATTATAAATGGTGGCTTCAGCACCACCGTCTGCATCTGGTACTACGACGGCCTCAGTACTGTCGTCTGGAAGGTCATCCTTGGTGGCATCAGTACCACCGTCATCATCCTTGTTGTTAGCGACATCAGCACCACTCTTTTCCTTATCTGGGGCTCTAGAGTCTCCATGGGGTTGTCCCTCAGATGAGCCGTCGCCGGCTGGTTCCCTACCGCTCCTAAGTGACACGAAGTGAGTATCGAACATAGAATGCATGTCATTCAAATAAGCACTAGGAGTGGTGTCCTTTGTATACTGTACCTGCTCAGACTTTCTTTTTAAGTTGTTCGGATTCGGCTCGCTCTGTGCAGGTATGGCGGCTTTCCCTTTCATGATATCCCTCATTTCTTGCCGGAACTCGTCCATTTCTTGCCGAAATGATGCTTGCTGGTCAGAAAGCAGTCGGGCGAGATCATCAAGTGCAGGGTTCTCCAAGCTAGGGGTGGAAGAACCTGAGGTTTTCCTTGCTGGAACTGTGTTGGCTAGTGGGACTGAGAATATTGCTGCTGGTAGTGAGATGTATGCTGGGGGCGCTGCTGAAACGGCTGCTGCCGCGGCTTCCATTGCTGCTCCTGATAGGTGTGACGAGGATTCTGCTGGTATTGCTGTTGCTGTTGGGAGTATTGGGGCTGCTGGTGTTGGCCACTTTGATTTCCCTGAGCCGGAGGCTGCTGTTGGGATGAGATACCTCCGTTGGACCAACGAAATCCGGGGTGATCACGGCGAATCCAAGGCTGCTAGGGGTACCGGTCGTACCATATCCCGTTGACTTCCATCAACGGTTCCTGCTCGAAGGGTGGAGGTGGTAGTGCTGCCAGTGGCTGATCCGGTTGATAAACCACCATCTGAGTTTCCTGAGATGACGGCTGCTGTGAATAATGTGGCAACTGCTGTACCGGCACCTCCTGAACATGGTGAACTGGGCGGTACGTGGGAGGTGGTGGGGTAGAACGGCGACCTCTGGATTCATCAAGTGACCTGAAGCGTTGATGCGAAGATGATTGTGCTTCCTGAATACTCAAGATGTGAGTCTTCAGGTCACTCATGGTCTTTGCCAACTGGTCCATTTGTGCCATACTTTGTCCCTGTTTTTTCTCAAGGATTTCCATGTGGTCTAACTTTTCATTGATGATGCCCATATCGGCTGCGGTGGATTCGTCTTGAGCTGCGGCTACCAACGGGGTGCTGGGACCGGCATCAATACGGGCTATCCTTTGGTATGATCCTGCTCCTTGGGGAGGTTTTTGTTGTGTGTAGACACGCGCCTGGGCCATGACTGTAGAGTTTTCTGCCATTCCTTCATAAATGGCCCAGACATCATCTTCACCCTTTGCGAAGTACGATCCTCCACAAGAGGCATTAACAAGCCCCTGCAGCTCCGGTGTCAGCCAACAGAAGAAACTTTGAACCAAGTTGGGCTTTGATATGTCATGATGCGGACACCGGTCAATGAGCTCTCTAAAGCGATCCCAGGCTTCATGGAATAGTTCATTTTGGATCATGGTGAAGTTGCTGGTCATAGCCCTTGCTGCATTTGTCCGGCCGAGTGGGTAATACTTATTTAAGTATGCGGTCCGGAGCTGTTCCCAAGTGTCGATGTACCTCCCCAAGTGTTTGAGCCAATAGGAGGCTCTATCAACCAAGGAGAATGGGAAGGCAATCATTTTAATTGTATCCTCAGTCACGAATCTGTCGTGGATTGTGCTGCATATCATCTCGAATTCTTGCAGATGGAGATGAGGTTCTTCGGTGGGGAGCCCATGAATTTTAGGCAGTAACTGGATAGTGGGCGGGCAAAGCTCGAAGTCTCCATAGATGGGTGGAATTCGGATCCACCGGTGAGTAAGGGTTGCAGCTGGGTTGTGCAACTGCCTCATGGTTGTTTGTAGTGGTCTTTCTTGGTTCTGTCCTCCTCCTCCTGCGCCTGCATCAGGAATCTCTCCACCGCCTTCAGATCCATCTTCTCTGTCTGTTCGCATATGCTCTATCTCTCTCAGGATGTTTCCCATGAAGGCTCCCTGGTCCCTTATTTGTTGTTGCATTGTTTCCAGGTATGCCATAAGGGAGTGGTTGATTGCAGCTTGATCAAACGCAAAGGGATGTTCGCCCTGCTCATGTCTGTCTCCTTCACTGTTGGCCATGGGTTCTTCTTGATTTTCTGCAAAGGCAAATGTACCCATTTCAGGCGTGTCCAACTGAATATCTTCTGTGGTCTCTAGATTTATTTGAGAAGGGTGGTCGAGGGGGAACAGGGTGGTTGAGAACTCAGGGTCGGAGAGTGGGTCTGAACTCTCCAAAACCCTCCTAGATGAATGGGAAGGAGTGCTTGATAGCGGTGCCACTAGACGTGGCCTAAGGGATCTTCTTCCCATCATTTTGATGTAGAGAAAGGCGGATGAGATCTGGAATGCAAACAAGATGATCAATCAAACCCCAAATTCACCTACACAACTCTTGATCTGACGACCGTGAGAGTTCGGTCTGTTATCTTGTCAAATTTTATTAGGTGATCAGTCAATCTATCAGAGCGTTAGAGCGAGCTGTTAGGTACCCTACTTTCTTAGCCGACTGTCCCAATCCACATCAGATCTTTCCCAACCAGTATGAATTGCGGACCGTAACCCGGTTGTTCCCGCTAATTCACTCTGCTAAGGACATCGCGGTCCGCTTTACCGGTTACCGGAGAGATCCTCACTGGAGAATGATTAACCACGACCAGTAGTCAACTAAAATTTTGAGTGTGGCTCTATCCTAGTGTCGGGCCACTCTCTCGCAACAGATAAATCAAACAAGGAGGGGGTTACTCTCCCCAAGACAAAGTTTTTGGTGGGATGAGTTTTAAGGTCAAGTTTGCATTAGCAGTCCCAATTTTTATTGTTTTCACTTTTTATGTATTTTTCTGAGCAATCATTGTCTAACGAATTTTCCAATTTCATTGTTATTTAGAGTCCAATAAAACTGGGGGAGGAAATCGAAAAAGCCGATGAGCGGTCAAAATCAATGATGCATGCAGGGATAGAAATGCGTACCTTTCCGCCAACACTCTACATGCAAAGTGATCCGCGCATAATTTAAAGACAGTAAATAAAACTACCTAGATGCATGCACGAGGAAATCGTCCTAAGATGAGCAACTTCTATTAACGTAAAGAGCAAGTAGCTATGACAAAGAAGAGAGTCCGGAGTCCGGTCTAGGCTCACCCCTCCTCTTCTCGACACATCAAGTTCAGGAGTAGTGCTTAACAGGGTGGGCTCGTGGCACGTGGTTTCTAGTCCAAGTCAAATAGCTTTTTCAGTTGATTTTTAGCCAAGTCCAATTGCGTTCTATAGGTGCAAGCAAGATATTAGGGATTGGGCCTTAGCTTCCTAGTTCGTCACAGTCAACAAAAAATCCCATGTCTAGGGGCTGAATCCTCGTAAAACAAATGAGAATAAAGCGAGAAAAGCCACGAAAAATACAAAACCGCGGTGAGCCCCCAAGTGAACAAACACTTGGAAATTAGGCCCAGAAGTTCAAGTGTCCAAGTCCTGTATTATTACAAATTGCTAACTCTTTCTCTCACAAAATAAGAATTGCAAACTAATCTAATCAATCTCTCCCTCCTCCTGCTCTCTCATGCCGGCTTGGCTTAAGAAGAGCCGGCTCCGCTTCACGTGGTTGCGTCGGATCCCCTAGGCGATCCGCCTCGCTCCGCGGTCCCCTTGCAAGAAGACAAAGAGATGGTCAGAAAAGTTCACAAATATCTATCAAAACAAGAGAGGTAAAATAATCAAGCAATAAGGAAGACAACAAACACAATCAAGTAAAATATGAACTACTCGATGTTGCTCCCCGGCAACGACACCATTTGATAATCTCGGAAATCGATTGGTCTTGTGTTCCACACAAGGCGGGAACACAGTCGAAGTGTCGACCAATCAAATCCTGAAATTAATCAACAATTAACCCACACTAAAGATCAATAATTAGAAATAAATGTGGAGTTAAAATTTATTTTTAACTCTACACAAATGATGTAAAGGGCAAGTATGCAGAGAGTTCGAACACAGGGAGCAAGCAGGGTAATTCTAAAAGATGTGCACAAGTGAATGTGAAGTGTCTACACTAAGCAAGCAATCAAAGGAATTTTTGTGGGTTTTTAATTTTTAAATTTTTTACTTAATTTTGAATTTTTAATTTTGTATTTTAATTTTTAATTTTCTGATTTTTAAAACTTTATATTTTATATATTTTTTGTTTCTTTTTCACTATTGGAAAATATAAGCAAAGTAATTAAACACAAGATAAAGTATTTATAAAAATATGCAAAAATAACCAAAAAATCAGAAACAGAATCTTTTTTATATTTTTATAATTTTTTACAGTTTTTGTGATTGTTGGGTATTTTTCAAACTGTTTTTGGTATTTTTTTAAATACTGAAATAAGGGAAAACAGTGAAATATGTGCTGGTTGTGAGTAAAATGGGAATTAAAATTAGCAAACAGCAACCAAAATTTTTCACACTAAATTTCAAATAAAGAGAATGAAATATAGAACAAACAGGAACTGAGTTTGTATTTTTCTGAGTTTTCTTTGATTTTATAGATTTTTTTGAAGTTTTTATGTATTTTCTAATTTATAAGGTTTTTCTTTTGAGATTTTTAGTGATTTTTGGACTGACACTAAAATAGGTTAAAATAGACACTAAGGAATTTTTTTGGAATTTGTAGAGGTATTTTAATATTTTTTTTGGGATTTTCTAAACTAGACAGTGAATAAAAAGCATGTTTTTGATTTTTGATAAATATGAAAATGCAATAAAAATGCAATGCAAAAATATGACGTGAAAATGCAAGTGAACAGGAGCTTAACTTGATTTTTGTGGAATTTTTGGAATTAAAATGATGCCTTAATTAATTAATACAAGCACATAAAGATATCACAGCCTGACAGGGGCATAAGTGCGAATATCAGAAGTTCCCGAGGCAAACATGCAAATTTTTCCAAAATATTACAACTTAAATTGATAGTTCATGGACTAGGACTAAATAACCAAACCCCAGGGGGGTCCTTGCAAAATACCCAGCCCCCTCACGCGCACTGGCATGTGAGGTGACGTGGATAGGACCTAAGTGCAAATATGAAAACAATGAGGGTCTGGATGCAAATATTACAGAAATGTTTAAACTACAACTTGAAGTTTACGGACTAAAATGAAATACAAAATTTCGAGAGGGTGAAAGTGCAAAATACCCACGCCTATATTCCTCGTGCGCAATCGAACGACGGAAGGCCGCTCACTTATCCACGTGGCGCGCGCACAACGCGCGATGACGGTTCGGCGATGAATGGCTGCGATCAGATCTCCTCGGCAGGATCAGATGGTGATGGTTGGAGAAGATCGGACGGTTGCTGCTGGTTCTGGAGATACGGCCCGATCTGACGGTGGAGAGGCGATGAGGACGAACAGGGAAGCAGCGCCGGCGAGGCGAGCTTCCCTGAGCTGAATCTCCGCCCTCCGGTGATGGATGAGCTCCAAAAATGGGATGCGAACTCCTGGAAGGTCTCTCTATGTGCTGGGGTACTCAGCTTCGTCGAAGAAGCACGGTGGCGGTGGCGCGAAGGCGGCGGAGCTTCGAGCTCCAGGGATCTCCGGTGAAGCTTCAAAATGAGACCCCAGGGGCTTTGACCGTGTCTTGACCTGCAAAAAGAGGTGAGAGGGTCCAGGGCAAACTGTCTGAACCCCGCGGAGGCGTAGTGGACGGTCGGAGGTGATCGGTGGAAGGCGAATGAACGATAGCCGGAGGTGCACTCCGGCGATGAGCGATGGGGAGCGAATTAAACGACGAAACTCGGATTTTTTTGGGGGTTTTCGATACAGAAGCTAAGGGAAATGAAATGAAACGAAAAGAAAAGGGAAAAGGTCAAACATCGAAGGCTGAGGACCTGAGGTGGTGGAACCTCGACGCCGGTGGTCGGCGGAGGTGGTGGAGCCGCTACAGAGCTTCCTCGACTCGCCTGAGGGTGTGGATGCGGAGCTGTCACCTCCAGCAACACGAAGAGCGCAACAGGGAGGAGAATTAATGGCTAAGAAGGGTTCAAACCTGGGCTTGAAGGTGGCGGGGCGTTTAAGTAGAAGACGATGGCGTCTCCTTCAAGCAAGGGCCACGCGCGCATCATGAGGATTTTGCGTGATCTGAAGGCGCGTCGTGGAAGAGCGATGATCGGGGAAGAAGTTCCAAGAAGGATTCGAGGCGAAAAAATGGAAGAATCGGGCACCATAATTTCTTGAAAACGGGCAAAATCAAGGGTGTCAGGAGATGGCAGGTCTCGGTCAGGGAGTTGACCGAGGTCAACTCTAGACCGCACCTGGTTTGTCCACGTGGACCAACCAGAGAAATCCAGGGCATAAATTATTTAGAAATTCAAAATAAAATAGTAAATAAACTTATTAATTTTAGGTTATAAAATGAAAAATGTTTGTTATTTTATAAAGAATTTTATAGTGATTTTTTTTATTTTTCTGAAGTATATTTTTACAAGTTTGCATTTATACCCCTATATAGGTATATTATCTATATACTTTATTACTTTATTTTTTTCTTTTATGTATTTTAATTTTTTTATTTTTATTTATTATTTTCTAAAATTATAAAGTACTTTTATATATACAAATATATTTTTATTTTATTTTTCTGATGTGTTTTGTATATTTAATAAAATAGAAGTGTATTTTATATAGGTCTAATACCTATGTATATGATATATACAGGTATTTTATTTAAATTTTATTTATGCTTTTATTCTGATTTTAA
This sequence comes from Ottelia alismoides, assembly GCA_037367405.1. Lineage (NCBI taxonomy): Eukaryota > Viridiplantae > Streptophyta > Magnoliopsida > Alismatales > Hydrocharitaceae > Ottelia > Ottelia alismoides. The sequence continues at coordinate 556,701 of JAZKJV010011255.1, forward strand.
TGCCCAAAATTATTATAAGTAACATTTACATAATTATAAAAATATAAAAATACAAAAATAATGAATAAATAATAAATTGAGTATTTTAGTATGTACAAGTATACAATAGGGGTCCAAACTCAACTTTCAAACCGTAGCTCTCCCAAATGCGAAACCACTGCCATTAAATAGCTTATTTTATTCTATATACAATAAAAGGTGAGTTTGCTGCATTTGGAGCTTTCTTTTGTGAGATACGGGTCTGGGAAGTTGGGATTCTGGATTTTTATTCAGACCATAACTATTTATCTGTACATTATTTTTCTGTGATATAAATTTTGTACTTTTCTTTATTTAATGATCTACAACTTTTATGTACAAAGTTTCTTTATTTGATGTATAAAAAGTGGAACCAAAAATAGGTCCCAAAATGAATAAAGAATGAATAGCATAATATTGGTATTTGACCCTTATCTCCCCCTACTTTATTCTTTGTCGACCTATTCATCAAGATGCCTAGGTCTCGGGGTTTTGGGACATAAAATATTTACAATATTTTATTCTTTTTCTTTTCTTTTATTTATTCTATAATTTTGGCCTTAATTACAGTATTTTATACACTATTTAGATGCACATGCATGAATGCTAAGATGATGGAATTAATGCTATTTACAGGCATTTGCTAGGGTTTTTGATGCCAAAATGATAGAATAAAGATGAAGAAATGTTGATTTATCAGTGAGCAGAGAAGCTTCGGAAGGAAGCGAACTCCTCGTCGGAGTCGTCGCTGAGGCCCCCCTCATCGAAGTTAAGAGCGTAACTGAGGGGATCGTACCTGAAAGACACGATCGTCGTTTCCCCAAAGAGATGTTGACGGTCGTTGCTTGGTGATGAATACCCATTCATCACTCTTTATTCTTTTATTTTAGCTACAAAATCTATGCAAAATACATTGTATATTCATGTAAATAGCAATAATTATCAAATAGCATGCATTGTGTAAATATGTATATTTAGCATGTTTTTGTGCATAAATAAAAGAATAAAGACATAAAAGAAAAATAGAGAGATATTTAGAATAAATATCAAGCGACCTAATCCCAAGGAGGGCTCAGCATGGGCCTGACCGCAAAAGATCCCAAGTAGAGAGAGATAGGGAAACTCAATTATGTGTACATATACCTGTAAATAAATAAAATTATTTTACTCTAATACAAAATAAAAATTGGTGTTTATTTATTTGTACATATTTGTAAATAAAAATAAAAATGTGAAAAATAAAAGAAAACTAAAATAAATAAAATTTCCTTCTTCATTGTACATAGACCGTGTGTATAAAACAACATATCTATTTATTTTCCTCTTGTAAATAAATAATTAAAATCCTATAAAAATATTTTCAAATTCCACATTTCATGGTGTAAATAAATAAAATAAAAATAAAATAAAAATAAAATAAAAATAAATAAAATAAAAATCAAAATCCACATTGTATACACACCATGTACATATTTGTGTATACCTATTTAAACCTTGAAAATAAATAATAAAAATAAAATCAAAATACCCCTTTATTCCAAATTTTATTCTTTAAATAAATAAAATATAAAATTGGAATAAATTGTATAAAAATAAATAATTAAAAATCAAAAACCAAAAATACATATGTATATACATGTATATAATAATAATATTTTGTAAATACATAAATCATTTTTCAAAAAAATAAATAAAAATAACAAAAAAATAATTTAATAATAAATAAACATTTTTCATGTTTTAACTATTTTGAAATTCAGTCATTTATTATTTTTTATTTAATTTCCAAATAATTATTGAATGCTGGATTCCTATTGGTCCACGGGGGATGTTGACCCCCGATCAACTCTCCCCCTTCGGACCCTCTTCTCGCGGATATGTGCGCCTGACCCGATTTCTCATCTTTTTCCCCACTCGATCTGATCGCCAAACACCTAAACCCCGGGCTCCATTTGATCTTTGCTTATCCGAGACCCTCGTCCGAGGTGGATTCTAGGGATCCGTGCTTCATGCTTCCATGCCCGGCTCCATTTAGCCGGACCTGCACCACTATATAGCTCCAGCTCCCGCCGCCATTTCACGCCATCCTTGGCTGTGCCTCTTCGTCCCAGGACCTCCACCTTGCTCCCCTGAGTGACAGCTTCATGAGAGAGGTGTCGAAGAGAGGAGAGGAGACCTCCAGCTATCGATCCGGTGACTCCTGCTGCCGTGCGCCGCCGCGAGGTGCGCTGAGCCTCGAAACTCGACGTTTCCTCGAGTAAAGGACCCCCAGAGCTCGCCGAGCTCATCCCCAGTCGATTGCATCAGCCAGGTAGACCTGATTCCCCTTGGTTTCCTTTAATTTCATCTTATGCCCAATTCGCTCCGTCGTCGTCTCCGACCAATTCCCCCCGCTCCGACCATCGTTTCACTCATCTGACCCGATGATCACGACCACGAGACCCCTCTTCACGTTCTTTGCCCATTCGCTCATCTTGATTCGACCCGGAATCAAGAACTCGACCTCCCTCGCCGTCACCTCGCTGGAGGTCCTCGCCGCGACCCATCCAGCCACCCACGCCACCCCTAACCGGGTCGAGGCAGTTTGCCTTCGACCCAGGAGTCCTCTCGTGTGATTTTGCAGGTCAAAGGGACCTCATCTGGATGTCCAAGGTTCGAGCACAGAGGCCCAGCTCCGCCTTCGTCGCCAAAGCTCCTCGAAGCTTCCTGACCTCATCGAAGGGGCTCATCAGCTGCGGAACGCCTTGGCGGAGCTCTTCCACATCTCAGCAGCAGAGGAGGACCCCAGCGCGCACAGGAGGCTGGCGAACTTCGCTGATGTCGAGTTCTTGGAGCATCCCTACTCACCGTCCGATCGTGCCCACTCGCCCAGTTTTGATCTCGAGCGTCCACTTGCGAGGAACCAGCCACCGTCAGATCGTTCTTGGACTCGATCATGACCATTGATCCACCGAAGGGCTGCCCTTGCTCCAGCACCGTCAGATCAGCCACGTGGCACGCCCCCGTCCCTCCGATAATAAGGGTAATTTGTACTTAGGCCCTTGTCATTTTGTTTTTGCAATACAGCCCTGTAAATAATTTAATTAGTTGTTTTTAGTTTGGTTAAATTGCACTCTGGACCTGGATGTTTATCGTATTTGCATTTTAGTCCTTATAATTGTGGACCACGTGCATCGACACGTGAGGTTGTGGTGAATTTGCATTTTCTATCATGTGTTCCTTGCTTCTTAATGTTTGCATTTATATAAATAGGAATTAAAAGTAGGTCCCTCCATGCCTAGTTCATATGCGTTAAGCCTGATTTGTTGGGATTTTTGCACGAGGGCCCCTTCCTTTTCTGGAGTTGTTACTTTTTGGCCCTTGGAACTTATTTTCCATACATTTAGGTCCATGTTCACTGTGAGCCTCTATTTTAATTAAATATAATAGAAAATCAAGTCCAAATTGCATGAAAATTGGATACGTGGCTCCTGCCACTGTGTAAAATTTTCACCAAAATTTTGGTACATTTTTGAGGTGTCTTGTTATTTTTAAAAATTCAAAAATCGTTGTTTTTGTGTCAGTCCAGATTAGAAAATCATAAAAAAATATAAAAACTCTTTTAAAAATTCCAAAAAAATTAAGTTTTGTTTGTTTTTGTGTGTTTGATTTCTTTGCATTTTTGGCCATTTTTGGACTTATAAAAACCTTAAAAATTAAAAAACCTTAAAAACTCATAAAAATTATAGAAAATTCAAAAAATCACAAATTCTTTTTTTGAATTTCTTTTTTGTTTGTAGTTTTCATAAAAATTACCTTCAGGCTTTTACAGATCAATTTGATCTTTGAAATTGATCTTCCTAGTCCGACTGGACAGCAGCTTCATGTTTTGGCCTTCTTTTATTTTTAGAAAATTCTACAAAATCTCAAAAATTCATTAAAAATCATAAAAAAACTAAAAAAACATAATAATATTTTTATTTGGATTTTTGGAGCTTTTTAGAGTATGTAAATAATTTGTTCATTGTGCTTGCTTTTGTCTTTTTATTACTTTCCTCATTAAAAATCAAAAAAATAAAACTAATTAAAAACCTCTAAAAATACTTGTGTTTTCTTCTTTGACTACTTCCTAGGTCGCGAGGCCAACTCGTGCTCTCTGAGTCCGACCCTGGGTGCTACATCAGGCTAATCTCATAGCCAGGGCCACTATTTTTGCTTTGATTGTTTTATCTTGTTGTTTGGTGGTCTGCTCTTTATTTTTCTCGATTGACTGATTGATCTTCGAGATCCGAGTCGCAACGACCCTAGTTCTATTATATTCACCCGAGTCTTGGTGAAATTTTTCGGTCATCAAAATGGCGCCATTACCGGGGAGCATGGCTTAGTAGTCGATTTTGATCTTTCCGCTATTTTTCTTTTCCGCGGATTTTTGTAGATATTTTGTAGATATATTTTATCTGATTGTTTATAATAATTTGGTTTGACACTCTGCTTGTTTACTTGTGAGGGCCCGAGGACCGAGGCGGCTTTCTTCGGAAGCCGAAGCAAATGCGGGAGTCGGAGGCAGTTTCCTTCTCTACGAAGCCGCCGGAGGACGCGAGGAACCGAGTAGGAGTGCGGGAGCCGCAGAATAGATGTGAGAGTAGCTAGATTAGATTAATTTCTTTTCCAGCACATTTTATTGTAATAATACAGGTTCCCGGACTTTTTAGAGACTTCTGACTTTTCGGGGTCTGTTTCGCCGAGCATCGGTGTGCTCGAGGGACCTCACCGGTTTTTCACGGTTTTTCGCGGCTTTTCGACCGATTATTTACTACTTGTCTGATTTACGCGGTTTTCAACCTTAGCTTAGGATTTTTCTTGATTGTGACGTAATTAATTAGGATCCAAAACCTTAATATCTGCATGTACTTATAGTTCGAATAATTAGATCTAATTAATTAATTCACAAGAAAAAGTCGGGTTATTAGAGCTCTGGTCCACGTGCCTTGAGGAGTCACATACAGCGCATGCAGGATCCGTTGTGGCGGACACCGAGTGGCTCCCAAGATAGGACTCTAAACCTAGGCTCAAGTACCCGGCTATCGTTCTTTCGTGTAGAAATTGCTCTACTAGGGACGATTTTCTGCGTGCATCATATAGGTAGTTTATATTCTGTCTTTTATTTTATGTGCGGATCACCCTGCATGTAGACTGCTGGAGTCAGGTACTGATGAATACTCATTCATCACTCTTTATTCTTATATTTTAGCTACAAAAACCTTTGCAAATGCATGTAGATGTGTGTAAATACAAATAATTATCAAAAACATGCATTGTGTAAAAACCTATAATTAGCATGTTTTTGTGCAAAAATAAAAGAATAAAGATTAAAAAGAAAAAGAGGGAAATATTTAGAATAAATATTGAGCAACCTAACCCAAGGGAGGGTTCAACATGGGCCTGACCGCATAAAAGCCAAAGTAGAGGGAGATAGGGGCTCATGTGTGTACATATTTATGTAAATAAATAAAAATATTTTCCTCAACAAAAATAGCTTAAATTATGCTTGTAAATACTTGTATATATCTATAAGTATAAAAACAAAAGAAAAAGATAAAAATCAAAAAGACCAAAAATACCACCTTCACCATGTACATAAACCACTTCTATGCATTTATTTAACCTTGTAAATAAATAAAATTAATTTCCAAACTTTTTGTAAATATTCTATGTTATATATTGTAAATAAATTAAAACAAAAGCAAAATAAAAATAGCAAAATTAAAAATACAAAAATATATTGCACATATACCATGTATATAGATGTATATATGTATTTATTTTACCTATGTAAAATAAATAATAAAAATAAAATAAAAATACCCTTTTTTCCTTATTTTATAATGAAAATAAATAAAATATAAAATAAGAATAAAATTGCACAAAAATAACAATTAAGAAAAATCAAAAATCAAAACTCTATATATTGTATATATACCTATGTATAGTACTATATTGTATATAGCTTATTTTTATTTCGAAAAAATTATTAAAAATCACCAAAAAATAGAAAAAAATAAAATAAAAATCTTTCATGTTTTAACTTTTTGCAGATTCGGCCCCTAGCTACCCTTAATTTGCACTTGAAGATCCAACCACGTGGCCTGTCTCTATTGGGTCCTGGGGATGTTGACCGCCCGGTCAACTACCCCCCCAGGACCACCTCCCGCGGATCTGGGTCGTGGATCCGACTTCTCGAAATTTCGCCATCTCGACCCGATCACCATTCCACCAAACTCCGGATCTGTTTTGATCCGACTACATCCGACATCTTCGCCGGGCATCCACCTCGGGATCCGCGCGCCTCCACGCCCTACCCGAGCCATCTTTCTCGGACCCCTCCAACGTACATAAGCGAGCTCCGCCACCCTAATGCTCCATCTTTGGTCACTTGTCTCCACCCCCAGTGAGCTCCGGAGAGTCCACTAGAGCGACAGCTTGCGTCTCGACCCATCGAAGCGAGGAGAGGGAGCTTGGCCATCGATCCGGCGAGCTACGCCGCCGCTGCTCCGCCACCTGCGTGAGCACCGAGCCTCGGAGGGAGACAATCCTTGAGGCGACGACCAGGAGCTTCAGCAGCTCCTCCCCAGTCTCTTTGACCACCCATGTATCCCCTTAGGCTTCCCGTTTCCGCTATTTTCCATTTACCCCCAAATCGCTCCGCCGCCGCATTTCTTCGATTCCTCCCGATTCCGACCACTATCCGATCATCGGGCATTGCCATAGCCCTTGCCGACCTCCCGCGCATCTTCTTCACCCGTCCATCCATCCCAGCTCGCACAGGAGCTGGGAACCGAGCTCCTCCGTCTACCACCTTCACCGGAGCTCGCCATCCCAACCCATCAGCCACCGTCACCTCGCCTAACCGGGTCGAGGCACTTTGCCCTCGACCCGCGAGTCTTCTGGGTTTCTTTGCAGGTCAAACAAAGGCCATATGAGGCCCTTCGACGTTCAGACCAGGAGCCTCGCCTCCGCCGCCCTCGCCAGAGCTCTCCCGAGCTCGGCTGGGCAATCGGAGGGCATCAGTAGCTGCGCACCACCACGCCGGAGCTTCTCCGATCTTCAGGCGCAGCAGCGGAGGCCGGGAGCGCTTCCACGAGGCCGGCGAAGTTCGCCGGCCGCCTGTTCTTCCACGTCCTCCAGCTACCGTCAGATCAGCCTCCTAGCTCCATATTTCATCCCAGCCGTTTGTTCGTGGGGCAGCAGACAGTGTCAGATCAGAGGAGGACTGATCCCAGCCGTCAGATCCACACGTGTCTCGGCCCTGACCGTTGGATTCGTCCGAGAGGCTCAGCGCTGGAGTGCCACCCGATTCCAGGCCGTCCGATCTACACGTGGCACGCATCCAGCAGTCGGCATAATAAAGGGTAATTCACCCTTAGGCCCCTTTGCTTATTTTATTTCGCTTTAGTCCTGTAATTAGTTATTTCAGTTGTTTAGTTTTAGGGTTATTTGCATAGTGGACCCCGTACTTTAGTTTATTTGCATTTATACCCCTGTGCGTTGTATGCCACGTGCTTCGTCACGTGTTTATCTGGTTTATTTGCAATAGAGACCCCTGTAGTTCTGGTTGTTCTTGAATGAATGAAAGTTTTATTCTATTTGCATTTATACCCCTGTGCGTGGTTTATTTGAGCATGTGCGTTATATTTTGGGTATTTTGTAGATAAGCCACTGGACTTTTGGTACCTGTTACCAATAAGTCCTCGGGACTTATTTCTATTATATTTGGGTCCCTGAGTGCCCTAGGCACGCGCGTGGCGCGTGTTTTGCTGGGAAAATTGCACCAGACCCCCCAGACTATTGGGTATTTGCACTTTGGTCCCTGTGTACTGTGCCCCTTCTTTATTTTTGAATAAAATAGCAAAACACCTCCAAATCCAACGAAAATTGGATACATGGCTCCTGCCATGGTGTAAAATTTTCGTGGATTTTTGAGGACATTTTTGATTTCGTTTGATATTTTTAAAAATTCAAAAACCTTTAATTTTGTTACTGTCTAACTTGAAAAATCACAAAAAAATATTAAAACTCATTTAAAATTTCCACAAAAATTGTCTACTGTTTGCCTTGCTTAGTTTGATTTTCTAGCCAATTTGGCTATTTTTCATTACTGAAAACCACTAAAAACTTAAAAACACTCAAAAACCTATAAAAATTTTAGTAAATAAATTAAAAATCCAAAAATGATAAAATTGGTACCTAAATTTTCCTTGTTTTCCTCTCTTTACAGGACAATTACCTCTCGGCTATTTTAGGGCTTTTAGATATTTTATCTAGGCCTGTTTAGCTCGGCTGGATAGTACCATTTGTTTCAGCTACTATTTGATTTTTAGAAAATTCAATAAACATCAGAAAATTCTCAAAAATTCACCAAAAACACTAAAAATTATAAAAGACATAAAAATATTTTTGTTTGAATTTTTGGTTGATTTTTAGTACATTTAATTAATTGTAGAAGAGTGTGTTTCTTTGTCTTTCTTATTTTCTTAATACATTAAAAATCCAAAAAATATAAAACAAATTAAAAACCACTAAAAATATTTTCTCCTTTTATTTTATCTCTTTTTTGACTACTTCGTAGGCTGAGAGGCCAACCTGTGCTCCTTAAGTTCGACCCTGGTCGCTATACCAGGTTAATCCAATAGCAGGACCGCTATTTTGTGTTTTATCTGTTTTATCTCTATTAGTGGTTCACATTTTTCTTGATTGAGCCAACTTGATCGCGTGGGTCGCAACGACCAATTTAGCACCTATACCCTAGCCTTCAGGTCGCTCGTCAGAATGGCGCCGTTGCCGGGGAGCACGGCTTAGTAGTCGCTTTTTGATTTTTTCCGCAGCTTTTTCTTTTCGCGGCTTTTTGTATAGATTTCTGTAGATATATTTTTCTGTCACTTTCTTACAATAATTTGGTCTGACCACTCTGCTCTTTCTTGCGAGGGCCCGAGGACCGAGGCGGCCGATTTCGAGAAGCCGACGCAACCGCGAGACTCGGAGGCGGTTCCCTTCTGCACGGAGCCGCATGAGAGAGTGAGAGAGAGAGTTGAGTGGGTGAGGTTTAGATTAGACTTTTGATTATTGTTGTAATAATACAGGGACTCAGACTGGACACTTTGGACTGTGGTTGACTTAGCGGGTCTGTTTCGCCGAGCACCGGTGTGCTCGGGAGACCCTTAGGAGTTTTTCGCGGCTTTTTACGCGGTTTTGCTTTCTTCTCTTTTTACTGCCTTTTCCGGTGTTTACGCGGTTTTTGATCGAGCCCCTAGCTGTAGGATTTTCTGCTTGATTGTGACGTAACTCATAGGATCCAAACACCCTAATATACTTGCCTGTTCCTATAGTGCGGTAATTGGACCTATAATAAAAATAATAATAAAATAGCCGTTCCATCACCTCCAAGCCTACGCGCCGCGAGCCCACCCCGTCAAGCGCTACTCCTGAACTCGACCTGTCGAGAAGAGGAGGGGTGGGTCTAGACCGGACTCTTTGGATTGGAGGTTGGTGGACGGCTAGCCGTTCTTTCGAGTAGCACTGCTGTTTAGGGACTCGGTTTTCCGCCTGCATCATTTAGGTAGTTTACTTTCTGTCTTTACATTTATGTGCGGATCATATTGCATGTAGAGTGCTGGAGACAGGTACGCCTTTCTGACTTTGCATGCATCATTGATATCATCGTGCATCAGCTTTTTCGTCTTCTCCCCCCTGTTTTGGACCTAATAATCAGGAGAACCGAAAAATTCGTTAGGCGTTTGTTTGCTATTTGAAAAAATATTAAAAAGAGAAATCATAAAATTGGGACTGGATAAAACTATTGACCCTAAAAGACACTCACCCTAAAAATTTGTCTTGGGGAGAGCAACCCCCTCATTGTATGTTTTGGATGCGCGAGAGAGTGACCCGCACCCTAGGTAGAGCCCTCCGGTGCTCTTTCTAGTTGACTACCGACTCTTCCGTGCGGGCCAGTCGGTTGGGGTAGCATCGGGTATCCTAACAGGTCACGTAAGCGCTCTGATATTTTGTGTGTTCACCTAATAAAATTGACAAGATAATTTGACCGAGCTTTTACGGTCTTCAGCTCGCGTTGCGTTGGTGAACCGGGGGTTTGCATTCTGATCATAGTTTCTCCAGATCTCATCCGCACTACTCGCCAGATCAAGATGATGGGTAGACGCTCTCTTAGGCAGCCTCTGGCTGCACCGCTTTCAGGCACGTCTACCCGATCATCTAGGTTGGCCTGCGAGAGCCGAGACCAGCTCTCCGAGCCCGAGTACGACTCCGCCCTGTTCCCCCTCGATCCCCTTTCTTTTGGTACTGAGCGACATGAGCCCGAGGAGAGATTAGCAGATTTGACAGCACCTGAGTTGGGCTCATTTGATTTTGCAGACGTCATGACCGGCAGTTCTGAAGATCACCCTGGAGGTCCACGAGGAGATCAGCATTTTGTCCTGGACCAGGGAGCGATCAACTCCACCCTGATCGCCTCTTTGGAGACCGTTCAGCAGCAGTTGAGAGATCAGGGAGCTTTCATGATTGAGATGAGGAGAGAGTTGGAGCGACTCAGCAGAGAGAGATCAGAGCGAGCCTGAGGACGGACCAGATGCAGAGGCACGAGTCGCAGCAGCCGCAGCAGCAGCAGCAGCCGCCACCGCAGCGGCAGCCGCTGCGGCAGGAGGACCACCGAGACCGATGCGGGAGTTGCACAACCCCGGATCTACACTGATGCATCATTGGGTAGTGGTGCCTGCTATCGTGGGGGACTTCAAGTTCCCCCCGAACACCCTGCAGATGCTCCCCCGTTTTCACGGACTTGCCACCGAGGAGCCCCATCTCCACCTCCAGGAGTTCTTGATGATCTGCAGTACTGTCCACGACCGCCATGTGGACCAGGATACGATTCGGATGATCGCCTTCCCCTTCTCCCTAACAGACAGAGCAGCCACCTGGTTGAAGCATTTGAGGAAGTTTGTTTACACCTGGGAGCAGCTCCGCACCGAGTACTTGAACTAGTACTATCCACTCGGGCGGACCAACGCAGCGAGGGCCCTGATCAGCAACTTCTCCATGCTCCCCAACGAGCAATTCCATGAGGCATGGGAGAGGTTCCGAGAGCTCACAGACCGATGCCCGCACCATGACATTTCGAAGCCGAACCTTGTGCAGAGCTTCTTCAGCGGGTTGACACCAGAGCTCCAGGGTTTGGTGAATGCTTCTTGCGGTGGGTCCTATTTCGCCAAGGATCACGACCAGGTCTGGGCCATCTTCGAGGAGATGGCCGAGAATTATATGGTGATGTCCCAGACCCGGTTGTACACTCAGGGCAGACCCCAGCAGCCAGGACCCGTGCAGTACCAGAGGATAGCACGGGTCGACGCCGGTCCATCCAGTTCATCCGCAGTTGCAGCAGCACAGGTAGAGTCGTCCGCTGCGGATATGGGCATCATTAGCGAGAAGTTGGATCGGATGGAGCTGATCGAGAAGAAGCAGTGCCAGGGTATCACGCAGATGGAGCAGATGGCACAGACTCTGAGCGACATGAAGACCCTGCTCATGTGTCTCTAGGAGGCACAGACGGCTTCACAGCCCCGTCTTCAGTCGCGAGGCGATACCGGCGGCAGCAGCAGCTCGTCCCAGCGCTCCAGCACCTTTCAGCAGCCTAGACAGGTTCATCTTGTACAGGCGGAGCCGTACCAGCCGCAGCAGCCCTCCTACCAGTCACCTCCATCTCCAGACATGCAGATGGTGGTATACCAGCCGGATCAGCCTATGGTAGTACTCCCGCCAGCCCCATATGATGCAGAGCCGTTGATGGATGTCAACGGGATTTGGTATGACCGCCCCCAGCCTGGGATCCGACGAGACCATCCCGGATTCAGGTGGGGGAATGGAGGTACCCAGCCCCAGCAGCAGTCATCCGGTCAGGGAGGGCAGTATGACCAGCAGAGAGATCACCAGCCGCAGCAGCAGCCCCCAGCTTACCAGCCACAGCAGCAGTCATCCTTCGTTCCTCGTCCCTATCAGCAGCAGGGACAGTCTTGGAGACGTGAGCAGCAGGCTCACCAGCCACACCAGCAGCAGCATCCTTCCTCCTACCCCTCTCAGCAGCAGCAGCACCAGTTCCAGCAGCCTCATTACCAGAGAGGCTACCCGTCGGGCCCCCATGAGAGCTCCACCTTGGATGACGTAGCCCACCTCCTCACGGACCAGCAGGCTACATTTAGACGGGAGATGGACGAGTTCCGCCAGGAGATGCGGGACCTGATGAGAGGGAAGGCCGCCATCCCTGCACAGATAGAGCCGAATCCGAACAGCCTGAAGAGGAAATCTGAGCAGGTAGTTTCCACTGAGCATGCCACTCTTAGTGATCCATTTGATGATATATCTGCGGATCTATTTGATGCTGATTTTGTTACACTTAGGAGCGGTAGAGCACTAGCAGGCGGCGCCTCATCTGAGCGACGACTCGAGGATCCACCCAGGGCGCCAGACGAGGAGGAGGAGAGCGGTACTGAGGCCGCACATGATGATGACGGTGGTACTGAGGCCACCAAGGATGCTGATTCCACCGGCGGTACTGAGGCCGCCGCTTCACCAGTTCGAGGAGGTGGTGCTGATGCCACCAGAGGAGCCGAGCCAGCCTGCGGTACTGAGGCCGCGAGACGTCCAGTAGCAGAGCCAGCCCGTGGTGGTACTGAGGCCACCGGTGTTTGTGTAGAGAGATCAGATGTTCTTCCTTATTCTCATGTATCTCAGAACACCGTTGTGAATAAAGGAAAAGGTTTAGTTTCTTCTGGTCCCACTGTGGTGCTTGATGTATGTGCGGATTCGGCCGTCGAGCCGTCTAGGCCTTTTCCTAGTCCTTCATCTACGAAGGACCCAATGATCCCCTTCCCTAGAACCCTTCAGATGGGGAAGGGGAAGAAAAAAGAAAAAGACCCAAAAAAGAGAGAGCAGGAGGAATTCAGCCAGAGCATGATCGACAGATTTCACATCCAGCTGACCCTCCAGGAGGCTTTGCAGCACATCCCCCTTCTTCAGCGATCTCTGAGAGACATGACCATAGTCAGGAGGAGGAGGAGGAACCACACTTCAGATATTCATGTGCTGACGAAAGCCACGTGTTTCGCGATCCAGAACCGTCTGCCGGCCAAGAGGCCAGATTCAGGGGCCCCGTATGTCAGATGTCAGATTAGTGAGAAGAGGTTCGACCGGACTCTATTGGATAGCGGATCGTCTATCAACCTCCTTCCGGCAGCCCTTCTCGACCGCTTCGAGTTGGGCACTCTTCGACAGAGCAGGACAGTCCTTCAGTTCGCTGATCGATCTGTCAAGAGGCTGAAGGGGTTGTTGCGAGACGTTATCGTCATGATTCAGGGACTGAAATTCCCCGTGGACTTCGTAGTGTTGGACATGGAGATCCCGGATTTAGTGGCCGATACCCCCATCATCCTTGGTCGTCCGTTCTTGGCCACAGCCAAGGCGGTGACTGATCATGATAGCGGGAAGGTATACTTTCACGTCGAGGGCGAGAGTATACAAATAGAGACGGTCGAGGACTACAGAGCTAGAGAGAGAGCACGCTAAGAGGCCAGCACAGATTTAGAGCAGCTGACAGACGATGGGTTAGACATCCACCAGGACTGTGACTTTGTGATCACAGATGATGAGGCAGCATGGGCAGATCCTGCAGCACAGGCCATCCTCTCATTTTCAGACATAGCTGATGACGAGATGATAGCAGAGGAGAGCTTGGAGAGCACAGCCCTGGTCCAGGAACTACAGAGGCAGCAGAGCCGGTTCTCGATCGCGACACGGTTGTTAGTGATGGTGGTACTGAGGCCACCTTGTGTGATGGTGGTACTGATGCCACCTTGTTTGATGCAGATCCCTCGGATTCAGAGTCTGATTGGGCAGATTGTGATGATCGGATGCCAGACCTGAGTCCCCCAGAGCCTACAGATGAGGAGGAGGTAGAGGCAGAGCAGATCAGAGACAACATAGTTGAGAAACCTCCTCCAGATCCAGTTTACGAGAGTTCGCTTTCTTTCTCCCAGGCAGATTTGGCAGACTTAGCAGCATTGGCACATTTTCTTCCGAAGCCAGAATTGCCAGCGCCCAGCTGTCCAGAGCTGAAGTCGCTCCCTACTTCGCTGAAGTATCGGTTCCTTGCGGGCGAACCAGAGATGTACCCAGTCATCATCTCCGCCGATCTGACTGGAGAGCAGGAATCCCGTTTGATGGGGGCTCTTGAAAAGAACCGCAAGGCAATCGGATGGAGCGTAGCAGATCTCCATGGGATTAGTCCATCAGTGTGCTCCCACCATATCTATCTCGAGGAGGGGGCGAAGCCGTCGTGTGAGTTCCAGCGGTGACTGAACCCCAACCTGAGAGAGGTCGTGATGAAGGAAATATCAAAATGGTGGAGTGCAGATTTTATTTATCCCATTTCCGACTCCAAGTGGGTTAGCCCCTTGCATGTGGTGCCCAAGAAGACGGGCATCACGACTGTGATCAGTGAGTCGGGAGAGGAGATTGCTACACGAGTACCCACCTCTTGGAGGGTCTGTGTTGACTACAGGAAACTCAACCAGGCCACCAAGAAGGACCATTTCCCCCTGCCTTTTATTGACCAGATCATTGAGAGACTGGCAGGGAAGAGCCATTATTGCTTCCTAGATGGGTACTCGGGCTACAACCAGGTGGCCATCGCTCCTGAGGATCAGGAGAAGACCATCTTTACCTGTCCCTTCAGTACATATGCCTTTCGACGCATGCCATTTGGGCTATGCAATGCCCTTGCGACTTTTCAGAGGTGCATGCTGTCGATCTTTTCGGACATGGTAGGGGAGTGTTTGGAGGTCTTCATGGACGATTTCTCGGTCTACGGCGACGGATTCGACTCCTGTCTTGACTGCCTAGACCGAGTACTCCAGCGATGTATTGAGTACCATTTGGTTTTATCTTGGGAGAAGAGTTACTTCATGGTGACTCAAGGGACGGTACTTGGCCACATCATCTCCAACAGGGGCATGGAGGTTGATCCGGCCAAGGTTGATGTCATTAGAAAACTCGCACCGCCGTCCAATTTGAGGCAGCTACGGTCATTCTTGGGGCACGTTGGATTTTATAGGAGATTTATTCAGGATTTCAGCAGGATTGCCCGACCGTTGTCTAACCTCTTGATGAAAGACACCGAGTTCCTTGTCGATGACAAGTGTCTTTCGTCCTTTGCGACTCTCCAGCAGTGTGTGATTGAGGCTCCTGTCCTCCAACCGCCTGATTGGTCTCTCCCATTCGAGATCATGACGGATGCCTCTGATTTTGCTGTAGGGGCAGTGCTGGGACAGAGGAGGGATGGAGTCCCGTTTGCCATTCACTACGCTAACCGTACATTGGATTCCGCCCAGCGGAATTACACGGTCACAGAGAAGGAGATGCTAGCCGTAGTGTTCGCCCTAGATAAGTTTCGATCTTATATCATTGGATCTAGAGTGACTTTGTACACAGATCACACCGCCATCAGGTACCTCATGACAAAGAAGGATGCCATGGCCAGACTTACTAGATGGATCCTTCTACTCCAGGAGTTCGACATTAAGATCAAGGATAAGCCTGGAGTCAAGAATGTGGTGGCGGACCACCTCTCCCGTTTAGAGCAGCCTGAGGAGTCTGAGCAGATTGATCCCATTCGAGATACCTTCCCAGACGAGGCGATCCTTGCTGTCGCCTCACTCCCGTGGTATGCCGATATTGTGAACTTTCTCGTTGCTGGGAAAGTCCCACAGGATTGGCCCAGGCAGAGGCTTGAGACCTTCCTTGCGAAGGCCAAGTCCTACCACTGGGAGGATCCCATCCTTTACCACGAAGGAGGGGATAGCATCTGGCGTCGGTGTATTCCTTAGGAGGAACACCATAGCGTCCTCACTTACTGCCACAAGCTTGAGTCAGGAGGACATCATTCTGGGAGGAGAACGGCACAGAAAGTGCTCCAATCCGGCTTGTGGTGGCCTACCCTCTTCAAGGACTCTGATGAGTTCGTGAAGAGGTGTACTGACTGTCAGAGGATGGGCACTTGTGGACAGCGTGATATGATGCCGATGCAGCCCATTCATTTCTGTGAGGTTTTTGACGCATGGGGCATCGATTTCATGGGTTCATTCCCTAAGAGTCAGGGATTTGAGTACATTCTGTTGGTCGTTGATTATGTTAGTCGTTGGGTTGAGGCCATCCCCGCCCGAGCCGCTGATGCGAGGACAGTTTGCATATTTTTGAGGAAGCACATCATCACGCGGTTCGGGGTTCCACGAGTTCTGATTTCTGATGGGGGGTCTCATTTCATCAACGACCAGGTGAAGGCCCTTGCTAGCGAGTTCAGTATAGACCATCGTGTTGCTACACCTTACCATCCACAGACGAATGGTCTAGCCGAGGTCTCGAACAGGGAGATCAAGACTATTTTGCAGAAAGTCGTCCGCCCTGACCGAAAGGATTGGTCACAGCTTTTGGACTCGGTCTTGTGGGCATATAGGACTTCTTTCAAGACACCATTGGGCACATCTCCCTTTCGCCTCGTATATGGCAAGCCGTGCCATTTACCTGTTGAGCTGAGGCACAAGTCACTTTGGGCAGTTACAGATATTCTTATGGATCCAGATGGTATGGCAGACCAGAGGAGGGCAGAGTTAGCTGCCCTGGAGGAGCTTAGAGATACAGCTTTCTCAAACAACCTACAATATAAGGAGAGAGTGAAGGAGTGGCATGATTCTCACATCAGCCACAAGCATTTTGAGATTGGACAGAGAGTATGGCTGTTTGATGCGAGGCTTCGTTTGTTTCCAGGGAAGCTGCAGAGCAAATGGAAGGGACCCTACTTGGTCAGAAAGGTACACGACAACGGTAGCATTGATATATCCGAGTTGTCTGCTGAGAGTACCTTTCGAGTGAACGGCCAGCGGCTCAAGCCATTTCTAGATCATGAGCCGCGAGTCGCTGATCTTGCCCCGATTCATTTTGCGCGAGATGTGGTCTTTGACTCACATCTAATGCATCTCACGCCTGAGTTTCACTGTTCCTCCGCCTTGTATAGATCCAGTTGTCCATATCATTCTATTCTTTAGTCCCACATCCCTTTTCTCATCTTATGATTATGCTATACTTAGGGTGTACTTTACCCTAAGTATAGGGGGGATGTAGGATCTGCGGGTATTCTTTTCATTCTTTCTACTCCTGTTTTGCTGCCTATACTTAGGGATATTTTACCCTAAGTATAGGGGGGGCAGACTCTGTATCTTCTTCACTCGGATTTCCCTTCATGTACAGCTTGCTATACTTAGGATTAGTTAATCCTAAGTATAGGGGGAAACCACCGAGTTCCTCTCATTCTATTCATTTATTCGTTTCTGTACTTAGCCATCCCTTTTCACTTCCCTTTTACTAAGCACGAGTTATGTCTTCTTCATCGCTCTTGATCACTATGAGGACATCGTTCGAGCTAAGTATAGGGGGGTGTGTATATATTTCATATATACTTTAGCCATAACTCGTACTTTGTGTGAGTGTGTTAATAAATAAAATGGCTAAAAATCACAAAAATTAAAAATTTTTCATGTACATAAACTTCTTTTATTTGCACATACATAGCTAGTGTACAAAATTATTTTTGTAAAAATGTTTTCAAAAATCTTTTATGTAAAGTTTGTGTAAATATTTTCTTATCAAAACTATGTATATAGTACAAAATTTTTCCAAAATGTTTTGAGAATCAAAAGTTTGCAAAAATCTTGTGTAAATGTTTGTAAATACTTTTGCAAAAACTTGCACTTCATGCATCCATTCATCCATGATTTCAAAACATTTTTCAAAAATTTTGCACGATTGTAAATATTTGTAAATAGCATCTTTGTACATATATGTATATAGTTTTTCCTGGATGAGAGTTGACATTTAAACTAAGCCTGGAATTAAATTGAGAAATGGAGCTTGAATAAGATCTTAATCCACTTAACTCTAAGAGGAACCTTATAGGGCTTAGGGTTAAGGCTTTTCAGGTCCATAAGGACTTAATTCTTTGAGTCCACTAGGCTATGAGCATATGTCATCTTGATGAGCCTAAGTAGAGCACTTAACAACACAGGCATGACTCTTAGAGACAATGGCTTGACTTGCACCAGCACTTTACACATGGCTCTCCACGGATGAGGTGGTGAGGAGGCAGTTTCCTTTGGCTTGGGGTAGCATATGAGGGTAGTACTTCTAGGCGGAACCTCTCTTCTTCTTCTAGTGAAGGAAGTGCGTCTCAACTTGGTCTAGTGGTGATGAAGGCTAAAGACAGAAGCCGTGGGTTGCAATAAAGCTTCAAAAGAGGGATAGTCTACTGGCTCAAGAGGAAAATTTCTTGTATATATGCTGCACCATGTAGATATGTTGTATAGAAGCACTTGAAAAAAAAATGCAAAATGCAAAAAGAACTCCAAAAAAATGGTGGGTCGGATTGAAAATTTAATAACCCCACCGGAGTGTATATAGTCAAATAAAGCAAAATCTTATGGTATCATGTTACATCTCATGAAGCTTGCAGCGGGAGACTTAGCTACACTGGCTGAGCTTCCAAAAGTATATACTTCTTCCCCCTCTTCTTGAGCCGGTTGCACTTGAACTTAGAAGGGAATACCCCGCTTCTCGAGGAAAGAGTTGCTAGACTGAGGCATTAGAGTTACCAGGCTGAGGGAGGTTGTTTCTTTGTTACTTCTGAGGTGGGGAGCTACATAGCACTTACACTGCATGGAAAGATTCATGGTCATTAGTGTTTGTGTATGTAGACTTGTTCTGATCTGGTTTATTGAGGAGTCTTGCCCATAGATTGGTGGAACTTAGAGGCTGTTGAGTTTTAAGCTTAAGTCTAAATAAGGTTCCGACACATTAATAATCCAAAGATCTGATCAAGCTCCATAATTCAATTTAATGAAGGAAAGTTTAATATTCAACATTGATCCATGTACATTCCCCTCTTTTTCTTTTTCTTTCTTTCTTTTTCACTTCTTTTTCAAATAAGTGTTTGCTAAGGGACTAGCAAAAGTTAGGTATAGGGGGGTGATGAATACTCATACATCACTCTTTATTCTTATATTTTAGCTACAAAAACCTTTGCAAATGCATGTAGATGTGTGTAAATACAAATAATTATCAAAAGCATGCATTGTGTAAAAACCTATAATTAGCATGTTTTTGTGCAAAAATAAAAGAATAAAGATTAAAAAGAAAAAGAGGGAAATATTTAGAATAAATATTGAGCAACCTAACCCAAGGGAGGGCTCAGCATGGGCCTGACCGCATAAAAGCCAAAGTAGAGGGAGATAGGGGCTCATGTGTGTACATATTTATGTAAATAAATAAAAATATTTTCCTCAACAAAAATAGCTTAAATTATGCTTGTAAATACTTGTATATATCTATAAGTATAAAAACAAAAGAAAAAGATAAAAATCAAAAAGACCAAAAATACCACCTTCACCATGTACATAAACCACTTCTATGCATTTATTTAACCTTGTAAATAAATAAAATTAATTTCCAAACTTTTTGTAAATATTCTATGTTATATATTGTAAATAAATTAAAGCAAAATCAAAATAAAAATAGCAAAATTAAAAATACAAAAATATATTGCACATATACCATGTATATAGATGTATATATGTATTTATTTTACCTATGTAAAATAAATAATAAAAATAAAATAAAAATACCCTTTTTATTCCTTATTTTATAATGAAAATAAATAAAATATAAAATAAGAATAAAATTGCACAAAAATAACAATTAAAAAAAATCAAAAATCAAAACTCTATATATTGTATATTTTCCTATGTATAGTACTATATTGTATATAGCTTATTTTTATTTCGAAAAAATTATTAAAAATCACCAAAAAATAGAAAAAAATAAAATAAAAATCTTTCATGTTTTAACATTTTGCAGATTCGGCCCCTAGCTACCCTTAATTTGTACTTGAAGATCCAGCCACGTGGCCTGTCTCTATTGGGTCCTGGGGATGTTGACCGCCCGGTCAACTACCCCCCCCAGGACCACCTCCCGCGGATCTGGGTCGTGGATCCGACTTCTCGAAATTTCGCCATCTCGACCCGATCGCCATTCCACCAAACTCCGGATCCGTTTTGATCCGACCACATCCGACATCCTCGCCGGGCATCCACCTCGGGATCCGCGCGCCTCCACGCCCTACCCGAGCCATCTTTCTCGGACCCCTCCAGCGTACATAAGCGAGCTCCGCCACCCTAATGCTCCATCTTTGGTCACTTGTCTCCACCCCCAGTGAGCTCCAGAGAGTCCGCTAGAGTGACAGCTTGTGTCTCGACCTGTCGAAGCGAGGAGAGGGAGCTTGGCCATCGATCCGGCGAGCTACGCCGCCGCTGCTCCACCACCTGCGTGAGCACCGAGCCTCGGAGGGAGACGATCCTTGAGGCGACGACCAGGAGCTTCAGCAGCTCCTCCCCAGTCTCTTCGACCACCCAGGTATCCCCTTAGGCTTCCCGTTTCCGCTATTTTCCATTTACCCCCAAATCGCTCCGCCACCGCATTTCTTCGATTCCTCCCGATTCCGACCACTATCCGATCATCGGGCATTGCCATAGCCCTCGCCGACCTCCCGCGCATCTTCTTCACCCGTCCATCCATCCCAGCTCGCACAGGAGCTGGGAACCGAGCTCCTCCGTCTACTACCTTCGCCGGAGCTCGCCATCCCAACCCATCAGCCACCGTCACCTCGCCTAACCGGGTCGAGGCACTTTGCCCTCGACCCGCGAGTCTTCTGGGTTGCTTTGTAGGTTAAACAAAGGCCATCTGAGGCCCTTCGACGTTCAGACCAGGAGCCTCGCCTCTGCCGCCCTCGCCAGAGCTCTCTCGAGCTCGGCTGGGCAATCGGAGGGCATCCGTAGCTGCGCACCACCACGCCGGAGCTTCTCCGATCCTCAGGCGCAGCAGCGGAGGCCGGGAGCGCTTCCACGAGGCCGGCGAAGTTCACCGGCCGCCTGTTCTTCCACGTCCTCCAGTTACCATCAGATCAGCCTCCTAGCTCCAGATTTCATCCTAGTCGTTCGTTCGTGGGGCAGCAGACGGCGTCAGATAAGAGGAGGACGGATCCCAGCCGTCAGATACACACGTGTCTCGGCCCTGACCGTTGGATTCGTCCGAGAGGCTCAGCGCTGGAGTGCCACCCGATTCAAGGCCGTCCAATCTACACGTGGTGCGCATCCAGCAGTCGGCATAATAAAGGGTAATTCACCCTTAGGCCCCCTTGCTTATTTTATTTCTCTTTAGTCTTGTAATTAGTTATTTCAGTTGTTTAGTTTTAGGGTTATTTGCATAGTGGACCCCGTACTTTAGTTTATTTGCATTTATACCCCTGTGCGTTGTATGCCACGTGCTTCGTCACGTGTTTATCTGGTTTATTTGCAATAGAGACCCCTATAGTTCTGGTTGTTCTTGAATGAATGAAAGTTTTATTCTATTTGCATTTATACCCCTGTGTGTGGTTTATTTGAGCATGTGCGTTATATTTTGGGTATTTTGCAGATAAGCCCCTAGACTTTTGGTACCTGTTACCAATAAGTCCTCGGGACTTATTTCTATTACATTTGGGTCCCTGAGTGCCCTAGGCACGCGCGTGGTGCGTGTGTTGCTGGGAAAATTGCACCAGACCCCCCAGACTATTGGGTATTTGCACTTTGGTCCCTGTGCACTGTGCCCCTTCTTTATTTTTGAATAAAATAGCAAAACACCTCCAAATCCAACAAAAATTGGATATATGGCTCCTGCCATGGTGTAAAATTTTCGTGGATTTTTGAGGACATTTTTTATTTCGTTTGATATTTTTAAAAATTCAAAAACCTTTAATTTTGTTACTGTCTAACTTGGAAAATCACAAAAAATATTAAAACTCATTTAAAAATTCCACAAAAATTGTCTACTGTTTGCCTTGCTTAGTTTGATTTTCTAGCCAATTTTGGCTATTTTTCATTACTGAAAACCACTAAAAACTTAAAAACACTCAAAAACTTATAAAAATTTTAGTAAATAAATTAAAAATCTAAAAATAAAAAAATTGGTACCTAAATTTTCCTTGTTTTCCTCTCTTTACAGGAAAATTACCTCCCTGCTATTTTAGGGCTTTTAGATATTTTATCTAGGCCTGTTTAGCTCGGCTGGACAGTACCATTTGTTTCAGCTACTATTTGATTTTTAGAAAATTCAATAAACATCAGAAAATTCTCAAAAATTCACCAAAAATACTACAAATTATAAAAGACATAAAAATATTTTTGTTTGAATTTTTGGTTGATTTTTAGTGCATTTAATAAATTGTAGAAGAGTGTGTTTCTTTGTCTTTCTTATTTTCTTAATACATTAAAAATCCAAAAAAATATAAAACAAATTAAAAACCACTAAAAATATTTTTTCCTTTTATTTTATCTCTTTTTTGACTACTTCGTAGGCCGAGAGGCCAACCCGTGCTCCTTGAGTTCGACCCTGGTCGCTATACCAGGTTAATCCAATAGCAGGACCGCTATTTTGTGTTTTATCTGTTTTATCTCTATTAGTGGTTCACATTTTTCTTGATTGAGCCGACTTGATCGCGTGGCCTGCATGTAGACTGCTGGTCAGGTACGCGTCTCTTACTCTGCATGCATCATTGATTCTCGCGCATCGGCTTTTTCGTCTTCTATCCCTGTTTTGGACTTAAAATAATCAGGAGAACCGAAAAATTCGTTAGGCGTTGCTTGTTATTGAAAAATACCTAAAAATCAAAACCATGAAATTGGGACTGCTAACTCAACTTGACCCTAAAAGACACTCACCATAAAAATTTGTCTTGGGGACAGCAACCCCCTCATTGTTTGGTTTGCATGTGCGAGAGAGTGACCCGTACATTAGGCTAGAGTCATATCCGAGCCTCGATCAGACTACCTGCATTTTATACGAGACAGTCTTTTCGGCGGATTGGATTCCCAACAGGTTACATAATCGCTCTGCTATCTTGATTTGATCACCTAATAAAAACTGACAAGATAATTGACCGAACTCTTACGGTTTTCATCTCGCGTTGAGTAGGTGAATCCGGGGTTTTGTTTGCTCATCATAGTTGTTTCTAGATCCCATCCGCCCGACTCGCCAGATCACGATGATGGGCAGGAGGTCCCTTAGGCAGCCTCTGGCTGCACCGCTTTTCAGCACTCCAGCCCATTCATCTAGGTCGATTCACGAGAGCCCAGACCCGCTCTCCGAACCTGAGTTCGACTCCGCCCTGTTCCCCCTTGACCACCCTTCTACGACTCCTGAGACACGAGTGCCAGATGCAAGACAACAAACAGATGATTTATCGGCACCTGAGTTTGGGTCTTTTGCCTTTGCAGAGACCATGGCCGGCAGCAGCGATGACCGCACCGGAGGTCCCCAAGCAGAGCAGACATATGTCCTGGACCAGGGTACGATCAACACCACCCTGATCGCCTCCCTTGAGTCAGTGCAGCAGCAGTTGAGGAATCAGGATGCATTCATGATAGATATGAGGAGAGAGATGGAGCAGATGAGAGCAGACCGCGAGCAGTGCGGCCCAGGAGACGGACCAAGGATACCCGATGATGCGGCAGCAGCCGCAGCAGATCCGTCGAGACTGATGCGGGAGTTGCACAACCCCAGATCGACTTTGACACATCGCTGGGTCGTACTACCAGCCATCGTGGGGGACTTCAAGTTCTCCCCGAACACTCTTCAGCTTCTACCCCGGTTCCATGGGCTCGCCACTGAGGAGCCCCATCTTCATCTCCAGGAGTTCGAGATGATCTACAGCACCATCCACGACTGTCAGGTGGACAAGGATACCATCAAGATGATTGCTTTTCCTTTCTCCATGGAAGACAGAGCAGCCAATTGGCTGAAGCATTTAGGGAGGTTTGTGTACACCTGGGAGCAGCTCCGCACCGAGTACTTGAACAAGTACTATCCACTCGGGCGGACGAACGCAGCGAGAGACCTGATCAGCAACTTCTCCATGCTCCCCAACGAGCAGTTTCACGAGGCATGGGAGAGGTTTAGAGAGCTTACCGACAGATGCCCGCACCATGATATCTCGAGGCCGAATCTTGTTCAGAGCTTCTTTTGTGGGTTGACACCAGAGTTGCAGGACCTGGTGAACGCTTCTTGCGGCGGGTCCTACTTCGCCAAGGATAATGATCAAGTCTGGGCCATCTACGAGGAGATGGCCGAGAACTATACAGTGATGTCCCAGACCAGACTCTATACTCAGGGGTACCTCCAGCCACCGACCGTGCAGTACCAGAAGATAGCACGGGTCGACGCCGGTCCTTCTACTTCGTCAGTGGCAGCAGCACAGGCCGAGTCGATCCACACGACGGTACTAAGGCCGTCACTTCACCAGACGGAGGAGGTGGTACTGATGCCACCATTGTTGCCGAGCCAGAGCGTGGTGCTGATGTCGCGAGTCGACCTGCCGAGGGTGGTGCTGATGCCACCGTTTCTACTTCTTCTAGTCATGTAGTCTTTCCATCTGTTCATGTATCTCATGACTTATCTGGTAATAAAGGAAAGGGTTTATTTTCTTCTGATCCACCTGTGGTGCATGATGATGTATGTGTGGATTCTGTCGTGCTTGAGCAGCTGAGACCCTTTCCTAGTCCTTCATCTGAGAAGGCCCCTGTAGTTCCCTTCCCTAGAGCACTCCATCTGGGTAAGGGGCAGAAAAAATAAAATCAGAAAAAGAACCATCAGGTAGAGTTCAACCAACAGATGATCGACAGATTCCACATTCAGCTGACTCTCCAGGAGGCCTTGGAGCACATCCCTCTACTGCAGAGATCACTCAGAGACAGGACCACAGTTAGGAGGAAGAAAACGAACCACCAGTCTGAGATCCATGTGCTTACTCGGGCCACGTGTTTCGCGATTCAGAACCGTCTGCCGGCCAAGAGGCCAGATTCAGGAGCCCCGTATGTCAGATGCCATATCCGTGAGCAGAGGTTCGACTGCACTCTATTAGACAGCGGTTCTTCGATCAACCTACTTCCGGCAGCCCTTCTCGACCACTTCGAGTTGGGCACTCTACGACAGAGCAGGACAGTCCTTCAGTTTGCTAATCGATCTGTCAAGAGGCCGAAGGGGTTGCTGAGGGACGTTGTCGTCACGATTCAGGGCCTGCAATTCCCCATGGACTTCGTTGTGTTGGACATGGAGATCCCTGAGTCTGTGACCGATACCCCCATCATTCTAGGTCGCCCGTTCTTGGCCACAACCAAGGCAGTGACCGATCATGATAGCGGGAAGGTATACTTTTGCGTCGAAGGTGAGAGTATACAAATAGAGACGGTTGATGACATCAGAGTCAGAGATTCAGCATGCTCAGAGCCGACCACAGATTCAGAGCATATGACAGATGCAGGGCCAGACATCCACCAGGACTGCGATTTTGTGATCACAGATGACGAGGCAGTTTGGGCAGATCCAGACGCACGGGCCATCCTCTCACCTTCAGAGACCGCTAATGCAGAGACGACAGTAGAGGATAGCTTGGAGAGCGCATTCCTGGTCCAGGATACTTTTCAGTCGGCAGATTCGGTTCTCGACCGCGAGACAGTTGTTTTGTGATGATGATACAGATCCCTCAGAGTCAGATGTTGATTGGGCAGAGTTTGATGATCTTATTCCATGTTTGACTTCCACTGAGCCTGTAGCTCGGGAGGAGGTAGATGCTATGCAGAGAAGAGACAGTCCAGCAGAGCAGCCTTCTCCAGATACCGATTGTGAGCGAGAGTTTCCGTTCTCTCATGCAGATTTGGCAGCATTCACTCAGAGCTTTCAGAGGCAAGATCTTCCAGCACCTACCTGTCCAGAGCTGAAGCCGCTACCTGTGTCGCTGAAGTATAGATTCCTTGCGGGTGAGCATGAGATGTACCCAGTCATTATCTCCGCTGATTTGACTGGAGAGCAAGAATCCTGTCTGATGGGGGTTCTTGAAAAGAACCGCAAGGCGATAGGATGGAGCGTAGCAGATCCCCAGGGGATCAGTCCGGCTCTGTGCTCTCACCGCATCTATCTCGAGGATGAGGCAAAGCCATCGCGTGAGTTCCGGCGGTGGCTGAACCCGAATCTGAGAGAGGTTGTCATGAAGGAGATCTCGAAGTGGTGGAACGCCGATTTTATCTACCCCATCTCCGACTCCAAGTGGGTCAGTCCGTTGCATGTGTGCCCAAGAAGACGGGCATCACTACTGTTGTCACGGAGTCCGGAGAGGAGATCGCTACCCGGGTACCCACTTCTTGGTGGGTCTGCATAGATTACAGACGACTCAACCAGGCCACCAAGAAGGATCATTTCCCCCTGCCCTTTATAGATCAGATCATTGAGAGACTGGCGAGGAAGAGCACTACTGCTTTCTGGATGGGTACTCCGGCTACAATCAAGTGGCCATCGCGCTAGAGGACCAGGACACGACCACCTTCACCTGTCCCTTTGGGACATATGCCTTTAGACGCATGCCATTTGGGCTATGCAACTCCCCTGCGATATTTCAGAGATGCATGTTGTCTATCTTTTCAGACATGGTGGGGGAGTGCTTGGAGGTCTTAATGGATGACTTCTCGGTCTACGACGACGGATTCGACTCCTGTCTTGACTGCCTAGACCGAGTCCTTCAACGATGCATTGAGGTTCACCTTGTGTTGTCTTGGGAGAAGAGTCACTTCATGGTGACTCAAGGGACGGTGCTTGGCCATATCATCTCCAACAGGGGCATGGAGGTTGATCCGGCCAAGGTAGATGTCATTAGAAAACTCGATCCACCGTCCAACTTGCGGTAGTTACGGTCTTTTCTGGGGCACGTCGGTTTCTACCGACGATTCATTCATGATTTCAGCAGGATTGCCCGACCGTTGACTGATCTGCTGACGAAAGACACCGAGTTCCTTGTAGACGATAAGTGTCTATTATCATTTGAGACTCTCAAGAGCTGTGTCATAGAGGCTCCTGTTCTCTAGCCACCCTATTGGTCTCTCCCATTCGAGATCATGACGGACGCCTCCGATTTTGCCGTGGGGGCCGTGCTGGGACAGAGGAGGGATGAAGTCCCATTTGCTATTCACTACGCTAGCCGTACATTGGATGCCGTGCAGTGGAACTACACTGTCACTGAGAAGGAGATGCTAGCCGTAGTTTTTGACCTAGATAAGTTCAGATCTTACATCATTGGATCTAGAGTGACCATTTACACTGATCATACCGCCATCAGGTACCTCATGGCAAAGAAGGATGCCAAAGATAGATTGACCAGATGGATCCTTCTACTCCAGGAGTTTGACAAAGAGATTAAGGATAAGCCTGGAGTCAATAATGTGGTGGCGGATCATCTCTCCTGATTGGAGTATCTTGAGGATTCTGAGCAGATTGACCCTATTTATGAGACCTTCCCAGATGAGGCGATCCTTGCTATCGCCCCGCTCCTATGGTATGCCAACATTGTGAACTATCTTGTCGCCAAAAAAGTTCCACAAGATTGGCCCAGGAAGAAACTTGAGACCTTCCTCGCGAAGGCCAAGTTTTACCATTGGGAGGATCCCATCCTTTACCATGAGGGAGGGGATAGTATCTAGCATAGGTGCATTCCTCAGGAGGAGCACCACAACGTCCTTACTTATTGCCACAAGCTTGAGGCAGGAGGACATCACTCTGGGAGGAGAACGGCACAGAAAGTGCTCCAATCCGGCCTATGGTGGCCTACTCTCTTCAAGGACTCTGATGAGTTCGTGAAGAGGTGTACTGACTGTCAGAGGATGGGCACTTGTGGACAGCATGATATGATGCCGATGCAGCCCATTCACTTCTCTGAGGTTTTTGACGCATGGGGCATCGATTTCATGGGTCCATTCCCTAGGAGTCAGGGATTTGAGTACATTCTGTTGGCCGTGGATTACGTGAGTCGTTGGGTTGAGGCCATCCCTGCCCGAACCGCAGATGCTAGGACTGTTTGCATATTTTTGAGGAAGAATATCATTTCACGGTTCAGGGTACCTCGAGTGTTGATATCTAACGGGGGGTCTCATTTTGTCAATGACAAGGCAAAGGCCCTTGCTAGCGAGTTCAGCATAGACCATCGAGTTGCCACTCCATACCACCCTCAGACGAATGGTCTTGCTGAAGTGTCGAACAGGGAGATCAAGACTATATTGCAGAAAGTCATCCGCCCTGACCGAAAGGATTGGTCACAGCTTTTGGACTCGGTCTTGTGGGCATATCGGACGTCTTTCAAGACTCCTTGGGTACATCTCCCTTTCGCCTCATTTATGGCTAGCCGTGTCATTTACCTGTTGAGCTGAGACATAGGTCACTTTTGGCAGTTACTGATATACTTTTGGATCCAGATAGTGTAGGAGATCAGAGGAGGGCAGAGTTAGCAGCCTTGGAGGAGCTCCGTGATACCGCCTTTTCAAACAGCCTACATTATAAGGAGAGAGTGAAGGAGTGGCATGATTCTCATATCATCCACAAGCAGTTTGAGCCAGGACAGAGAGTATGGTTGTTTGATGCTAGGCTTAGATTATTTCCAGGGAAGCTACAGAGCAAATGGAAGGGACCTTATCTGGTCAGAAAGGTGCATGATAATGGGAGTATTGATATATCTGAGTTGTCTTCTGATGCTACCTTTCGAGTGAACGGCCAGCGGCTCAAGCCATATCTAGATCATGAGCCACGGGCCGTTGATGTTGCCCCTATTCATTTGCATGAGATGCGGTCTCTTGACTCACATCCATTGCATCTCACGCCTGATTATCACTGTTCTTCCGACCTGTATAGATCCAGTTGTCCATATCACTCTATTCTTTAGTCCCACATCCCTTCTCTCATCTTATGATTTTGCTATACTTAGGGTGTACTTTACCCTAAGTATAGGGGAGATGTAGGACTCTCAGGTATTCTATTGATTCTTTCTACCCATGTTTTGCTGCCTATACTTAGGGATATTTGACCCTAAGTATAGGGGGGTAGACCCTGTACATCCTTTCACTCGGATTTCCCTTCATGTACAACTTGCTATACTTAGGATTACTTGATCCTAAGTATAGGGTGAAACACCAAGTTCTCTTCATTCTATTCTTTGATTCATCTTTGTATATAGACATTCCTTTTCACTTTCCTATACTAAGCACGACTTATGTCTTCTTCATCGCTCTTGACCACTCTGAGGACATCGTTCGAGCTAAGTATAGGGGGGTGTGTCTATATTTCATATATACTTTAGCCATAACTCGTACTTTGTGTGAGTGTGTTAATAAATAAAAATGGATAAAATCCAAAAATCCATAAAAAATTAAAAAATTTTCCCTTGTAAATATAAAATTCATTTTGCACATACCTATTTATTTATCAAATTATTTTTGTACAAATGATTGTAAAATCTTTTTTATGTAAATAGCTTGTAAATATTTTCATATCAAAACTATGTATATAGTACAAAATTTTTGTAAAATGTTTTGAAAACAAAAATTTTGCAAAAACCTTGTGTAAATTTTTGTAAATATTTTGCAAAACTTCGCATTCATGCATACATCCATGTTTTCAAACATTTTTCAAAAATTTTGCACATTTGTAAACATTTGTAAATTGCATATTTGTAAAATAGCATCTTTGTAAATACTTGTATAGTTTTTCCAAATCATAGTTGACATTTAAACTGGCCTGGAATTAAATTGACAAATGGAACTTGATTAGGACCTTAATCCACCTAACAATAAGAGGAACCTTAGAGGGAATAGGATTGAGACTTTTCAGGTCCATTGGGACTTAATTCTTTGAGTCCACTAGGCTATGAGCATATGTCATCTTGATGAGCCTAAGTAGAGCACTTAACAACACACACATGACTCTCAGAGACAATGGCTTGACTTGCACCAACACTTTGCACCTAGCTCTCCACGGATGAGGTGGTGAGGAGGCAGTTTCCTTTGGCTTGGGGTTGCATATGAGGGTAGTACTTCTAGGCGGAACCTCTCTTCTTCTTCTCGTGAAGGAAGTGCGTCTCAACTTGGTCTGGTGGTCATGAAGTCTAAAGACAGAAGTCGTGGGTTGCAATAAAGCTTCAAAAGAGGGATAGTCTACAGGCTCAAGAGGAAAAACTCCTTGTATATATGTTGCACCATATAGATACGTTGTACAGATGCACTTGAAAAAAAATGTGCAAAAAAAAGAACTCCAAAAAAGTGGTGGGTCGGATTGAAAATTTAATAATCCCACTGGAGTGTATATAGTGCAAATAAGCAAAGTTTGATATACATGTTTCATCTCATGAAGCTTGCAGCGGGAGACTCGGCTACACTGGTTAGAGCTCCCAAGGATACATGGCTACACTGGCCATGGTCCATTCTCTTCTTCCCCCTCTTCTTGAGCCGGTTGCACTTGAACTTAGAAGGGAATACCCCGCTTCTCGAGGAAAGAGTTGCTAGACCGAGGCATTAGAGTTACCGAGTTGAGGGAGGTTGTTTCTTTGTTACTTCTGAGGTGGGAAACTACATATCACTTACACCATACAAGGAAAGATTCATGGTCATTAGAGTTTGTGTATGTAGACTTGTTCTGATCTGGTTTATTGAGGAGTCTTGCCCATAGATTGGTGGAACTTAGAGGCTGTTAAGTTTTAAGCTTAAGTCCAAATAAGGTTCCGACAAATTAATAATCCAAAGGTCTGACCAAGCTCCATATTTCAATTTAATGAAGGAAAGTTTAACAATCAACCTTGATTTCTCCTCCTTTTCTTTTTCTTTCTCTTTTGCACTTCTTTTTCAAATAAGTATTTGCTAAGGGACTAGCAAAGTTAAGTATAGGGGGGTGATGAATACCCATTCATCACTCTTTATTCTTTTATTTTAGCTACAAAACTTATGCAAAACACATTGTATATTCATGTAAATAGCAATAATTATCAAATAGCATGCATTGTGTAAATATGTATATTTAGCATGTTTTTGTGAATAAATAAAATAATAAAGACATAAAAGAAAAAGAGGGAGATATTTAGAATAAATATTGAGCGATCTAATCTCAAGGGAGGGCTCAGCATGGGCCTGACCGTAAAAGATCGCAAGTAGAGAGAGATAGGGAAACTCAATTATGTGTACATATACCTGTAAATAAATAAAATTATTTTCCTCTTAATAAAAATAAAAATTGGTGTTTATTTATTTGTACATATTTGTAAATATAAAATAAAAATAAAAATGGGAAAAATAAAAGAAAAATAAAATAAATAAAATTTCCTTCTTCATTGTACATAGACCATGTGTATAAAACCACATATCTATTTATTTTCCTCTTATAAATAAATAACTAAAATCCCATAAAAATATTTTCAAAGTCCACATTTCATGGTGTAAATAAATAAAATAAAAAAATTGGAAAAATAACAATAAAATAAAAAGAAATAAAATAAAAATCAAAATCGACATTGTATACATACCATGTACATATTTGTGTATACCTATTTAACCCTTGAAAATAAATAATAAAAATAAAATAAAAATACCCCTTTATTCCAAATGTTATTCTATAAATAAATAAAATATAAAATTGGAATAAATTGTATAAAAATAAATAATTAAAAATCAAAAACCAAAAATACATATGTATATACATGTATATAGTAATAATATTTTGTAAATACATAAATTATTTTTCAAAAAAATAATTTAAAAATAAATAAACATTTTTCATGTTTTAACTTTTTCAAAATTTGGTCATTTATTTTTTTTTATTTAATTTCCAAATAATTATTGAATGCTGGATTCCTATTGGTCCACAGAGGATGTTGACCCCCGGTCAACTCTCCCTCGCGGACCCTCTTCCCGCGGATCTGTGCGCCTGACCCGATTTCTCATCTTTTTCCCCGCTCGATCCGATCGCCAAACACCTAAACCCCGGGCTCCATTTAATCTTTACTTATCCGAGACCCTCGCCCGGGGTGGATTCTAGGGATCCGTGCTTCATGCTTCCATGCCTGACTCCATTTAGCCGGACCTGCACCACTATATAGCTCCAGCTCCGGCCACCATTTCACGCCATCCTTGGCTGTGCCTCTTCGTCCCAGGACCTCCACTTTGCTCCCCTGAGTGACAGCTTCGTGAGAGAGGTGTCAAAGAGAGGAGACCTCCAGCTATCGATCCGATGACTCCTGCCGCCGTGCGCTGCCGCGAGGCACGCTGAGCGTCGGAACTCAACGTTTCCTCGAGGCAAGGACCTCTAGAGCTCGCCGAGCTCATCCCCAGTCGATTGCATCCGCCAGGTAGACCCGATTCCCCTTGGTTTGCTTTAATTTCATCTTACGCTGAATTCGCTCCGTCGCCGTCTCTGACCAATTCCCCGCTCCGACCATCGTTCCACTCATCTGACCCGACCATCACGACCACGAGACCCCTTGAAAAACGATAAGGCGAGAGCCGCTAAATAGTGGTCTGACAACACAGACTCACTGTCGCAGATGTGACTACTCAAGCCTCTTCGTTCGTCAACAATTAACCCACACAATCAATCAAGGAATGAATAGCAAGGACTAAAATTTATTATACCCTACTAAAAATGTACAGTGTCAAGCAAGTAGGGGTCGAACACAGGAAACAAGGGTGCAGAGTGTAGATAAGAATCTAAACCTAGGTCTAATAAGTCACTTAGCCAATCTTTTTGTGGGTTTTTAATTTTTTTAATTTTTTATTTTAATTTAATTTTTAATTTTGTATTTTGATTTTTAATTTTCTGGTTTTTATAATTTTATATTTTATAATTTTTTTGTTTCTTTTTCAATATTGGAAAATATAAGCAAAGTAATAAAAGACAAGATAAAGTATTTATAAAAATGTGCAAAAATGACCAAAAAATCAGAAATAAAATGTTTTTGATATTTTTAGGATTTTTTACTGTTTTTGTGGTTTCTAGATATTTTTCAACATTTTTTTGGTATTTTTAAATGCTGGAATGAAAGAAAACAATGAAGTAGGTACTGGCTAGGAGTAAAATGCAAATTAAAAATGACAAACAGTCGCAAAAATTTTCTAAACTAATTTTCAATAAAGTCAATAAAGTCTGGAACAAACAGGAGTTGAGTTTATATTTTTCGGAGTTTTCTTTGATTTTATATTTTTTTTGAACTTTTTATGTGTTTTTGAATTTTTAAGGTTTTTCTTTTGAAATTTTTAGTGGTTTTTGGACTGAAAGTAAAATAGGTCAAAACACGACCAAGAGAATATTTTTGGAATTTTCTAAGGCCTTTTAATATTTTTTGGTGTTTCCTAAGCTAAACAGTTCTGAAATAGAATGTTTTTGATTTTTAATAAATATAAAAATGCAATGAAATCCAAAACTAAAATTATGGCGTTAAAGAACAGGTACACAAGAGCTTAAACCTATTTTTTTGAGGATTTTAGCAATTAAATGATGCAAGAAATAAATAGACTAAGCACGCAAAAATCCTAAGCCTAGCAGGGGTATAAATGCAATTATCGAAACATCCAGGGGCTCGGGTGCAAAATACACAAAAAGACACGCGCGAGGCACGTGTTCCGTCATTCACAGGGGCGTAATGGTAATTAATGAAAACCGGCTGGGCATGTATGCAATTTTTTCCAAAAACATATCTAATTAACTACGCACAGGGATGTAATTGCAAATACCTAAAAGTTCAGGACCAAATATGCAAAAAAAACAAAAGTCACACGCCCCAATCATGTGAGGTGACGTGGCATAGACCTAAGTGCAAATAGTAAAAATGTGAGGGCCTAAGTGCAGATATTACAAAAATTTTTAAACTTCAGACGAAAGTTTTTAGACTAAAACGTAAAAATAAAAATACTTGGGCTGAAGATGCAAAATACCCAAGCTCCCGATCGTGCGGCCGATGGAGAATCACTTAGACACGTGGCGAGCATCGAGCGGCTGGTACCCCTTCGTCCTGGATGGCTGAGATTAGATCTTGGGTTGCTGATCCAATGGCGGGGAGCATCAGGCGATCGGACGGCTGGCGGAGCGTCTGGAGATGGCGTCTAATCCAATGGCGGGGGAAGGTTCACGAAGAACACCTCCCCGGCGAGCTTCGATCGGTGATTGTGGCCGACACACGGCCGCTCCGGCCCTCGGATCAAGGGCAAAAGGTTCCTGGGGGCCTTCCGCGTCTGATGGTGGCCTCCGACGAAGCGGAGGTGGCGTGGAGTGGTCGGACGGCGAAGGCGACCTGAGGAGGTGCGCCTGGAGCTTTCGATGGTCGAAGGAGCCTTCTCCTTGGCTCTATCCTGCAAAGTTAGGACCACAAAAACCATGCGAGCAAAATGGGTGGATTTGGTGGCTCGATGAAGGCGGAGGGTGGTCGGATGATGAACTCCGGTGAGCGGCGGAGATGGGAGCTCCGTGGACTCGATCTGGGCGAGATCGAGGTGAAATGAAGGGTGGAGCGGAGCGACGGAGTGATGGGAGAGAGAGTGGAGGTGACAGGTGGGCAGACGGGTGCGTAGCGTGGCCGGAAACGACGGGCGGAGCTCAGCTCCGCCGTGAGTTCGATCGTGGAATTACGGCGATAAACGAAACGAAACTCAATTCTGATATAAACCTAAACTACTCTATGCTAAGCCTACAAGAAAATGGAAAGACAGGTGGGAGGAACTCACCGGAGGCGGAAGTGGATGGCTTCGGGCGGAGCTCCGGCGAGGATCGAATCGCTTCGATTCAACACCAAATACCTCGAACCCAGGCTCGATTCGACGCCTGCTGTCACCAGGAGCACGAAGGGCTAGGGGTTTGAGGGTGAAAATGGCAGAAGAAGGATTAGATTTGAATCGAAGTCTGGGGTGCTCTTTTGAAGGGTTGACGGATGGTGGGGGAAGAACGAGGTCCAGCTGTGGCTACAGTGGCCCTTCGACCAAGGTTGCACAAGGGCGGGCATGGATCGAGGATCAAAAGTCACGAAGAGTTTATCATGAGTTGATGCAAGATGGAGCCTCGAAAAAATGGAGAAAACAGGGGTCAGACGCGACTCTGACAAGGCTACAGGGCTAGGACGACCAGTTGACCGAAATCAACTGGGGCTGAAACCTGGTTGGTCCACGTGGACCAACCAGGAAAAATCCCTGATTATTATTAAGTTAATTCATTTAAAAATAGAAATAAGACGAATTAAATAATAATTATAAAATAAAAACTATTCGTTATTTTATGTAGTATTTTATTATGATTTTTAATTATTTTTATGAGTGTATTTTTACAAGTTGCTTTTATACCCCTATATAGGTATATTATTTGTATATTTTAGTATTATTTTTTTATTTTGTGTGTTTTATTTTTATTATTTTCAGTTTTTATTTTCTAAAATTATAAAATACTTTTATATACACAAATATATTTTTATTTTATTTTTCTGATTTATTTTATGTACTTAATAAAACAAAAGTATATAATGTACATGTTTGTGTATAAGTATAATATCTGTGTATTCTATATGCAAGTATTTTTATTTTGTATTTTCTTTGCATTTTTATTCTAATTTTAATATACATAATTATTATAAATAATATTTACAACAATATAAAAATATAAAAATACAAAAATAATGAATAAATAATAAATTGAATATTTTAATCAGTACAACTATACAATGTGGGTCCAAAAGTCAACTTTCAAACTATAGCTCCGCCAAATGCGAAACCAACACCATTAAATAGCTTATTTTCTTCCATATACAATTAAAGGTGAGTTTGATGCATTTGGAGTTTGCATTTGTGAGATACGGGTCTGGGAAGTTGGGATTCTGGATTTTTATTCAGACCATAACTTTTTATCTGTACATTATTTTTCTGTGAAATCAATTTTGTAATTTTCTTTATTAAATTATCTACAACTTTCATGTACAAAGTTTATTTATTTGATGTACAAAAAGTGGAACCAAGATTAGGTCCCAAACTGAATAAAGAATGAATGAAATGCAATGTATTTGAACTGTGTTTCTGACCTTATCTCCCCCTACTTTGTTCCTTGTCGACCTATTCATCAAGATGCCTAGGTCTCAGGGTTTCGGGTCATAAAATATTTACAATATTTTATTCTTTTTCTTTTCTTTTATTTATTCTATAATTTTGGCTTTAATTACAGCAATTTACACACTAATGGAATGCACATGCATGAATGCTAAGATGATGGAATTAATGCTATTTACCGGCATTTGCTAGGGTTTTTGGTGCCAAAATGATAGAATAAAGATGATGAAATGTGGATTCATCATCTCCCTATACTTTACCTTTGCTAGTCCCTAGCAAACACTTATGCAATAAGTGCAAAAAGAAAAAGAAAGAAAAGAAAAAGAAGAACTTGGATTTAGTTTAATTATCAAACTTGTCTTCACAAAATCAAAGATTGGAGCTTAAGTCGGACCTTTGAAATTTTAGTGCGGTCGGAACCTTAATGAGAACCAAGTTTGAAATCCAACAGTCCTTGAGAATCCCAAAACTCTGTCCAAGTCTGCTCAATAGCCAGGTCATAAATACTTCAACTCATACGCAAACTCTTACGACTATGAGTCTGACTCGTACGGTGTAAGTGATATGTTGCTCCCCACCTCAGAAGTAACAAAGAAACAACCTCCCCCACCCTGGTAACTCTAATGCCTCGGTCTAGAAACTCTTTCCTCGAGAAGCGGGGTATTCCCTTCTAAGTTCAAGTGCAACCAGCTCAAGAAGAGGGGGAATAAGAGGTATAGAATTTTGGGAGCTCAACCAGTGTAGCTAAGTCTCCCGCTGCAAGCTTCATGAGATGTAACATGGATACCATAAGCTTTTGCTTTATTGGACAATATACACTCCGGTGGGGTTATTAAATTTTCAATCCGACCCACCACTTTTTTGGAGTTCTTTTTTTTTCAAGTGCATCTGTACAACATATCTACATGGTGCAGCATATATACAAGAAATTTTCCTCTTGAGCCAGTAGACTATCCCTCTTTTGAAGCTTTATTGCAACCCACGGCTTCTGTCTTTAGCCTTCATCACCACTAGACCAAGTTGAGGCGCACTTTCTTCACTAGAAGAAGAAGAGAGGTTCCGCCTAGAAGTACTACCCTCATATGCTACCCCAAGCCAAAGGAAACTGCCTCCTCACCACCTCATCCGTGGAGAGCTATGTGAAAGGTGCAGGCGTCCAAGTTAGGTCATTATCGACAAGAGTCGTGCGTGTGCTCCGAAATACTCTACTTAGGCAGTCTAGAATCCATTGAACCAAGTCCCGTGATCCTCAAAGAATTAAGTCAACTAGACCTGAAGTACCTCAAACCCAGTTCCTATAAGGTTCCTGTTATTAGGTAGATTTTATGGTCCAATCAAGCTCCAATCTCCGGATTTTACTTAGACTTGTTCAACTATCAAACTCAATCCGAAAAATGTGAATGCTATGCAATGCAGAAAATATTTTTGTGATGCAATTTTCAAGATTTTTGAACTTTTTATGGATTTTTTTTGAAAAGATGATGCATGCATTTTTTGTAATTTTTGAAAAGATTTTTCAAATGTTTTTGGATTTTAATTTTGCAAATGTTTTTGGGAATTTTGAAAACAAAAAGTTTTGGCTGAAAGTTAGGTGAAAATATGTACACGGGAGTGCTTCTTATATACACAAGAAGTGGATTTTAAGAATTTACAAGGGTAAGTGGTCAGTTTTATACATAAATATATATAGTGAATTTTGGTGAGATGTAAGTATTCCTCAAACTTATTTGACACAAACTTTTCACATAATTTTTTTGAAAACTATAGTCCAAAATAATTTTTACAAACATTTTACAAACATGTACACACATTTGAAAATCATTTTGCAATCGGTTTTCCAAACAGTATATATAGATTTTTCACATATTTTTGCAACCATTTTTCAAACCCTTTGCAAATCATTTTTCAAACATTTTATTTCACACAAAGAAAAGAAGTTTTACAAACCACACATTTTTACAAAGGTTGAAAACATGTAACAAAATGTTTTGCAAATAGTTTTCAATAAATGTTCACAAAGATTTTCAAACTATTTTTCAAACATTTTGCAAAAAACATTTTCACCTGATTTATTAATCAGTAATTACAAAAAGAATTTGAGGAACAGAACACCTTTTTATTAAAGATTTTTTTAATGAATTATTAGCCATATTATTAAGAAAATATGAAAGTACGAGTTATGGCTAAAGTATATACGTAGTATATACGACCCCCCTATACTTAACTTGAGCTATGTCCTCATAGATCATAGAGAAAAGAGAAGCCATAACTCGTACTAAGTATAGGCAAGTCTAAAGAATAAATGAATAAATGAAGCAATGAATGAACAAATGAGAAGTTGACCGTCTCCCCTATACTTAGGATCAAATAATCCTAAGTATAGCAGACTGTACACAACGCAGGGAGGGTCAAGGATGGGAATGAACAGATCGTACTCAGATTGTCTCCCCCTATACTTAGGGTAAGGTATCCCTAAGTATAGACAAGAAGAGGAGACAATGGAGAGGATCGAAAAGAATAGAATTAACTCGGGGTGCACTGATAATCACGAAAATCGAGAGAGTCTAAATTGGTGTCTCACACAAGGCGGAGACAACCGTCGCTGTGGCGGCTCTCAATGAAATCTGAAATTAATCAACAATTAACCCACACTAAGATCAATAAATTAGAAATAATGTGGAGTCAAAATTTATTTTTAACTCTACATAAAAGATGTATAGATGCAAGTACGTAGAGAGTTCGAACACAGGGAGCAAGCAGGGTAGTTCGCAAAAATGGTGCTCAAGTGAAAGTGTGTGATGGTGTCTACACTAAGCAAGCAAGCAACTACAATTTTTGTGGGTTTTTAATTTTTAATTTATTTTTTTTATTTTTATATTTTGGTTTTTAATTTTCTGCTTTTTATATTTTATATTTTATATTTTTCTTTTTCTTCTTTTTTTTTTCAATATTGGAATTCAAAGACAATGGAAAAAAAAGGCAAGGTAAAATATTTATAAAACTAAGTAAAAATTATCAAAAATTCAGTAATAAAATCTTTTTGGTATTTTTGTGGTTTTCTACTGTTTTTGTGATTTTTGGGGATTTTTCAAGGTGTTTTTGATATTTCTTTGAATAGCAAAACAAGGCAAAACAGTGAAATATGTGCTGGCTGTGAGTAAAATGGGATTTAAAAATAGCAAACAGCAACCAAAATTTTTCACACTATTTTTCAAATGAAGAGAACAGAATAAAGAACACACAGAACCTGGGTTTGTATTTTTTTGAGTTTTCCTTGATTTTATATATTTTTTTGAAGTTTTTGAGTGTTTTTTAAATTTTTAGTGTTTTTCTTTTGAAATTTTTAATGATTTTTGGACTGACACTAAAAGATGATGAAATAGACACTAGGTAGTATTTTTGGAATTTTTGGAGGTGTTTTAATATTTTTTTGGTATTTTCTAAGCTAGACAGTGCACAAATTAGATGTTTTTGATTTTTAATAAATATGAAAATAATATAAAATCAAAAACTAAATATGTGGCGTTAAAGTACACATGTCCAGATGCTTAAGTCTATTTTTGTGGAATTTTTGGGCTTAAGATGATATTTCAAATAAATACAACAAGCATTCAAACATTAAACAGTCCTGGCAGGGGTATATGTGCAATATTCAAAACATCCAG
This sequence comes from Ottelia alismoides, assembly GCA_037367405.1. Lineage (NCBI taxonomy): Eukaryota > Viridiplantae > Streptophyta > Magnoliopsida > Alismatales > Hydrocharitaceae > Ottelia > Ottelia alismoides. The sequence continues at coordinate 596,488 of JAZKJV010011255.1, forward strand.
GGGCTGCTTCACAAAATTCCCACAAAAGTTTACACTGAAACTTGCATTTCAAGGATTAAATATGAATAACAAAACCCGCAAGGGTATCTGAGCAATTTACCCACCAGGGTGCGTGACTCGCACGCGCCTGGAAGGGGTATTTTTGCAATATCACAAAGTTCCAAGGGGTTCAATGCAGTTTCTCCAAAATATTACAAATTAAAGCAAACATTCATGGACTTAAGCGAAATAAATAAACCCCAGGGGGTCCCTGCAAAATACCCAGCCCCCTCACGCGCACGGACACGTGAGGTGACGTGGATTGGACCTAGGTGCAAATAAGAAAACTACGGGGTTCTAAGTGCAAATATTACAGAAATATTTAAACTACGCAACACAGTTTTTGGACTGAATAGAAATTACAAAATAAGCGGGGGTTGACTGCAAAATACCCTCGCTTAGGCGCTCTGGAGGTGACGCGTGGCGCGCATCCAACGGCTGGCGACGATGGACGATCCAACGGCGGGAAGCGGGCCACTTATCCACGTGGCAGCACGAGAGCGGCCGATAACGGTTGGCGTTGACGTCTGGGATTAGATCTCAGTCAGAGATCTGACGGTGGACGGGCTTGGAAGATCGGACGGTCGTCACGCGAACTGGAGCTGCGGCTCAATCGGACGGTGGAGAAGCGAGGAGGAAGAACGGGCGGTCGTCACGCGAACTGGAGCTGCGGCTCAATCGGACGGTGGAGAAGCGAGGAGGAAGAACGGGGAAGAAGGCCGGCAGAGGCAAACTTCCCCGACTCCGATCTCGCTCCTCAGACGGTGGATGGGCTCCAAAATGGAGCTGCAGGCTCCTGGAAGGTCCGGCTATGTGCTGGGAGGCTCAGGTTCGTCGGAGATGCTTCGATGTGCTGGCGCGAGGGCGGCGGAGCTCGGAGCTCCAGGTATCTCCGGCGAGAACTGCAAAATGCCTTCCAGGTACGTTGACTGCGCTTTGACCTACAAAACAAGGTGAGAGGGTCCAGGGCAAGTTGCTTGGACCCCGCGGAGGCGAAATGGAGGTCGGAGGTGGTCTGTGGACGACGAAGAGATGTCGGCCGGAGGTGCGCTCCGGCGATGAGCGATGGGAGGTCGATTTGATCGATGGAATTCGGATTTTTTTAGGGATTTTTGATACTGAAGCTAAGGGGAATAACTGACATAAAAAGAAGCGAAAATAATGGATGCCTCGAAGGTGGACTACCTGAGGAAGAAGAACCTCGACGCCGGTGGTCGGCGGAGGTGGTGGAGCCGCTACAGAGCCCCCTCGACTCGCCTGAAGGTGTGGATGCGGAGCTGTCACCTCCAGCAACACGAAGAGCTCGTCAGGGAGGAGGATTAATGGTTAATGAGGGTTCAAACTTGGGCTCGAAGACGGCGGGCAGTTTAAGTAGGAGGCAATGGCGTCTTCTTCAAGCGAGCTCCACGCGCGAATGATGGAGATATGGCTGGATCCGGATACATGGCGTGGGAGAGTGATGATCGGGGATGAAGTCCCAAGAAGAGATCGAGGCGTGAGGACGAACGGATCGAGCGCAAGAATTTCTTGAAAATGGGGCAAAATCGCGGGCGTCAGAGGTGGCAGGCTTTGGTCGGGGGAGTTGACCGGGGTCAACTCTAGACCGCGCCTGGTTGGTCCACGTGGACCAACCAGGAAACTCAGATTAGAAATTATTTGAAAAATCAAAATAAAATAGTAAATGAATTTATTGATGTTAGGTTATAAAATAAAAAATGTTTATTATTTTATGAAGAATTTTTCTGTGATTTTTATTTATTTTTATGAGACGTATTTTTACAAGTTTGCATTTATGCCCTTTATAGTATATATATCTATATATTTAAGTATTTTATTTCTATTTTGTGTATTTTATCTTTATTATTTTTATTTATCTAAAACATAAAATACTTTTATGTACATAAATACCTTTTTATTTTATTTTTCTGAATTATTTTGTACACTAAATAAAATGAAAGTATTATTTGTGTATGTATGTATACCTGTACTATACCTATGTATTATAATATATACAAGTATTTTTCTTTGAGTTTTATTAATGTTTTTATTCTGATTTTAATGTACATAATTATTATAAATAATATTTACAACCTTCTTAAAAATATGAAATCGGATAAATAATGAATAAGGAATAAAGTGAATATTTTAATCTGTACACTTATACAATGAGGGTCCAAAAGTCAACTTTCAAACCGTAGCTCCGCCAAATGCGAAACCACCGCCATTGGATAGATTATTTTATTCTATATACAATTAAAGGTGAGTTTGCTGCATTTGGAGTTTTTATTTGTGAGATACGGGTCTGGGAAGTTGGGCTTCTGGATTTTTATTCAGACCGTAACTTTTTATCTGTACATTATTTTTCAGTGAAATCAATTTTGTATTTTTCTTTATTAGATTATCTACAACTTTCATGTACAAAGTTTCTTTATTTGATGTATCAAAAGTGGAACCAAAAATAGGTCCCAAAATGAGTAAGGAATGAATAGAATGTGTAGGTATTTGGACTGTGTTTTTGACCTTATCTCCCCCTACTTTATTCCTTGTCGACCTATTCATCAAGATGCCTAGGTCTCGGGGTTTCGAGTCATAAAATATTTACAAGATTTTATTCTTTTTCTTTTCTTTATTTATTCTATAATTTTGGCCTTAATTACAGTAATTTATACACTGTTTAGATGCACATGCATGAATGCTAAGATGATGATTTTAATGCTATTTACAGGCATTTGCTAGGGTTTTTGGTGCCAAAATGATAGAATAAAGATGATGAAATGTGGATTCATCATCCCCCTATACTTTACCTTTGCTAGTCCCTAGCAAATACTTATGCAATAAGTGCATAAAGAGAAAAGAAAGAAAAGAAAAAGAAGAAAATTGGATAAAGTTTAATTATCAAACTTGTCTTCACAAAATCAAAGTTTGGAGCTTAAGTCGGACCTTTGGAATTTTAGTGCGGTCGGAACCTTAATGAGAACCAAGTTTGAAATCCAACAGTCCTTGAGAATCCCAAAACTCTGTCCAAGTCTCCTCAATAGCCAGGTCAGAAATACTTCAACTCATACGCAAACTCTTATGACTATGAATCTGACTCGTACAGTGTAAGTGATATGTAGCTCCCCACCTCAGAAGTGACAAAGAAACAACCTCCCCCAACCTGGTAACTCTAATGCCTTGGTCTAGCAACTCTTTCCTCGAGAAGCGGGGTATTTTCTTCTAAGTTCAAGTGCAACCGGCTCAAGAAGAGGGGGAAGAAGTATAGACTTTTGGAAGCTCAGCCAGTGTAGCCAAGTCTCCCGCTGCAAGCTTCATGAGATGTAACGTGGATACCATAAGCTTTTGCTTTATTGGACTATATACACTCCGGTGGGGTTATTAAATTTTCAATCCGACCCACCACTTTTTTGGAGTTCTTTTTTTTTTTTTCAATTGCATCTGTACAACATATCTACATGGTGCAGCATATATACAAGAAATTTTCCTCTTGAGCCAGTAGACTATCCCTCTTTTGAAGCTTTATTACAACCCACGGCTTCTGTCTTTAGCCTTCATCACCACTAGACCAAGTTGAGGTGCACTTCCTTCACTAGAAGAAGAAGAGAGGTTCCGCCTAGAAGTACTACCCTCATATGCTACCCCAAGCCAAAGGAAACTGCCTCCTCACCACCTCATCCGTGGAGAGCTATGTGAAAGGTGCAGGTGTCCAAGTTAGGTCATTATCAACAAGAGTCGTGCGTGTGCTCCGAAATACTCTACTTAGGCAGTCAAGAATCCATTGAACCAAGTCCCGTGATCCTCAAAGAATTAAGTCAACTAGACCTGAAGTACCTCAAACCCAGTTCCTATAAGGTTCCTGTTATTAGGTAGATTTTAAGGTCCAATCAAGCTCCAATCTCCGGATTTTACTTAGACTTGTTCAACTATCAAACTCAATCCGAAAAATGCTCATGCCATGCAATGCAAGAAATATTTTTGTGATACAATTTTCAAGATTTTGAACTTTTTATGGATTTTTGAAAAGATAATGACGATGCATGCAGATGCATTTTTGTATTTTTCAAAAAGAATTTTCAAATGTTTTTGGATTTTAGTTTTGCAAATGTTTTTGGGATTTTTGAAAACAGAAAGTTTTGGCTGAAAACTAGATGAAAGCTATGTACACGGGAGTGCTTCTTATATCTACAAGAAGTGGATTTTGAGAATTTACAAGGGTAATTGATCAATACATATATATAGGTAGTGGATTTTGGTGTGATGTTAGTATTCCTCAAACTTATTTGACACAAGCTTTTCACACAATTTTTGAAAACTATAGTCCAAAATATTTTTTACAAACATTTTTACGAACATGTACACACATTTGAAAATCATTTTGCAAAGGCTTTCAAAACAGTATAGATAGATTTTTCAACATATTTTTGCAACCATTTTTCAAAACCATTTGCAAATCATTTTTCAAACATTTTATTTCACATAAAGAAAATAAATTTTACAAATCACACATTTTTACAAAGGTTGAAAACATGTAACAAAATATTTTCAAAATAGTTTTCAATAGATGTTCACAAAGATTTTCAAACTATTTTTCAAACATTTTGCAAAAAACATTTCACCTGATTTATTAATCAGTATATACAAAAAGAATTTGAGGAATGATAACACCTTTTTATTAGAGATTTTTAATGAAGTTTTTAAAGAATTTTTAGCCATATTTTTAAGAAAATACGAAAGTACGAGTTATGGCTAAAGTATATACACAGTATATACGACCCCCCTATACTTAGCTGGAGCTATGTCCTCATAGATCGGAGAGAAAAGAGAAGACATAACTCGTACTAAGTATAGGCAAGTCTAAAGAATGAATGAATCAATGAATGAGAAGTTGACCGTCCCCCCTATACTTAGGATCAAATAATCCTAAGTATAGCAGACTGTACACAAAGCAGGGAGGGTCAAGGGTGGGAATGAACAGATCGTACTCAGATTGTCTCCCCCTATACTTAGGGTAAGATATCCCTAAGTATAGACAAGAAGAGGAGACAATGGAGAGGATCAGAGAATATAGAAACTCAGGGTGCACACTCCCCTATACTTAGGACAAAGTACGTCCTAAGTCTGGGGAACTGTCTACAAGGGCGGCACCTTTTTCATAGATAAAGAAGATGGAGATGGAAAAGAAGAAAAGAAGAAAAGAAGAAAATGACTCAACAGATGAAAGTGATATGAACAGATGGACCTGTACAGCGGCAGATGGAGTTGATCACCATGTATAAGATGTAGTTGATGAGAGTTAAAGGACACATCTCATACCAGAAGAATGGGGGCAACGTCAATGGTCGGCGGATCATGATCTCGATATAGCTTCAGGCGTTGACCATTGACGCGGAAGGTGGACGAAGATGACGGTTCAGATATATCAATGCTGCCATTGTCATGTACCTTCCTAACCACATACGGACCTTTCCACTTGCTCTGCAATTTCCCTGGGAATAATTTCAGCCTGGAATCAAACAACCATACTCTCTGATCTGGCTCAAACTGTTTATGGCTGATATGCGAATCGTGCCATGTCTTCACTTTTTCTTTGTATTGTAGGCTGTTGGAAAAAGCTGTATCTCTCAATTCCTCCAGGGCTGCCAATTCTGCTCTTCTTTGGTCTCCTATACTCTCGGGATCCAAAAGCAACTCAGTGACTGCCCAAAAAGATTTGTGCTTGATTTCCACTGGCAAATGGCACGGCTTGCCATAGACGAGATGAAAGGGAGATGTCCCTAATGGATTTTTGAAAGAGGTCCGATAGGCCCACAAGACCGAGTCCAAAAGCTGTGACCAATCCTTTCGGTCTGGGCGGACAACTTTCTGCAAGATAGTCTTTATCTCCCGATTCGATACTTCGGCAAGACCATTAGTCTGAGGGTGATAAGGAGTGGCAACCCGATGGTCAATGCCGAACTCGTCAGCAAGGGCCCTAACCTTGTCATTGATGAAATGAGACCCCCCGTCAGAAATCAAAACTCTAGGTACCCCGAACCGTGAAATGATATTTTTCCTCAAGAATTTACACACGGTTTTCGCATCTGCGGCTCGGGCGGGGATGGCCTCAACCCATCGACTGACATAATCCACAGCGAGCAAAATATGCTCGAATCCCTGACTCTTAGGAAATGGGCCCATGAAATCAATCCCCCATGCATCAAAAACCTCACAGAAGTGAATGGGTTGCATGGGCATCATGTCTCTCTGTCCGCAGGTTCCCATTTTCTGACAGTCAGTACATCCCTTCACGAACTCATCAGAATCCTTGAAGAGAGTAGGCCACCAAAGGCCGGATTGAAGCACCTTTTGTGCTGTTCTTTTTCCAGAATGATGTCCTCCTGCCTCAAGCTTGTGGCAGTATGTGAGGACGCTATGCTGCTCTTCTTGAGGAATGCACCTCCTCCAGATACTATCCCCTCCTTCATGATAAAGGACGGGATCCTCCCAATGGTAAAACTTGGCCTTAGCTAGGAAGGTCTCAAGTTTCTGCCTGGGCCAACCCTGAGGGACTGTCTTGGCAACAAGATAGTTTACAAAGTCGGCATACCACGGGAGTGAGGTGACAGCCAAGATCGCCTCATCTGGAAACGTCTCAGTGATAGGTGCGCTGGGCTCAGATTCCTCAAGATTCTCCAATCTGGAGAGATGATCCGCCACCACATTCTTGACTCCAGGCTTATCCTTAATCTCAATATCAAATTCCTGGAGTAGAAGGATCCATCTGGTCAGACGTGCTTTGGCATCCTTCTTGGCCATTAAGTACTTGATGGCGGAATGGTCGGTGTAAATGGTCACTCTAGATCCGAGAATATAAGATCTGTACTTATCCAAAGCAAAGACTACGACCAGCATTTCTTTCTCAGTCACAGTGTAATTCCTTTGAGCGGCATCTAAGGTCCGGCTGGCGTAGTGAATGGCAAACGGTAATCCATCCCTCCTCTGTCCAAGCACAGCCCCAACGGCAAAATCTGAAGCATCCGTCATGATCTCGAATGGGAGAGACCAATCGGGTGGCTGAAGGACAGGAGCTGAAACAACCATACTCTTGAGAGTCTCAAATGCTTCAAGACACTTATCATTAACAATAAACTCGGTGTCTTTGGTCAGCAAGTCAGTGAGCGGTCGGGCAATTCGACTGAAGTCCTGAATGAACCGTCGGTAGAAACCGACATGCCCCAGAAAAGACCGTAACTGACGAAGATTGGACGGCGGATTGAGTTTTCTGATGATATCCACCTTGGCAGGATCGACCTCCATGCCCCTGTTGGAGACGATGTGCCCAAGGACCGTCCCTTGAGTCATCATGAAATGACTCTTCTCCCAGGATAAGACAAGATTGACCTCTATGCAGCGCTTCAGCACACGATCTAGGCAGTCAAGACAAGCATCAAACCCGTCGCCATAGACCGAGAAGTCATCCATGAAGACCTCTAAACAGTCACCCACCATGTCCGAGAAGATGGACAACATGCACCTTTGGAATGTCGCCGGAGCGTTACATAGACCAAAGGGCATCCGTCTGAAAGCATATGTCCCAAACGGACAGGTGAATGTCGTTTTCTCCTGGTCTTTGGGCGCAATGGCCACTTGATTGTATCCAGAGTACCCATCAAGAAAACAATAATGGCTCTTCCCGGCTAGCCGCTCGATAATCTGATCAAGAAAGGGCAGCGGGAAGTGATCCTTCTTGGTGGCCTCATTCAATCGTCTGTAGTCCACACAGACCCTCCAAGAAGTTGGTACTCTGGTAGCGATCTCCTCTCCAGACTCATTGACCACTGTAGTGACACCCGTCTTCTTGGGTACCACATGTAACGGACTTACCCATTTAGAGTCGGAGATGGGATAGATGAAATCAGCGCTCCACCACTTCGAAATTTCTTTCATGACAACCTCTCGAAGATTCGGGTTCAGCCGTCGTTGGAACTCACGCGATGGCTTAGCGTCATCCTCAAGATAGATGTGGTGGGAGCACAGCTTCGGGCTCAGCCCCTTGAGATCAGCTATATTCCAACCGATTGCCTTGCGGTTTCTTTCAAGAACCTCCATCAGACGAGATTCTTGTTCTCCAGTCAAATCTGCTGAGATAATGACTGGGTGCATATCTGGCTCACCTGCAAGGAATCTATACTTCATTGATTGCGGTAGAGGTTTCCGTTCAGGACAGCTGGGAGGTGGCAGATCTGGCTTCTGATATGTCTGGGTGAATGCGACCAGGTCTGCATGAGAGAACTCTCGCTCTGCATGAATTTCTGACGAAAGGCGGCTGACTGAATTATCAATAAACTGTACGGGCACGCACTCTGCCACGGTTGTTGGCTCAGAATGAATCAGACAAGACAACGGATCATCGAAATAGGCCCATTCAATATCTGAATACGAGGGATCAGAAACAGAAGAACAAGAATTGAAATCATCGGCACCACTCGTCACCACACTGTCAGTCTCAGGTGTATCCGTATCCAGGAATGTGCTCTCCCGACTCTCGATTGCCATGAGCTTGCGATACAATGAATCGGTAGGCAAGGCGAGAGTCGGTGCTACAGGGTCTTTCCAGTTAGATTCATCGTCAGTCATCTCGAAATCACGAACCTGGTGGACGTCTAGCTCTTCCTCTGTCATCTGCGCGGCTTCACTAGATTGCTCGGAGCATTCTAACTCTCTGGCTCTGGTTTCCTCGATCGTCTCTATTTGTATGGTCTCGCCCTCTACGCGAAAGCATACCTTCCCACAATCATGGTCGGTCACCGCCTTGGCTGTGGCCAAGAATGGGCGTCCTAATATGATGGGGGCATCAGTTACCGACTCAGGGATCTCCATGTCCAACACAACGAAGTCCACGGGGAATTTCAGGCCCTGAATTGTAACGACCACGTCTTTCAATAACCCCTTCGGCCTCTTAATCGACCTATCAGCAAACTGAAGGACCGTTCTGCTTCGAAGAAGAGGGCCAAACTCGAACTGCTTGAGTAAGGCCGCCGGAAGGAGGTTAATTGAGGAGCCGCTGTCTAATAGAGTACGATCAAATTGCTGCTCTTGAATCTCGCATCTGACATAGGGAGCTCCTGCGTCTGGTCGCTTGGCTGGCAGCTTGTTCTGAATGGTGCAGCAAGTATCATGAGTGAGCATATGGATTTGGTCTCTGTGCCTCCGCTTTCTTCTGACAGTGGTTGTCTCTTTCAAATTCTTTTTGAAGAAAGGGATATGCTCAAACGCTTCTCGTAGAGTTAGCTGAATGTGAAATCTGTCAATCATCTGATTGCCGAACTCTACCTCCTGGTTCTTTTTAGGATTTTCTTTTTTATTCCCCTTCGCCTGGCGGAGTGCCTCAGGGAAGGGGATACTGGGGGCCTCCTCAGATGGAGGACTAGGAAACGGTCCCTGTGCCTGTGAAGGTGGAGAATCCACACAAATATCATCATGCAACACATATGGATCTGCAATTTGAACAGGAACCTTTCCTTTATTCATATTTTGTTCTTTTTGTTACCACAGTCTAGGGGTACAAAATGTGGTAACATCACAGTGGGAGGCTCAACAAAAGTAGAGGTGGTGGCCTCAGTACCACCACCGGCACCTGTCTCTGCGGCTTCAGCACCGCTCTCTGGTTCTGCATCAAAAATGGTGGCATCAGCACCACCGTCTTCATCTGGTATCATGACGGCATCAGCACCGTCGTCCTGGACTTCATCATGGGTGGCATCAGCACCACCGTCAACATCATCATCAGCGGCATCAGCACCGCTCCTCGGCTCCTCTGGCGCTCCTGATTCTTCCTCTAGTTGTCGCTCAGAGGAGGCGCCGCCGGCTGGCATCCTACCGCTCCTAGTAGTGACAAAATCAGCATCATGATAGGAATAAGAGATGTCACTCAAACAATCACTAGGAGAGGTATCCTCTGTAAACTCTACCTGCTCAGACTTCCTTTTCAGATTGTTCGGGTTAGGTTCAATCTGAGCGGGTATGGCGGCCTTGCCTTTCATAATATCCCGCATCTCCTGCCGGAATTCATCCATTTCTTGCCTGAAAGATGCTCGCTGTTCAGATAGCAAGCGGGAAAGATCATCGAGTGCTGGGTTCTCAAAGGCTGGACCCTGAGAACCGGATGTCTGTCCCTGCTGGAAATGGGGTTGCTGCTGTTGCTGCTGATACTGGGGGGAAGGCTGGTGATGAGACTGCTGAGGTTGCTGTCGCTGCCTCCACTGCTGTCCCTGATAGGAGGGACGAGGACCACTTTGGTATTGCTGATAATGGGCATATTGGGGCTGTTGCTGCTGTGTCTGCTGGCTGCTCTGCTGTCCTTGGGCAGGAGGATGCTGCTGGGACGAGGATCCACCATTCCCCCAATGGAATCCGGGGTGATCCCTACGAATTGCGGGCTGGGGGTATCGGTCATACCAAATCCCATTGACTTCCATCAATGGTTCCTGCTCAAAGGAGGGTGGAGGAAGAACTGCCAGTGGCTGCTCCGGCTGGTAAACCACCATCTGCATGTTGGAAGATGGCGGTTGCTCTGGGTGGTACTGCAACAACGGAACTGGCTCTGCCTGGATGTGATTCACTTGACGGTATGAGATAGAGCCCTGGTTGGGGTTGCTGCTGCTAGAGGCAACCTGTGACCTAGGAGGCTGTTGGGCATGAGATTGGGCCTCCTGAATGCATAGCATTTGGGTTTTTAGATCACTCATAACTTTGGCAATTTGGTCCATCTGGGCCATGCCTTGATTCTGTTTTTTCTCGAGGATCTCCATGCGGTCCAGCTTCTCACTAATGATGCCCATGTCGGCTGCGGCTGATTCAGCTTGGGCTGCGGCAACTGACACTGTGTTGGGACCGGCATCGATGCGTGCGATCCTCTGGAATGATCCTGCTCCTTGCGGTGGCTTTTGTTGGGTGTAGACACGAGCCTGAGTCATCACTGTAGAATTTTCTGCCATGCCCTCGTAGATGGCCCAGACATCATCTTCACCCTTGGAAAAATAGGATCCACCACAAGAGGCGTTGACAAGCCCCTGCAGCTCCGGTGTCAGCCCACAGAAGAAACTCTGCACCAGGTTGGGCTTGGAGATGTCGTGATGTGGACACCGATCAATGAGTTCTCTAAATCGATCCCAGGCTTCATGGAATTGTTCGTTTGGGATCATGACGAAGTTGCTGATCATTGCTCTAGCTGCGTTGGTCCGGCCGAGAGGATAGTACTTCTTCAGGAATACGGTCCGGAGATCTGCCCATGTGTCGACGAAACGCCCAAGATGTTTGAGCCAATAGGCGGCTCTGTCAACCAAAGAGAATGGAAAGGCGATCATCTTGATTGTGTCCTCGGTCGTCAACCGATCATGGATGGTGCTGCAAATCATCTCGAATTCTTGCAGGTAGAGGTGCGGCTCTTCGGTCGGCAACCCATGGAATTTGGGTAGCAGCTGGATAGTGTGGGGCCGAAGCTCGAAATCTCCGTGGATGGGTGGGAGTCGAATCCATCGGTGAGTGAGGGATGCGGCTGGGTTGTGCAATTCCCTCATAATGGTCTGTGGCGGTCTCTCGCCGTCTGGATCGCCTCCTCCTGCATCTGGTCCTCCTCCTCCACCACCTTCCCGGTTTTCTCTCATCTGAGCAATTTCCCTCATAAGGTCACCCATGAATGTGCCCTGGTCACGGATCTGTTGCTGCATAGTCTCCAGGGATGCTAACAAGGAATTATTGATGGCTGCTTGATCAAATATGAACGGAGGGTGCTCATGATCATCTTCATGCTCGCCTCTGTCTGCCATGGCTGGATTTTCTGAAAAAGCAAAAGAGGCCATCTCAGGTGCTGTCGAATGAGCGGAACACTGTGATGTACTGTATTCAGACACTCTTGGACTGATGGAAGAAGAATGAGAAGGGTGGTCGAGGGGGAACAGGGTGGATGTAAACTCAGGCTCGGAGAGCGGACTCTCCGAGGTATTCCTGGATGAATAAGGAGGAGTGCGGGATAGCGGTGCCGACAAGGTCGGCCTAAGAGATCTCCGTCCCATCATCTTGATTTAGAGAAAGGCGGATGAGATCTGGAATGCAAACAGGATGATAAATCAAAACCCCAGTTTCACCTACTCAACACTTGAGCTGATGACCGTAAGAGTTCGGTCTGTTATCTTGTCAATTTTTATTAGGTGATCAGTCAATCTATTAGAGCGTTAGAGCGAGCTGTTAGGTATCCTACTTTCCTAGCCGACTGTCCCAATCCACGTCAGATCTTTCCCAGCCAGTATGAATTGCGGACCGTAACCCGGTTGCTCCCGCTAATTCAATCTGTTAAGGATATCGCGGTCCGCTTTACCGGTTACCGGAGAGATCCTCACTGGAGAACGACTAACCACGACCAGTAGTCAACTAAAATTTCAGATGTGGCTCTATCCTAGTGTCGAGGCACTCTCTCGCAGCAGATAAATCAAACAAGGAGGGGATTACTCTCCCAAAACAAAATTTTTGGTGGGATGAGTTTTAAGGTCGAGTTTGCATTAGCAGTCCCAATTTTTATTGTTTTCACTTTTTTAGGTGTTTTTCTGAGCAAAGATCGTCTAACGAATTTTCCAATTTCCTTGTTATTAAAATTCAATAAAACAGGGGGAGGAAAGCGGAAAAGCCGATGCGCGGTCAAAATCTATGATGCATGCAGGGATAGAAATGCGTACCTTGTCGCCAGCACTCTACATGCAAAGTGATCCGCGCATAATTGAAAGACAATAATTTAAACTACCTATATGCATGCACGAGGAAATCGTCCTAAGATGAGCAACTTCTATTAACGTGAAGAACAAGTAGCTATGACAAAGAAAAGAGTCCGGAGTCCGGTCTTGGCTCACCCCTCCTCTTCTCGACACACTCGAGTTCAGGAGTAGCGCTTAACAGGGTGGGCTCGCGGCACGTGGCCTCTAATCCAAGTCAAATAGCTTTTTCAAGTGAATTTTAGCCAAGTCCAATTACGTTCTATAGGTGCAGGCAAGATATTAGGGATTGGGCCTTAGCTTCTTAGTTCGTCACAGTCAACAAAAATTCCTATGTCTAGGGGCTAAATCCTCGTGAAACCAATAGAAATGAAGGCGAGAAAACCGCGAAAAACACAAAACCGCGGTGAGCCCCCAAGTGAACAAACACTTGGAAGTTAGGCCCGGTAGTGTCCAAGTCCGAATGTACCTGTATTATTACAAATTATCAAAGTCACTCTCTCACGGAAACAAAGTGCAACTAATCTAATCACTCTCTCTCAATCCTCCTGCTCTCTCCTGCCGGCTTGGCCCAAGAAGGCCGGCTCCGCTTCCCAAGGATGCTCCGGATCGCCTAAGTAATCCGCCTCGCTCTGCGGTCCCTCGCAAGAAGACAAGAAAAGAGATTGTCAGATAGCTCAACAAGATATATCAAAAATGTAAGAGATGAAAATGATGCTATGGTAAACAAACACACAGTTAATCAAAATGTAAACTACTCGCTGTTGCTCCCCGGCAACGGCGCCATTTGATAATCACGAAAATCGAGAGAGTCTAAATTGGTGTCTCACACAAGGCGGAGACAACCGTCGCTGTGGCGGCTCTCAATGAAATCCGAAATTAATCAACAATTAACCCACACTAAGATCAATAAATTAGAAATAATGTGGAGTCAAAATTTATTTTTAACTCTACATAAAAGATGTATAGATGCAAGTACGTAGAGAGTTCGAACACAGGGAGCAAGCAGGGTAGTTCGCAAAAATGGTGCTCAAGTAAAAGTGTGTGATGGTGTCTACACTAAGCAAGCAAGCAACTACAATTTTTGTGGGTTTTTAATTTTTAATTTTTTTTATTTTTATATTTTGGTTTTTAATTTTCTGCTTTTTATATTTTATATTTTATATTTTTCTTTTTCTTCTTTTTTTTTTCAATATTGGAATTCAAAGACAATGGAAAAAAAAGGCAAGGTAAAATATTTATAAAACTAAGTAAAAATTATCAAAAATTCAGCAATAAAATCTTTTTGGTATTTTTGTGGTTTTCTACTGTTTTTGTGATTTTTGGGGATTTTTCAAGGTGTTTTTGATATTTCTTTGAATAGCAAAACAAGGCAAAACAGTGAAATATGTGCTGGCTGTGAGTAAAATGGGATTTAAAAATAGCAAACAGCAACCAAAATTTTTCACACTATTTTTCAAATGAAGAGAACAGAATAAAGAACACACAGAACCTGGGTTTGTATTTTTTTTGAGTTTTCCTTGATTTTATATATTTTTTTGAAGTTTTTGAGTGTTTTTTAAATTTTTAGTGTTTTTCTTTTGAAATTTTTAATGATTTTTGGACTGACACTAAAAGATGATGAAATAGACACTAGGTAGTATTTTTGGAATTTTTGGAGGTGTTTTAATATTTTTTTGGTATTTTCTAAGCTAGACAGTGCACAAATTAGATGTTTTTGATTTTTAATAAATATGAAAATAATATAAAATCAAAAACTAAATATGTGGCGTTAAAGTACACATGTCCAGATGCTTAAGTCTATTTTTGTGGAATTTTTGGGCTTAAGATGATATTTCAAATAAATACAACAAGCATTCAAACATTAAACAGTCCTGGTAGGGGTATATGTGCAATATTCAAAACATCCAGGGGCTGCTTCACAAAATTCCCACGAAAGTTTACACTGAAACTTGCATTTCAAGGATTAAATATGAATAACAAAACCCGCAAGGGTATCTGAGCAATTTACCCACCAGGGTGCGTGACTCGCACGCGCCTGGAAGGGGTATTTTTGCAATATCACAAAGTTCCAAGGGGTTCAATGCAGTTTCTCCAAAATATTACAACTTAAAGCAAACATTCATGGACTTAAGCGAAATAAATAAACCCCAGGGGGGTCCCTGCAAAATACCCAGCCCCCTCACGCGCACGGACACGTGAGGTGATGTGGATTGGACCTAGGTGCAAATAAGAAAACTATGGGGTTCTAAGTGCAAATATTACAGAAATATTTAAACTACGCAACACAGTTTTTGGACTGAATAGAAATTACAAAATAAGCGGGGGTTGACTGCAAAATACCCTCGCTTAGGCGCTCTGGAGGTGACGCGTGGCGCGCATCCAACGGCTGGCGACGATGGACGATCCAACGGCGGGAAGCGGGCCACTTATCCACGTGGCAGCACGAGAGCGGCCGATAACGGTTGGCGTTGACGTCTGGGATTAGATCTCAGTCAGAGATCTGACGGTGGACGGGCTTGGAAGATCGGACGGTCGTCACGCGAACTGGAGCTGCGGCTCAATCGGACGGTGGAGAAGCGAGGAGGAAGAACGGGCGGTCGTCACGCGAACTGGAGCTGCGGCTCAATCAGACGGTGGAGAAGCGAGGAGGAAGAACGGGGAAGAAGGCCGGCGGAGGCGAACTTCCCCGACTCCGATCTCGCTCCTCAGACGGTGGATGGGCTCCAAAATGGAGCTGCAGGCTCCTGGAAGGTCCGGCTATGTGCTGGGAGGCTCAGGTTCATCGGAGATGCTTCGATGTGCTGGCGCGAGGGCGGCGGAGCTCGGAGCTCCAGGTATCTCCGGCGAGAACTGCAAAATGCCTTCCAGGTACGTTGACTGCGCTTTGACCTGCAAAACAAGGTGAGAGGGTCCAGGGCAAGTTGCCTGGACCCCGCGGAGGCGAAATGGAGGTCGGAGGTGGTCTGTGGACGGCGAAGAGATGTCGGCCGGAGGTGCGCTCCGGCGATGAGCGATGGGAGGTCGATTTGATCGATGGAATTCGGATTTTTTTAGGGATTTTTGATACTGAAGCTAAGGGGAATAACTGACATAAAAAGAAGCGAAAATAATGGATGCCTCGAAGGTGGACTACCTGAGGAAGAAGAACCTCGACGCCGGTGGTCGGCGGAGGTGGTGGAGCCGCTACAGAGCCCCCTCGACTCGCCTGAAGGTGTGGATGCGGAGCTGTCACCTCCAGCAACACGAAGAGCTCGTCAGAGAGGAGGATTAATGGCTAATGAGGGTTCAAACTTGGGCTCGAAGACGGCGGGCAATTTAAGTAGGAGGCGATGGCGTCTTCTTCAAGCGAGCTCCACGCGCGAATGATGGAGATATGGCTGGATCCGGATACATGGCGTGGGAGAGTGATGATCGGGGATGAAGTCCCAAGAAGAGATCGAGGCGTGAGGACGAACGGATCGAGCGCAAGAATTTCTTGAAAATGGGGCAAAATCGCGGGCGTCAGAGGTGGCAGGCTTTGGTCGGGGGAGTTGACCGGGGTCAACTCTAGACCGCGCCTGGTTGGTCCACGTGGACCAACCAGGAAACTCAGATTAGAAATTATTTGAAAAATCAAAATAAAATAGTAAATGAATTTATTGATGTTAGGTTATAAAATAAAAAATGTTTATTATTTTATGAAGAATTTTTCTGTGATTTTTATTTATTTTTATGAGACGTATTTTTACAAGTTTGCATTTATGCCCTTTATAGTATATATATCTATATATTTAAGTATTTTATTTCTATTTTGTGTATTTTATCTTTATTATTTTTATTTATCTAAAACATAAAATACTTTTATGTACATAAATACCTTTTTATTTTATTTTTCTGAATTATTTTGTACACTAAATAAAATGAAAGTATTATTTGTGTATGTATGTATACCTGTACTATACCTATGTATTATAATATATACAAGTATTTTTCTTTGAGTTTTATTAATGTTTTTATTCTGATTTTAATGTACATAATTATTATAAATAATATTTACAACCTTCTTAAAAATATGAAATCGGATAAATAATGAATAAGGAATAAAGTGAATATTTTAATCTGTACACTTATACAATGAGGGTCCAAAAGTCAACTTTCAAACCGTAGCTCCGCCAAATGCGAAACCACCGCCATTGGATAGATTATTTTATTCTATATACAATTAAAGGTGAGTTTGCTGCATTTGGAGTTTTTATTTGTGAGATACGGGTCTGGGAAGTTGGGCTTCTGGATTTTTATTCAGACCGTAACTTTTTATCTGTACATTATTTTTCAGTGAAATCAATTTTGTATTTTTCTTTATTAGATTATCTACAACTTTCATGTACAAAGTTTCTTTATTTGATGTATCAAAAGTGGAACCAAAAATAGGTCCCAAAATGAGTAAGGAATGAATAGAATGTGTAGGTATTTGGACTGTGTTTTTGACCTTATCTCCCCCTACTTTATTCCTTGTCGACCTATTCATCAAGATGCCTAGGTCTCGGGGTTTCGGGTCATAAAATATTTACAATATTTTATTCTTTTTCTTTTCTTTATTTATTCTATAATTTTGGCCTTAATTACAGTAATTTATACACTGTTTAGATGCACATGCATGAATGCTAAGATGATGATTTTAATGCTATTTACAGGCATTTGCTAGGGTTTTTGGTGCCAAAATGATAGAATAAAGATGATGAAATGTGGATTCATCATGCACACCCCCTATACTTAGGACAAAGTACGTCCTAAGTATAGAAAACTGTCGACAATGGGCGACACCTTTTTGATAGATTAAGAAAATAGAAGAGGAAAAGAAGAAAAGAAGAAAAGAAGCAAAGGGATGAAAGTGGATATGAGCAACTCGGGATGTGCCTCCCCCCTATACTTAGGATAGAGTACATCCTAAGTGTAGCAATGATGAAAGGGATGGAATCAATTCGGTAGAAGAGGATAAAAGACATTGAAGAGAAGAATAGAAGAAAAAGAAAACGATGAAAAATCATTCAAAAATGTTTTGTTGTGCTTCGCTTTGCTCTGCTTCTTTAGAGATATTCAGCTCATCCTCATAGATTACTTGAACTGAGTCAACGACAACCATGAATGTATCATGTTCAAGGTATGGCTTCAGAAGCAGTCCATTGACTACAAATGGTGGTGCGTCAGCTGACAGATTCGATATCAATACACTTCCGTTGTCACGCACCTGCCTAACCATGAACGGCCCAGTCCATTTACTCTTCAATTTGCCCGGAAAGATTTTTAATTTCGCATCGAACAACCACACCTTCTGACCTGGATCAAAGGACTTGCGACGGATATGCTTGTCATGCCATGTTTTGACCTTCTCCTTGTACATCAGGCTGTTGTCATATGCATAATCTCTGAATTCCAGTAATCTGTTCAGGTCTAGTTTTCTGTTCTTTCCTGCTTTCTTGGAGTCCAAATTACAGATGTTAATGGCCCATAAAGATTTGTGAATAAGTTCAACGGGCAGATGACATGGCTTGCCATATACAAGGCGGTAGGGAGACATTCCCAAGGGTGACTTGTACGTTGTTCTGTAAGCCCAAAGAACGGAATCAAGCAGCTAAGACCAGTTCTTGCGATCCGGACGCACAAGCTTCTATAAATTGTCTTGATCTCCCTGTTTGAACATTCAGCTAAGCCATTGGACTGCGGGTGGTAGGGTGAAGCAACACGATGCTCAATGCAGAATTCTTGGGTCAGATTCTTCACCTCTCTATTTATGAAATGGCTACCCCTGTCAGATATGAGAATCTTGGGAATCCCGAACCGTGCTATGATGTGATCTCTCAAGAATCGACAGACAGTCCTACTGTCGGCGGCTCGGGCGGGAATAGCCTCCACCCATCGACTGACATAATCGACAGCAAGCAGAATATACTCATACCCCTGACTGTTAGGAAACGGGCCCCATGAAGTTGATGCCCCATGCATTAAAGACATCTGAGATCTGAATGTATTTCAGAGGCATCGTATCTCTCATTCCTATGGTTCCACCCATCTTCTGGCAGTCAGTGCAACATTTGACATACTCATCTGCATCTTTGAATAATGACGGCCACCAGAGGCCACTTTGAAGAACTTTTGCTGCCGTCCGTTTGCCTGAATGATGTCCTCCAGAATCTTGATCATGACATAAAGCGAGGACACTTGAACTTCCTCCTGAGGAATGCACCTTCTCCAGATACAATCTGCTCCCTCACGAAACAGATACATGTCTTCCCACTGGTAGAAATGGATTTTAGACAAGAACATGTCTATTTTCAATTTAGGCCAGTCTTGTGGGATTTTTTTTGGCAACTACATAGTTTACAATGTCCGCATACCAAGGAAGTGAGGCGACAGATAGAATTGACTCATCTGGAAAGGTTTCTGTGATCGGCTGCAGGTTCAGTTCAGGAGACTCTGGTTCAGGAAGCCTTGACAGATGATCGGCCACTACATTCTTTACCCCAGGTTTATCTCTGATTTCCAAGTCAAATTCCTGGAGGAGAAGGATCCACCGAATGAGACGTGGTTTGGCGTCCTTCTTCTGCTGTAAGTACCGAATGGCCGAATGATCAGTGTAAATGATTACTTTGGACCCAAGGAGGTATGATCTGAACTTTTCCAAGGCAAAAACTACCGCTAGCAGCTCCTTTTCAGTGACAGTGTAGTTCCTTGGGCTTCATCGAGCGTTCGGCTAGCGTAGTGAATCGCAAATTGTACATTATCTTTCCGCTGTCCCAGTACAACTCCGATGGCATAATCTGACGCGTCGGTGATCTCGAAAGGCTGAGTCCAAATCGGTGGCTGTAAAACAGGGGCCTGCGTGATGAGCTCTTTCAACTGATTAAAGGCAAGGAGCACACGGTCGTCTACGATGAATTCATTGTCCTTGCCGAGCAACTCAGTCAACGGTCTGGCCAGTTTACTGAAATCTTTGATGAAACGTCGGTAAAAACCGACATGGCCCAAGAATGACCGGACTTGCTTGATGTTTGTAGGTGGCTCAAGTTTTGAAATCACATCCACCTTAGCTGGGTCAACCTCCATGCCACGTTTAGAAACAACGTGACCCAGCACGATTCCTTCGGTCACCATGAAATTGCTCTTCTCCCAGGAGAGCACAAGATTTACTTCGCAGCACCTCCGTAAGACTCGGTCTAGATAATCCAGACATTGATCAAATGAATCCCCGTAGACTGAAAAATCGTCCATAAAGACCTCGAGAAAGTTGCCCACCATATCGGCAAAAACTGCAAGCATACACCTCTGAAATGTGGCTGGGGCGTTGCAAAGCCCGAATGGCATCCGTCTGAAGGCATACGTACCAAAAGGACAGGTGAACGTGGTCTTCTCTTGGTCTTCAGGAGCAATAGCAACTTGATTATAACCAGAGTACCCATCCAAGAAACAGAAATATTCCTTCGCGGCCAATCTCTCCAAGATCTGGTCGATGAAGGGTAGCGGAAAATGACCTTTCTTGGTAGCGAGATTGAGTCTTCTGTAGTCTACGCACACTCGCCAAGAAGTCGGTACTCTGGTGGCGATCTCCTCTCCTTTGTCATTTTTTACAATGGTGATCCCCGATTTCTTGGGCACAACATGCAGAGGGCTCACCCATTTGCTGTCGGAGATGGGATAGATGAATCCCGCGTCACACCATTTCTGGATTTCTTTCATAACCACCTCCCGCAGGTTCGGATTTAATCTTCTTTGCAGTTCACGAGAGGGTCTGCAGTCTTCTTCCAGAAAGATGCGGTGCGAACAGAGTGACGGATTGATCCCATGGAGATCGGACGTTAGCCACCCTATCGCCTTGCGGTTGCGTTCAAGAACCTCCATCAGACGAGATTCTTGCTCTTTGGTCAGATGTGCATTAATGATGACCGGGTACATGTTTGGTTCTCTCGCAAGGAAGGCATACTTCATGTTGGAGGGCAAGGGTTTTAGCTCTGGCGGGGTCTGAGCAACTTCCGTGGTGACCTCAGCTATTAGTGCAAGTGGTGATTCTCTCAACTGTTCGGTGTCCACCATAATCTGTTCTACTTCTTCTCTCAGATCCCGACAGAATTCCTCAATAATATCATCTTCATCAGAAAATGCTTCAAACTTCGGCTCTTGGTTCTGAAGGCACATCACCCCCACGGGAGTATCTTGTAGCCCATCAGCAAGTTCCTCATCCTGATTGATAAAGGGGAATTCGACTGCAGTCTCCACTTCCTCCTCGGGACAGAGGAGCTCATGGATCTCATTGTCGTCCAGAAATAAATCGGTATCTTGAATTTCTGCTAGAAAATCATAGTCTTCACCATGCTCAATCACCCTTGCACATGACGCAGATGTCTGTTCGGTTGGTGTTCCCTCAGACATGGTCTCTACTCTGATAGTTTCATTCCCCGCGCCAAAAGTGATTTCTCCTGTCCCATAATTCACTACTGCATTTGATGTCCGCAGAAATGGTCTTCCCAGTATGATCGGGGTAAGGAGCAATGGAGAGGGGACGTCCATATCTAAGACCACAAAATCGGCCGGGAATGACTTTCCCTAAACCGTGACGATTACGTCCTCCAACAGGCCCCTAGGCCGCTTGACTTACTTGTCTGCAAATTGCAGAATCATCATCGTAGGCTTGAGGGGTCCCAGCCTGAACTCCGTGAGCAGTGACACAGGCATCAAATTGACAGAAGACCCGCTGTCGAGAAGTGTTCGTTCAAACTCTTGATTGAACATCTGACAACGTACAATAGGTGCTCCCATATCTGGCTTTTTATCCGGGAGGTTACTGATGGCGTTGACGGTGGCCATTGTGAGGATGTGCTTTTCGGATTTGCCACTCTTGCTTCTGGAATTGTGGGGGTTTGGTCTGCGCTTGGTTGTGCATGCCTCTTTCAATCCTTTTTTCACGGCTGGCATGTACTCAAGAGCTTTCATCAATGGCATATTCAGCACTAAATTCTGAATAATTTCAATGAATGCAGGATCAGACAAAGCACTTTTCAAATTTTTTATTTTTTTGTGTTTTTTCATTGCTTCAGGAAAAGTAATATTTACAAAATCTTCACCAATATCATTCAAAATAGTGTCTGTATGGTTGTTTTCAGGTAGATGACAAAAAGGGATGGATTCATCTACAATTGGTGGACCAAAAATGACAGGCTCGGCTTCCGGTGCGGGCGTTGGACTCGTTGCAAGTGTTGTGCTCCTCCTGTCAGGAACTGGCTGTAAGGCAGGTGCAGGCGTCTCCAATGCTGGCTGATCTCCACCGAGGTTGCTGCTATCTTTTTGTGTTTTTCTATTTTCTTCATTTTTTTGTGGTTTTCTGGATGCTGGTGCTGCTCCCAAAATACTGGCTAGCCCTGGTGTTGGATGGACTGACGATTCCCCGTCAGATACAAGATGCTTTCCCTTCGCGCGTCGCCGATGGCTGGAGTGTCCTACCGCTCCTGAGAGTAACGGCATTAGATAAAAAAACAATTTAATTCACCTGATTCGGGTTTGACACTGCCAGCTACCTGCTCCTTGCGTTGGAAGTTGTTCGGGTTGGCTTCGACCTGGGCAGGTATGGCAATCTTGGCTGCCGTCAGGTCGTCGATCTTCTGGTTCATCTTAGCCATATTCTTCATTAACTGCTCTAAACAGGCCAGGGTCGGGTTAACCGACACAATCTCAGAAGAGTCCGCCAGCTGGGGTCTAGGATGCTGATATGGCGGTTGAGATTGCAACTGATAACCTTGAGAGAATTGGTGAGGAGGATGGTTGGAGGAATATTGTGCATTCTGCTGATTGTGTTGAACAGCCGGCTGCTGATGGTATCCCTGTCCGTGATATCCGGACTGCTGAGGACCGTGCTGGTAGTTCTGCCTCCAGGTGTTTCCGTGGGATGGAGGCTGGTATTGATAAGAATGCTGGAAGGGTCTCCCACCCTGCTGCTGCCGGTGGTAGGGCCTATTGCCCATGTTCTGACCCTGAGAATGTCCCTGAGGACAGGTCAGCTGCGTGTCATTATTCCATACACCATTGATTTCCTGAATCACTGGCGGGGGTGGAGAGAACTGCTCAGAGAATGCTGGCTGGGGCTCTGGTTGATACACAACCATCTGTGTCTGGAGCTGCTGGGGCTGCTCCGGGGCCTGCATGTAGTACACGTGCTGGACAGGTTGGGGCTGCTGTGGAGACGGCTGAGGGTGTTGCTGCATTGCGGGCTCCTTCTTCTCAGTATTCGGCTCGGCAGAAGTAGACACAGCGTTGCACATGTTTGCATTTAAAGCACGGACAAGCTGCTCCAGCTGTTGGGAAATCTGGTCGAGTTTTTCCAGACCTTGGGTCCTCTTTTCAATGACTGCCAGTTTTTCAAGGTCATGCGACCTCTTCTCGATGATGTCCACCTTGGACAAGTGGCTCCCAATGATGCTCAGATTGGAGCTCTCATCCTTGTCCTTGGTGTGAGTAGCCATATTCACTGGCTTGCTGATAGCGGTTGGTGGCTTCATGTATACTCTAGACGAGGATCGGGCTGCTTCTCCTTCAACCATCTCTTCGAAGACGTTCCATACCACATCCTCGTCTTTGTTGAAATGTGAACCGCCGCAAGCTGCATCCACGAGCTTTTGGCTCTCAAATGATAGCCCCCCAAAGAAGTGTTGTACGAGACTGGTCTTTGGAATATCATGGTGGGGGAACTTCTCCTGAAGATCTTTGAATCTCTCCCACGCTTCATGAATGGTCTCGTGGGGCTGCTGGCAGAAACTGGAGATCCGGGCGCGCATCTGATTCAGTCGTCCGAGAGGATAGAATTTGTGGAGAAATACGGACTTCAGTTCCTCCCAGGTCGTGACGACCTTCCCAAGATGGTCAACCCAATAAAGGGCCTTGTCTTGAAGGCTGAAGGTAAACGCGGTCATCTTGACTACCCCTAAAGGAATACCAGGGTAGTGTGCAGTGGAACAGATGCGGCTGAACTTCTTGAGAAAAATGTACGGTTCTTCAATGGTGTTCCCATGAAAAGTGGGAAGCAGTGACAGAAATTGCGGCTTCAGCTCGAAGTGGGCATGCATACGTGGAACTTGAATCCACTCCGTAATGCGTCCCACTCCTGGGTTGTATGTTTCCTTCAACGTAGGCTTCGACTGCAGTGGATCTCCTCCTACTACCTCAAATTCGGGTCTTCCAACTGGGAATTCGTCTCTGACTTCTTCAAAATTCTGCTCGTTGTTCGGATCATCCTCCTGACGGGCATCTCTTGCGCCGTCCCTCCTCCTCAGATCATTCCGCATGTCCTGGAAAGCGGTCTGGGCCAGGGCCTGATTAGTCAACTGCTGCTGAATAGCTTGAATGGACGCCAACAGCTGACTGTTAACCTCACCCTGAGTGGTGTACTGCCCTTCCCCCGGATTGCCTTCAGGCTCTAATTGGGGTTGTGGTCCATTTCCTCTTCCTCCTGCCATCTCTAACTCTGTTTGGTTGGCTGGCTCGGGCTCTAAGTCTGCACATGGTAGAATGCCCCGATCAGTCTGAATTGCAGCACCAGGTAGAGAGATACGATCTGTGTCAAGGTCAACACAGAATTTTGTTAAGGATGGCGATGTATAAGGAGTGAAATCAATTGCCATCCAAAACGGACAGAATTCGGGATGAGAGTGATCCTGGTTTATTGAAGAAGACAGGGAGTCTGGAGGTCGGTTCACGGAGTTTGAACCGGGTCCTCGGGAATCGCCCTGAATTATTGGAGATGTAGAGCGAATGGATCTGATGTGGGTGCCGACAGAGTCTCGACTAAACCACCCATTCGTCGCCATCTCGAAGATCAAGAGGATGATCGATGCGGATGAAAGATACGAGGGTCAAAAAGAAACAAATGGAATGCAAAACGGTAGAAGGCTCACAATGAGCAAGGGTCAACTGGAGGGAAGACAAAATTTGCGCAAAGGCGTGATATTTTTGATCTTAACCTAAATGTAACTAGCAATCAAACACAAGACAAGGGAGTTCACCAACTCAACGCGTGAAGCCGTGAAGGTTAGGCTTTTATCTTTGTAATTTTTATCTTGAAATCAGGAAGTTATCTTTTAATGAGTCCTTAGAGCGCTACGCCTATAGGAGCGAGAGTACTGCCGGAAAAGTATTCCCGTACTTGTCCTCCCCATGTGTAACCTGTAGTCTGCACTTTTTAAGGTCCTTGTAACCCTTCCTGGATCCCTACTCAGCCAAAGAAATAGAGAAAGGAAGCCAATAGGCGAAACCACTACTTCGGAACTCGCTCGCAACGGAATCACCCGTGAGCGTGCAAGAACCTACTCAGACGCAAGACGATGAGACAGACACCCCCGTGAAGGCGTGGCCTAGGCTCGATACTTCGGACGAGGTCGATGCTCTGCACAATAGAGAGTCATCAATGTTGACCAAGCCTTACTCGTCTACGTACGATAGAAGCGCTAATACTTCGGAAATCCAAGGCGATACACAAGGCAGCCACAGACTGGGTTTCGGGCTCTAATCCTTACGAAGCACTCTGCTCACTTGGAAGGAGACCTTCCCATGCAACCTGAATACAAGTGAGGGTGTGACTCTCCCCAATCAATGAGTCCAATTACCAATTTTATTTAGGTCAAAGTTTTCTTAGCAGTCCCTTTTTTAATTTTTTGTGTTATCGCTTCTTTTGAGTGATTTCAAACAAGCGCCTAACGTTTTTGTATTTTCTTTATCCTATCATGTCCAAAAACAGAGGGAGAATAGAGTCGGAAAAGCTAATGCAAGTCGGCACCAAGATGGAAATCTCACATTTGTGCCTAAATGATGGATGCAAAGTAAGAAGACTTACAGCGAATCCCATCTCTCTCCATGCGGGATGCAAAGCAGAATTTGTAAACCTAACTACATGCCGGTATGCAATGCGGAAATCGTCCTAAGATAGGCAACTGCTAGCGTGAAGAACCACAAGTTAATCACCAACCCTCGATCCTAAGAGTCCGGTCTAGACCCTCCCCTCCTCTTCTCGACACATCGAGTTCAGGAGTAGCGCTTGATGGGGAGGGCTTGCGGCGCGGCGGATCTAAGAAGGTGAGTTATCTATTTAGTTAAACTAAGTCCAAAAACGATCTATAGGTACATGCAAAGGTTATTAGTGTGTTTGGACCTAATCTAATCGATCAAGCAATAGCCTAAATCTAAGGGCTCAATCCACAAAAGAAAGTGAAAATTAAATCAAAACCGGTAAATGATAGTCGAGAAAATACGAAGAAAACAGCGGTGAGCCCCCGGGTGAACAAACACCCGGAAATTAGGCCCGAAGTGTTCAAGTGTCCAAGTCTTGTATTATTACAATTAATCAAATCTCTCTCTCACAAAAAGTGAAAAGCCGACAGTCTCTCTCTCTCTCAAGCTCTCCTGCTCTCTCCTGCCGGCTAGGATAGAATAGCCGGCTCCTCCTCCCAAGGATGCACAGGATCCCCTAGGCGATCCTCCTCGGTCAGCGGTCCCTCGCAAGAAAACAAAAGAGATGTCAGACAGTTCAAAACAAATGATGCACAAGAGACAAATAATCAAAAATGGCTAAGTAAATAAAAGACCCAAAGGTACTCTACAAACCGATGCTCCCCGGCAACGGCGCCATTTGAAAAACGATAAGGCGAGAGCCGCTAAATAGTGGTCTGACAACACAGACTCACTGTCGCTGATGTGACTATTCAAGCCTCTTCGTTCGTCAAAAATTAACCCACACAATCAATCAAGGAATGAATAGCAAGGATTAAAATTTATTATACCCTACTAAAAATGTACAGTGGCAAGCAAGTAGGGGTCGAACACAGGAAACAAGGGTGCAGAGTGTAGATAAGAATCCAAACCTAGGTCTAATAAGCCACTTAGCCAATCTTTTTGTGGGTTTTTAATTTTTTAATTTTCTAATTTTTATTTAATTTTTAATTTTGTATTTTGATTTTTAATTTTCTGGTTTTTATAATTTTATATTTTATAATTTTTTGTTTCTTTTTCAATATTGGAAAATACAAGCAAAGTAATAAAAGACAAGATAAAGTATTTATAAAAATGTGCAAAAATGACCAAAAAATCAGAAATAAAATGTTTTTGATATTTTTAGGATTTTTTACTATTTTTGTGGTTTCTAGATATTTTTCAACGTATTTTTTGGTATTTTTAAATGCTGGAATGAAAGAAAACAATGAAGTAGGTACTGGCTGGGAGTAAAATGCAAATTAAAAATGCCAAACAGTCGCAAAAATTTTCCAAACTAATTTTCAATTAAAGTCAATAAAGTCTGGAACAAACAGGAGTTGAGTTTATATTTTTCGGAGTTTTCTTTGACTTTATATATATTTTTTGAACTTTTTATGTGTTTTTGAATTTTTAAGGTTTTTCTTTTGAAATTTTTAGTGGTTTTTGGACTGATAGTAAAATAGGTCAAAACACGCAACAGAGAATATTTTTGGAATTTTCTAAGGCCTTTTAATATTTTTTAGTGTTTCCTAAGCTAAACAGTACAGAAACAGAATGTTTTTGATTTTTAATAAATATAAAAATGCAATGAAATCCAAAACTAAAATTATGGCGTTAAAGAACAGGTACACATGAGCTTAAACCTATTTTTTGTGGATTTTTGGCAATTAAATGATGCGAGAAATAAATAGACTAAGCACGCAAAAATCCTAAGCATGGCAGGGGTATAAATACAATTATCGAAACATCCAGGGGCTCGGGTGCAAAATCCACAAAAAGACATGCGCGAGGCACGTGTTCCGTCATTCACAGGGGCGTAATGGTAATTAATGAAAACTGGCTGGGCATGCATGCAATTTTTCCAAAAACATATCTAATTAACTACGCACAGGGATGTAATTGCAAATACCTAAAAGTTCAGGACCAAATATGCAAAAAAACAAAAGTCACACGCCCCAATCACATGAGGTGACGTGGCGTAGACCTAAGTGCAAATAGTGAAAATGTGAGGGCCTAAGTGCAGATATTACAAAACTTTTTAAACTTCAGACGAAAGTTTTTAGACTAAAACGTAAAAAATACTTGGGCTGAAGATGCAAAATACCCAAGCTCCCGATCGTGCGGCAGATGGAGAATCACTTAGACACATGGCGAGCATCGAGCGGCTGGTACCCCTTCATCCTGGATGGCTAGGATTAGATCTTGGGTTGCTGATCCAACGGCGGGGAGCATCAAGCGATCGGACGACTGGCGGAGCGTCTGGAGATGGTGTCTGATCCAACGGCGGGGGAAGGTTCACGAAGAACACCTCCCCGACGAGCTTCGATCGGCGATTGTGGCCGACACACGGCCGCTCCGGCCCCCGGATCAAGGGCAAAA
The DNA here is from genome assembly GCA_037367405.1 of Ottelia alismoides. Classification (NCBI taxonomy): domain Eukaryota; kingdom Viridiplantae; phylum Streptophyta; class Magnoliopsida; order Alismatales; family Hydrocharitaceae; genus Ottelia; species Ottelia alismoides. The sequence goes on from JAZKJV010011255.1 coordinate 624,633, forward strand.
GGTTCCTTGAGGCCTTCCGCATCTGATGGTGGCCTCCGGCGAAGCGAAGGTGGCGTGGAGTGGTCGGACGGAGAAGGCGACCTGAGGAGTTGCGCTTGGAGCTTTCGATGGTCGAAGGAGCCTTCTCCTTGGCTCTATCCTGCAAAGTTAGGTCCATAAAAACCAGGCGAGCAAAATGGGTGGATTTGGTGGCTCGATGAAGGCCGAGGGTGGTCGGATGATGAACTCCGGCGAGCGGCGGAGATGGGAGCTCCGTGGACTCGATCTGGGCGAGATCGAGGTGAAATGAAGGGTGGAGCGGAGCGATGGAGTGATGGGAGAGAGAGTGGAGGTGACAGGTGGGCGGACGGGTGCGTAGCGTGGCCGGAAACGACGGGCGGAGCTCAGCTCCGCCGTGAGTTCGATCGTGGAATTACGGCGATAAATGAAACGAAACTCAAAATTGATATAAACCTAAACTACTCTATGATAAGCCTACAAGAAAATGGAAAGACAGGAGGGAGGAACTCACCGGAGGCGGAAGTGGATGGCTTCGGGCGGAGCTCCGGCGAGGATCGAATCGCTTCTATTCAACACCAAATACCTCGAATCCAGGCTCGATTCGACGCCTGCTGTCACCAAGAGCACGAAGGGCTAGGGGTTTGAGGGTGAAAATGGCGGAAGAAGGATTAGATTTGAATCGAAGTCCGGGGTGCTCTTTTGAAGGGTTGACGGATGGTGGGGGAAGAACGAGGTCCAGCTGTGGCTACAGTGGCCCTTCGACCAAGGTTGCACAAGGGCGGGCATGCCCATGGATCGAGGATCAAAAGTCACGAAGAGTTTATCATGAGTTGATGCAAGATGGAGCCTCGAAAAAATGGAGAAAACAGGGGTCAGACGCGACTCTGACAAGGCTACAGGGCTAGGACGACCAGTTGACCGAAGTCAACTGGGGCTGAAACCTGGTTGGTCCACGTGGACCAACCAGGAAAAATCCCTGATTATTATTTAGTTAATTCATTTAAAAATATAAATAAGCCGAATTAAATAATAATTATAAAATAAAAAATATTCATTATTTTATTACGATTTTTAATTATTTTTATGAGGTGTATTTTTACAAGTTGCTTTTATACCCTTATATAGGTATATTATTTGTATATTTTAGTATTTTATTTTTATTTTTGTATTTTATTTTTATTATTTTCAGTTCTTAATTTCTAAAATTATAAAATACTTTCATATACACAAATATATTTTTATTTTATTTTTCTGATTTATTTTATGTACTTAATAAAACAAAAGTATATAATGTACATGTATATGTATAAGTATTGTATCTGTGTATTCTATATGCAAGTATTTTTATTTTGTATTTTCTTTGAATTTTTATTCTAGTTTTAATACACATAATTATTATAAATAATATTTACAACATTATAAAAATATAAAACTACAAAAATAATGAATAAATAATAAATTGAATATTTTAATCAGTACAGCTATACAATGTGGGTCCAAAAGTCAACTTTCAAACCGTAGCTACGCCAAATGCGAAACCATGACCATTAAATAGCTTATTTTTTCTATATACAATTAAAGGTGAGTTTGATGCATTTGGATTTTTCATTTTTGAGATATGGGTCTGGGAAGTTGGGATTCTGGATTTTTATTAAGACCATAACTTTTTATCTGTACATTATTTTTCTGTGAAATCAATTTTGTAAATTTCTTTATTAAATTAGCTACAACTTTCATGTAGAAAGTTTCTTTATTTGATGTATAAAAAGTGGAACCAAAATTAGGTCCCAAACTGAATAAAGAATGAATGAAATGCATTGTATTTGAACTGTGTTTCTGACCTTATCTCCCCCTACTTTGTTCCTTGTCGATCTATTCATCAAGATGCCTAGGTCTCAGGGTTTCGGGTCATAAAATATTTACAATATTTTATTCTTTTTCTTTTCTTTTATTTATTCTATAATTTTGACTTTAATTACAGCATTTTACACACTAATGGAATGCACATGCATGAATGCTAAGATGATGGAATTAATGTTATTTACAGGCATTTGCTAGGGTTTTTGGTGCCGAAATGATAGAATAAAGATGATGAAATGTGGATTCATCACCCCTCTTCACGTTCTTCGCCCATTCGCTCATCTTGATTCGACCCGGAATCAAGAACTCGACCTCCCTCACCGTCGCCTCGTCGGAGGTCCTCGCCGCGACCCATCCAGCCACCCACGCCACCCCTAACCAGGTCGAGGAAGTTTGCCCTCGACCCAGGAGTCCTCTCGTGCGATTTTGCAGGTCAAAGGGACCTCATCTGGAGGTCCAAGGTTCGAGCACAGAGGCCCAGCTCCGCCTTCATCGCCGGAGCTCCTCGGAGCTTCCCGTTCTCATCGGAGGGGCTCATCAGTTGTTGAACACCTTGGCGGAGCTCTTCCACATATCAGCAGCAGCAGAGGAGGACCCCAGCGCGCACAGGAGGCTGGTGAACTTCGCCGGCGTCGAGTTCTTGGAGCATCCCTCCTCACCATCCGATTGTGCCCACTCGCCCAGTTTTGATCTCGAGCGTCCACTAGCGAGGAGCCAGCCATCGTCAGATCGTTCTTGGACTCGATCGTGACCATTGATCCACCAAAGGGCTGCCCTTGCTCCAGCACCGTCAAATCAGCCACGTGGCACGCCCCCGTCCCTCCGATAATAAGGGGTAATTTATACTTAGGCCCATGTCATTTTGTTTTTGCAATATAGTCCTATAAATATTTTAATTAGTTGTTTTTAGTTGTGTTAAATTACACTCTGGATCTTGATGTTTATCGTATTTGCATTTTAGTCCTTATTATTGTAGACCATATGCATCGACACGTGAGATTGTGGTGAATTTGCATTTTCTATCATGTGTTCCTTGCTTGTTAATGTTTGCATTTATATAAATAGGAATTACAAGTAGGTCCCTCCATGCCTGGTTCATGTGCGTTAAGCGTGATTTGTTGGGATTTTTGCACGAGGGCCCCTGCCTTTTTTGGAGTTGTTACTTTTTGGCTCTTGGAACTTATTTTTCTTACATTTAGGTCCCTATTCACTATGAGCCTCTATTTTAATTAAATAAAATAGCAAATCAGGTCCAAATTACGTGAAAATTGGACTACCACTGTGTAAAATTTTCACAAAAAATTTGGTACATTTTTTAGGTGTCTTGTTATTTTTAAAAATTCAAAAATCATTGTTTTTGTGTTTGTCCAGATTAGAAAATCATAAAAAATATAAAAACTCTTTTAAAAATTCCATAAAAATTATGTTTTGTTTATTTTTGCGTGTTTGGTTTTCTGTGCATTTTTGGCGATTTTTGGAGTTATAAAAACCTAAGTATTAAAAACCCTTAAAACTCATAAAAATTCTAAAAAAATATAGAAAATTCAAAAAATCACAAATTCTTTTTCTGAATTTTATTTGTTGTTTGTAGTTTTCATAAAAATTACCTTCATGCTTTTATAGATCAATTTGATCTTTAAAATTAATCTTCCAAGCCTGATTGGACAACAACTTCCTGTTTTGGCCTTTTTTTATTTTTAGAAAATTCTATAAAAATCAGAAAAATCTCAAGAATTCACCAAAAACAGTAAAAAACCTTAAAAACATAAAAATATATTTGTTTGGATTTTTGGAGCTTTTTAGAGTGTGTAAATAATTTGTTGATTGTGCTTGCTTTTGTCTTTTTATGACTTTCCTCCATTATTAGAAATAAAAAATATAAAACTAATTAAAAACCACCAAAAATACTTGTGTTTTCTTCTTTGACTACTTCTTAGGCCGCGAGGCCAACTCGTGCTCCCTGAGTCCGACCCTGGGTGCTACACCAGGCTAATCTCATAGCCAGGGCCACTATTTTTGCTTTGATTGTTTTATCTTGTTGTTTGGTGGTTTGCTCTTTATTTTTCTTAATTGACTGATTGATCTCCGAGATCCGGGTCGCAACGACCCTAGTTCTATTATATTCACCCGAGTCTTGGTGAAATTTTTCGGTCATCACTTGTCTTGGAGGACAAGTAGTTTTTGGCACGTAAGATGGCCCTTGAGCTCTTCTGCCGCAACCAGTGCTGGTGATCGCTTCCTGATCTGTCGGTGGGGGATGGTGGGTTGTTGCCCTCAGGTGGCGGCACCCGCTGCCACCATGATGGGTCGAAGCAGCAGCAGTAGCACCTGCTTACGGTGGTGGAGGAGGAGGTGGTGTTGGTGGACGCAGACATGGGTATTGGATTTCGGAGAAGAGAAGTGGTAGAATGATACAGAGAGAAAGATGAAGGGATGCATTTTGAGTACTCTACCAATAATTTAATAAAATAATTTATAAAGAAGTTCCTAAACTTCCACATAATATCAATATAATATGTAAACTTACAAATTTTACTATTCGAGTACAAAACCATAGTATAAAACAATAACGTGGTTCCTCGTTTGTTGATTAAATTCACGCAACAATATTTCTATATATAAGTTTGGGACTCAAGTCTCTAGAAATTTGGGATCACCTTGATATTAAGCGGAAAGCTTAGACTCCATCCTGAAAATTACTCTATTTTTTGTAGGGATGTGTATGGATAAGAGCGTGGAATCCTCTCACTAGAATTCGGATGTAACCACAGTGAAATTGGTTTATTATAGTGAATAATTTAGTAATTATTGCTGCATCATCCGATATCAAGGACGATGATAATAAGCGATCTTTAAAAAAATTAAGTTTGATTTCGGGAATTCACAACGAATGTAATATTTGTGGTCAATCGCTAAATAATAATAAATATCCGCTAATTAAATATGTATTCATAGATTTGGATTTTAGGTTAAATATCTTGAATGTTTTGTGAGCATCCGTGGCATTCTTTTGTTCTTTAGATTCTTTTCTGTTTTCAAGGATTAATCTTATTTTTATTGTTGATCATCGAGAAATATTTGTACTTGGCAGGATGCTTGGATAAAATTTAAGTGGGTGTTGTTTTGATGTGATCGGATGATCCATATTGATTTCGGATTATATTTCAGGCCGTAAATCTATTTGAATCTCACGGGTTGAAATTCATGACTTTCTTGGTCGAGACGAGATTAGCAGTGATCAGCAAAGACGACGTTGAAGAAGTCGGAGCAATGGCGATTTCAGGGGTACATGGTAGCGATTTCGGTTGCTTTCGAGATTGTTGCTTGTGTTGCTGCCTACACCCAGCCTCAGCTGAAAAACAATTCGCGCATGTTCTTCATTGCTTTGGTGAACCCTCCTTTGTGGCGACAATGAATGCGCACTACAACAAAATGTACCAAAGATAACGAATAATTTTGGAAGAAGACAACGAATAAATCGTTACTACGAAACCTCCTAACGAATTAATTTTTCGTTACCATTTTCGTTGTTATATAAGGCGTTGTTAAATTTAGCAACGAATGATTATACGTTGGCAAATAAATATAGCAACGAACAATTATCCGTTGGGAAGTGAGATATAGCAATGAATAATTATTCGTTGGCAAATGAGAAATAACAACAAATAATTATTCGTTGGGAAATAATGTATAACAATGAATAGTTATCCGTTGGTAAATGCAAATAGCAATGAATAATTATCCGTTGAGAAATGAGGTATAGCAATGAATAACAGTCTGTTGGCAAATGAGATATAGCAACAAAAAATTATTTGCTGGCAAATGGTATATTGACGGAACCATATACGAGCTAGATAATCAAATGAACTGTAAATACCATAATTGAGACTATATTTGAAAGAATATTATTCTTCAATTCTCAAAATTAAGATCTTTTGAAATTGAAGATCTAGACATCAGTAGACATTGGGATTTTCAATTTTCATCATCTGGCTCCTCGTTGTAGAGATTAGACGTAATTGAATTGGGTCATCAAATGCGATCTTGAAGTCTTTTAGCTTGTCCAAGGTGAAGTTCTTGAGGTTCTGCAGATGAGGGAGCACCAATGGAGGGAGTTGTTGTTCCTTCTGCTCACCACCAACCCCTTTATGTGGTTTGTTTTGTTTCGGAGGTGGTGCTCCTCATTTACCACCAGTAGCAGGAACAGGGTTGTGGTATGCCATATTTCTTAGGGGCCACTATCTCCTCATATTTACCATTGATGAGGAGCTTCTTGACGAGGGTGGAAGGATCCAGGTTGCATGTTGCTATCACCTTAATTTTCTCTCCATCTATAGCAATCACGTATATCAGAAAGAGACCATAATGTGATGTAAATATTATAAATGGTCACGAATTAATTACAAGAAATAGTATATCATCAATTTTTTGCAGCCCATCACAGTGGATATACATCTTCTAACAACATATAGACAAAAAAATGGTGAACAATGAGAATTAAACAATGCATATGCTTAAACATTGAGCAATGAACAATCTTTGTATTGGCAATACCTACATAATAACATAGATAAAAACATAATGAATGATAAATTGTCATAAGTTTCCTAGATTATTGTTGTCCATACATTAACAAAGAATCACATAAATCAACTATATTCATGATAAACAATTAGTTCTACAATGTCCAACTCCTAAGTATCGGCTTGATAGCTGCTTTTTTTATTCAATGGATAACTGCTTTATGTGTACACATATTTATAACTTCTTTAATCCAAATTTGTGCAAAAACTTAGAAAATGGTATTATGCATTACCTTTGCACTAACAGAATCGATTTCAGTCACCCCATGTACAATGGTTGGACCAGATTGTGTTCACAGTCCGACACGACCTGCAACATGAAACACGATATTTAGGACAATGATATGAAAACAATGATACGTATATGCTAAGTTTTGCGACTGACTAAAAGATTTTTGTGTTCTACAAAATACAAACAATTGACAGGAACTACAATATGCACGAGAATAAAACTCAACAAGCACGTTTACCATCTTTCTCTTTAAACATATAGATATACATATTAATTCTGAAAAATAAGGAAAATGCTTAGAAAGTTTAGATCACGATGGTCCTTCTTTCTTTGACAACATAAACAATTTTGAGTTACTCCATTTACTAAGTTAGTTGATGGGCACATAACTATAAATAATAGTGAAAAATAAGGGAAATGTTTAGGAAGTTAGATCATAGTGTAAGATGCAAAGCGATTATTTTAGTTAAACTTTGGTAGCTTTATTTTGTATATTCACTAAAGGTTGTTTCCAATATTCAAATTTATATAGCAATACCTTTACCATATGCGAAGATAGTCCTGATCTTGTGTTCTAACCTTCAATCTAACTGTAAGATCAACATAACAATAAAAAGTCATTGAATAATAAGCTACTTCCCCAAGCTCTAAGGGATCACCACAACATATTTAAGATTACATAACATTAATCACCAGACAAATAATAGGCATTAAGTACAATAATAAGATTAGGAAGGTTTTATTGAAACACAAAAATCATTACCAATGAATTCTTTAACCCAATCAGATTTTTCAATGCATACAACCTGCATGGATAAAAAGTATTGAATAATAAGCTAACACAATAAGTTGTATGCACATTGTAACTTGAGTATACTGGGAACTAGATATGTGAAATATATAGAAATAAAGATTAAAACATGTCATCAATAGGAAGAAGAAAGTTCTGAAGTAGTTATATGAAGAAAAAGCGTCATTTCATAGAGCATCCTTGAACCTTTATTACAATACGCCAATACAAAAAAGATGCAAAAGGCTCAAACATAAGACTCACAACATTGGATTGAAGATTTGGGAGGAAAATGTTAATAGATATAGTTGCAATGATTGACAGCACATCAGCTAGACTTAAAATTCCTAAGATTAAGGAAATAAATTAGGGAGATTTAAAAACAAATACAGAATAATGATATGAATTTGTTGTTTTCAACACTGTGAAAGCTTAATGCAATAACGACTTATGATTCAATTAGTTTATACTCATGGTCAAAACATCATGAAAAGAAGACTATGTGCTCTGGAAATTTTTTACGCGTATCATATGAATTAAATATTGAAAGACATGACTTTTTCAATGTGTGAATCATTTTTTACAAACAAATACAACTTACGGATATAGTATCCGACAACTACTAACTATATCAGGCTTAAATTAAATAAACCTGGCGAGGTTTACCTTGGTTTTCTCTTCAAGCATATATTCAAATGGAAAGGAATATTTTAGCATAGGACAATAGAAATGACATTTAAATTGTCTATCCTAGAGAAAAATAGACGTAAGAGAAGCTTCCATAACTAGTACAAATAAGCATAACATCTAGAAAAGTCCACATAACCCTACGCAAATAAAATTCCTACCTATACTAACAGAGAGCATAAATCCAATTTGAATTGCAAATCATTCACATTATATCATTTGAAGTACATCTCATGTAATCAACCGCATACACTGCACAATAATGAGACATCTAACAAAGGATAATTTCAAGACTAATGGGAATGTCATTTGAATCATCGAGGGGGTATCAAAAGAGGGTTCATGGCAAATGGTATGATTCTTAGTAGATTCTTAAATCCAACAACGGATAACTTCATGTACATCCAATGTCTATTGACGATAAATCCCAATTAGGGATGGAATAAAATCCTAAATTATTTTCAAATACCATGAAAACCTGAACACCATCACGGTATGCCTACAGATACATCCCGGTTTCTGGTCTGCAGTGAATCCTCCACAACCCTAACCTCTTGGGCCGCCGACGGGGGCGGCAACTATCATCGTTGTCGCACCAAGCCCTAAACAACCCTAACCTCTTGCGCCACCGACGGGGGCGGGACGAAGAGACTTACCATTTGAGCCGTCGGTGAGGAGGGGTCAGTCCAAAGTTCATCCTCTTTGCCAACGTGACGCCTCCACCTCAACCTCCGCCATAGCCTCGGCGTCGGCCTCCGCACTCGCCGCCACCATCGAGCTCTGCCATTGCGGAGAAGATATTGAGAGGTTTGGGATTTCCAAGGTTTTTTCGAGAGAAATGGGAGGCTTAAAATGACGGACGAACATCTCCTTTTATAGGGTTAGGGTATTTTAGGGTACTGTATATTTATAAAAAAGTATCTAATCTATAAACATATTAGTAACTCAGACTACACATTTTAAACTTGAAAAAAAGTTTTATCTACTTAAAAATTTTCCCTTCAAAATAGGTCGAAACACATTAACATATATCACAATTCTCCTTTAAAGAGCAGGGAGAACGAAAGCAACGAATATTTTTCATTAATATAGGAAGAGGATGACAACGAATATATTCGCTGTTATGGGAAAGAAGGCAACGAATATTTTTCTGTTGTTATCGAAAAATCAAGGTGACGAATATGTTTTCGTTGTTATGGTGGGAAGATGGCAACGGATATTTTTTCGTCATAAAAAATGAAGGCAACGAATATTTTTTCGATGTTAAAAAAAATAAGACAACAAATATATTCGTTGTCATGATGAATTAGCAATGATTTGAAACAATCGTCGTTATTTTGAATATAATTAGCAACGAATATTTAGAATCATTGTTATATATAAATTCAGCAACGGATGTGATAAATCGTTGTTATTTAAACGTCGTCTAATGTCCCTTTTCTTGTAGTGGCGGTGTTGGTGGTTGTCTATGTGGACTAGAGGAGCGAATGTATAGAGAATGGAATTAAATGGATGGATTTGAGAATATAATTTTTTTTCTTACTCTTTTAATCAGAATCACAATGTTAGATGCAATTTCTATTTTTATTTGACTAGTACCTCTTTAGTTTCTTTAAATTTCTTTATGTCATGACAGTCTAGTTCTCTCTTCCTAGAGAAGGTTGGATTACGATTTAATTGTGGTGAATATATGAGGCATGCTAATTAAAAGAAAGTGGAGTTCATTTTGCCATGAATGGTGTCGATGGTGAATGTTGTTCATCCATGTTCCCAAAAATGGGATGATGTTCAATCAACAAGTAATGAAATAATTATCAATCAAAATTCATCATAGGTTATTTCTTTCAAATTGGATATGTATCTATGCTTCACTAGAAATGTAGTTTCATCAATTGAAAGAAATTTAGTGGAGAAAATGTAGAATTAGATTGATGGCTGCAGCTTAGCTCCCCAATCAAACTCATTGTGTACTTATCTATGACTGTAGCTTAGATCCCCAATCAGCCTCATACGATTTCACTGGAGCTCATGACTCTGCAAAATATGTGTGCCTCATATTATCAACATTTTGTAATGGAGAAGCAACAATTATCATCATACACATATACACTCATCGTTGATTGTTTATGAATAAAGTTTAATCATGGAAATGCATAAAATAGGAATCAATTTGCAATTATAGAGAGTTCATCACATGAACTCGGATTTCAACATAACAAAAAAATTATGCACAACAAAACTAAAATATTCAAGAAACAATTTCCAAAAAAAAATTTTAAAAATTGTGGTGAGTAATAGGAAGATACATGATTATCTCTTGGAGCATGAGTTTTTTAGAGAAGAGACCTCTCAAATCAAGTCCAATATGCAGAAGCTTCACTCACTAGTGAATATGATGATTTGCATAAAATCCTATGGACATGGATGTCAACTTCTTTACAAGGTTTTCCACGCAAAATAGAAATTGTTATGATCTTTATCTCTTGATCTTGTCATACAATATCTCGTTCTTTTTCACATATGAGAAGAACCATGAAGATGATGACTTTCTCATGTGATGGAGCAATCTAACCAAGAGATGGAGAAATACAATATGGTGGACAACCAAGTAGATCCATGAGAGAGAAGATGGGGATGACCAAGGCAAGAATCTTGATTTATCTTTTCTCTCTTTCTTTCCAGGAAATACTGGGAGCAAAGGAAGACCTTCTTGGAAGAGAGGCTATGCCCTCTCTTATTTATGAGGGGGGGGGGACCTATGTAGAGTCCTATGCCTCATAGTAGATGTTTTCTCTTTCTCTCTCTCTCTCTCTCTCTCTCTCTCTCTCTCTCTCCCTCCCTCTCTTGGGATGGTAGATCAAGATAAGGATTAAGCACTTCTCCTTTAAGAAATAGGAATTGATTTATCATCTAAAATAAAGATACAAATAAATACAAAAATTAGTAGAGCCTAATCTCATTAGGACTTCAGAGGTGACCATCTATGCTTGTCCAAACATGAGCGTCCCCCTTGTCCTATTTGTTGTTTATTCCATTATCCTCATGATAATATAATCTTTGATATTGGGAATTTATGAGAACAGTATGAACCATATTCATAAATCCACATATGAATTTAGATTTAAATTTCAATGTAAATCATATTCACGTATAAAACCTTGAAATACTTATATGAATCAAATTCATATAAATTTTATTTATTATAAATGATATTCATATAATTAATTAATAATACTGTGAATCGCATTCACAAAAATACCCTTCTAAAAATATAACTATGACAATAATAATTATTATCTCAATTTTGACTACACATAGTACGAGTCCTAATTCAATCAAGACTCGTGAGTTAAAATTGCAGCTATTTGGAGATAACATTGGGAGATCATACTATCCATATATTGTGACTTGAAATTTGGATAACTATCCTATTTCAGGGTTTAAAACACTTTTGATGAAATGTATAATTTACGAATGTTAAGCTTGAGCTGCAATGATTCACACTCTTCGCTCAAAACACTATATGTGACAAAGCATCATTCACCAAAACAAAACGCAAAGGAGGTTGAGGACACCCATGTCTAACTCCCCTCGAAGGCTAGAAGAAACCCCCTTCCTGATGCCCTTTCACTAAGATCGAATAGGAGTTTGTAGTCACACATCTCTTCACCCTAGCGATCCACTCATTCAGAAAGCCTCGTCTAAACAGAAATGCCCAAAAGAATCTCCAGGTGCCACAATCATAAGATTTGAACTCATCAACCTTCCAAAGCATCACTTTAGTTGAGACGAAAATATATACTTATATATTCGAATATCTATTTACTGTATTCAAAAAAGTGCCAAATATGGATATATGTATTCAAATATTTAATCGAATACAACGTAGATATGGATTGTAAAAATTTTCTGGATATGGATACGGATATGGTCATGGCTTGAACATCCCGATTCAAATCCGAATATCCAAATACAATTATTGTTATATATACATATATACATATATGGGTAAAATGGGGCTGCCCCCCTGGGAGTAGCCAACTTGGCTACCCCACCCCCATTTTTCCCTCATTTTTTTATTTCTTTGGAAAATAAAAATTTGTATATTCATCATTATATCCCTCTAACATTCTGTTAAAATTTCGTCAGAAACAGAGACTCTTACGGCCTCCATCCAAACACGGTCAATTTAAAAAATCCTGCGACCGTTAAAAGAATGGCGTCTAGATTGAGGGCCTAGGAGTCTCTGTTTCTGACGAAATTTTAATAGAATGTTAGAAGGATATAGTGATGAAAATACAAATTTTATTTTCCAAAGAAATAAAAAATGAGGGAAAAATAGGGGTGGGAGTAGCCAAGTTGGCTCCTCCCAGGGGACAGCTCCATTTTACCCTATATATATATATATATATATGTTAGTTAATATAATAAATGTAAGCCACAACTCCATGTGGCACATCCACATCCCCGTAAATGAAATCATCATATTGCCAACTAAAATGAATTCCCCAAATTATCACTAGACGCCAACCGAATCAAATCGTCAATCTAAAATCCCAAAAGCAACTCTCTAACTTAATGTTATTATACTAGTATTATAATGTAATATAATATATTAATAATACTAATAATAATAAACTTTTTCGTTTGGGGTTGGGCACAAACGAAAAATACGAAACCCTATACCCTTTATGTACGTCTTTTATTGTAGAACACCATGTATTTTTGAGTTATACATAATATAACATATCCTATCTAATTTAGATTAATATTTTGATTGCCAAAATATATTTCCCACGATGCAACTTATTTACATGTCATTGTCATTTTTTAAAATCACTATGAACTTTGATAATAATTAAAATCATACTCATATGTGCTCTTTATTCTATCCATATTTGGATTTGATGTTTATTGTATCCATATTCGGATCCACTCTTTATTTGATTTATATTGGGATCTTTATTTAATTTGTATTCGGATCCGTTCTTTATTCGATCCATATTCATATTTGATAAATATCTGATTCAAATTCATATCCCTATATTTAAGGATATGGTTTCCTTAATATGTCTCAGAATCATATCTATATCCGTATTCGATATAGATGAAGCAGATATGGATATGGAAATATGCATATACAATCCATTTTCATCCCTACCATTTATTCTTCTTCTGCTTTCAGTATGTAATAATCTATAAAGCAATAACTATGCCATTCATCATACGCCTACTAGGAATGAAATCGTCTACGAATTTTCAACAATAGATCCCAACATGTCACGAATTTCATTCGTGGGCACTTTAGCCATAATGATTAAATGGTCTATAGCAGGGGCGGACCTATGCTTTGTGAAGGTGGGGCACGTGCCCCCCCCCCTAAGTTTTTGCAACCCCTTTAACTTCCATCTTTGTGTCCCAATAAAAACAACTTTATATACATTTGTGCACCCCATTCTTATTGAAATCTTTAAGGTTGAAACCATTACATCCTTTCACTCCATCCAACCCTTCTCTTTGCACATCGGCTGTCGTGGCACAATTGTCTCACGAGCATGCACTTCCGCCTTCGGTACCGCTCCTTCGTCCCCTTTTCAGACGTATTGTGCCCTGGCTCTCTTGCTAACCCATTGTCCCCTGACCTCCCTCTCGGATGCACTGCGCTTCGATCTCCCTAGTGGACTCGTTGTACCCCCATCTCCCTTATGGACACGCCACACCTTCGGCTCCCTCGGGGACCTATTGTTGTTGCGTCCCCTCCTCCCCATCAAGGGCACCATGCTCCTAGCTCCCATACCTGCTATGGTTGCACCCCGGCCTCCCAATTTTCATCTTGCTCGCATGCTTGGTTCCCCAATCCCCACCATTGCATGTTTTCTTATCGTGCACAAGTGCAGGTAAACATATCAAGTTGCTTCCATGTACGTAGTTGAAATAAAGGAAACCCTGCATTAGTTTCTTTACCCTATCAAGTTGCATCAACGTATATATACATCCGTTTTTATCTGATTGGAATTTGCATTTTTGCCTTATTAGAATTGCATGACACTAAATTCTACAAGATAATTAAAAAATCAACCCCATATCTGTTGTAATTAACTCAGTGCGGATGGTATTAGCTAAAAATAATCTAAAAACATTCAATGTAAAAAAATCAAGGATTAAGGATCAAAAGCAAAGTCCATTTAAGATTGAATTTTATTTTTATAGATGTGCCCTACCAAACCTATAATTGTGGGCTCGCCTCCGGATCAAGGATCAAATGCAAAGTCCATCTAAGATTTAAATTTTATTTTTGTAGATGTGCCCTACCTGACCTATAATCCTGGGTCCGCCACTGGTCTATAGGAAAAAAATTCTCCATGCGATGAGCAGCATCCCTTTTCGGAAGTAGGAAGATAAGGGAACCATTCAATCTCTCAAAACTATGATTCACCCCCCTCAACTTCTCTACGACAACTACCACATCTTGCATGATCAGATCTCAAAATTCACCGAAAATATAGAAACACCATTTATCTTAGAGATTCATCAATATTAAGATCAAAAGTAATTTCCTGAACCTCTGCAGTTGTAGAAGTGCAAACCAATCTGGTGGACTAGGCCTCGGTAAGATGTGGAGCATTCCTATCCACCCAATGCAAGCATCCCATATGAATCCTCTAGCTGACTTCTCAAAAGTGGTCAAACACCACAAACCCAATGGCTTGCTTCCCATCAACATGGATACTTCCCACCTTAGTGGCTCTAATAAAGTTGTGTTGCATCCTTCTACTGGCGATACCATGGAAGAATCGAGTATTTGCACCTGATGAATCCATGATTCATCTCCTTTATTCTTTCGTTTTGTCTAAAATCATAGGTAAAATACATATAAATATCAACTCATTAATTAACATATTAACTCCATTTATTGATATCACATATAACACTTATTTTATCCAAAATAAAAAAATAAAGAGAAAAGGAAAATATAAAAGAAAGAAGGATGTAGATACGTAAATATGTACAAATTTATCCCAACCCCGAGACTAGGTTAATATTGACTTGGTCGACAAAAAAATAAGTAGGAGGAAATAAGGATCATAATCTATAAAAATATCAGAAAGTAAATATTATTAACGCACATCTACACATTTTCACCTTATACATATGTTCACCTATTTTATTTATCATTCAAAAAATATCAATTAAAATATTTTCTTCATAAAAGTAATCTATAATAATATAAATTATTGTCTAAAAAATCAAGAAAATTATTTAATGTAATAATAAATAATTATGATGAATCGAAAAAACCATAAAAGCTAACTTTCACGGTTCATAACTATTAATCTCCAAATTAACAAAACTCGATTTTTAAACTTCATTATATAATAAATCCTATTTCTTAAAAATACCAAAAATTGTATAATAAATCATGTGAGTTTTGACATTTGGACTCCTATATATATGTACTATATGTAAATAAAACTTATTTATTTTTATAAAATAATTTAAAACTCAGAGTAACTTAATTCTTTTTTATAAATTATATATAAAAATCAATAGAAAAAATACAAATTAAAATTAATTATTAATAAATACCAATAAATTTTAAAAACAAAAGGCATAAGCTCAAACATCTGAACCTCATAAGTTGGCCAAATGGGGCCAACGAACTCTGAATTAGGTGTACTTACATTTAAAGTTCATTTTATAAATTCATCTATCAAATAAAAGTGATTTCACTAAAAATAGAATTGATATGCAAAAATTAAGTTTTGGGACCATATTGGTATACTTGTACAATGTATTTAATTTTATTTTTATCTGTTTTTTGTTCTTTCTTTTGTATTTTATATTTTGTAAATGTTTATTAATAATATATCTTTAATATAAAATAAAAATAAAATTTATTAAAAATTATAATAACTTAAATAATTAATTATACGTATTATATAACTATAATATAACTCTATTTATTTATTTATTTAACCTATTGAAATATTATTTATTTAATACATATTTACATTATATTATTTGTTAGATTATTTATATTTTATTTACTTATTTAATTTAATTTATTAAATATTATTTATTTAGATATTTATTTATTCAACTTGGGTTTGACCAATCAAACCCTTTCTCTTCCCTTTCTTCCTCCTCCCCTTCATCTTCTACCTTCATTCCTTATTCTTCTTTCTTCTTCCTTCCTCCTTCTCCTTCCCGTTAGACACCTAACAACCTGACCGTTAGGTCATTCCCCTCTCTTTCTTCCTCATCGACCGAATCCCGTCTAGGTTTGATGAACCTGGACCTCCATCCCCAGCCTATATAAAGACCTCCACCTCCCCGCGACATCAAAATATACAATTTCTCTACATCTACTTCCAGAGCTCCGCTGCGAGAGAGGAGTGACAATTCTCATTCCCTGTCTAGCGGGAGGAGAGGATCATATTCTAGTGAGATCGTTATCGCTATGACGAGCTTTGCTCCATCGTTGCGTGCGCAAGATTTCTTGTTCTACTGCAAGTCGAGGCCATGACTCACGGAGCTCCACCGACGTCCATCCACCAACGAATACATCCATCATATTGTCTGTACCTTGGCGCCCTCCATAATCATCTATGATTCCTTCCAAGTTAGATTTCTTCATCCTTTCTCTTCTATTTCTCATCGTTCGATCTATCTCTTCTTCCTCATTTTTCTTCTTCGAAATTGACACTAGAAATATCCATCCATCACTCCATTTCATCTATTCTTCGAGACCCTCGACTTTACCATTCTACCTTATTAATCTAACCATCTCTGGTCACGTACGGTGATCGGAGACTGGAGCTGCAGCCTCCACTTCCTTCGACAATTCCCCCATTCACCATAATATGATAATTGTTGGATCGAGTCATTGTGCTCGAGTCAGTTTCTCGATTGCAGATCCTTATCACCGAGAAGACATATGATTCACACTGAGAGGTCCGCTTCAGAATGCATCAGATTGTCCCGATTGACATCGAGCACCGTAAATGTGAGAACATGGAGATTTGAAGCAAACATTTGCAACATTTGGATCTAAAACTGAGCACACAACGATCTGATCTGATTCCACCTTGAGAAGCTTCATGGATGACTTATTGATCCGTGGTGGTTCATTTGATTCATGTTTATCACATTTGGATCGAGTACTTCAAAAGTATAGGCAGATGAATGCGGTACTCTCCTGGGAAAAGAGTTGTTTTATGGTTAAGGAGGGTATACGCCATCTCCAAGAAGGGAATGGAGGTTGATCCTACCAAGGTGGATGTGATCAAGAAACTTGATTCACTAACCAACATAGTAAGTTCAGTCATTTCTAGGGCATGCTGGATTTTAGACGCTTAATCAAGATTTTTTTAATATTTCCCCACTATTAATTGAGCTCTAAGGAAATGACACAAAGTACATTATAGATTACAGGTGTCTTGAGGCCTTTGAGCTTCGTTATCTATTGCAGACAACTGATCAGTAGAGACCCATTCCATAATTGGTTAGTCTTCTTTAGAATATCAACTGGATTCGAGCATCTTCAACTTCGACCGATCAAAATTGCAATCATCGAGCATAAACAGCTGGATACTCAAGATAAAGTCTGAGAATCTCAAGTGTTCATCAAAGTCGAACCGACTGATCAGAGAAGGTTGCCACTGAAGACAATTTCGCATGTGACCTGCACGTGACTTGACCAGATATTTTGGCTATTTTACATTTAAGTCCTCGTAACTCTTTTATATTATAAATAGGTCCTGCACCTGCTTACTCACATGTACAGACACGTGATCGGGAAAATTTTATATACAGATCATTGCGATTTGTTGGATTTACAAACATGTTGATGAATCTCCATTTCAACTCCTTTATTCTATAATTGTGGCCTTAGAAACTCTAGCTAATGCATGTATATAGCATTATTTTGCACAAATTAACATTCATTATTTATTCTATTTATTGTATATAAAATAATATTTTTAATTCCAAAATTATATAATAAAGAAAAGAAAAGGAAAAGGAATAAAATACCAAAGGTATTTTATGACCCTAAACCCTAAGATTTATCATATTAATCATATTAAAAATACTACCTAAAATAATATTTATGACAAAGGTATTGTAAAAATAAATAAAAATCATATTAAAAATACTACTTAAAATAGTAAATATTTTTATGTTTTAATAAAAAATAATAAAATCATTTAATAATTATTGTTAATTATTTGTATTTTAAGCCTATTTTGTCTATTAGTGCACCCACATTGACCGCTGGGGTGCGAGTCAGAGCTGACCTTAGTTACCCCCATTGTCTTTTGCGCCGAGTCTCTGACCCCCTCGATTTCTTGGCCTCACAACACCCGATCCTTGCATTATTTGAGCTCAGTGTATTCGTGATTTTTTTATCCTCGTTCTAGAAATTACATATGCAATTGATTTCTTGGACTTTGGTCCACGGATTCGAGAGATCCTCTTGGTAAAAGTTCACCTCCTATATAGTTTCATCTTAAGCTTCCATGGATCTTTGATCCTTCTTCCTCCTTAAACTCTAAAATCTGAGCATCGAGCGGTGTTCCTGGTGACAATAGGAGTGAGTTCGGCTCCTTGGGAGCTTGATTTAGTGTAGAATTAAAGGCATCTGTTGCTCCACCATCGTTTTTAGCTGGAGCTTCGCTCCAGGTGCTTAGACTCCTGTAAAATTCTATTTCATTAGTTTTTCTTGTTCTTTAGGTTAGCAATAGCATATTTTCTCTTTTTATTTCAATAGAGTCATATCTCTTTCTATATTTTCCAAAATCTCCACCTCGTCGGAGCTTCGACTCTGCCACGTTGTTCCACTGTTCTCCGCCTCACCTGCCACCACCATTTCTCTTCTCTGCATCTTCTAATCATTTCAACCATCTCCACCCATCTCAATCCTGCACAGATCAAGCAACCCACTCTCCTTATCTGTCGCATCGCTGGAGACCATCATCACGACGCACTCTTCGTCCATTTAGACCCCTGAAGCTCTCCGGAGCTTCACGATTTTGTCCCCAGTCTTCTTCTATAGGATACAAAGAGAAAAGCCACCCCTTCTGAGCGCACCAAAGCTCATGAGTGCCCCCAAGTTGTGAGCCTCACCGGACCTCTTCCGGTGGGTCTCAAGCCATTTCAAAACCACCAGACGACTGAGAGGAACCTAGGAGTATTTTGAGCCATCCTAGAGCTCCTGGGGACAACTAACGAGAGAAGGAGGGCGGATTGAAATTTACCATGGTGGAGTTCTTATCTTGTTCTTCTTGATCATCGCTCAGTCATCTGATTGTGTCTCGACTCCAGACGTAGCAACCACTTTTAGATCTAACACGCCCCAACCGTGGGATTTTGACCTAAGATCTAATATCCACTGCTGGATCTAAAGCGTCATCATGCAACGATGGTCCGCCACACATCAAGTGAATCATCATTGATCGTTGGATAATGTGCACGTTTGGGAGTAAATTGCATATTTAATCCCCACTTTTTGCTATTTATTATTTAATCCTGCATGTTGTTTTGGTAGTTTAATGTTTTTGTAAAATTTGCAAGTCAAACTCTGATTTTTCCTTTATTTGCACTTTGGTCTTAGCAACGTCACCTCATGTGCTGTCCCACGTGAGGTGGCATTTTGTAGTTAGTCCCTAGCACTTTTTTGTATTCCATTTTAATATTAAAAATTTAACTGACAGTTATAGAATTTTGGGATATTTACATATTATCCCTCCCTGTTATTTTTATTTGCATTTATATCCCTGCTAGTTTATTACCGGTTGGAATATCTTCTATTTATTAAAAATGTCATTCGTATTCCAAAAATTCTCAAAAAATAGGGTTGAGTACCCATTTTCTTGTAGATTCATGCCATATTTTTGCATTTCAATGTTATGTATTTTTGTCATTTAGTAAAAATAAAAAAAGCATGTTTGTGTTGTTTGCCTTATAAAATGCCAAAAAATATAAAACATTTTGAAAAATTCCCCCAAAGATATATTTTGTTTATTTTAGTGTTTTACAAGTTCAGGTCAAAGAACTTCAAAAATATAAAAAGAAAAACCATAAAATTAAAAAGCACCAAAATCCTTTATAAAAAGGTAAAAAATTCAAAAACTCCAAAAAATATCCATTTTTATTCTATAATTTTTTTCTTACATTATTATCTATATATTAAAATTGATTTGGAAAATTTCAGATACTTTTTCTATTTTTAATTTCCAAATTAAACTGGCCTATTTTATTTAATCCCTGATTTCGGATATTTTTTACTTTAAAAATCCATAAAAATTTGTAAAATTATCAAAAAAATCATAAAAATAGTAAAAAAATTATTTAAAACCCCAAAATAATTTGTGTTGCAGCTTTTGTTTATTTTAGTAGTATTTATAAACACATTACCCCTTATCATCTAGTTAGCCTTATATATTCTTATATTATAAATTTTAAAGAAAAGAAACTAAAATTGAAAAATATAAAAAGAAAATAAAATTATAAAATTTAAACATAAAAAATATAAAAAATAAATCCATAAAAAAATACAAAATTTAAAACCCATAAAAAATCATAATTGGCTAAGTGTTTGAAAAGACAAATTCTTGTGATTTATTTCTCAACCTCATACACTCTACACCCTTGTTTCTTGTGTTTTACCCCTACCTATTTGTCATTATACATCTTTAGTAGGGTATAATAAATTTTAGCCTAATATAATTAATTGCTTAATTATTATATGTGTTAATTGTTGTTTGATCACTTGTATTGAGCAATCGCCTTAGCGACAATGAGTCTAATTTTGTCAGACCATTATTAGTGGCTCCCATTCTCGCATTCAACAGATGTTGTTGTTGCTGAGCATTGGTTTTTAGAGTAATTTTTGTCATTTTATAATGATCAGCCATTTCTTCATTTATTTCCATTCATTTAATTATCAATTTTGAATTGTCTGACATCTCTTCTCTTTGACTACTTGCTATGGACCATGGACTAAGGAAGATCGCCTAGGTAATTCTACACAGCCTTGGGAAGTAGAGCCAGCTATTCTGACCTTGTTGGCAGGAGAGAGCAGGAGGCTCTATAGAGAGAGAGAGACAATAGTCTAGCATAGGATTTTTACTTTCTTTTTGAGAGAGAGATTCTTATTTCTGTATTATTAATTTATAATAATACAGTTACATTGGACTTTGTACACTCGGGCCTAATTTCCGAGTGTTTGTTAACTTGTGGGCTCACTGCAGTTTCTCGCATTTTCTTTGCCTTCTAAATTTTTGTTCTCCTTATTTTTCCGTTTATTTCTTTGTTTTCTGACATTTGTTCTTTCCACCTTATTTTTCTTTATTTTATGGAGTGAAACCTTAGCATTTTAGGCTTGCTTGATCATACAAACTAAGGCCAAACACCTAACTATCTTTGCATGAACCTATAGTATTCGTGTTTGGACTTAGCTGAATTAATTGTTGTACACTTATCTTGAAACGACATGCTGAGAGAGTTCTCTATACAGGGCTAGCAGGACCTACCTGGTGGGCACTAAGGAGACTCCTAGACTAGACCTTAGGTTTCATTACGATTGTTTAACATTCGGTTCTTCATGTGTAACAATTGTCTACTTAGGACGATTTCCGTGTGCATATCGTCATATAGCATAGGTTTAAAAGTTCCCCTTTTGCATCTCACATGGAGAGAGCTGGGAAGTACTTTAAGTCTTCTAACTAAGCATTCACTAGGCACTAATGTGAGATTTTCATCTTAGTGGCAGCTTGTATTGTCTTGACGTCCTCTCCCTCTGTTTTTGAGCACATGGGAATTAAAGAAAATCAACAAAAATGTTAGATGTTTGTACTGAATTTACTCAAAGCAAGTGATTACACAAAAAATTGAAAAGGGTGTTACTAAAAATACTTGACCTAAATCAAATTAATTAATTGGACTTATTAGTTGAGCAAAGCCCTAATTTGTTTTCAGGTAGCATTGCGGAAGGTATCCTTCTCGACTGAGAGTACGCTATCGTAAGGATTAGAGCCAATAATACCCAGTCTATTATTGCTTTGTGTATTGTTTGGATTTCCGAAGTATTGGTGCTTCTATCGTACATGGATGAGTAGGGCATGGTCAATAATGATGTTCTCGCTTGTGCAGAATATCAAACTTGTCCAAAGTATTGAGCTTAGGTCATGCCTTCACGGGGGTGTCTGTCTCATCATCTTGCGTCCGAGTAGGTACATTCACGCTCACGAGTGATTCCGTTGTGAGCAAGGTTCGAAGTAGTGGTTTCTCCTATTGGCGTCCTCCCTCTATTTCTTTGGCTGAGTAAAGATTCATGAAGGGTTACAAGGACCTCAAAAAGTGTAGACTACATGTTTCAAAGGAGGAGGACAAGTACCTGATACTTTTTCGTCATCACTCTCACTCTTATAGGATAGCGCTTTAAGGACTCGTTGAAAGATCACCTGAAAATCAAATTAAAGCCTACAAAGATAATTATTGAATCATCGTGGCTTCACAGGTCGAGTTGGTGAATTCATTGTTTTGATGCTTGATTTCTTAGTTTCATTTAGGTCAAGATAAAAAACATCACACATTTTGCGTCATTTTTGCTTTCCTTATTTCATTCTCTTTGACCCTTGCTCACCTTTAGCCATTCTACTGTTTTACACTCCTTTTGCTTCTTGTTAACCTTCACATCATTCCTCTACTTCGATATTCCTCTTGAGCTTCAAGATGTCAATGCATGGATGGCTTAATCGAGACTCTGTCGACACCCGCATCGATTCTATACGCTCACCTTCTCCAATAATTCAAGGCGATTTCCGAGAACTCGATCGGACTCCGGGAATCGATCTCCAAACTTCTTGTCGTCTTCAATAATCTAGGATCACTCTTGTACTAACTCTGCCCAATTTGGATGGCAATTGATTTCACTCCTTACACATCACTATCCTTAATGAAGTTCTGTGTCGACCTTAGTAGAGAACAATTTCTACCTCTGATGCAACAATTCAAACTGATCGGGGTATTCTTCCATATGCAGACTAAAAACCCGATCCAGAGCTCGAGATACTCCTAGATTTGGATAGATATATGGCTCCTATATGAAGAGGAAAGGGACCGCAACCCCATCCAGCTGAAGAGCTAGATCAAGGGGAGGGTAGCACACCACGTAAAATGACATCAACAACCGGCTCTTAGCTTCGATTCAAGCCATACAACAGTAGTTGACTAATCAAGGATTAGCCCAGGTTTCCTTCTAGGAGATGCTTAATGATCTGAGGAGAAGGACCGACGAGAGAGATGCTAGACGAGAGGATGACCAGAATAGAGAGGATGACTTCCATATGGATGATGCATAAGTCAACATGTCAGTAGGAGGACCCCATAGTGGAATAAGGGAGGAAAGAAAAGAAACAAAACCCACTCTGAAGGAGACATACAACCTTGGGGAAGTCCATGTCCTTAGTGGATTCAAATTCCACCCATTCATGCTCATTTCGAGCTGAAGCTGCAATTCTTGTCTCTGCTCCCAACCTTCCATGGGAACACGATCGAAGAACCATATGTCCACCTACAACAGTTTGGTTGCATCTGTGCTACAACACACTACCTCAATATCCCTCTGGGGGTAATCAAGATAATTGCCTTTCCTTTCAGCCTCCAAGACAAGGCCCTGTATTGGGTCAATCATTTGGAGAAGGTAGTGATGACCTAGGTGGAGTTATAATGTACATTCCTTCACAAATTCTATCCTCTTGGTTGCTTGAACTAGATGCATGCCCACATCTCCAGCTTCACCCAGCAGCCCCACAAGATGATACATGAAGTGTGGGAGATATTTAAAGACTTGCAAGAGAAGTGTCACCACCACGATATTTCCAAGACCAGTCTTGTGCAACATTTCTTTTGTGAGTAGACACTTGATTGACAAAAGCTAGTAGATACCACTTGTGGTGGCTCACATTTCAATAAGAATGAGGATGTCTTCTAGGATATTTGAGCAGATGGCCGAAGGAGAGGCTACTCAATCCTCATCCCGTGCATACATGAAGATGCCAACAGCTAACCACAAGCCGCTCAACATGGTTACTCATGTAGATGAAAAGGACGAGAGATCCAACCTGAGTATTATAAGGAGCCACCTGTCCAAAGTTGATATAATTGAGAAGAGGTTGCATGACCTCGAAAAATTTTCAGTCATTGAGAGGAGGACCCCAGGACTTGGAGAAGCTCGATCTAATTTCCCTACAACTATTGCAACTCGTTTGGGCATTGAATGACGATGCCTACAACTCTGTGTCTGCTACTGCCGAACAATCCATTGAGACAAAGGAGCCAACATTGACACAGCCTCCTCAACTGAGTCCCCCACAACCCCAACCCAACCAGCAAGTGTATTACGTGCAGACTTCAGAGCAACCCTCGTAGTCCCAGACATAGATAGTTGTCTATCAACCAGAGTTGTAACCAACCTATCCCGAGTAGTTCTTTCTACCATCTACACATATACAGGAGATCAATGGTGTCTAGAACAATGAAGCATAGGTGACTTGTCCTAAGGGACAATCTCAAGGTCAGAACATGGGTAACATGCCCTATCAGCAGCAGCAGCAGCAACAACAGGGTGGAAGATCATACTAACTCTCTCATCTGCAATAGCCTTCGTACCATAGAAACACCAGGAAGAAAAATTATTAGCAAGGATCTCAGCAGCCCAGTTACCGTGGTCAAAGTTACCATCAACAACGATCGGCTTCTCAATACCATCCTCAGTACTCTCAGTGCTCTTCATTCCCTCCTCCTCGCCATCAGTTTTATTAGGGTTACAAGCAGCAACCTCCATAGCAATAGTACCACAGCCAGCGGCCCCATCAGGCCAACCTGTATGAGGCACCACCGGTGTACCCGACCATGGATTGTTTGTCTTAGCAAGTAAAAAATGTGACTGAGAAGACCCAGATGATTGATGACCTGATGGCTGCAAAGAGAGTCATACTATCTCAGATCGAAGCCAACCCAAACAACTTTCGACATAAGGAACATGGTTGCTTGTAGTGAACTACTCAATTCAAGTAGAAATGAATTTTCTTATATCTAACGTTGTTTCTCTCAAGAGCGATATAACACTACAACCATCAACCACTGTGAAGGGAAAGCATCCAATGTCTGACAGGGAGTCGTCAGCCCAGCCAACACTAGGGTTAGATACCATTTTTTGAGGAGCACCAGAGAAAGCAACAAAAATACAAAAATGACGAAAAATAAAAAACACAAAAAAAGAAGCTACAACATCCTCGGAGGATACCTGCCAGCTTTAAAGATGTTTTCACATCCAATAGCCTCAATATCATTCTTGAAGAAGCCCCCCATGCAGCAGACCCGGAGCTAGTCATGGAAGCTGATCCAACATTTTTTGATCCACCACTTGTAGATGATTCTTTAGATTCTTGCCATCTAGATGTACATCATGATATGGACAAGATTTTGGATAATACCGTTTCTGAATCTGTAAATATTACTTTTCATGAAGTAATGAAAAAATACAAGAAAGTTAAAATTTTGAAAAATGATTAGTCTGATCTCGTAATCATAGAAATTGTTCAGAATTTTGTCTTGAATATGCCTCTTATGAAAGCTCTTGAGAAAATGTATGCTGTGAAGAAAGGACAAAAAGATGCATGCACAAGAAGGTGTCTACCTTGCTCCCACAATTCAAGAAGTCAAAGTGGCAAGCATGAAAGCACATTATCACCATGGCCACAGTCAATGTTATTACCAATCTACCGGATAAAAAAGAAGGATAAGGGAGCACCACTCATTCGTTGCCATATGTTCGGCCATGAATTTTAAAGAACATTACTCGACAACAGGTTTTCTGTCAATTTAATGCCAGCCTCATTGATCGCTAAATTTAGGCTAGGTTCGCTCATGCCCACCAAGATGATTCTGCAGTTCGCAAACAAATCATTTAAGTGACCTAAAGGCATGTTGGAGGACGTAACCGTAACTGTTCAATGGATTCAGTTCCCTGATGACTTTGTCGTGTTGGACATGGACATCTCCACACCTCTACTCCATACCCTTATTATTCTTGGTCGGTCGTTCCTCCGAACTGATGCAGCAGTAGTGAACTACGACACTAGAAAGATCATATTCAACTCTAGTGACAACAAAGTCAAGATAGAGATCATGTCTGATTCCAATCTTACAGAGGGGTTATCTGCAGTAGGTGTCCGGGTAATTAACCATTTTGAGGACTATGACTTTCTAGTTGATATTCAAGATACAAATAATTTCATGGATGACAATGAGATCTACGAATTCCTCAATTCTGACGAGAGAGTGGACAGTGCAGTCGAATTTCCCTCTATCGATGAGGATGAGATTTGTGTTGATGTGCCTAATGAGTTTGAAGAACTTTTGTAGAACAATTATCTCACAAGACCAAGATCGGATCATTGATGAATTCTGCAGTAATATGGATATGATTTATATTTTTTCGGATTTTATGAAAGATAAGCTTGAATAGTTGAAAGAACAACCACCTACGATCATTTTTGAAGTCATCAGCGAAGCAGCTCAAACTCCACTTGAGTTGAAATCATTGCACTCCAACATGAAGTATGCCTTCCTCATGGGTGAGCCAAATATACACCCAGTTATTATCAATGCACACTTGATCGTAGGCCAAGAATCTCGTCTAATAGAGTTTCTTGAACATAACAGCAAGATGATAGGAGGGAAAATCTCATATCTACATGGGATCAATCCTTCACTTTGCTCGCATCACATTTTCCTCGAGGAAGACAATAAACCCTCCCGCGAAAGACTGAATTCGAACCTTCGGGAGTTGTCATGAAAGAGATCCATAAATGGTGTGATGCAGGATTCATATATCTCATTTACAACTCTAAATGGGTGAGTCCCTTGCACGTCGTACCAAAGAAATAAGGGATCACTATTGGGAAGAATGACATAGGAGAGAAGATCCTGACTAGAGTACCCACTTCTTAGCGAGTGTGCATTGACATAGAAGATTGAACCTTGCCACCAAGAAAGACCACTTCCCTTCATTGATTAGATTCTTGAGATATTGGGCATGAAGAAATATTTCTGCTTCTTGGGTTGGTACTACAGATACAGTAAAGTAGCTATATCTCCTGAAGACCAAGAGAAGACCACGCTCATCTATCCATTTGGGATGTACGCCTTCAGACGAATGCGTTTGGGCTATGCAATGCTCCAGCCACATTTCAGAGGTGTATGCTTACAGTGTTCGCTGACATTGTGGGCAGTTTTCTGGAGGTTTTCATGGATGATTTCGATTTATGGGGATTTATTCGATCAATGTCTTGACTATTTAGACTGAGTTTAGCAGAGATGCTACGAAGTCAATCTAGTGCTCTCTAGGAGAAGAGCAACTTCATGGTGATTGAATGAATTGTACTAGATCACGTTGTATCTAAATGAGGCATAGAAGTTGATCCAGTCAAGATGGAAGTGATGTCTAAACTTGAGCCACCAACAACAATCAAACAAGTTCGGTCATATTTTGATCATGTCAGTTTCTGCCGATGGTTTTGAGCAAGGATAATGATTTTATTATAGATGACAATGTACTCGCTGCCTTCAATCACATGAAAGAACTCATCACTCAATCCCTTATCTTACAGCCACCCGATTGGATGTTTCCCTTCGAAATCATGACAGATACGTCGGGTTATGCCATTAGGGTTGTACTAGGATAGAGGAAAGATAATATCCCATTTTTTATTCACTATGCTAGACAAACGCTCGATGAAGCTCAAAGGAATTACACAATTACTAAGAATAAGCTACTAGTGGTATTTTTTACCTTGAAAAGTTCAAGTCCAATCTCAGTGGTTCCAAGGTTATTGTTTATACATATCATTCGGCCATCCAGTACCTACAACAGAAGAATGATGCCAAGCCACGTCTCATCAGGTGGATCCTTCTCCTCTAGGAGTTTGACCTAGAAATACAAGATAAACTTGGAGTAAATAATGTACTGGCCGATTACTTATCGAGACTTCCCGAGCCTGAATCTCTTGAGACGAACTTGCAACTGATCACAGAGACTTTTTTAGATGAGGCAATCTTGTCAGTTACCTCACTTCCCCTAGTATGCCGGTGTTGTGAATTATCTTATGTCCAAGAAAACTCCACAAGATTGACCCAAGTAGAAAGTGGACAAGTTTTTGTCTGATATCCATTTCTACCAGTGGGAGGGCCCATATCTCTTTCTGAAGGGAAGTTGCGAGTGTCCTCGCGCATTGTTACGACCGTGAATTGGGAGGGCACGATTCTGGCAAAAGAACGACATCAAAACTACTTCAAAATGGTCTATGATGGCCAACGTTATTTAAAGATGCAGAAGAATACATCAAGCATTGCACCGACTGCCAGAAAAATGGGCAATACCATAGGAGAAGAGAGACATAATTCCTCTGAAGTTCATTCAGATTTCAGACATCTTCAACTCTCAGGGGCATTGACTTCATGGGTCTTTTTCCGAACAATCAGGATTACGAATACATTCTTCTTACTATCGACTATGTGAGTCGATGGGTGAAGGCTATCTCGGTCTGGATCGCTGATAGTCGTACTATCTGTAGATTTAAAGATGACATCATCTCAAGGTTCGAGGTACCAAAAATCCTTATAGTAGATGGTGGTAGCCATTTTATCAATAGAGAAGCGAAGAAGCTGACTCATGAATTTTGCATTGAACATCGTGTCGCCTCTTCATACTACCCATAGTCCAATGGCTTTGGTTGAATGATCCAACATGGAGATAAAGATAATTCTACAAAATGTTGCACGTCCGAATCACAAGAACTGGTCTCAGCTTACTTGATTTAGTTCTTTGAGCTTACAGGATCGTGTACAAGTCACCATTAGGAATGTCTCCCTACAGCCTTGTCTATGACAAGACTGCTATTTATCCGTTGAATTGATTCATATCAATCAATATTTGCAATTTGGACTCCAAGAAAGCTGGGAAGAAGAGAAAAATGGATAGAACCAAAGCGAATTCAGATATTACACATACGATAACAACCTGATGTACAAGGAGAATGTTAGAAAGTGGCATGACAAACACATCCGTAGAATGACTTTCGAGCCGGGTCAAAAGGTTGGATTGTTTGATCCAAAAATAAAAATCTTTCCATGAAAATTGAAGAGCAAATGGACTGGGCCATTTACAGTGAAACATGTGCGTGATAATGGTAACGTGATGATATCTGAATTGTTAGCTGACGCACAACAATTTATAGTCAATGGACAACTTCTGAAGCCTTACTTAGAGCATGATACATTTTTTTCTATCGTTGACTTGATTCAAGTTGTATATGAAGATAAGTTGAAAGCAACCACTTCCACAGTTTCAAACAGAGTAGAACAAAATATTTTTGAATGAATTTTATTTTCTTCTTTCTTTCTTTTCGTTCTTTTTTTTCTTTTTCTTCCGAAAATATATCACCCCTTTCTTAGGATGCACTTTGTCCGAGGGGGGGGGGGGGGTGAGGGATTGTTCACTCCGAGTTGTTCATTCGTCCCTCTCCCGTCCCCTCAACTTTTGATATTCTATCTATACTTGGGATATTTTACCCTAAGTATGGGGGGGGGGGGACAGGTTAAGCCCAAGATTTCGTACATTCCCACCCTTTGCCCTCCTTGCCTTGTATCCAGTCTGGTATACTTAGAATTGTTTTATTCTAAATATACGAGGGGCGATCAATTTCTCATTTTTTTCATTCTTGAGTCGTTATAATATATGTTTTTCTATAAACAGTACGAGATATTTCTCGTTTTCTCTCGTACGAGTTATAATATATGCTTTTCCCAAAATGTTATTTTTTAAAATTTCTTGAAAATTCAATGAATTTCAAAATTTCCAGTTGGTATTTTAGTGCTTTTGTAACTTTAGTTTGTTTAGGCAATAAAATGTAAACTAAAATTACTTGATTTGCGTCTAAGCGTCCCATCAACTGGGACACGACCAGAAGGACTGTCTTGTCACCTATTCTACCCCTTGCCGTGATTTTCCACCATTATAGCATGACGCTTCTTTTGTTATCGACTTCTAGAAGTTATAACTTGACATTAGTTGTAAGTTTTTGATTTGAAGGACGGAATGACAAACATAATCCGAGACAATTAGGGTCCGTTTGGTTGCAGGGTTGGGGAGGATTGAGTTAGGTTGGAGTACCCCTGTAAATAGTAAACTGTGAGGAGGATTGAGATGTTTGGAAGGAGGGGTACCTCGGGTTGAGCCAACCCAACCCTGTCCAACCCTGCAACCAAACGAACCCTTAATGCTGGATGGACAATCCTAGTCTCTTTTTGAAATACTTTTTGATGTGGGGGAAATTTTGAATCAATGGCAATCGATATGAGTTGCTCCATGTGCGAAGAGTATCCCATGGAGTAAATCTATTCTTGGTTTTTGGTCTCTCATTTGAACAATTCTTCGTTTGTTTTAGTATATAGAGTCTATTTTTCCCGTCTATAATATCAATGGTGATCACTTTTAAATTTTTTGGTGAACTCGGGTGGTGTAAGTCTTTTTATCTGAACACTCGATTTGCATGAAGATGCGGATACGAAGAAGAACACATAATTACATGAATTGTGGCGCAGAAATCTTTAACCTTTAAAGGTTTCTCATGGAAAGCTCCTTCCAAATATATATACAGTCAAGTTGATGCCATCCTTAATCAAGAAGAAATTTCTTTAACGATTGTAGAAAGAAAAGATGGAGATAGAGTGCTATACTTATTTCTCGGTCGGAAAGCAACAAAGATTGACATTCAAGAGTAACTCACGTTCTAGCAAGGAACACAAACTAAACTTGGTTCGTGGATTTATGTGGTTATTTGAAGGTTAGCTCCTTTAAATAGTGCCCTCTATTTTATCACCTTTATTAATCACATTTCCCGAAAAATATGACTGTATTATAAAGATGAATGATCAAGTCCTTAGTATGTTAAAAACTATACATAAAATATGTTAAAAGTGTATACACAACAACAATGGTGAAGAGTATTGTGCCGCTTTAATAATAATGCAGGTCAAGTGGATAATAGATGTCACACGACTCAATTAAATAATATGTTGAGAGGATGGACATGATTCTTAGGAAGAGTCACATGCTTACTTTTTCAGCCAAAGCTACGTGTATCCGTCTGGGTGACCCTTAAACGTCGAACAAAACTCAATCTAAAAAAATGATACCTAATCTATTTAAAAAAACATAGTACCTTTTTTTCTTCTTTTTTATAGAGATTGAGGGGAATCATCACGTGAATTATAGGCGCTATAGGAAGCTTTTTTCGCAGATTACACTCACAAGGGATTTGAGATGCTGTCACATTACCGATGGCTCCAATTTGTATATATTTATACACAAATATCATTAGTTTCTTCATAAGTGAATGTTGAAAGGTCCTACAAAAATATTTTTTTCCTACAATCCTATCTATAAACACGATAAACAGAAATATGTTATGACTGTGGAATTTGTATCACTTCTTTACAAAACTACAATTTTGGATTATGACAATGCATAATTTGAATAGCTATAGTCATGTATATCTTCCAACTTAAACTATATAAGAATTAATATAATACGTCACAAAATTTCATTTTGTTCATGTAGTTAGCAACAAATGTCGTATTTATTACTGAAGTTTCATTTCACTGTGTTCATCCTGCTGACCTTTTAATTAGAAATTTCTACTAGTTGTTGCTAATTTAACCACAGGAAGAAAAAAGACAACAAAATAAGCATTGGTATTATAAGCACAAAGTAATATTCATTGTTATACATTTAACCATAAAAAAATTATACTACACCAAAACTAGGTTGTAGTAACGTTTTTTTTCAAGAATCTCACTAAATCATCCATTGCTAAATATATAACAACGACATTATTCGTTGTGAAATTATTTTTTATACTTAAATTATAGATGAATACAATATATGTTGCTAGATCAGTAGCGATGGTGCGATGCTTATTAGTTGTTATTTCTCAAAATTTGAAGTAATCGTTGCTAATTTGAAGTATAACAATAATAATTTCACAATAAATAATAAATAAATATAATTTCACAA